>CM060906.1:517054198-517679198 GCA_030737815.1 Allium fistulosum | reverse complement strand
AGAGTTTATCTTGGAGATTTGGGATGTATAAACTCTGTTATTTCAGTTTTGTATAGTCTGGGAACCCATTACACTCCGATGTTCTTATTTATGGTTTATTTCATTATATCATTGTCTCGGCTATTTTACATCTATGTTATTGTATTATACTTTGTCTATGCGTTGTGAGATGTTCCAAAGGTTCTATGCTTGATTTTTTACACCATTGGCCATCGTACTGCATTGATCGGGTACCTTCTCAGCGCACTATACAGATATGTTAGGTCCCGAAGGTGTTGGGCGGTCCTCACATTTTGTATCAGACCTTAGGTTGCGCAAACGACCTAAGTTGATACTTGGATCCATTTGAGATAAGGAAGGAGCTATCACCTTAGAATGGATCGAGCGAAATATAAGAGAGCATACTTGTTATATTTTTGTTTTCAAAACTATATAATAGTATATGATAGTAAGTCGCGTTGCATATATGAGTACTATTAATGCAGTTTTCCTATATGAGAGACTGATCATTATTATTACAGTTGCTAAGAATGGATAGGCATATTGGGAATTCTGCACCGGAAGCTAAGGATGGAAGGATAGCCAATGACCTGGAAGTGTAGGCAGTGTTCATCAGTATGATGGTATGCGTAATGCGAGCAGACCAAAGAGGAACTATATGGATAATGGATAGTGGCACTCAAATGCAAGCGTAACAGGTTATTATTCCTTAAGAAGAAGCTAAACCATAAGTACGTAGAAGCAGCAAGAGAATAAGGGACAACGAAGGTAGGAAACATTCCCAAAAAAAGGTGACCAAAAGAAAGGCAAGTGGGAGCTGATGTGCTTTAATTGTAATGAGAGAGGTCACATTAGTAAGGACTATGAGAACCCAAAGGGTGGCAAGAAGAAGCGCTTCAATTGTGGTACGGTTGGGCACGTTAAGACTGGTTGCTCAGACCCGGTTAAGGAGGCGCAACACCAAATGAAGAGTGGTCCAAGGAAGAGAAAAGGGAAGCCTATTTGCTACGATTGTAGGGAGAAGGGCCATATTGATAAAGATTTTAAGGCGGAAGGTAAGAAGGCTACAATTGTAATAAGTTCGGATATATCAAGAAGGATTGTCCAGAACCGCCTAGGAACGAACAGGTTGAGTCTGCTTACGGTTTAGGACCTGTCCCGGTTTCGTCGAGTGCTCCATCGACAAAGGAGAAGGGGAAGAGCGTCATTATATATGGTATGTTTTCTATTTTCGATACACATGTACGTGTTTTATTCGATATCATGGCTTCACATTCCTTCATATCTAGTAATTTGGTAAATAGATTAAATTGAAATCGGAGATTGTAGATCGACCCATAATTGTGACCAACCCAGTTGGAGACTCTACTAGCCTTTGCATGGTTTGTAGAGACTTAGCCTTATCGAGGCATGGATGTTTATTTGCTTGTGATTTCTTTGTTTTGGGTTTTGTGGGGTTCAGTGTTATTTTAGGGATGGACTGGCTGTTAAAGTACAGAGTACTAGTGGAATAGAGAGGCCATTGGTGACGATAGGGATGGATGATGGGCATAGGTTGGAGATAGGCTACCTACTTGACGATGAGGTGGTGGTTAGTTTTCTATGCTCGCTCGAGATCCCGCATGATGAGTTGTCATCTATGCCTATTGCGAGGGAGTATCCGGACATATTCGAGGAGCTGACCGGATTACCACCACATAAGGAGAAAAGTTCTATATATATTTGAAGGATGCCAGACCGATTATTATGCCTTTGAGGCGTATGGCACCCAGAGAGCAGAAGGAGTTGAAGGTGCAAGTGAATGACCTAATGAGGCTAAGGTTCATTTGTAGGAGCATATCTAAGTGGAGTGCACCCGTAGTATTTACCACTAAGGCGGATGGCTCTTTGAGGTTGTTTGTAGATTACCATAAGCTAAATAATGTGACAAAGAAGAACAAATATTCACTCCCACATGTTGATGACTTGTTCAATCGGCTCCACGATGCGAAGATATTATCTCAGTTAGACCTTGCGACAGAGTTTCATCAACTGTGAGTGGTGAAGGAAAGTGTGTCGATTACAGCGTTCCACAAGCCATCCGGATTCTTTGAGTGGTTGATTATGCCATTCAGGCTAACCAACGCATCAGCATACTTTATTGATCTTATGAATCGTATTTTCAGGGATCGACTAAATAAGTTTGTACTTGTGTTCTTGGACGATATCCCTGTTTATTTGAGGATGGAGAAAGAACACAAGGAGCATTTGAGGATTCTATGAGTGGAATCTCAACCTCTTCACTGCTCTCTCGCCCAATTAACAAAAACACTTCAGGTTCCTCCTCTACTTCCTACACAAACTCCTTCAAAGATAACAAAGTTTAAAGTTCTTCAATCTCCTCCAACTTGTGTTCCTCCTGTTGTCGCTTCTTTGGAACTAGAGTAATCTTTGTGCCTTCAAACATGAAACTGTAACTGTTGGTACGCCCATCATGTTGCACCGCCCTATCATACTACCACGGTCTCCCCAGCAACAAATGACAAACGTCCATGTCCACAACATCGCACCAGATTTCGTCTTTATATTTCTTCCCAATGGAAAACTTCACACGAGCCCTTCGTCCAACCTTCACCTCTCCGCCTTTCCTCAACCAAGCAAGCTTGTACGGTTTCGGATGTTTCTCAGTCTTCAATGCCAGTTTCCTCACAGCTTCTGACGAAATTATATTATCACAGCTTCCAGCATCAATAACAAATTTACAAACTTTCCCCAGAATAGTACATGTTGACTAAAAAATATTGCTCCTCAACCAACTACAATTCTCCTCTTGCTTTGGTGTTAAACAGGACCTCTTCATCATTAGATTATAACCTTCGTCTCCCGACACTTCTTCTTCCTCCTCATCAGATGGTGAATTGGAACATTCAGCTTCTTCATCCTCATCCTCAACCTCCGCTATCATAGCTCTCTTCTTCGGCTTTGGACATTCATTACTTTTGTGGCCCAACTCTTGGCAATTATAACATTTGAAACTTTTATTGACTTTCGCCTTCCCAACCTCATTCACAACTGATTTTGCAACAGCTTTTGAAACATTAGAACTCCCACTAACTCCCTTCACTGGATTGTTGGAATTTGTAAACACACCACCTCCTCGTCTACCCTGCTTCTCCCAAGCCAACGCTTTCTGATGTGCTTCCGCTACAGATCTAGGATCAAACATGTTAACCATATCCTGAATCTGCATTCTCAATCCCCCAATGAACCTAGATGTCAGCTGCTCTTCCGTTTCCATAATATCATTCCTCGCAATAAGTTGATAGAATTCATCAGCATAGTCGTTAACAGACTTCGTTCCTTGTCTCAAGTTTTGCAAATGTTGATACATCAAAGATTGATAATTGTAAGGTAAGAACGTTGCTTTCATCAATTTCTTCATCTTCTCCCAAGATTCAACTTTTGACTTTCCCATTCGTTCACGTGTAAGTTTGGTTTGCTGCCACCATGCCAAAGCTCTACCCCTCAACCTCGTAGCAACCAACTTCACTCTACGATGTTCTGGAACTTCTTTAAAGTCAAAAATCTCTTAAACATTAGCAACCCAATCTAGAAACTCCTCCGCTTGCATACCACCTTTGAACTCAGGAATTTCAGTCTTCATCCCCGACTCCCACTTGTGATCATACTCAGAGTAATTTCTTCCTTGTCCTCGTCCTTGTCCTCGAACACTACCACCATCATACTCCTCTTCAAAGTCAGATGTATATCGTTGTCTATCTCGTCCACCCACATCTCTACTACCATTACGCCTTCCACCTTCATCCCTTCTATCGACATTCCTCCGTTCACGATCATTCACGTTCCTCCCATGCCCTTGATTATTTTCAACACTTCTATCTCGATTGGAATGTGGCGAGACTCTACTACCCCCATGGTTAGATTCAGGTGAAACCCTTCTCCAATTTTGATTCATCTCTGTCATAAGCTTCTCTAACCGACCAATTCCTTCGTTAAGCTTTTCACTAAAGTTTTCATTGATTCTTTGTTCCATCTCATCAGCTTCTTCTCTTCGATACAAAGCTTCTACGTTTTGATGACGATTAGCTCTTCTTGGCGGCATACTTGAAACTTACAAACTCTTCAAATTCAAACACAATTTGAACTTTGATCCAAAATGAAACGGATCGAAAACTCCCACTTTGTAGCAAATCGCGATGACCACGATGGACAAAGTTTCGGCCTCCAATTCAAATCCGATCAAACAACTTCGAACAATGATGAACACTTCTTCCTCTTGGCCACGCCTCAAACTTCAAACTTCTCGGCCAAACAACTTCAACTTCAAGATGATTAGGCTCCAAGTCTCGATCTAACTATGATTGGTTAGAACAAGCTCTGATACCAAAAACTGACGCAGCGGATTAATCAAAACGATCTTCAATCGGTGAAAGTAGCAATCGATGGATTGATGGATACTGAAATGCCTGAATTCGTTGATCCGAAGATACCGAATTCTTAGCTATCTCTGACTCGTTGATCCGAAGATACCGGGAAAGAGATCTACGATTCTTCGACGTTGATCTTGCGCACAAGATACCGTGAATCGGCTTCAACAAACGATGATTCGAGCGCACTCGAATGACGTAAGTGGAGATAGGAGATACACTCGACTACCAATTGAAATTGAAAGCACAAAGCTAACAAAAGAGAATTTTATTCAATATTCAACCACCTTTTACAAATGAGACTCACGGCCTATTTATAGGCGAACAACTTTACAACAGAAATTTCACTAACTCCTAAGTCGGTTCCGACTTATAGCCTCCGACTTACGACTCAAAAAGTAACGACTCAAGACAAAATAGTTACAACACAGAAACACAACGCGACGACTTACGACTTAAGTACAGACGACATACGACTTACAGAAATACAACATAATATCATACAACGACTCAACATTTAAGTACACGACTCAAAAACAAACGACTTATCCCAGCTCACGACTTAAGAAACCAGACGACTCATCTTAAGTCTTAACTCGGCAGCGACTCATC
Source organism: Allium fistulosum (assembly GCA_030737815.1). Classification (NCBI taxonomy): domain Eukaryota; kingdom Viridiplantae; phylum Streptophyta; class Magnoliopsida; order Asparagales; family Amaryllidaceae; genus Allium; species Allium fistulosum. The sequence continues at coordinate 517,674,159 of CM060906.1, read as the reverse complement.
ACTTCTCTTAAGTCGTAGGCGACTTAACTCGTACATGACTTAAGAACAAACGACTTATCCCAGCTCACGACTTAAGAAACCAGACGACTCATCTTAAGCCTTAACTCGGCAGCGACTCATCCCTTCTCTTAAGTCGTAGACGACTTAACTCTTGTGAATTTCCAGCTTGTGCTGCTCCTCCTGTATCCTTCTTCTTAAGTCTTGGACGACTTATGCCAACCTTTCCCTTGAGTCGTGGACGACTCGTGCCTTCCGATTCAATAAGTCGTGGATGACTTATCTCCTCGCCTTCATTAAGTCGGTCACGACTTATGCCTTCTCCCCAGTTAAGTCGGTCACGACTTAGACCTTCAATCTCTTTAAGTCGGTCACGACTTAGTACTTGGCCTGCATCATCTTCTCCCCAGTTAAGTCGGTCACGACTTAGACTGTTAAGTCGGTCACGACTTACGCTTATGTCTACTGCTTCCTTGAGTCGGTCACAACTCATAGCTCGACTCATCGCTCCTTCCATAAGTCGCGTACGACTTATGCCTTCATCCCTGGCCTAAGCTACATCATCCTCCCCAGGTTGAGAGAAATTCGACCTCGAATTTGTAAATTTTTCCACATCAGTTCGTCCATCCCCATGATATGGTACAAGATGTTTAACATTGAATACATCGGACGTATACACATCATCTGGTAGCTTCAGTTTATAAGCATTTTCATTGATTCGTTTCACAACTTCCACCGGACCAATTTTTCGTGCTTTCAATTTATTGTAAGCGCCTACCGAAAAACGATCTTTTGTTAACACTGCATAAACCAAATCACCTTCATGAAATTCAACACTTCTTCGTTTCAAATCTGCAGATTGTTTATACTTCTCATTTGCTTTCTCTAATCGTTCTTGAACGATTTTATGACATTCCGTCAGCCCTTCAACAAAATCAGCAGCTTTCTTAATTGTCCCCTTTGAGTGTGGTATCACCGTTAAATCCAATGGTCCTTTCGGTAAGCTCGAATAGACAATCTGGAATGGACTGAACCCAGTACTTCGATTCACAGCATGATTATGGGCAAACTCTGCCTGGCATAACTTCACATCCCAACTCTTCAGATTATCTTGAACAAGACATCTCAACAAATTTCCCAATGATCGGTTCACAACCTCGGTCTGTCCATCCGTTTGCGGATGATAAGCACTACTAAACTTCAGCTTCGTTCCCACCATTTTCCACAGACTCAACCAAAAGTGACTCAGAAATCGAGTATCTCTATCCGACACAATAGATTCTGGTAATCCATGAAGTCGATAGATCTCCTTGAAAAACAACTGAGCAACATGAACAGCATCCGCCGTCTTCTTACAAGCAATAAAATGTGCCATCTTCGAAAATCTGTCCACCACAACAAATATTGAATCATTCCCCCTTTGAGTTCTAGGTAAACCCAAAACAAAATCCATACTGGTATCCACCCATGGTTTTATAGGCATGGGTAACGGCATATATAAACCAGCATTAGTCGCAGTTCCTTTCGAAACCTGACAAATATGACAACGCTCCACAAACCTCTCTACCTCTTTCCTCATCGATGGCCAAAAGTAGGATTGTGAAATCAACTGTAATGTACGGTCTCTCCCAACATGTCCCTCTTCGTGTAACTCCTTGATAATCTTCATTCTCAGACTACCCTCCGGGATGCACAATCGATTTCCTTTAAAAAGAAAACCTTCTACCATCATGAACTCATCCGTCTCTCCCTCCTTGACTTTATCAACAAACTTTGCAAAGTAAGGGTCATCGGTAAATAATTTTGGCAATATTTCAAACCCCGTCACTTCAACCTTCAATGTAGTTAACAAGTGATTTCTTCTACTCAACGCATCCGCAACACGATTCGTCACTCCCGACTTGTGTTTCACAACAAATGTAAATTGTTGCAGATATGCAATCCACGATGCATGTCTCGCTGAAATCTTGTCTTGCCCTTGCAAATGCTTCAATGCTTCATGATCAGTATACAGAACAAACTCCTTCTTAAATAGATAGTGTCTCCAGTGTTTAATAGATTGTACAACAACATAGAATTCCACATCGTACGTACTGTACCTCATCTTCGCTCCTGACAACTTCTCATTGAAATATGCAATTGGACGTCACTGTTCAAGCAATTCTTCCACTTGCCTCCGCAACTCTTCATGTTCCTTCGGACTCATTCGATAATGTGGTCTGTGTGGCAACATAGCACCTGGAACAAGATCTATCTGATGTTGAATATCCCTCAACGGTGGCAACTCCGTTGGTAACTCCTCTGGAAATACATCGTCAAACTCTTTCAAAACTGGTTTAACTTCTTCTGGAATCTCAACCTCTTCACTGCTCTCTCGCCCAATTAACAAAAACACTTCAGGTTCCTCCTCTACTTCCTTCACAAACTCCTTCAAAGATAACAAAGTTTTAAGTTCTTCAATCTCCTCCAACTTGTGTTCCTCCTGTTGTCGCTTCTTTGGAACTAGAGTAATCTTTGTGCCTTCAAACATGAAACTGTAACTGTTGGTACGCCCATCATGTTGCACCGCCCTATCATACTGCCACGGTCTCCCCAGCAACAAATGACAAACGTCCATGTCCACAACATCGCACCAGATTTCGTCTTTATATTTCTTCCCAATGGAAAACTTCACACGAGCCCTTCGTCCAACCTTCACCACTCCGCCTTTCCTCAACCAAGCTAGCTTGTACGGTTTCGGATGTTTCTCAGTCTTCAATGCCAGTTTCCTCACAGCTTCTGACGAAATTATATTATCACAGCTTCCAGCATCAATAACAAATTTACAAACTTTCCCCAGAATAGTACATGTTGACTGAAAAATATTGCTCCTCAACCAACTACAATTCTCCTCTTGCTTTGGTGTTAAACAGGACCTCTTCATCATTAGATTATAACCTTCGTCTCCCGACACTTCTTCTTCCTCCTCATCAGATGGTGAATTGGAACATTCAGCTTCTTCATCCTCATCCTCAACCTCCGCTATCATAGCTCTCTTCTTCGGCTTTGGACATTCATTACTTTTGTGGCCCAACTCTTGGCAATTATAACATTTGAAACTGTTATTGACTTTCGCCTTCCCAACCTCATTCACAACTGATTTTGCAACAGCTTTTGAAACATTAGAACTCCCACTAACTCCCTTCACTGGATTGTTGGAATTTGTAAACACACCACCTCCTCGTCTACCCTGCTTCTCCCAAGCCAACGCTTTCTGATGTGCTTCCGCTACAGATCTAGGATCAAACATGTTAACCATATCCTGAATCTGCATTCTCAATCCCCAATGAACCTAGATGTCAGTTGCTCTTCCGTTTCCATAATATCATTCCTCGCAATAAGTTGATAGAATTCATCAGCATAGTCGTTAACAGACTTCGTTCCTTGTATCAAGTTTTGCAAATGTTGATACATCAAAGATTGATAATTGTAAGGTAAGAACGTTGCTTTCATCAATTTCTTCATCTTCTCCCAAGATTCAACTTTTGACTTTCCCATTCGTTCACGTGTAAGTTTGGTTTGCTGCCACCACGCCAAAGCTCTACCCCTCAACCTCGTAGCAACCAACTTCACTCTACGATGTTCTGGAACTTCTTTAAAGTCAAAAATCTCTTAAACATTAGCAACCCAATCTAGAAACTCCTCCGCTTGCATACCACCTTTGAACTCAGGAATTTCAGTCTTCATCCCCGACTCCCACTTGTGATCATACTCAGAGTAATTTCTTCCTTGTCCTCGTCCTTGTCCTCGAACACTACCACCATCATACTCCTCTTCAAAGTCAGATGTATATCGTTGTCTATATCGTCCACCCACATCTCTACTACCATTACGCCTTCCACCTTCATCCCTTCTATCGACATTCCTCCATTCACGATCATTCACATTCCTCCCATGCCCTTGATTATTTTCAACACTTCTGTCTCGATTGGAATGTGGCGAGACTCTACTACCCCCATGGTTAGATTCAGGTGAAACCCTTCTCCGATTTTGATTCATCTCCGTCATAAGCTTCTCTAACCGACCAATTCCTTCGTTAAGCTTTTCACTAAAGTTTTCATTGATTCTTTGTTCCATCTCATCAGCTTCTTCTCTTCGATACAAAGCTTCTACGTTTTGATGACGATTAGCTCTTCTTGGCGGCATACTTGAAACTTACAAACTCTTCAAATTCAAACACAATTCGAACTTTGATCCAAAATGAAATGGATTGAAAACTCCCACTTTGTAGCAAATCGCGATGACCACGATGGACAAAGTTTCGGCCTCCAATTCAAATCCGATCAAACAACTTCGAACAATGATGAACACTTCTTCCTCTTGGCCACGGCTCAAACTTCAAACTTCTCGGCCAAACAACTTCAACTTCAAGATGATTAGGCTCCAAGTCTCGATCTAACTATGATTGGTTAGAACAAGCTCTGATACCAAAAACTGACGCGGCGGATTAATCAAAACGATCTTCAATCGGTGAAAGTAGCAATCGATGGATTGATGGATACTGAAATGCCCGAATTCGTTGATCCGAAGATACCGAATTCTTAGCTATCTCTGACTCGTTGATCCGAAGATACCGGGAAAGAGATCTACGATTCTTCGACGTTGATCTTGCGCACAAGATACCGTGAATCGGCTTCAACAAACAATGATTCGAGCGCACTCGAATGACGTAAGTGGAGATAGGAGATACACTCGACTACCAATTGAAATTGAAAGCACAAAGCTAACAAAAGAGAATTTTATTCAATATTCAACCACCTTTTACAAATGAGACTCACGGCCTATTTATAGGCGAACAACTTTACAACAGAAATTTCACTAACTCCTAAGTCGGTTCCGACTTATAGCCTCCGACTTACGACTCAAAAAGTAACGACTCAAGACAAAACAGTTACAACACAGAAACACAACGCGACGACTTACGACTTAAGTACAGACGACATACGACTTACAGAAATACAACATAATATCATACAACGACTCAACATTTAAGTACACGACTCAAGAACAAACGACTTATCCCAGCTCACGACTTAAGAAACCAGACGACTCATCTTAAGTCTTAACTCGGCAGCGACTCATCACTTCTCTTAAGTCGTAGGCGACTTAACTCGTACATGACTTAAGAACAAACGACTTATCCCAGCTCACGACTTAAGAAACCAGACGACTCATCTTAAGCCTTAACTCGGCAGCGACTCATCCCTTCTCTTAAGTCGTAGACGACTTAACTCTTGTGAATTTCCAGCTTGTGCTGCTCCTCCTGTATCCTTCTTCTTAAGTCTTGGACGACTTATGCCAACCTTTCCCTTGAGTCGTGGACGACTCGTGCCTTCCGATTCAATAAGTCGTGGATGACTTATCTCCTCGCCTTCATTAAGTCGGTCACGACTTATGCCTTCTCCCCAGTTAAGTCGGTCACGACTTAGACCTTCAATCTCTTTAAGTCGGTCACGACTTAGTACTTGGCCTGCATCATCTTCTCCCCAGTTAAGTCGGTCACGACTTAGACTGTTAAGTCGGTCATGACTTACGCTTATGTCTACTGCTTCCTTGAGTCGGTCACAACTCATAGCTCGACTCATCGCTCCTTCCATAAGTCGCGTACGACTTATGCCTTCATCCCTGGCCTGAGCTACATCAAAAAGCTTTTAAAGGGTCGCTTTTGGAGGAGGGAAGTATGATTTTGGTTCACGTTGTTTCTGAGTAAGGCATTGCTATAGATTCGACGAAGGTGGTAGTAGTGCAGGATTAGGATCGACCCAAGACGGCTATAAACGTGAGAGCCTTAGATTGGCATAATATTATAGATGTTTTATCCAGGACTTCTTTAAGGTAGCAGCACCATTAACCAACTTGACAAAGAAGAATCATACTTTTATTTGGGACGCGAGGTGCAAGCACTCGTTCGTGAGTCTGAAGGGTGATGAGCATATTAGTGTTAGTCATTATGAGTGGGAATGAGGATCTGACAGTATACACAGATGCATGTGGTACCAAGCAAGGCACGATATTGATGCAGAAGAGGGAGGTCGTTGCCTATCGCCTACGCTAGCCGACAATGAAACCGCATGAAAAGAAGTATCTGACTCATGATATAAAGTTGGTGGCGATAGTATTTGCTTTGAAGATACGGAGGCATTATTTACTTAGAGAGAGGTTCAAGTTGTATACGAATCAGAAATCGTTGAAGGATATCTTCTCCCAGAAGGATCTTAACCTTCGTCGGCAGTGATGGTTAGAGTTCCTGGCCTCCTACGACTTTGGCATTTCCTATACTCCTAGTAAGGGAAATGCGATAGCTAACGCTTCATGTAGGAAACATGATAGCTTGGGAGTGATGTTCCTAGACTGGAAGCAGTTGGGGTTTATCGCTGGCTATGATTTTAGACCTCGATGAGAGCTAAAGCCGAAAGTGTTGGCTAGCTTGATGATCGGACCTACTTTGATTAATCAGATCGTTACTAGTCAGAGGTGAGATGCTAGACAAGTGGAGATCATGGTGAAGCTAGAGGAAGGAGTAGAGTCCGAGGAGATGAAGCGGTACAGAATCGACCGTGATGGTCGGCTCCGTAAAGATGGGAGATTGTTTGTTCCTGATGTCGATGGGTTGAGGGATGAGGTGCTACGAGAGTGTCATCATTTGAGATTGATTGTACATCAAGAATAAAGAAGGAATGAAGAGGTGGAAATAAAATATACCGCAATATCAGGCATATATTTTATTAGGAAGGAATGAAGAAGGACGTTGGAGCATTCATCCCAAAGTTCATGAACTGTCAATTGGTAAAGGTAGAGGAGAAGAAGCCGAGTGGTTTGCTGCAATTGCTCAAAATTCCCGAGTGGAAATGGGAATAAGTTTTGATGGACTTCATCGAGGAATTGTCGAGGATCAGAGGAGAGGAAGATAGCATTTGGGCTATAGTCGATTAATTGACGAAGAGTGCTAGATTTATACCCGTCAAGTCTAGTAGAAGGCATCCAAATTGGCTGAGTTGTATGTGAAGTGGACTGTGTGATTCCATGGTGTGCCAAAGAGCATTGTCAGTGACCGAGACCCTTTGTTCACTAGGGGATGTTGGAAGAGCTTACAAGAGGAGTTGGGGACGGAGTTGCATCTAAATACATCTTATCGCCCATAAACTGATGGGTAGAACGAGATGGTGAATCATATCTTGGAGGATATCTTGCGGGCTTGCATTCTCGATTTTAGTGGCTCGTGGGACAATCATTTTCACTTAGTGGAGTACGGATTCAACAACAGTTATCGGTTCTGCATCAATAAGGCACCATTTGATGCGTTATATAGCTGACCATGCAAAGCTCCTTCATGTTGGTGGGAAGCGGGTGAGAAAATGATCCCGGGCCAAATATGATTAAACAGACTTCAGAGAAGATCGAGATCATTCGACAACGAATGAAAGCTTCTTAAAATAGACAAAAGATCTACACTGATAGAAGAAGACGTGACTTAGAGTTCTCCATTGGCGATATGGTGTTTGGCAAGATCTCTCTGTTGAAGAATTTTGTTTGATTCGGTACTAAGGGGAAGTTGGCATCGAGATTCATTGGTCCTTTCCCGATATTGAGAGGACTGGAAATCTAGCATATAGAATTGACTTACCCCAAAAGATGGTGAATGTGCACAACGTGTTCCATGTCTCTCACTTATGGAATTTGTGCGCAGCTCAAGCTTGATAGTTGAACTAAGTCAGCTTGATGATATCGAGATTGAACCCGAAGCATCGAGACCTCGTACACTTATTTGTATCATTGGATGTGATGCGAAGCAGCTTAGAAGGAAGACGGTAGATTCGATGAATGTAATGACCCGGAATTTCGAATGCTTTATACTTAAATATCGAAATTATTTAAATATTTAAATCTTGTATTTAATGTGAATAAAAATGATTTCAAAAGCTTATTTAAATTCTTTTTAAATAATAAGTGATAATGGTAAACCATTAGTTTATAATTAAGGTGATTAAACTAGTTTTAATAATAATTCTATTTAATTAACTTGTGAAATTATCATTCCGGGAGCTGTCTCGGATTTTAATGAAACTAGTGTCATTGGATCCAGATTATTTGGTTGTTGTATGCCGACGAGTTTCGTGACGATCGAACGTGCTGTGTGGTTGTGCGTGCTCGAAATAGTGTTTAATTTAAAAGAATAAAATATAATATATATTTTTCCATAAATACATATCAATACTTAACTTATTTTTCTCTTTCCTCTTTCTTTCATCGGTAAACTTAACCGCCACCAATCCTCTTATTCAGTCAATTAAATCGGGAGAAATAGTTAATTGAATCAAGTGATTTTGGATTGTTGGCTTCGTATTGGCGAGAGCTTCATTTTGGTGTGTGCCGATTTGTATGTGGCGTTGATTGACAGCCTTCGACTTGTCATACACCGAACTAGGGTTAGATTTAGGGGTGATAGAGGAGGAGTTATGCTTTGGCGACTGCTGCGTTAAGTAGCTCGTGGGAAGGCGAGTGTGTGGTTGTGAAATAGGGTGGTGCGGTGTAGAGGTGGTGGCCACAACATGGCCATTGTTGTGTAGCTAGGAGCAAGTCGCTGTGAACTTAAGGTGGTCGTAGGTGATTATGAGGGCAGGGTTAAACTCGGGGCATGAAGAGAAGTCAGTTGGTAGTGGTTTGACAATGTCTGGTGGTCCAAGGAAAATGCGTCAATGGCAGGTTGTGGAGGAGAGTTCGGTCGCTTTTCTAGTGGTGGGGTCGAGCTTGTCAAGATAGTGGGGGATGCGAAGCTCACGCGTAGTGCGATGCGTCGGAGTTATCGGTTCTTTGTTTCACTATGTGTGCTAGGAGAATTCGAGGAGTGAAGGATTGGCATTTTGGGTTTGTGTGTGTATGTTGCTTGCACAAGTATCAGACGATAATTGGGGAAGATGATTGCTTAGTGAGGTAATTAGTTTAAGTAAATAATTAGTTAATTAATCTGAATTTTTATTAAATCCATAAATTTTGCGTACGAGGTCTAATCAAGACATTGGCTTCGCCGTTGCGCTTGCAGTGGAATTATCTACGTCTAGAAATGGTTTGGACTTGGGTGAGTTTACCCACTAATTGGTTGTGTATTGTTTTGTATATAATTGTTGTTATATTAAAATATAAATAGTATAACGAGCAATGCAAGTTAATACTTTTGGACCCCGTCTTATTTTGTAAAACAAGCGACAACAATATATGTAGTATAATCTTCCTTTTGATTCTGTAAAACATGTATCATGGCCCAAACTTACTATTTACATGTTTGATATTGCTGTGTCAAAAGTGATAGTGTGTTGTGAATGTTGAAGCGAAATTGTTACTATAAACGCACTTGAAATCCCCGATTGTTAACACTTGTTACATTGGTTAGATCTGAATATATTATAGGAATATATATTGGGTTGTTCTATATACATTTTGGTGTGTTTTACATAAAGGAATTAGTTTGGACACTTGTGGAAATTGAAATTGAAATTGTGGTAGTTAGAAGCGAAAAGGTCGCTATGGATGCACTTCGAAATCGCTGTAATCGGCGATTTTAAAGTTAACTTTGAAAGATATTCTAGGGCTTTTTCATATTTTTAATAAGTACTCTAAGTGTACTTATTATTGGAAAATATCATTTAAATATATTATGGAAAATCATTTATGGATTTTTAAAATAATGGTTTTAAATTATAAAACAGGTTTTATGGCTTTTTGATAAATTATAAAATAAGTATCTTTAAGTGGTGTTTTAAACAAATGTTTTAAAACATAGAATAAGCATTTTGAAAGTATATTTTTATTATATATAGTTTTTAGAAAATTTGTTAAAGATTTTATTTAAGAAATAAAAGGCTTTTATATTATAATAGCTTTCAAAAAATTTGTAGTATTTTATTAAATATCTTAGTTTTATAAATAAATTAGTATATTGTGTGTATGTGTGTGGGTGTGTGTGTTTATCTTTTTAAAGCTATTTTAGTATATTTAGAAGTTTGGAAAAGAAGTTTAGTATTTTTTAAAAAATTATAAAGGAGTTTTTGGATTATAACACTTATGTTATAATGGATGATTTTGTAAAATTGATTAAAAAGGTATATTACCTTGTGTAATAAGTAAAGATGTACTTAGAACTTTAAACGAATGTTTCAAAGTTAATGGTAAAGTATTAAAGTGACTTTGGGTTTATAGTAATGATGTTTGGGAAACATTTGTTTTAAATCATTTAACTATACTTCTGAAAAGTAATTAGATCTTTAAAAGGGGAGTTTCAATGGTAACGATTAAGTAAAGTGTTTTGGGTTTGTTGTAAATGTTGTTTTAGTAACATTTGTCTTTAAACCCTGGAATAATATTTTAAAGTGGTAACTGGTAAAATATTGTTAAATGGTTTTGGAAAATACTTAGATCTTTAATAATGGAATTTTAAAGATAATAATAAGTATGGAATCTTTGGGAAAAATAGAAGTATAAGTTTTAAGTATAAAAGAGAGAAGAGGTTTATAGTAACAATGTTTGAATGACATTTGTTTTTAACCATTTTGACTGTGTTTTAAGTAGGTAAAACTTGTTATTGATTTGTGAATATACTTTTACTATTGAGATAAGTATACGAATACTTTTAAGAGTATTGAAATGTGTAGAAATGAATAGGGAGGTTTTAATTAAATAGTGAAGTTTAATTAATAAGAGATGTTTCATTTGTAAATAAGTTATTGCGTAAAAAGGAGTTTTACTAGTAAAAGAGGATTTTAATTAATAAAGAATTAGTTAATTAGAAAGGGGATTAAAAGTCATATATGTGATTGTGCTTATGTGTTAAATCGTACTTGGATTCTTTTGAAATTAAACCTATTATTTGATTAATTATTTATTTGATAGTTAAATAAAGGAATATCAAATCTTGACCAAAAATACTTTGGAAATATCTAAAAAAACACGGGAATTATATGGACGGTTATCTTCGGTAATGTTATACTATACGTATAAACTCATTTTGCTCTTCTAGGACAAATGATAAGGAAATCTGCCTACATAAATGGTTATAAGGTGATCTCCACTTTTATCTATTCTCTGTTTATTTCCACAGAACCAAAGTTGAGATTACCGGAAACTATCGATTAGTTTTGGGGCACTCGGTAAGTAGGGGAGTGTACTTCTATGAGATGACTTGAAACCGTAACAACTCCAAAACCATATACATGCTCTATGTTTTGGAAGACGTTCGTGACTGGTTCGAGATGCTGGAATCTATGTGGAGATTTGAGATCTGTTTGAGATGCTCAAAAACATGTAGTTGTTCGTGATTTATTTTGAGATGTGGGAATTCATCTGTGATTTCGAGACCTATAGAAGTATGGGAATGCATGTGTGGTTCCAAGATCTATTTGAGTGGTGGCTCGTATGTTGGGATGTTGAACGTGTCTTCATCATCGGTATGGCAAAAACTAGAGATAGGATGCATAGCTAGTGGGGTTTAGCTAACCTAGAAGGGTGCAAGCGACTCAACCTAGAGATAGTTATAGTTATGCATGAGGGAGTAGTGCACTGTTATCACTTAGTAGGGGTCAGCTATGTTTTCCTATGTACATCAGCTAGGGATGTATGTGGCTTCGAAAGGATATCTCTGATCCTTGTGCAGTAGATCAGAGTCGGCTTTGATCCGAGGAGATCTACGTGGAATCGTATACAATTAGCGAACGCGCATTAGCAGTTTTTATTGTATACCTATTACTGTTGTGATGTACACTCACATGCATCATAGCTACTTGATTATATATATTTCACACCCTAGACATTATTATAATATCATTGGATTTTCTAATAGAAATGATTTGGTTATCATAATGTAAAAACCCATTCATGTTTATTTGCGGCATGTCTTACGAGATACCATTATTTTTGAAGGATTTTATAAATATAATAATCTATATGATTTGAGTTTCTTACATTAGTTTATTAGACTGATCGGGGTGTTATTTTCTTAATGCTCGAGTCAGCTCGAGTATATTTCTAGATTTAGCTATGGTTCATTGGAGCTCTTGGAGAGGAGCTGGATGATTTCTTACCATGTTTATTTTCCACTGCATTACTTGTTTTGTACTTATCGGCGTTTGTGAGGACAGGTTGTATAACTATCTAGGCTGATGATAGGTTGGTTTACTATGAATGTTGTATGTATATAAAAGCGTTCTTTTCGTAAAGATCTTTTGAGATATTATACATTACCGTTCTTGGTTTGTGTGTGGCATGCATGATAGGGGCTTCTCTCACTGGTGAACGTGTGACGAAGCTTTGTCTCTAACCCCTACATGTCCCTTTATGAGTTGGTTTGGAAGTCGAGAGACTGGCCGTAAAATCAGGAACGAGCTTACCATTTGTAGTCACCATCTGAAAAAGGTTGAGCGTTACATTTGGTAGAGCTGAAGGTTAAGGGAGAACCTTGGCTTTGGTGGGTGTAACTCGTTAAGAAATAGGGTAATGGAATGCCTTATTATGAATTGAGTGTATTATAAATAAGAAATTGCATAATCGTTATTATTATAAAAATGTTTTTTATTGTGTTGATTGGCATGTTGAGTAGCTTATGGATTCTAGTCAATATGGATTACTATCGTTATTGATAGGGATCTCTAAACACTTGAACAAGGCAAACCGACACGGTATTGTTTTTTGAAATTGGTAAATGAAATAATTTTATCTAGGATTATATTTTATATATAAAAGAATAATTTTCAAAAAATTGATATAGTTATTTATGATGTATTTGTCTGTTAGGTAATGATAATATTTAATTATTATCATTTATTATGTGTTAGTTGTGCTCAGCTAGTTTATGAGCATTAACTGTTATTTGTTGGCTTTTGAATTGTGCTTAACCAGTTTATAAGTAAATTACCTTTTAACAACATGGGTTGGGTAGATAGCAATTTATAGGAACATTGAATCGAAGACCTTATGAATTAAGTTTCATAGTTTAGCTATAAGGCGTTCGGTGATAATGTTAGGTTAAAATTAAATTTTAATAAAATTTATCTATTATATTCTAAACAAAGATAAATATTGTGAAATGTTTTATGTAAGAAAGTGACTTTATATAAATATTTATAAACATGGTTCATAAAAGGTATGGTATATAAATAGAAAGGATTTAAATTGAGAATTTGAGCACTTAATATCGATGTTTTTTTGGAAATGTTTTCAAGATTTTTGGAGAAAATAACAATAGTATTATTTGAAAGTAAATATTTGGGAAATTGATTTTTGAAATTGATATCATGGTACTTAGTAATATTTACGAAGTATTTGATATCATTTTGGAAATGGTTTTGATTAAGTCCGAAAGGCATGGGTTAGAAATATTGAACTCACTTCTGTCACTGGAAAATAATTCTGGTGACGACTGCAGCATCATCGGCGTTTATTTTTAAATTTCAAAGTGTGGGATGCTACTATAGTAGCTATACTATAAAGTAGTTTTGGTAAAACAGATTTTGATTTAAATCCCGAAAGTATGATTTGATATAAAAGATGTATATATTATTATTTCAAATGATTGGAATGAAAACCCGATGTTTAGTTCTCAAATTTTCTGTTAAGATATTTTATGGACTCGTGTATCATATGCATTAGGATAGTTTGGTTTGTACATCTCATTATGACATGTTGTTTAGTAGTTTTCATTTGTTGAAATGAAATGGAATTTTCGCCGATTTTAGACAGTCGAAACTTCCAAATTAGTTGAGAGCTTGAGCTAAGGGTTGTTAAAATATAAAAGTAGAGTTTTGTAACTCTAGATGGAAAGGTAGTAAGTTATAAACAAGGTTTTAAATTGTTGAACATCTTTGTTAAGTAGAACATTCGATGTTGTTGGGCCAACTAATACACGTCTTTACTTTGGGGTTGTCTAAGGAAAGTAGACTCTAGTCATTGGTTTGGATATACCCGAGTTCGACTCTTCCTAGCTATTTACCTAACTCGATGAATAAGGAGGTCTATGGGGTTGACTCAATTATATATAAGATCCAAATTTATCTTGGACCTTCATAGCAATTTTAGTAAGTTCAATGAAAATGAAAGTTTTGTATATACTCTTTGGATGTAATAGAGTATTATACAAATATGAACTTAAGTCTTGAAATATTTAAAATGAAAATGTGTTTCAAGAAATGTTTATAAATAAAGTTAAGTTTTTATAAAGTGTTTATAAACTTAGTTAACGTTTTATGGAATGCTTTTAAAAAAATGAGTAGTAAAAGAAAATACTATTCAGGTAAATGAATATAAACTGGAGATAATAAAATGTTTTATAAATAAAGTTGTGGTTTTTTTGAAATGATTTTGAAATTGAGTAATATTTTATAACTAAAGATAAATCTTTACAGAATGTTTGTAAACTTAAGAAAATGTTAAATGGAATTTTTCATGAATGAATTTAGTATTAAATGAGAAATCTATATGTGAAAATAAATGTGAATTAAAATGGAAAGTAAATTGGTATAACGAAGAAATCGATTGAATAAAGTACGTAAGTTGTACGTAGATCGTTTTATTCTCATGACAGTTCTTGATCCAGGATTCGAGTACAGAATTTTGAGGTGATTTTCACGGGTCCAAGTGTGAATTTTTCACTCGATTCTTGACGGCGAACACTTGATACAAATTTTTGATTTGATTCTGAAGTTTTCTAACATAGTATATGGCTACGTAAAAAGAACGGAGGTGTCTAATCAAGGAAGCTGATCGAAGTCCGCACTAGAGAGGTCAAGTGGGATATACTAGTATGGAAGTAAAATTTATATGATCGAGCTAGTGATCTGATTGGATATCGCGTACAAATGAGATATGTATATCATATAGACTTTAAATAATATTTTTATGCTATGTGAGTTGGCTTGTAGAGAGTTTGGGGATGACTTTTCGAATTGTTCTAAGGTGGCATGAACAATCGACTAAGTATTAACTTGAAGCTGCTGAGCGTAAGGTACGCTTAGTGGGTTGTTGATCATCCTTGTGCGATGAGAAGGTTTCTGGAACCTGGACGAACCATAAGTTATGTTTGCTAAAGATATATTACTGTTAAGTTTCTGAATGTAATCTTTCTTTGGTTGCTAGTGATTGGAATACCGTTAGGTAGTGATGTGTGATTGTTGCTTTTATTGCTCGTGTTAGTATTTCGAAGATGAAATATTCTAAGGAGAGAAGAATGTAACGACTCGGAATTTCGAACGCTTTATATTTAAATATCGAAATTATTTAAATCTTGAATTTAATGTGAATAAAAATGATTTCGAAAGTTTATTTAAATTCTTTTTAAATTATAAGTGATAATGGTAAAACCGTTAATTTAAATTAAAGTGATTAAACTGGTTTTAATAATAATTCTATTTAATTAACTTGTGAAATTATAATTCTAGGGCATTGTCTTGGATTTTGATAAAACTAGTGTCATTGGATCCAAAATATTGGGTGGTTGTACACCGACGAGTTTCGTGACGATCGGACATGTTGTGCGGTCGTGCGTGCTCGAAAAACATAGCGTTTAATTTGAAAGAATAAAATATAATATATATTTTTCTATAAATACACATCAATACTTAACTTAATTTTCTCATTCCTCTTTCTTTCATCAATAAATTTAGTCGCCACCAACCCTCTTATTCAAGAAATTAAATCTAGAGTAATAGTTAACGAAATCGGTGATTTTGGATTCGTTGGCTTCGTATTGGTGAGTGCTTCATTTTGGCATGTGATGATTTGCGTTCAGCGTTGGTTGACAGTGTTCAACTTGTCATAGGCCAAACTAGGGTTAGACTTAGGGGGTGATAGAGGAGGAGTTAGGCTTTGGCGATTATTGCGTTGAGTAGCTCGTGTGAAGGCGAGTGTGTAGTGGTGAAATAGGGTGGTGAGATGCAGAGGTGGTGGTCGTGACATGGCCATTGTCGTGTAGCTAGAAGCAGGTCGCGGTGAACTTAAGGTGGCCGTAAGTGGTTTAGAGGGCGGGGTTGAACTTGGGGCACGAAGAGAAGTCAATTGGTGGTAGTTTGATGATGTCCGATGGTCCGAGAAAAAATGCATCAATGGCAAGTCATGGAGGATCGTTCGTCGCTTTTCTGGTGGTGGGGTCGAGCTTGTCAAGATGGTGAGCGATGCGAAGCACACACGTAGTGCGACGCATTGGAGTTGTCGTTCTTTGTTTCACTGTGTGTGCTAGGAGAATTCAACGAAGGAAAAATTGGCATTTTGGGTTTGTGCATGTCGATTGCGTGCACAAGTATCAGGCGATAATTGGAGAAGATGATTGTAGTGAGGTAATTAGTTTAAGTAAATAATTAGTTAATTAATTAGATTAATTAATCCGAATTCTTATTAAATCCATAACTTTTGCGTACGAGGTCCAATAGAGACGCCGTCTTCATCGTTGCGCTCATAGCGGAATTATCTACATTTGGGATTAGTTTGGGCTTGGATGAGTTTACTCACCAGTTGATTGTATATTGTTGTGTATATAATTGTTCTTGTATTAGAATACAAATAGTATAACGATCAATGCAAGTTATTACTTTTAGACCCCGTCTATAACACCACAATATTTTACGTGAAATATAATTAAAAAGAAATTAAAAGCGCATTTGGTACAGTGGTAAAGGCACATGTTGACTTCCTTAGTGGCCAGGGATCAAGTCCCGTTGTCGCCCAAAATCTGGAGCGATGTTTTTTTAGCTAGTTCGTTTCCAGCGATTTTCCTACATATTTCGGCTTTGTTTCTGACATGTGGCGGCTTCTCATTCGCTCCAGTGATGTAATAGGATGAGATGGCTAAATTTTATTGGTTGAGTGATGTGTATGGGCTGGAATGGATAACCATTAAGTGTATGAAAGAACCAGATTTAATCTAAAATAATCTAATGGATTATATTCACTTAAACAATCTATAAATAAACCATCTAACCTAAACCTAATCTATTATTCGGCCGTCGCTATAATTCTACAGTAAAATTAGTTTGTATTATTATTCTTCCTTTTCTCTACTAAATAAACAAATCTTTACCAAATTAAATTATCTATATATATTCAAGCAATTTGGGGAATTTAGAAGAATCAAAGGGAGAAAGATTAAAGCAAAGCTTTTTTCAAATTTATTCAAGCTTAAGTGCCAGGTGAGTGGGAATTAATATGAAATAGAAAAATAAAGTAGTTCAATTTCAGTTCTTTTCTGGCACGTTAATATGAAATAGAAAAATAAAGTAGTTCAATTTCAGTTCTTTTCTGGCACGTTAATATGAATTAATTTCTGTTATTAATTGAGAATAGATGTAAATTATTGCAACTTCTTCTTCTTCTTCCACTTCTCAAATCTAATTCATGTTGGTTTAAAATATGGGACATATAAATTGTCTATTCACATTTTATGGCATAAATAAGATTGAAATTTATGTAAATTATTGTATCATCTTCTTCCACTTCTCAATTCTAATTCATGTTTGGGTTGAATTTGGAACAAACAAATTGTTATTCACGTTTCATGGCATAAATAAGATTGGTTTAATTAAATTGAATTAGAATTGTTATTCAATTTCTAATGGTAGAATAGGTTAGTTAAATGAATTCAGAATATGTTACTTGAATAAAATTTTGGTTTTGATTGATATAATTACATAATTTTGAATATGGTTTTGGAACAAAATTGGGAAGTCTAATTGGCATAATTGTTTGTTTCATATGTGGCCTAAAAATGTAAAAGTGGAATTTTGTGTAACTAAATGGTTTTTGGCTATTGGATAAAAAATTTGTACAGATTAAATCTCTAAAAGGAGTACGTAAATTAGGGTGGAAAAATAATTTAAATTAAATGGACTCTAAAGGCTAGTGTAAATCTGTAACAAAATGGCATAAAAATTACAGACAAACTATACGGACTGAACGGACGTGAAATTGAAATACCATTTATGTAAGAAAAAGGGAAATTGTGAAATAACCAAATAAGATGTAAAAATGGCCTAAAGCAGATTTATGGAAATAAAAAGTATGTAAACTGTAACGGTAAAATTAATTAATCTGGAAGCGATTTGGTAGGCAGACTTTGTAAAGGTCTGCATAGGTGTTTCATGCAGTTAAGACCAAAATATAGTTTTGGCTATACGTACTAGGAGCGGGTAAGTAGGTTCGCAAGGATGTTTGTTACCTTTCATAGGTTGCTATTACGTAGGATAGATAGCATTCGCAATCGTAGGCTTCTTCAAGCAGATCGACGCGGATGGAACAGTACAAATGTGCTCCGACGCAGGCTTCTTTAGGCAGATCGTTGGAGGATTTTGCGCAACCGACCCAGCTGTGGGTGCTCTTTCGGAGGACCGACACTTTGGATAGGGGCAAGTCCACGTTGGTGACCAAGGAGATAGGAGGATAGGAGTCTAGTTTGGCGGAGCCTGACCGCAACTTCGGGGTCCTGCGAGGTTGTTTGAGTCGGCGCCGGTTAGACGTAAGAGGCATTTAGTCACAGTGCACGGGTGAAGAGCATGACTTTCACGTTGTAGCACGTGGATAGGTAAGGATAGAAGGTCCGACAGGCCGATTGACGTTTAGTATTACTGCTTGGTTGACTTCCCTAGAGTGACCACGGACTTTGGCTTCTTAGGAACTGTATCTAAGAAGGATTCACTGCATTATATTGTTCACCTTCTACGATATCCGGGGAAGACCTGGAATTAAACTGTTTTATTCTTTCTGCTTCATTTTATTTCTCATTCACCAGACTTTATGTTTGACCCATTCCTATTTTTCCTATTTTCCCCAAATCACGGGAGGGCAGGTCTAGATTGCAGTTCTTTGCAGCTTGGAGGGTCATTGGAGCAGTTGTTATCTTCAGCTTTTGTTTCTTTTGTTTCATGTACTTTGTTTCTCTTTTTCATACTTTACTCTATATATGAGGACCTATATTGTGAATTTTGATATGTTTTATGTTTTGGTGGAGACTACTTGGTACTTTTGGTTTCAGGAATAAATTTGGGATAATGTTGTTTTTAATGAAGCTGTTTTGCTATTAATTTATAATTAGTGAAAGTTTTCTTTCGGTGTAATATTTTAATCATTTTATGTTATTGCCTTAGTCTGTGTGCTATGTTATGGATTTTTATTTCACCCGACCACCCGTGTTTCTAGTCATGTCCGATTTCGGGGTGCCTAAAGGTGCGGGGTATCACACCGTCTTGTTTTGTAAAATAAGTGACAATAGCATATGTAGTATAATCTTCCTTTTGATTTTATAAAACATGTATCATGGACCAAACTTACTATTTACATGTTTGATATTGTTGTATGAAAAGTTATAGTGTGTTGTGAATTGTTGAAGCAAAATTGTCACTATAAACGCACTAGAAATCCTCGATAGTTAACCCTTGTTAAATTGGTTAGATGTGAATATATTATAGGAATGTATATTGGGTTGTTCTACACACGTTTTGTTGTGTTTGACATAAAGGAATTAGTTTGTACATTTATGGAAATTGGAATGGAAATTATGAAAGTTAGAAGCGAAAGGGTCGCTATGGATGCACCTTGAAATCGGTGTGATCGGCGTTTTTAAAGTTTACTTGGAAGCCATCCTAGGCTTATTTTATATTTTTAATAAGTACTGTAAGCGTACTAATTATCGAAAAATATCAAGGTCTGAATATATTACTGATAATCATTTGTGGATTTTTAAATTAATGGTTTTAAATTATAAAACAGGTTTTATGGGTTTTAAATAGATTATAAAATAAGAACCTTTAAGTAGTGTTTTAAATAAATGTTTTAAAACACAGAATAAGTATTTAAAAAGTAAATTTTTAGCATATATAGTTTTTAGAAAATTTGTTAAAGATTCTATTTAAGAAATAAAAGGCTTTTATATTATAATATCTTTCAAATTTTCTATAGTATTTTATTAAATATCTTAGTTTTATATGTAAATTATTATATGTATATATTTATATATATCTTTTTAAAGTTATTTTAGTATATTTAGAAATTTGGAAAAGAATTTTAGTGTTTTGTAAAAGATAATAAAGGAGTTTTTGGATTATAATACTTATGTTATAATGGATGGTTTTGTAAAATTGATAAAATAGGTATATTACCTTGTTTAATAAGTGAAGTTGTACTTAGAACTTCAAATGAATGTTTCAAAGTTAATGGTAAAGTACTAAAGTGATTTTGAATTTATAGTAACGACGTTTGGGCAACATTTATTTTAACCCATTTAACTATACTTTTGAATACTAATTATATCTTTAAAAAGGGAGTTTTAAAGGTAACGATTAACTGTAGTGTTTTGGGTTTGTTATAAACGATGTTCTAGTAACATTTATTTTTCAAACCTTGAATAGTATTTTAAAGTGGTAAAATATTGTTGAATGATTTTGGAAAATATTTAGATGTTTAATAATAGAATTTTAAAGATAATAACAAGTATGGGATGTCCTCATGTAATGTCCTCTCATGGTGCCCATGCTTCCTCTTCCATTCTCATCCCTATCTCCTTACCTTCTGTCCTTGCATCTTCCTCCTCTCCCATCCCTCCTACAACTGTCACGTCTTCCTCTCCTTCAACTGTCATTAACCCTGGCCGTCGCTTCCCCCGCAACCCCCTGATCCGTCTCTTCCTTCCTCCTCAGTTCCACCCCATCCTCTATCCATCCAATATTTCCCTCCTCTTTCTTCTGATCCTTCTTCTCTTCTCCCTGATCCAGTTCCTTCCCTTGTTCCTTTATCTAAATGGTCCTCTCTTTTTACTTGTAAACCCAGGAATGCTAGTGTTTACACTCCTGTGCACTTTGACTTACAATACACTGGTGTCCCCCTTGATCCACCAAGGGAAGTAGTTAATGAAGGAATCAAAGCATGGTCTGAGTGCTTGGTTGGTTTTTTTCTAGCAGGAACTGTCAACTTCATGGCAGTTAAAGCTCATCTGGAAAAAGTATGGAAACTAAAAGGGTCATATGAGATATTTTTTGATAAGCAGAACTATTATTTCAAGTTCTCAAATGAGGAAGATAAGCTTAATATTCTTATGAAAGATCCTATCTTTATCAAGGGGCAGATGTTCATTGTATCTAAGTGGAACCCATCCTTTGCATAAGCTCAAGCAACAGTCAAGTCTGTTCCAATTTGGGTTCATTTTTATAGGATTCCAATACTTACATGGTCATTGTTGGGCATTAACTAGTTAGCATGTCATCTTGGGAGATTAGTATGCTATGATGAAAATACTGAAAGAATGAAACACTTTGAGTATGCCAAGTGCTTAATCGAAATATCTCCGGATAAAGAATTGCCTGAATTTATTGTTGTGGGTGATGATTCCTGCCCTAATGTCTTGATTGAATATGCTTGGAAACCTTTGATTTGCACTCACTGTAAGGTTTTTGGTCATGCCTCTAGTCAATGTGAATTCAGGCAAGGATCAGAAAAGAAAGAAGTTGTTGATAAGGAGAAAATTAATGCTACAGTGGATGGAGATGGTTATTCAGGCAAAACTAAAAACAAACAAAGTAATGGGAAAGTGTTGTTCTCTGTTAGGACAAGAAGGAAAGCGAAATCTATTCAGAGGGTATGGAGGAAGATTATTCCAGTTCCTGATGTTATTGCGGGTAGTACAGTTGAAATTACAACAGAAATAGCTAGTGATAAGGAGAATGGAATCCAGGGAGATGTAGCAGACAATGTGGAAGTTCCAAGTGACATTGGAAAAGATATAGAAAAAGAGGTTGAAATGAATAATGTAATAGCTTTAAATGCCAATATGAATGCTCCTAATATCCCTAATATTGCTTCCATGCAAGACATTCAGCCTTCTACTTTGCATGGCTCACATGATAAGGCTACGTCTGATGTGAGTTTGGAAAATGTTTCTATTTCAACTTCAAACCCTTTTTCTATTCTTCAACTATTGAACAATGAGGCTCATCCAACTGGAAACTCTATTTCTTCCTTCACTGAAGGGATTCCCAATAGTTCTTCAAGGCCCTCTCCTGTTGACATGCACAATGACATGCACGTCTCTCCATCATCCCTTCCTTCTCAACCTCCTTGCCTCCCTTCCTTAGTTTCTCCCTTTAAATCTCCTTATACATCTATTACGTTGCCTTCTCGCTTATTCAATTATATTTCCCCATCTGTTATTAGTCCATCCGCTCTTCTAGATTCTAGCCCAAATCTATCATCTCTTAATTTGCCTATCTTGGAATCCTCGCCAAAATCTAAAAGAGGCAGGCCCAAGAAAATAATGCATTCCTCAAATGACAATGACAATGGGATCCAATACACCATATCTCAATCTGCAATTCAAATATCCAATGTTGTGGATATTACCGGTTCACCCATTAGTGTCAGAACCAGAGCTTCCTTATCTAAATCTCAATGATGATTGACAGGATAGGGTTCTGGAATATAAGGGGTGCAAACTCCCAAGCCAAACAAATGGAAATTAGCAACTTTATAACTACCCATAATATTCATCTGATGGCAATTGCTGAGACAAAGTTGAATCATTCTAATACTAATAAAGCTGTGTCTTTTATTAATCATAACTGGAGTTATATTCATAATCTGGCTCAAGCTCCATTTGGTAGGATCCTGATTATGTGGAATCCTTCCATTTTTTCCATTAACCCTATATGTGTACATAGGCAGTACATTCACTCTCAAATCATTCATATCGCATCTGCTTCTGAATTCTTCTTAACAGTGGTTTATGCTGAAAATTGTGTTTCTCATAGACAATTGTTTCTTGATAAACTTCCTTGTATTCACACATCTAACTCCCCTTGGCTCTGTTTTGGTGACTGGAATTGCATGCAACTATCTACTGACAAAAGTGGTGGTTCTCCACTTACTTACCAACATACTAGGCCTCTTAATAATTCCATTTATAATGCCATCTTCTTCCTATTGCTTCCTCTGGATGTTTCTATACTTGGAACAACTCTAGCAGGTCTGGTAACAAAACTTTTTGCAAATTGGATAGGTCTTATCAAAATTTTGCCTCTGTGTTGAAGTGGCCTAAGCTTAATACCTTAATCCCCCCTTCATCTTTATCTGATCACTCTCCTTTGATTATGGACTAGGGCATGGCCACTGAGAGAAGACACTCCTCATTTTCATTCTTTAATAATTGGACTGATAATCCTGAATTTTTAAGTATTTTTGCTAACTCCTGGAATATGCAGGTTTTTGGTAATCCTATGTTCATTTTGCAGTCTAAGCTTAGGCATTTGAAGAACAAGTTAAGGAGTTGGGCGAAGTCAAATTATGGGAATGGAAATAGAATTTCTTCTTCTATTAGAGAAACTTTGATGCAGGTGCATAGCAGTATCCTATCTGACCCTAATAATGCTATGTTTAATGAACAGGAAATTAATCTCAGACGCTGCTTATCTATGGCTCTTGGAGAGGAGATCAAAATGGCTAAGCAGAAGGCCAAATTAAAATGGCAAATCCATGGGGATAAGAACTCTGCATTCTTTCATAATTCCTTAAAGATAAAACAAGTTTTGTCTAATATCGGTAATGTTGATGATATGGATGGAAATGCTTGCAATAATTCTGTTGCTATTCAGGAAGCTTTTCTGGCTTACTATAAGATCCCGCTTGCTAACCATGACATTCCTGATATTTCCATGCATTCATTCTCTCATGTTTCCCTTCCTGCCATTTCTAACAGTAATAAGGATCTTCTGATTAGAGAAATTTCTCCTAATGAAATTAAAGATACCATTTTCAATATGAAGGGTACTAGCAGCCCGGGGCCTGATGGCATTAATGCTCATTTTTTCAAAGTTACTTGGGAAATTATTGGGCATGATGTGACTAAGGCTGTCCTTAATTTCTTCAAGCACAACAAGCTATTAGCTGGAATTAATGCCACCAGACTTACTTTGGTTCCAAAGACTCAGCAACCTTCTTCTGTTACCCAATTTATACCCATTGCCTGTTGCAATGTTATATACAAAATCATCTCTAAAATTATGGCTGCTAGGATGAAGCATGTGTTAGCTACCACCATTTCTCATAACCAAAGTACTTTCCTTCCCCATAGAGATATTACTGATAATATTCTCCTGTCCAATGAGCTATTGAGGGGCTATAACAGGATTAATATCTCTTCCCGGTGTGTGATGAAACTTGATGTTCAAAAGGCGTACGACACTATTAGTTGGAAATCAATCATATATATTCTGTATAGAATGAACTTCCCTACCCCTTTTTTGGCCTGGATATTCACATGTATCTCTACTGTTAAATTTTCTATTAGTCATAACGGTGATACCTTTGGTTATTTCCAAGCTACTCGTGGCATTAGGCAAGGGGATCCCATTTCTCCATACCTCTTTGTGTGTGTCATGGAACTATTTACTGGCCTCATCAACAATGCTATGGCTCTTAAACTTATTGACTATCATCCTTTATGTAAGAGCCTGAAAATCTCTTATATTCTCTTTGCTGATGATTTACTGTTGTTCACTAAACCTAATGATAAGTCTGTAAATGGTGTTATGAATGTCCTGACTAGATTCAAACTCCTAACTGGTTTGGACATTAATAGAAGCAAATCCAAGATCAAAATTGCAGGATTGGATGATAATCATAAGAGCATTATTACTGCTTTATCTGGATTATCTCCATTTGATGATAATGAGACTTATCTTGGTATGCATGTCTGCTCTTCTAAAATCAGAACTAGTAAATGTATGAAGTTGTTTGAAAGAATCATTGCTAGGTTATCTTCCTTGTCAGATTCCTCCTTATCTATGGCTGGTAGGTTAGTTGTGGTTAAGTCTATTGCTTCTTCCATGTGCTTATACTATGCCAGAATATATATTTTACCTGCCAAGCTCTTATTCATGATTAACTCCGCCTTAAATCATTTCCTTTGGCATGGTAATCCTTTTTCTAAGAAGTTGATCCCCATTGCCTTCAATTTTGTTTGCTGTTATTTCAATTCTGGTGGTCTTGGCATTTTGGACATCGAGGAATGGAATAAGGCAACTCTTTCTACTAGAATTGATAAATTGATGAATAATGCTAATAATCTCTGGGCCTCCTGGTCTAGGATTAATTTAATCAAGAAGATGCATTTTTGGACTATGGATATCCCTATGGATTGTAGCTGGGTTTGGAGAAATATCCTTAGAAGCAGGTCTATGTTTCTTCCCATGTTTCAGAAATGTATTAAAGATGTTGATACTTCCTTTTGGTTTGATCCTTGGTCTGCTCATGGCTGCATTCTTGCTAATGTGATCAATTTTTATTTGAGGGTCCAGTCTGGGATCAATGATAATGCTAAGGTTAGCTCCTTCTGGTCTGATGGTTACATTAATATGCCTTACTCTAGCTCCTATGCTATCAGACAAGTGTGGAATAAGATTCAGAACAATGTTTACTTTATGGATAATGTTCATGATTTATGGGCTGGGAAGAATCACTCTATTGCTACTGTTTATAAGTATATTACCAAGCCTAGTCCTCTGGCCTGCTTCCCTTGGCATTCTAGAATTTGGAAGTGCGGTTCTATCCCTAAAGAAAATATCATGCTTTGGAAGGTGATAAGGAATGGTATTCATACTCTTGATAAGCTTAGGGATAGGAATCTGGTTATGTCTGTGACCTGTCTTTTGTGCTGCAATGAGGAAGAGAGTATTCGTCACCTTTTTTTAACTATCAGTACTCTTTTTTCATCTGGAAAAGAGTTTTGCGGTCTCTTAACTTGCACAATCCTAGCTCGAACTCATCTATTGAATGGTATAATATTTTTAAAGCTACTAGATGGAAGTCTAGTAAAAGTGTGTTACTGTTAAGGCTTCTTAAGAAATTTGTGTATTTGATTTGGATGGAAAGAAACAATAGGGTGTTTTATGGTTCTTCTACCCCTAAACACATTTTGTTCCTTGCTATTGCTAAACACTTTAGGGTCTCTTAAGGTTCTTGCAGTGCTGCCTTTGCTGCTTGGAGTCCTCTTATGCTTCTCTTCGAGTCTTTCCTTGGCTTTCTACGAAGTGTGGTTGCTTGGTGTTCTACCTAGGTTTGCTTGGAGTCCTTTGCTATTCCCTTCGGGCTATCTTTTTGGCTATAATTTTTGTGTGCTTCTTGTTTTTTGGTCCTTCTTCTCTCCTGTTTTTCTCTATATTTCTTTATTTATGCTTGTAATCCTTTTTACTTGTTATAAATAAAAGGTAGGGGTCCTTTTAACCCCGCTGGCTTTGCCAAAAAAAAACAAGTATGGGATCTTTGGGAAAAAGATGGAAGTATAAGTTTTAAAGTATAAAAGAGAGAAGAGGTTTATAGTAACAATGTTTGAGTGACATTTGTTTTTAACCTTTTTGACTGTGTTTTAAGTAAGTAAGACTTGTTATTGATTTGGGAATATACTTATACTATTGAGACAAGTATATGAATACTTTTGAGTGTATTGAAATGGGTAGAAATGAATAGGGAGGTTTTAATTAAATAGTGAAGTAATTAATAAGTGAAGTTTCATTTGTAAATTAGTTATTGAGTAAAAATGTAGTTTTAATAATAAAAAAGGTTTTTAATTAATAAAGGATTAATTAATTAAAAAGGGGATCAAAAGTCGTTATGTGACTTGATCGTGCTTACGTGTTAAATCGTACTTGGTTTCTTTTGAAATTAAACCTCTGATTTGATTGATTGTTTATTTAATATTTAAATGACCGATTATCAAATCTTGACTAAATATACTCTGGAAATATCTGAAAGTGTGCTATGGAT
Organism: Allium fistulosum; assembly: GCA_030737815.1. Taxonomy (NCBI): domain Eukaryota; kingdom Viridiplantae; phylum Streptophyta; class Magnoliopsida; order Asparagales; family Amaryllidaceae; genus Allium; species Allium fistulosum. The sequence continues at coordinate 517,647,351 of CM060906.1, read as the reverse complement.
CGTGTAATATGGATATATGATAATACAGAGTGTAGTGATGATAACTATACGGTAAATAGCGTGGAATATAAAAGCAGTATAGTAAAAATGACACCAGAGATTTTTTTACTGGATCGGAGCACCGTCCTACGTCCAGTCCCAGACTCCTTCTGGAATTTCACTAATAACCCTCACTTAACCCGGAGGAACAGGTATATACAACCCTTGAGCAGCCGAACAAGGACCTGAGCAGCAGAACAGGATTTCGCCTTAGTAGCCGAAGAGGACTTCACACACCTGAGCAGCAGAACATGACTTCAACAAACACAAAAATACTTTTGACTTTGTGTGTTCTTAATAACACGAATTTTTCACTCGTAGTACACCCTTCCTATAATCTTCTCCTCGAGTATAAATATATATATATATATTTGAAGTATATAAAGAATAGAAAGGTCTAGTATTGCTTTAATGCAGAATATTTGAAAGTGTATTGCAAATAGATAGAAGAGCAAAGATAAGAGAATTAGATTATGATTCAGTGAGTTGAAATGAAGTTGAAATATGTATTTATAAAGATTAGAAAGCAGCGACTGTTGGTGAAGAGTTTCGATCGAAGTGTTGTGTCCGAATCTTTTCGTTAGAGGTTCGCAACTCTTCACAAAAAGTCGTGTCTTTTCGAAAAGTGACTGTTATAGAAATTCAGTCAACTGAGCCTTTGAGTCAGTCGACTGAATATTCAAAATAATATTAAATTTAAATTCGTATACATATGTAACTGTGCATGCTGCACAAAAATTCCAGTGTCAGTCGACTGTCTCAGGTGGTCAGTCGACTGACCTGGTTGTTTTTGTGCAGTTTGCACAATTACATAGATATAATGAATTCTATAACTTTATGTTTATGTATATATATAAAATATTTGATAAATACTATGATTAATATATATATATAAGCTAATGTAGATGTAATCAAGGAGAGATTTTAACAATATTGACCTAAGACTTAAAAACAAAATACCATAGTCGATGCACCGGTTTTTTAAAGTCTCATCTCATTGTTTCTTTTTGTCGTAGCAGTCATCAAATCTGTATGTCGTAGTGATAGCTTTGTGTCATGAATCAAAACCAAGTCTCAACATTCTCCCCCTTTTTGATTGATGACAACCTGTAAAAAGATATAGATTTTGACTGTATATATATAATATAAATACTTACTCCCCCTGAATCTTTGATGCTCTATATCCTGCATTCTTAATGTTAGCAATAATATTTCTCCCCCTTTGTCATCGACAAAAAGGAATAAAGAGCATGAATAATCGTATGATGCATATATAGATATTCAAATCATAGCAATAAAAGAACCAAGTATTCAAACAAGAATTGAATCATAATTTCATCTTGTTGACGAATAGTTGATCTTTGGCGAGTCGGATGGTGAGATGATGCTTCGCCTTGTTGTTGAGGTGGTTGATCTTGAGGTATTTGGCATTGAGTTATCGCCTTTGCATATACCTTGGAATTATCTCCAAAAGTGACAGAACCTCCATCCGAGTATGTAATATTTATCAGCATATCTTTGTCTCCTGTCATATGTTTTGAGCAACCACTGTCGAATATCCATTTTCTTCTTTTCTTTAGTGGGACCTGCAAAAAATATGAGATAATGTTGGTACCCACCATTTTAATAGGGTCCTAAGAGTTAGGTCTTAGGAAACCAAACCCAAGTGGGCTTAGTATCCCTTTTATAAATATAATTTTTATTATTATGAACATCTTCTATAAATGAACTAATATACCTTTTCCTTATTAATTTGTTATTAGTTTTAGGAACCCATATTATTAGTTTTAGAAACTAATCTATTTGAATAGGTGGATGTTTTATCATACTTAACTTTATTTAAATCACTAGATTGTAAATCCTTGACTTTCTTCTTATATCCTAAACCATTTTTATTACTAACAGATTGTGAATTCTCAATAATTCTAGATAGATTTTCTCTTCCTTTATTGAAATTTGAAACATTTTTAGTGATTCCATCTAGTTTGGTTTTTAGACTTGAACTTTCTAGTTCAACCATTTTAATATTAGTTTTTAAAACATGATTTTCAGAAACAAGACTATCATTTTTTCTTTTTGAGTTTCAATTTCTTGACTCAATAATATAAGTTGAGAATTAACATTTGAAAGAGATTCTTGAGTTTTCTCAAGTTCTTCTTCCAATATTTTCTTCTCGTCTTTAAGCATATCTCTTTCGAATTCTGCCTTGTTTTAATTTTCTATAGCCTCTTTATATTTTCTTTTGAGACTTTTTAAAGTATCTAATAATTCAGAATTTATTTCTATCATATCATCAAAAGTAAAATCACTAACCTCATTAGCTTTAGCCATAAAACATACGTTAGCTTGTTCATTATCGCTGTCACTTTCACTTCCAGAAGAAGAAGAGGAATCCGAATCATCCCATGTAACTGAAAAGGCTTTTCTTTTGAATTTGTCCTTCCTTTTATTTCGATATTCTTTCTTTTGATCTGGACAGTCCTTCTGCATATGCCCCTTTTTGTGACAGTTGAAACACTCCATAACTGATAAAGACGGTGGTTTATTGCTGTTTAAGTTTCCCTTGCCATTATTTCTGTTTCCTTTTCTATATTTCAAGAATTTCATGAAGTTTTTGGCAATAAAAGCTAGGTCGTCTTTGTCTGAATCTGATTCTTCTTGTTCTGCATGGAATGCTATATTCTTATTATCTTGAGCTTGAATTCGTTTAGCCTGCAAATTTACTTCATAGGACATTAGATTTCCTATTAACTCTTCTGGAGTTATTTTGGAAATATCGTTCGCTTCTTCAATAGCGAGAACTTTTCTTTCCCATTCTTCCGTTAAAGAGTTAAGGATTTTGGAAACAATATCAAAGTCTGAATATTTTTCTCCTAGTCCTACTAAAGAATGGTAGATATCCTGAAATCTTGAATACATATCATTTATAGATTCATTTTCTTTCATCCTAAAGTTTTGAAACTGACTTTTAAGCATGGATATTTTGCTTTGTTTGACCTTGTTAGTTCCTTCGTGAGTAATTTTGAGTGTACGCCATATTTCATATGCAGTATTGCACATGCTAACACGGTTAAACTCATTTTTATCTAAGGCACAAAACAACATATTCATGGCTTTTGCATTTGCTGTGGCATCTAGTTTTTGTGTATTTGACCAAGTAGAATACTCTGTAGTAGGAATAGTATATTCTAACTGAGTTATATTCCATGAATCAAAACAACTTGCTTGCATATATATTCTCATTCGTGTTGCCCAATAGTTATAATCACTACACCAGAAAAGCCACTTCGCCACGGCTCCGGGCCGTGGCGAAATGTGGAGTGGCAAAAATTTAGCCACGGCCCAAAGCCGTGGCTGTTTACATATTTGCCACGGCTTTGGGCCGTGGCTAATTTGTGTTCAGCCACGGCTTTGAGCCGTGGCAAAAAATACGTTTAGCCACGACTTTAGGCCGTGGCTATTTTTTGTTTAGCCACGGTCCTAAACCGTGGCGAAATATACATATGCTGATCTTCTACATTTTACCATAATTTCAATTACAATCAAAGTTCCAATGACTAGTTTACCATAAAATAAAACGATATCAATTTCGATTTCAGGATATAATTCGACACATCTTAAAACTCCTGATAAAAAATTGAAATATCACTGCAAAATAAAATCAAATTTAATCATAACATATTTTTCAAATATTTTAGTCAACGGAAACACTAAGCTACATTTCAAATATTACTACAGTACAACTGAAACAGTATAGGTGCATTTACTACCATAACATGTTCCGTAGTTTTCACACACATTTGTTTAAAGTAAAGTCACAAACAATAGTTTTTAACTAAAAGACACATTATGATTAAAATAAGCCCATCAACTAATCGATTCATATCAAAGTCTGAAAGAAAGCTGCAGCCAAGGGGTTAGAGAGTTTGCAATCTTGAAATATGAGAAGTTCGTTCACCTGTGAACAATCAAGACAAGAAATCAGCAAGACAACAAGTTTATAAATCTTGATACATAATTGAAATATTGAAATCAGCCCAGGGGTCACGAAAGTGCATCAGAGGTATCAAAGTATTTGACAAAATATATGCATAAGAATGAAAAGAATTAAAGCCTGCTAATATTTTTTTATACAGATGATAGATATCTTTGTATGTTCCAGCACAAATGATTCTTTCAGTCAAATGAAATCAGTAATAGTTTTACCGTTATCCTGAAAAAAGCAACCCACTTAGTTGCAAGTGGGCAAAAGCCTAATGCTGCTAACATCAGCAGCTAGAGCTTCCAATATAACTTTTTATAAATATTACCGAACCTTATAGAGATAACAAGAAGCGGCAAAGGCTCGGGTACAGCAGAAGCACAAAGCAATGCAAGGAGAAGTGGGAGAACATCAATAAGTACTTTAGAAAGGTGAAGGAAAGCAATAAGAAGAGGCCTGCAGATGCAAAGACCTGCCCTTACTTCCATCAGTTGGACGCTTTGTATAGAAGCAAAGGCTTTAGTGGAAGTGCTGGAACAGCGGGTTTGGGTTCGGATTCAAACCCATTGTTGCATTGTGAGTCCAGTAATGGAGGTGCAAATGGCATGATCATGAAAAAGGTAAGCACTATTATACAGCTTTTGTCTTGATGGTATCTGCTAATTTGGGGTGTATTTTGCATTATTTAACAAAATTACAAGATTAATGGGCAAAATTTAAAATGTTCTTGTAACGCAGTAAATATCTATTGGATTTAAGAAGTAACTTATTATCACTAAGCAAAATGGCAATGTGAAGGTGATCGCGTATTTATTACGTTAATTTCTTGATTTCACAGTTTGTTGCGTTATAAGTACTGAAATTTGACACATGTATTTGAAGCCGGAGGACATCGTGAAGGAATTGACGGTTCGATCAAAAGATTCATCTAATCCAGAGAGAGACGACGAATACGACGAGGAATGAAGGTGCAGTAATATCAATGGTTCATATATCTAATCTTCAGTTTACTCCTGTTTATTCCAATGCACTCTATTTTGCTGTTCATATATCTAATCTTTAGTTTACTCCTGTTTATTCCAATGCATACTTCGTATTATTCAAGCTGAGGCGGTATAGAACTATAAACACTAAACACAGTGTGGCCGATCAAATACGTATGGTTTCTGTATTATATTGAAATAAATGTTCTTTTTTATCAATCAATAATAAATTACCAACCAAGTCATTGTTCAATTTTATTAGACATTATCTGCTAATTTGGTATTAGACATTAAGTCAATTTTCAATTTTATTACATATACATCCCTCATTCCCAGTTTTATATGAGAATTATAGATATGCTAAGGCATAGATACGACACATTAACATGGTTTAAATGGGTTTTGGGATTCATCAACTACCCCAAATCTGCATTCTATTCATTTAAAGCAGTTTCAAACCTCTTGCCCACAAAGGATTGTCTGATACGAAAACATGTACCAGTAGATCCGATGTGTGTTTTTTGTAATTTTAAACAAGTATCAGTTACACATCTACTTTTTCACTGTAAATTTAGTGCCTACACTTGGGAATGGACTAGGATTAAGCTACTTTGGCCGGCCAACCGCTTAGAAACACTATCCATTGATATTGAAATCAACGTAATCGAATCCAAGTTTGATAGCACTTATCTCTGGAAGATTGGAAGCTTAGAGATTTAGTCAGTTACAAAATTCCTTGCAAATTCCTCTTTACGACACATTGATCCCTTTTGGAGTTTGACAGCCATTAAAATAGAGATTAAAAAACTGCTGCTACATCAAGGCTCACAGGTCTAATGAGGATACCCCTCCTATGTATAAAATAGAGATCGTCATGAAGACATAAGGGATATATTCCTAAACTAAATTTTAAACAACAAAAAAGAAATAAAGCTCAGATAAAATATACATAAACATGGTAATAATGGGTAAAATGATTTTTGAGCATGGCCAAATTTCATATTTCTAAAGAAAAATATAAATGATAAGGTAAAATTCTTTAGTATACATACCTTTTCCCATCATGGAACCATCAGGTTGAGACAAAAACCTCAGCTACATGAAGTCCTATACATAATAAAATACAAAATATTGTTCAATGAGACAATATGTGTATAATTGTATGCAGACAGTAGCTCTCAAAGAATAACATGGACCAGCATGGGCATACCACAAGATTTGAATGAACATACTAAACAAATATAAGTACAATATTTCAAAACCGCAACTGAAACACTGCTATCGAATAAACTGCGTTAATGAAGCATTGTCATAAATTATCTTTGTATTCAAGTGGACTTGTGGAGATAACTTTAAAAAAGGTACTCAAAGTTGATATGTACTAATTGTTACTGCACATATAAGTTATAGTCCAAAAATTATAACAGTTTCATTTTAAAGATATTTCAGAACGAGCAAATTGAGTTATAAGTGTAAAAGTAGAACTGTTTAATAAGATATGTTCCATTAGGAAATTGGATAAAATACTTTAAAAATAGTACTCAGCATAGAACAGTTAGATCATCAAATGTAGATTATGAATGAAAATAGGCAGTACTTGTAAATAAAAAGTAGAAAGCAAACTCAATGGTCGTATTTGATGTAATATATCATACTCCGAACTGACAGTTGAGACATATTTTTGCAAGACCAGCAACAGGCAAAATTGGAGTATAATATAACATTTCCTTTATCAAAGATGACTTCTTGTAGTTTATTTTAATGACTAGTTTAATCCCATCATGGCTTATCTTTGAATAATGGTAGCAAAAAACGAGTTACAATTTCTGCCTATTAAACAAGTGTGTTGTCTAAAAAGGACAGTTTGTATCTTTAGTTAACAGCATCATCCATTGTATATAGAGTCTTTAATGTTTCTTTATTTATTTATTCTTTTGATAGTGGAGTTATATTGACCATTGCTATTTACTTCGTATAATCAATCTTTATTGGTCAACAAAATAGAGTTTTGATTAAATAATTATTATTAGAAAAAGTTACTATTCTCATCTTTATTTCGAGTCTCTCGTTTTCAATATGCTGGCGGTCTTTTTCATGCTTTGGTAGAATATGGTTTTCAACTTTTCGGATGCTAGCAATCATTTATTTATTAAAAACTTGCCAGCAGCCCCACATAAAAATGTCATGCTAAGCATAATTACATGTTAATAACAACAAAAATCCACCTTACAATAAATAGTTAATAAGTATTTTTTTTAATTTGGAAAATATATTTGAACATAAATTGATGTCGTTATATTTTTTCCTGGTTTCAACCTCGTATGTCGGTATAATGAGCTCCAACAGCCTACATATATTGTGTCCTATTTTGTATTTTATTATTTTGTGTCCCAAATCAAGCATATTTCTCATTGCCAATTTTATCATCATTATTTTCCCCTTTCAACTTGTAACATTGCAAATAGTGTATGACAAAAGAAAATAAGGTTAAATAAATGTGTTATTGATTTATATACAATCTACCTTCATTTTTTTATAAATTTCACCGTCCAAATATGATCATGCATGTAACGAGTCAATATACAGACATTTAACCAGTACCTGAACCATATGTTATTTCCTTATTTCATTTCATGCTGCATTTCACAATAAAAGTAGCTTTTAGAAAGAAACCGATAGGTAACAATGCAACTTGTATCTCCAAATGCAGAAATATTTAGTGAAGATGAAAGCTTTGTTGCTTTTTTTCCTATTTTTCTTTAACATTGTCTAGCCAATTTATCTCTCTTATTATAAAATGAAAAATGTGATCAAAATATTGTAGGTTCAAAACCGATTTCTAAATTCAGCATTTTTCGAAAAAAAATTCGAAAGTACTTAATCAAATGCATTTACATTGTTATGAAAACTCAAAATTGCAAACCAAATAATACCTAATGTACTTTTTCTAGAGTTAAAATGGGTCCTTAGACAATGTCATAAAAAATGTGAAGATAGGTATTGAATAAAAGAACAAACTTACCTTTTTTAAATCAAGCTAAGGCCCGGGTAATAGCTTCAGTCTCTCTTTAATCCATCGCCTGCACCAATGCATTTAGTTTTTCATCATACAACAAAACTACATATAGAGATGTATTATAAAGAAATGAAATGTTAAATTGTCAATGTACTAATCGTTATTATTTTCATTGATGACACAACCATATTATAGCATGTAAAAATGAATAACAGTGAAAAGTAAAACTGATTCTTCGACATGTTTAAACTACAAATTTTAATGCTAAATATAAATGTATGTCACTAGTGAACGGCATAACTTATTTATATTGAGAGAGTATAATTTCTCGTTTAATGAGGACAAGCAATTGCTATTGCAGGATATTTCATATACACGATTACATATACAGTTTATTCTTGTAAATGCAAATCACACTAGATATATGTAGATTCTTAAACTATTAAATTTGTAATAATATTCAAAAAACATGAGATTCAATTATTCAAGAGAAATTAGAATTCAAAATATGAGTTTCAGAAACCATTGTTTCTTTCTTCTTTTCTGCAGAGAAACAGGGAAAGAGATACACTGACATATATATAAAGCATGTACACATATTAGGCAAGTATAAACTGGACTAAAGTTTTGGGCTTCGGGCTTGGTGCACTTGGACTTGAATACGCACTAATCTTCAGCTAGAGCCAGGTTCAGATTTCAACCATGAACAGCAGTACAAACCAAGCAACATATAACTAATAACCATGAAGTTCAGAATTATTCACAACACTCCTCCTCAAGTTGGGTTGTATATGTCTAGTAAACCCAACTTGCTTCCTAAATATCTAATTCTATTCCCATTCAATGCTTTGGTAAGCATGTCAGCTGGTTGTTCTTCGGTCTGAATGTAATTAGTAGTAATTTCACCATCTTGTATTTTATCACGAATGAAGTGACAATCAACTTCTATATGCTTCGTTCTCTCATGAAATACAGGGTTTGATGCAATGTGAATAGCTGCCTTATTATCACACCAGAGTTTTGCTGGTTGTTCAAACTCTAATTTACATTCTTTTAAAAGATGTTTAATCCATATTACTTCACAAATTGCTTTAGACATTGCTCGGTATTCAGACTCTACACTTGATCGTGATATTATATGTTGCTTCTTGCTTTTCCAAGATACTAAATTTCCTCCAACATATACACAAAAACCAGTAGTTGATCTTCTATCATTTTTGGATCCAGCCCAATCTGCATCAGCAAAGCTTTCCACTCTCATATGCCTATGATTTGCATACATGATGCCTTGTCCAGAAGTACCTTTCAAGTATCCTAGAATATGTTCAAGTATAGACCAATGTTGCTTAGTGGGTAAAGCCATGTATTGACTCACTAAACTGACAGCAAATGACACATCCGGTCTTGTTATAGTTAAGTAATTAAGTTTACCAACCAGTCTTCTATACTTCTCAGGATCACATAATGTTTCTTCTTCTGATGTCAGATTGATGTTTGGGATGATGGGTGAACTCTAAGGCTTAACACCTAGCTTACCAGTCTCTGTTAGTAAATCCAATATATACTTTCTCTGGCACATAAAAATACCTTTATTACTTCGTATAACTTCCACACCTAAGAAGTATTTTAATTCTCCTAGATCTTTTGTTTGAAAATGATCATGAATAAAGGTTTTGAGAGCAGCAATACCCTTGTCATCATTACCATTAATTATTATATCATCTACGTATACCACTAACAGAATAATACCTTGTTCAGATGATTTGTGAAAGACTGATTGATCACTTTTACATTTTTCTATCCCAAATTTCTCAAGTGTTTGGCTAAATTTCCCAAACCAGGCCCTTAGACTTTGCTTTAGACCATATAGAGTTTTTCTGAGCTTGCATACTAATCCACTCTCCTCTTGTGCAATGAAACCAGGGGGTTGAGTCATATATATCTCTTCATTGAGGTCACCATGGAGAAATGCATTCTTTATATCTAATTGATGAAGCTTCCAATTAAATCTAGCTGCTAAAGCAATACATAATCTAATTGATGTCATCTTGGCAACTGGAGAAAAGGTTTCTGAATAGTCCATACCATATACTTGTGCATATCCCTTAGCTACCAATCTAGCCTTAAATCTGGCCACAGTTCCATTTGGATTCATCTTAACAGAGTATACCCATCTACATCCAATGGCTTTCTTATCATTTGGTAGCTTGACTAGATCCCAAGTATTGTTTGTTTCTAGAGCATTCATTTCTTCAATCATTGCCTTTCTCCATTCTGATTTAGATAGGGCTTCAGCAACTGTTCTAGGGATATTAACTGAGTCTAGTGCAGACATAAAGGAACATGTAGAGTCAGACACATTTTTATATGACACATAGTTAGAAATAGGGTAAGTGCACTATCTCCTTTCTTTGCGGAGAGCAATTGGAAGATCAAGACTAGGATCAAAAGTGGACCTTGCCTCAGTGCTTCTAGGTGATTCTACTTCTTCTTGAGGTGATGCAGTAGAGTAAATTAAAAATTCATCATTCTCCTCCTGACTTTGTTCGTGATATAAAACCTCATTATTCTCCTCCTGAATTGGTACATGAGATTTTTGATAGAGTGGTTTTTCCTCCATAAAATTCACATCTATAGATACCATATATCTATTTAAGCTAGGACAAAAACATTTATATCCTTTTTGCAATCTTGAATAACCCATAAATATACATTTCAAGGATTGGGATCTAGCTTGCTCAACTGAGGACTTACATCTCTAACAAAACATGTACACCCAAAAATTCTAGGTTTAACTGGATATAGTTGTTTGTCTGGACATAAGACTTTGTATGGGATATTAAAGTTAAGGATTGTAGATGGCATTCGATTAATCAGAAAGCATGCAGTTAAAACAACATCTGCCCAAAACACTTTTGGGACATTCATTTGGAATAGCAATGCTCTTGTGGTTTCTAAAAGATGTCTATTCTTCCTCTCTGCAACTCCATTTTGGGGGGCTGTGTCCACACACGAAGTTTCATGCAGGATGCCATGTTGGCTTAAGTAAGAGCTGAAGATATGAGAGGTATATTCCTTAGCATTATCACTCCTTAGGGTTTGAATGAATGTTTTGAACTGATTTTGAATTTCAGCATGAAAGCCACAAAAAATAGAAAACAACTCAGATCTGTTTTTCATTAGGAATAGCCAAGTAACTTGAGAATAATCATCTACAAACGTTACAAAGTATTTACAACCAAATTTAGAAACAACATAAGAAGGTCCCCATATATCAGAGTGTACAATTTCAAATGGTGCACTTGCACGTTTATTTATTCTTGGCTTTAAACTACTACGATGAAGTTTAGCATATTGACATGCTTCACAGTCAAGAGTAGTAATGTGATTATATTGTGGACAAAGTTGTTTAAAAAGAGTAAGAGAGGGATGACCGAGTTGTTGATGAACTTTGATTGCTGACTCTATACTAGAACAAGCCACTGGTAAAGTTTCCAGAATATAAAGACCCCAGATTCATAGCCTTTACCAATAATCTCCTTCGTTGTAAGATCCTAGAAAATACAAGCTTCAGGAGAGAAAGACACACTGCAACTCAAGTGTTTGGTAAGTTGACTGACAGACAAAATATTATATGATAAGGATGGTATAAATAATGCAGACTTTAGTGATGGTGAAGTATTTATGTTACCAGATCCTTGAATGTTGGATTGTGTCCCATCTGCTAAAGTGACAGTTCGACTATGGTCATGTATTTTAAGATCTGTAAACAATTTAGGGTTACCTGACATGTGATCAGTAGCCCCCGAGTCAATAATCCATTTTGGTGCTTGCTTTTCTATATTGGCCATGGTAGACATAGATGATGATGGGTTATTAGCTGAGTTTTGTAAAGATTCTTGATACTTTTTGTATTTGTCAAACTCTTCTGTAGTCATCAACACAGTCTTATTGGAAGTATTAGAAGCTCCTTGATTTTTGTTTGATTATTATATTGAAGTTTTCTACATTCAGAAATCAAGTGTCCAGGCTTCTTACAATATGAGCATATTTTATTGCTTGGTCTCCATGCAGTCCTTTGTGGTCTTAAGGATGGTGATGATGGTGGTCTCCAAGAATTAGATGGTTGTGATTGGTTCCATGGTGGTCTAAAGTCAGTTGGTGGTCTCCATGTATTAGTATATGAAGTCTGGTTGTTATTAGTACTCATCATGGCACTGCTGTTAATATGAGATGAAGCAGTTGAATTCTCAGTTCTAAGAACACGACTAAACACTTCTTGTAGTGAAGTTATTGATGATCCAGACAGAACTTGAGCTTTAGCTGCATCAAACTCTGATGATAATCCGGCCAGAAAACTCATGATTGCCATTTTCTCTCTCTGATCTTGTTGAACCTTCATATCTATACTCATAGGCAACAAAACATTAAACTCTTCATATGTTCTTTTAAAATTCATAAAGTATGTAGTGAGAGATTGATCTTGTTTCTCTGCTCTGTAAAACGACTTGCACACATCAAACATCCTGGTTAGATTGCCCTTTCCAGAATATAAGAACTCGAGATATTCCATCAATTCTTTCATGAATTCACAGTGGTTGATCAGATTGATAACCTCATTATCAATTGAATTTCGTATTTGCAAGAATAATCATGCATCTTCTCTCAACCAGATCTGATCTTCTTGTCCTGTTGATGTTGGTGGATCTTTGACTAAGTGATCATCCTTATCTATGCCTCTGAGATACAATCGAATCGTTTTACTCCACTCTAGATAATTTGTGCCTGTTAATTTTCGATCTATTATTTTAGGCATCATCGGCATCACATCCATCATCAACGAACTTTTGCTTTCAGCCATTGTTTCTTGCAGAGAGGATAGATCTGAATCTTGATTTGAATTGAAACCCTAGATCGATGCGCTATGCTCTGATACCATGTAATAATATTCAGAAAACATGAGATTCAATTATTCAAGAGAAATTAGAATTCAAAATATGAGTTTCAGAAGCCATTGTTTCTTTCTTCTTTTCTGCATAGAAACAGGGAAAGAGATACACTGACATATATATAAAGCATGTACACATATTAGGCAAGTATAAACTAGACTAAAGTTTTGGGCTTCGGGTTTGGTGCACTTGGACTTGAATACGCACTAATCTTCAGCTAGAGCCAGGTTCAGATTTCAACCATGAACAATAGTACAAACCAAGCATAATATAACTAATAACCATGAAGTTCAGAATTATTCACAACAAAATTTATTTGTTCATAGGCGTTCCAGAAGGGCCCATAAAGCACTTGCTTAAGGCCTCAAAATATCACAGGCCCTATAATTTTTTGATAGTCTATGTTTTGACATTTCTTTAAATCAAGGACAAAGTTTCAAAAAACAACTTGAGTGATTAACATGAGAGAGAAATACTCTCACCAGCCCCTGGCATATTCAAACATTTGTTAACTTAGTCTGTATCAGATCAATACTTCACAAAAATATGGAACAATAGACAAAGTAAAATGCACTAATTTTTAACATGAGTAATTAACAATTGGAGCAAACTTGATTTATATGTGCATGATTTAAATTTGATGAAACATCCAGTTTAAATAACACTTGCCTGATGGGGATGCATGCATGAACTCATGATCTAAGGGTGTGTGGCCGAATTCTCTAGTAATTTCTAAAATCAGTATCTATATTTATTATGTCAAATATGAAATGTAAAAGCATCTGAATCTAAAACAAAATGAAGTAAAATATATATTCCATTTTCTATTTACAAGTAATGTCGAACTAGAAATGATCTTCTTTTTTTTAACAAACTGCAAAACGATCACTTAACTCCAGCCTCTCCTTTTGCATTTGCAAATGAAAAGTCATTATCATCGCTATAGTCTTCTAGCTTCAAATGATACTCCATGGTCCTAACTAAAATAATATTTTGTCAACGCATAATAAGGGCTTCAGCTAACACTTAACACCATTTATGAGTCAATATTAAATGTTTGAATTTTTCTGGGCTTTGATGACTTGAACAATTCACCTGAACCAGTCTTATATTTCTCCTCCAAAAAGTCTCACCAATAATGTAAACCTAAAAACATAACATATATATACACGTGCATCAAATAAATTCTATTTACAACAAACTCATTTATCATATTCAAAAGTTATGACGACGAGCAAGAAGAAGAGCAGCAAAATAAGCAAGTACATGATAGCACCCTTCAGAGCACTGATCCGAACAAGAGACATGTACGTAAGCACATGCGGGCCGGATTCAGACAAGTCGGGTAAGTGGATCACGAGTGCCACGCAGTCAGAGCCATAGCTTTTACAACTCGAGAATTATGAGTGGAGAGAACGATGTAAAGGATCATATTTGAGCTGCTTCTCAAGGCACTTTGGGATCATTGAATTATGCCAAGGATCATCTAAGATCGCGAGAAAAATATGTATAAAATTAATTTACTATCTCCAATCCTAACTCTCTTTTTCTTTAAAATAAAAGAATGAATGAAACTTAAACAACGAATATACATTAAACTCAATACATACTTCGAGTTGTTCACATGGTTTTAATGTCCACCATCATTAGTAGAGCTCAAACTCGTGATATTTAGTAACTAAACTCACTTCACATGTCTTCCTTCATTACTAAAGCTCAAACTCATGTTCATTCCAAATTTAAAGTTACAAAAAATATCAACAAAGAGCCGATAGATTATAACAGTAGAGGTATTCGATATAATTGGTGATATACAAAGCTAGGCAACACAAGATTTAAATGAACTGAAACATAAACTAGACATATCAAAAATAAAATCATGTAGTACTCAAAACACATGATGAATAGAAATATAAGGCATGAAAATATAGGACTTTCTAAAATAAGATGCTAAATCAAAATATGGAAACTGAAATATGCTGAAAACTGAAAGAAGATGCCTTAAAAACATGTCGCAACTGAAACTGAATTATCAAACGGTGGATAGAAACCAAAAGTTATTGCCTCACTACTTATACTCTAAAACTAAAGTGTGGAAACATGCTATGAGATGATATTCTATGAGCAAATATGCTACGAGCTGATCTAGCTGAAACCAAGGCATAGATACCTGGGAACAAACACAAGCAGCTACCAAACTACTGAAGCATGTGTCTATTCAGTAATATAGCAAAATATGTTGTAAAACTAAAATAAGCAGTGAGCTATCAATAATACACAAAATTTACAGCAGAAAGTGTCAAACAAATGGCGTTATCTAGTAAGAATCAAATTTATATCAATGGCGTTATATAATGTATGGCTTTACATGTTGAAATAGTTTATTGTATAGGTTTAACTGAAGATATGAAGATTTAACCCAAGCACATGGTCTCTGTCCACAATGCTAGTTACTAGATTTCTCTCTTCTATTGTATTTGTATCAATCAAAATCCAAAAGATCCGTTGTTCAAACAAAATAAGCACCTCACCCTCATCTAATTCAACTTAAGTGCTCTAAATGGAAATCTCAGAATACCATCGGTACCTCAAAATAGATAATTATTTTGTCAATGTTCAATAGGAAGACATATTTAAAGCTTACAAACCACGGAATAAAGATTAAAATTAGGACAATTTACACGAATGAAAGATGAAACCGGAATTTAACAGTACAATGCAAATGTTCTAAACCTCAATCACAACCCTAAGCTAAAATGTTTCACCGCCATTAACACAGCAAAATACCAAAATGAAAAAATAGGTCTTCTTTTAACTACAAACAATTCCATGCATCATACAAAAATCAACAAAATGTTCGCATAAAAATAAACCAAATAAAACGCACCAATCTCGAGTCACAAGCCTGTACTCACAGTGCAACCCACATCACCAACGTAGCCAAAACAGCATTCATTGGCATCAAACTCACTGCCACACCCGACTTATCAGCAGCCACTTTATCAGAATCAGAATTCAGTGACAACGCTGGCTATCCATCAGGAGATCCAAAAGGTGGAGCCGGAGGTGAATCCGGCATCGGCGATGGCGACTTCACTTCTGGTGCTGGCGCAGGAGCGTCCACTGCAGGTGATGGTGCTTCCACTGCAGGCCCTGGTGCAGGTGCTGGAGCTTTACCAAATAACTTCGTCAATAAAAGAATGTTATCCACGGTGATTGAGAATACGAGCTATTCACGTTTACCTTAGAGCGATGGGGATTTAGGTGGAAATCGATGAGAATTAGGGCGCGGGATGGAAATTATTTAGCGAGGGTATGCGGGTTAATTTGGGAAGGGGGCGTTCTTTTTTTTGAGAAAGCTGTGAGCTTCATTGAGATCTATACAAGGTAAGGGGTGGAAAAAAATTTCATAAAATTGGAACGGTTTAGGGCTATTGCTAAATTGCCACGGCCCGAAACCATTGTAATTTAGTTTACAACGGCTCAAAACCATGGTAAAATTGCCACGGCTCATGACCGTGGCACTTTTTCCGCATTGGGGTGTGGCAAAATGGGCAGTATGGTGTAGTGAATTCATGCCATTAAATAGTAGTGGACGTGTAGTGTATTGTCCTTCAATGAAGCTAGTGTTAGTGTCCATATTATTAGATTATCAGATAACTGTGTTACGGTTATATGATGACCTTGCTCTGATACCAAATGAAAGTGTGCTATGGATCGTGTAATATGGATATATGATAATACAGAGTGTAGTGATGATAACTATATGGTAAATAGTGCGGAATATAAAAGCGGTATAGTAAAAATGACATCGGAGATTTTTATACTGGTTCGGAGCACCGTCCTACGTCCAGTCCCAGACTCCTTCTGGAATTTCACTAATAACCCTCACTTAACCCGGAGGAACAGGTATATACAACCCTTGAGCAGCCGAACAAGGACCTGAGCAGCAGAATAGGATTTCGCCTCAGCAGCCGAAGAGGACTTCACACGCTTGAGCAGCAGAACAGTACTTCAACAAATACAAAAATACTTTTGACTTTGTGTGTTCTTAATAACACGAATTTGTCACTTGTAGTACACCCTTCCTATAATATTCTCCTCAAGTATAAATATATATATATATATATATTTGAAGTATATGAAGAATAGAAAGGTCTAGTATTTCTTTAATGCAGAATATTTGAAAGTGTATTGCAAATAGATAGAAGAGCAAAGATAAGAGAATTAGATTATGATTCGGTGAGTTGAAATGAAGTTGAAATATGTATTTATAAAGATTAGAAAGCAGCGATTGTTGGTGAAGAGTTTTGATCGAAGTGTTGTGTCCGAATCTTTTCGTTAAAGGTTCGCAACTCTTCACAAAAAGTCGTGTCTTTTCGAAAAGTGACTATTATAGAAATTCAGTCAACTGAGCCTCTGAGTCAGTCGACTGAATATTCAAAATAATATTAAATTTAAATTCGTATACATATGTAACTGTGCATGCTGCACAAAAATTCCAGTGTCAGTCGACTGTCTCAGGTGGTCAGTCGACTGACCTGGTTGTTTTTGTGCAGTTTGCACAATTACATAGATATAATGAATTCTATAACTTTATGCTTATGTATATATATAAAATATTTGATAAATACTATGATTAATATATATATATAAGCTAATGTAGATGTAATCGAGGAGAGATTTTAACAATATTGACCTAAGACTTAAAAACAAAATACCATAGTCGATGCACCGGTTTTTTAAAGTCTCGTCTCCTTGTTTCTTTTTGTCGTAGCAGTCATCAAATCTGTATGTCGTAGTGATAGCTTTGTGTCATGAATCAAAACCAAGTCTCAACAATATCTAGAAGAAACACGAGAGTTATATGGTACAGTTATCTTCGGTGATGCTATACGTACGTATAAACTCATTTTTCTCTTCTAGGATAAATGATAAAGAAATCTATCCACTTAAACGATTAGAAGTTGGTCTCCACTCTTATGTATTATATGTTTATTTACCACAAAACCGGAGTTGAGATTACCAAAAACTATCGATTGGTTTTGGAGCACCCGATAAGCGGGAGAGTGTACTTATATTAGATGACTTGAAATCGTAACCACTCTAAAACCATATACATGTTCTATGCTTTGGAAGAGATTAGTGATTGGTTCGAGATGCTGGAATCTATGTGGAGATTCGAGATCTGTTTGAGATGCTCGAACACATGTAGTTGTTTGTGATCTATTTTGAGATATAGGAATCCATGTGTGATTACGAGACCTGTTGAGGTATGGGAATCCATGTATGGTTCTGTGATCTGTTTGAATGGTGACTCGTGTGTTGGGATGCAGAACGTGACTTCATCATTGGTATGGCTAAAACTAGAGATAGTATGCATAGCCAGCGGGGCTTTGCTAACCTAAAAGGGTGCAGGCGACTCCACTTAGAGATACTTACAGTTATGCATGTGGGAGTGGTGCACTTAGTCTCACTTAGTGGGGGCTAGCTATGTTTTTCCTATGTACATCAGCTAGGGATGTATGTTGCTCCGAAAGGATATCTCTGATCCTTGGGCAATAGATCGAAGTCGGCTTTGATCCTAGGAGATCTACGTGGAATCCTACACAATTAGCGAACGCACCTTAGCGATTTTTGTTATATACCTATTACTGTTGTGATGTACACTCACATGCATCAATGCTACTTGATTATGTTTATTTCACACCCTAGACATTATTTTAATATCATTGGATTTTCTAATAGAAATGGTTTGGTTATCGTAAATTAAAAACCCATCCGTGTTTATTTACAGTATAGTCTTACGAGATGCCCTTATTTTTAAATGGCTTTATAAATATAATGATCTATATGATTTGAGTTTCCCACGCTGGTTTACCAGACTGATTTGTGTGTTATTTTCTTAATGCTCGGATCAGCTTGAGTATATTTCTAGATTTAGTTGTGGTTCATTGGAGCTCTTAGAGGAAAGGTGGATGATTTCTTACTGTATTTATTTTCCGCTCCATTACTTGTTTTGCACTTATTAGTGTTTGTAAGGACAGGATGTTATAACTGTCCAGGCTGATGATAGGTTAATTTACTCTAATTGTTTTATGTGTATAAAAGTTTTCTTTTTGTAAAGATCTTTTAAGATATTATATATTATCATTCCGCATGTGAGATTATGGTATTTTGTTCTCCTCTTTCTTGTTCCTTTTCTTTTCTTTATTTTCTTTTACCCTAACCTTCTATCTTTCCAGCACTTAAGTGCTCAACATGTGAATATTGTAGATGTATTAGTGTCGACATTCGGGGGTCGAAAATGCAGACCGTTACAGTGGAGTGAGAGTGAAGGCGATTGTACTTGGGAGACCGAGGAGAGCATGAGGACTGCTTATCTGGAGCTCTTTTCTTGGCGAGTCTTCTGTTTATCGCATTTACTTTCACTTTTGATATCACATATGGTAGTTTAGTATCCTACATGTTAGGGTAGACGTAGATATCATTACCTCATTTTATGTGCATGTTTGATGTTTGATATGTTTGCTTATGGATTTAGGCACGTGGGGTTGCTATGTTTGATTCCACCTTGGTTCTGTTAGGGATTTCGAGGGTGAAATTCCTAAAGGGGTAAGAGTGTGATGATCCGTATTTTATGTATCGGAGGATCGTAATATATTATTTTTAAATTCATATGCAGTCGTATGACTCTATAACTTTGGGAAATTCCTACTAGTGACATTTCCTATATTTTGAATTTTACCAAATGATTTTAGCCCTGAAAATTTGTAACGGCTATAACTTTTGATAGAATCTGAAATAGCATCCGAGACCACTTCCATTGGAAATATTTGATGGTTTTCCTTTCCATAGAGTGGTCATAATAATGGCTTAGACTTTTGGGCTAGGAGATATGGCTATTTGAAGATTGGCAGTTTTTGAAGCAGCTTAGTGGGTAATTATTGAGTTTGGGGATAGGCCCATTAACCCATTTTGGGTTTACACCTATAATTGCTGAAATAAGCAAACCCAAATCATTTCTACCATCTCCTAGATAGATCTAAGCCTCCATTAACTTATTCTCCATACAAACCTTCTATTTTATCCTTCAAATCAAGTCTAAATCATATACTAAGGGAAGATTAGAAAGGGGATTCATTAGAGATCTTCAAATCTACATTTTTGGATAAGAAAACTTAGGATTAACAGTTGATTATTAGATTTGTCTCGATTTGCATGCAAAACTTGGATTTTGGAGGTTTTAATGAGTGATATATCATCGTCCACCTTATTATATTTGCATATATAGGTTTTATCATGTTTTGGATCCATTTATAAAGTTAAAATTATGTTTTATTGCATATATAGGCAAGAAAATCGGTTCGGTACTTAGAGGCGACTTGGTGTCCGGGGGTGTTTACTTCGGGCTAGACCCGAACAAGAAATCGGTTTTATGCTTAGAGCCGACTTGGTGTCCGAAGGGTGTTTACATAGGGTTAGACCCAAGCAAGATTTATTGTTTGGTTTTCTTGTGCTGCTTGGAGCCATGGAAAGGGTTGCTTGGGGATTGGCGCGGGTATAGCCGAACATAAAATGAAAGTTGGGGATATTCGTCATGGTGTTGCAATACATCGGGGATTTCTCCGTGGCATGTTCTAAGGTTCTTGAGGTGATGTGGAATGGAGTAAGCAACTCCAAACAACTCGAGATGACCTTGTATTTTGTGTGCTGACTAATGAGGCGATGGCATAGCGCTTCGACATGACAAAGTTGATGACCATAACGACGACTTCGAAACTTTGGTATGATGGCTCTACGATTTATAATGAGTGTCTAGAGGCATTTCGAAGGTGACGACTTAACAATAGGAGTAGTAATGGTGATCCACAAGCACAAGTCCAATGAGGGAGGCTTGTGAGTAGAATTTGCGATTGTGTTCTACTGTGGAGATAGCTGTGATGGAATAATGATTGAGTTCCATTGTGGAGATGCGTGCAAATGGATCATTGATAACTTGGATGTTTCTAATGTGCTCATAAAGAATGAGTATGTGGAGATGCCCATCTGAATTTGCGACCGTGTCCAGATCTTACAATGGTAAATTACCCTAGGCTTTTGCGATTGTGAGCCCGGTTCCTTGGCTTTTGGGAGTGGCATGGATTCGAGCACCAATGAAGTCGGGATTTTGATTGTGTCCTTGGTTTGCGATTGGACATACGAGTTGTCATATATCCAACACACATGAGTGGTGGTGAGGATTAATTGATGAATGTTATGTTTTCCATTGTTGTTTAATCACTTTAGGCTGTCATACGATGTATGTATTTTCGAGCGTATACCTAGACACTGACATTGTGCTTTAATTGTAGTACACCTATATGGAGATGATAGTATATTAGCATATATCGATTGTTATGTGCTAACTCTTTCGATGCAAGGACAGGTCGAGTATGGTTCTTCATACCTTATGCCCTATTTACTATATACGATTTTTATAGTAATTTTGAGATGATGTATCTCTCACACCAGACTATTATCTGACATGAGATTTTATGTTTTGCTACTTATTATCTCGGATACTCTTAAATGAGTAGATTAGGGATAACCGGTCTGAATAGTGCATGGAGCAGTATAGAGTACAGGCAGGAGGCTACGCTTTCACATATCATACTTTGGAACTTTCTATCGTTTATATTCCGTTGTGCAGTACTATGGAGCTATACTAGTACTTGTATTACTTTAGAGATAGTTGTAAGGTTTATTTTGAATATTTGGGATGTGTAAACTCTGTTATTTCAGTTTTGTATAGTCTGGGAATCTGTTACACTTTGATGTTCTTATTTATGGTTTATTTGATTGTATCACTATCTTGCATGTTTTACATCTATGTTATTATTATACTTTGTCTATGTGATGTGAGATGTTCTACAGGTTCCATTCTTGGAGTTTTTTTACTTTACACCATTTTCTACAATATTGCATCGGCCGGGTATGTCCTCGGCACACTATACAGATATGATGGGTCCTGGAGGTAAAGGGCGGTCGTTGCAATAACCCTCAAACCCAAAATGGTCTAGAATGCTCTCTATTGCCCTTAGTGTGGTTATCTTAGATGATAAAGATAAAGGAGAGGAGGAGTTAGATGTTATATCAGAATCACTAGGTTGATTATCGACTGTGGTTAAAATACAAGAAAAAGGAAACAATAAAAGAAAGAAGGTCCTTACTTTAGTTCCGAAAGGAACGAATCTTGGAAGAGATGAGATTAGAAACTAAGATTTTTTTTTCTTTTTTGAAAGCATGTAAAAGAATGGAGAAGAAGAAAGGAAAAATATATACTTACCTTGATTTGAATCCCAACCACACAATTGGAATGATGAAAAGTCCCCAAGACACTAGTTGATCAATGACAAGAAAGGTTAGTACAAGAATCAATATTGATTTTCTTAGGAGTTGAAAAGACTAAAGGTATAGCTTTTCAAAAGATCGGCCAAAAAGAGAACGATATGTGTACTTGAGCATTAAATGCGAAACGACAATAAAGAATTTTTCTTTTTTTTGAAAAGAAGAAAGAGAAAAGCTAAAAGTGATGAGTTGTAGAGAAAATATGGAAGTAAAGACAAGTCCACATCAATCTATGATCACTGTAGAGTTAGGGGGCAAGTGTTACACCCATATTTTTCAAATGATGTCAAGTTAAGACTAATACAACCACCATGCCCAGAAGAACTGCTTCCACAATAGGAATCGAAATATGGAAAGGAACCATGAAAAAAATCCAAATAATACGGCACCAAAATCTTGAGTTGACGGCAAAGCATAAAGACTGCACCCTCTCATTGATCGTAGCTTCGGCACTATAACACTGGGCAAAAATCTGAGATAGCTACAAGGTGTAGGAACCAATCTGCAACCTTAATGCTCAAGTTAATAGGTAGAACTATGACATAGCTTCCAGATATCAAAATATAAAGACTGCGCCATGGTTCCAAAGAAGTAAAACTTAGAAAGTGGAAACTACGGCATAGTCTTTAAGTCACTATGAGATATAGAATCTACAATGCGGCCACGAAAGCTACACTAACAATACGGAACTATGGCAACACCCCTAAAGCGACTATGCGCCAATGAGGATGTACCCCAATATTGAACTAAAATTTAAAGTGGCCGGTCTGAGTCGCAATTTGGTATCAAAAGGCTATAAAGATGCGCTGATGTCCTGATTTGATGTTAAAGTAACAAAATTGTGCTACAATCCTACATCACTATCGAATTTATAAAGAATGAGCCACCATCTTGAAGTGGCAGAACAACATCGTAATCCTAGAATCACTGCCCATAAACATAAAGACTTGAGGGATTAGGCAATGGGAAAGATTGCCTTACAACCAAGAGTTGAACCCCATTCCTCAAAGGCAAACTAAGAGATCCCAAGGTAATCCCAAGATCATTAAAACTAGCTCAAAGACAAGGGTGGTAGTGTAGTCCTCTGTCGATGAAAGTGGCTCAGAACAGAGTCATGCAAAGTGGTCACCCTCCAAAATAGCGTCGCAACCTCCTCTACTAAGCCATACGGCTCAATCCCTACTCTACAATTTGTTGATATTTAGAACTGAATAGTGCGATACAGCTTCGACGGTATCGAGGCAGTACAGATACTATGCGGTATCACTACCCCGAACATAAAGAAGGCACAGTTCCCAGTAAACTAAAGCAAAGTCATGAAGTGTCGAAAATGGTGTAGTTCTTCCTAAAATGGGAGACGGTTTCTTGTTATGGCTTCATCCACACACATATTCATTCCACAAGCCAGCTGCTTCATAGAATCAGAAAGTTATTATCTATTCAAATTTGGGTTTTCCTGCTTGAATTTCAAACTTCCTGCCAAAATTCAGAATTCAACGGCCCAAATTATAGTTTTTCGCCAAGGACCACGTTAGCAATCCATGCATACCAAATAAGCAAGGCGGATGGTCAACACGTGGCGTGATCCAATGGCATAAATCGAGAAGGCAGAAGATTGATGCTAGCAATCTACGTGAACCTATGTCTACTACAAAATGAATAGGGCACTGTAGCGGAAAGGGAGGAATTTTTTACTTTACTCTTTTTGGACACATAAATTGATGTACTCTCTGGCATTCTTATTTATACTAAGAATCAAGAGAGAAGAAAGTGACGTTTTATCCATGGACGTAGGATTCTTTAACATCCAAACCACATGAATTCTTTGTCTTCTTTATTGTTTTTGATACTTTATTTTATTGCTTTAAGTTTGTCAGTGCTTGAATCGAGATAATGAACTGATTCCTAATATTCCTACATATAATTGCGTAAGCATTAAAGTAACATAATTACTCCTCTTAAATGCAATATTAATATTACTTAATTTTGTTGATTCATAATCACGAAAGCACTTGGCATCGTAATTACTTCATAAAAATACTTGGGTGTTTCTGAGACAAAAATTCTCATTAACGGCTCTATTTTCCAATTATTTCAAAAAGGAAAGGCCCCTTTATCAAAAAACCTTTTAATTGAAATTTTTAATCTAGCAAGTTTTAATTTCAACTAGGAATTTCTAAATAGAACTTTTAATTAAAAAATTAAATTTGCTTGTTTTTCAAGAATATTTTTTAAAGGATATTTTATATAATGAAAAATTTATTATTTACTTATTTTTTGAAACTAACAACTTTTTAGTGATAGGGTTCTTTTATTTTAAATAAATTCTTTGAAATTCATTTCAAATATTTTAAGAAAATCAAAAAAGTTTATTAAATTCTTTCATATGGGTCGGAATAGAAATGGATTTTTGTTTGTCCTTTCCTTTTGGGCTTTTCTTTCTCCCCAATTATTCTAAACTTATCTTTATCAAGAACATATTAAAATCTGACTATCATCTTGTGATATTAAGGCACACCTTCTTGTGAGAACTTACTCGTTCCTATTTATATCTTACCTTTGGATATATGCAACATACAGGTTCTTAATTCCTATTTGTTTGGATGAAATGTACGTTATCAATCGGCAATCCCATAAAATCCATAACCATAAGGCAGTCTAGACTTCTCAAAGGGAGTCGAGTACCATCCAACTTTAGGGACCTTATATACGTCATGTTTATGCTCTTCTTAAGTCAATGCATTATGGTACAGCCTACATTCCGTAGGATAATCGAGGTAGGTGTACAAATTTAACTCAATTTATTGTTCCAACTCATAGCTCCCTTACTCATCTTTTTAGAATTTGGTCGCAATTATATCTATAGTCGGAATTTGTAGAGTTTGGCATATAATATATATATATAACATATTTGTATTTTTACCTAGAATTATATATATAATTCTAGGTAAAAATACATATATGTTCACTCAGCGTATTCTAATTCTTAAGACCGACTAACCTAGGTTCTGATACCAAATGTAACAACCCACATCTCAATGGAACCGATTTTCGACCAAATCGAAAACCCTAATGCATTAGGGTACGGATTGTTGGTATTGGTTACTTATAGTAAACATAAATGTATCAAAGAGTTATCTATACAAACTCACACTGGAATAGTTAAATATAATAAAACATATATATACCAACTAAGGCTACTACCTTGGATATCTAGTCACCTTGTCAATGCAGAGCATAAATGAGAAGACATGTCCACCTATCGTTCCCATCTTGTACTAAAATCATCTCCTTTTAAATCTATCATATGGATTGTAATAAGGAGGGGGTCAGAGTAACATTTTGGTGACTAGTAAATTACATATTTTATCCATAACACCAGTTTACACTGATTGATTTCTATTTAAGTATTATGTCTACTATTCATGGAATAGTTATTTAATTTCATATATGCATATGATATGTCCAACCTACTCTGAGGTATAAGTATATATGTGCGCATATATATAAGCATCACTGTACTCCCCAAAAAGAAAAACTTGTAATTATAAATGCAAATGCAACGTAACTATAGAGTATATTGGGTTCAATAACCCATCTCCCATCCTATCATATCCCAACGATGTGAGAAAACGTACTTAGGCCACTTAATACCCTTAAAATGGGAAATAGGTAGATCCACTAGACATTTAATACCTAACCTCAGGAGGATCCCTCCTGGTACTCCCTATCTGTCATCATAAAAAACCTATTTTAGGTCACTTAATACTTCTTAGATAGGGAAGAGGCAGACCCCAATGGTCATTTAATACCTCAACCCCAAAGCAGACCTCCCCCAAGAGATCCTTACTAACGCATCCAAATGATAATCCCGACTATTTAATACATTTTAAATAGGGAGGACGCAGATCCTAATGGCCATTTAATACCTCTACCCCTTAGTGTATTTTTCCAAACCAATACATGAACATATATCCCCATGGGTCCTATAGTTGGAGATGTCCCACATCAGTAGTACGTATACACAACTGCCGGTAGCCTCTTGCGATGGGAAAACTTCTGTTGTGTAACTCTACTGACCTCACATCCCAACTCATACTAAACCAAGTTATTTATAATTAATTAAAATATTGGGCTAGGCCCACTAATTCACTCTAGTCCGAACAACTGAGGATTTCGGGATTGGATCTTCAAATTGGTGAGTGTGCTTGTCTCTTTCACCTATATATTAAATATAACTTTATAATATGATTTTAACATATGTTAGAAATGGATTTCAGATTTTTATTAGGTGCTAATTCAATTTTCAGTCAATAAGAATTTGATAATTGAAAAGTTGGGTTGGATAAGTGACTAAAATTGAGAATTAAATTGGCTAAACAAGTAAATCATGTCTTAGGATTTGGGATTTGGGTTAAACTTAACAATTACCGAGTTTGGACAATAATTAATAGTTGATACTGTGTAATAAAATGATAATTTGAATATCATAATCAATGGATAAAAAATTATATTGATGTTTTCTAGTGAACAAATTAATAGATACGAGCGTTGCGGCACGCGCTTCGCGCATAAATTGTTTTTCTTATAAATTGTATATGTTTAAATCAGTCAAAAAAATGATTTTTATTTTCAAGTGGTATTAAGATTTGTATATTTATAAAGAAGTATTTTGAATTCGTAAAGGAATATTAATTTTAGATCCTATTTTTAGAAGCGTTTTGAATTTGTAAAGCATGTTTAATTGTTAGATCCTACTTTCAGGGGCGTTTGAATTTGTAAAAGAAGTTTAATATTATATCCTATTTTTAAGTGATTAAGATTTGATAATATATAGAGGGGCATTTTTGGTAGTTTACGTTGATACCAAAAAAATTTGACATTAAAGTTACTACAACTATTATTAAAGATAGAGATGAACATTGATGAACTATGCCTTGAATTCATAAATAAATAAATAAATTTATGTAAATTGAAATAATGATGATAATTAATGATAATCGAAAAATAAATTCGAATTTTATTGAATGTTCAAATATATGTAACATATATGATGATATAGATGAAGGAGATGAATTTAATATGAACGTTAGAGGCATGTATGCATATAATACAAGGAAAATACCATGATAAATCATATAAAAAGTTTATAAAATAATTTTAGATATGAATTTATGAATTTCAGGAAGTATATACAAATTAAAATTGATTTTAAATGATTTCATATGCATTATTTTGTAACATATTGAAAAATGTGCATAAAAGTACTTATATCAATGTATACATTATATATGTATATAATTCATAAGAAAAAAGTTTACAAAGTATGGTATGGTATTTCTGGTGTTACATATAAATTATTTCGAATTTAATATGATTTTTAATAATATTTTGAAACATACATACATACATACATACATATATATATATATATATATATGTATATATATGAAATTGGTATATTTATACTTTTAGAAAACTAGTTTTGTAAACACTTGTTTTTAGAGCGATTTCGAAGTAATTTTGTTACAAACTTCTTGATGAATTTGAGAATTGAATTTGAATGAAAATTGTGACGCCCCACCCCGAGACCCACATTAACAAAGAGTATTACTGGGTATTACTATTTGCTAATGCGGAGAATGGGGCTGGTTAGGAGCGACCATCTATAGCCTTGTCTTAAATATATATTGAATACGTTGACAAATGCTATATATATTTTTTTTTCTAACTCAAGTGGATCAACATATCCAATAAATACTTAACACAAAGCCATAGGTGGCTAAAGGATCTATCAAAACAAAATACAACAACTCGAATGCAAAACACATCACAGAACAGCAGATCATCACATATATATACATATACAGATACATCACAGATTATACAAAATGGTACATGTCAAGTGGTATAGCGACCACAATATACAAGCGAGTCAAAAGAATATACATATCAGAGTAGCAAATAAAAAGGACTACACAAAAAGCTATAACAAAAAGAGCTAGCAGAATAGAGTCCATGCGGAAACAGAATAGGCCAAGTCCAAATGTATCTAACCTGAAACACCTCGGTCTGACCCGAGTATAAAAACACGGGTCAGTCTAGCTAAACAAATCAGTTTAAGAGAATATACGATAACAGAAGCATAGGATAGAGGTGATGTTCTTCTTAAGCAAGAAGATACAATACTAAGTAAGCATGAACAAAAGTATGGTATGTATGGTTACTTCATGTGATGAATGGTATCACTACACAACATATAATCTCAAAAGAGATAGAATAACCCATAAAACGCTAATTGTAGCAAGCCTCATATCATCGGCATTTCATAAAACATCAAATATGGTTTAGGTAAAAACCTAAACCCGCCATCTTAGCAAACCCAAAACATGCACAAAGAGATCTCATCTCAAACATGCCATAAGGCAAATATATCTCCAAAGAGGAGAATAAAATCTCAAGTAAACGCCAAAAGGAAAATCTCATATAATGTCGCCAAAAGGAAAATCTCAAATAACGCCAGTGTAGACAATTCAAATCTCAAAAATAGAACTCTTAAGAGTTCAAATTCCCGAAAGGTAATCGCCACAAATATATATCGAATGGTTCAAAGGACCAATTCCGGAAAGGGGTGATACACTAGGGAAAATAGTCAAAGAAATCATCTCAAAAGTGTTTGCACGTGCATGTGACCGAAGCCTTGCCAAGTACTGTTATCTCAAATAGGTACCTCGCCCAAAGGTAAAATGTCACAATGACAATTACGTCGCAATGGCAAATACGCCGCAATGGCAAATACGCCGCAATGGCAAACGTCTCGAAGACAAATACGACGCAATGGCAATGACCCGAAGGTCTAGTACTAGCACGCCGCAATGGCAAATGTGTCACAAACTCTCGGATAGGAACCCGAAGAGTGTTAATGTGTGTCCCATACCACACGTTCGCACTAAACGGTTTACTAACCGCTAGTAAATTTCACACTCAAAGCAGTAAAAAAGTTTACCTCATTTCATCGGTAAACTCGACCCGAAGGTCAAAACGATCAAACGGACAAGTCGGGAATTAACCAATAAGATAAACGCACGTGTACCATACCACGTATTTTACCAAACCGTTTAATCCTCCTTCTCATTCGCTCGAAATGTGCAAAAACGTGTGATTTGTATATAAAATAATTTACTTTGAAAAAAAACTTTTAAAACCAATTTTTGAAATCAATTTGAAAACCATATTTGAAAATTTCTCTTATTATAGAGAATAATAGATTTTATACTTGAAATACTTTAAAATATTATATAATAATTATTTTGAAATGCCCATTAATTTTTAAAAATCATTTCAAAAAGATTTAGAGAAAACCGTGCTCGAAAACGAATAAAACAAGGAAATTCACCCAAACCGATATTCGAATTTAAATTCAAATTAAATTCAAAATAATTCAAATTTGAATTTAAAATCTCCAAAATTTGGCTAGTCTATTGATAGACATCATGGCCTTTAATTGCAACAAAAAACAACTCGAAATATGGCAAGAAATAGCAGGAAAATGAGTCGAAAACACACGAATACGAGCAAACAAGGCAGCCCATTGGGCTGTAGCCAGGTCAACCCCAAGGTAAACCTCCTTGGTCCCTAGGTCAACCGCCAGGTCAACCTAGGAGCCTCTGGGTCGACAGGCAGGTCGACCCAGGGAGAGGGGGCTGTCGACCTATGTTACGAACTTTTCTGCAGTTGTTTTTCTGGTCGTGAACTGAATTTCCAACAAGATTTTGACTTAGCAAATGACCATAAAATTCAACCAAAATTTACAGAGATGGAGTTCAACATGCAAGCTACCAAATACAAGAAATCCGGCAGCATTTCGTTGCCGGAATCACAAGTTATAAGGTTCCAAAGTAGCAACAGAAATCAGGTTATCAACACAGAAAAACAAGCACGGAAATATTTTTACAGAGAGCGATTTTGCACGGTTTTAAGCGATTTGAGCTTTGCTCGGCTAGCATTTGTGAGTTTTAGGAACTCACCTTGCTGATTGAAGGCTAAAACTCGGATTTTTGATGCAAAGATGAAGCTTTGCTTGAGATTACAAGCCTTTAGAACCTGTAGAAAGCAAATGAAGAACATGCAAACCAATATACGGTAAAATTAGAAAACTTCTTACTGTAGCAAGAATTTGTGATGAAATTTAAGTAGTTTGGAGTGGATTACCTTTGATTTATCACTAGATTGTAAAAAGTCTTTGTTTTGTTGAATTAAAATGAAGAACTTGCTTGAATTTTGCAAATTGAGATAATACTTTACTGACTTTTTCTTTTCAGGTTGGAGGAGAAAAAAGAGACTGAAAATGAACGTACAGACACTTTTTTTTCTCTCTTCTAACCAGGCTAAGTGAATATGGGCTGAACTGGACCCAAATAAAAAAAATGAGATGGCTTAAGGTTAAAATCAATACTTAGCCAAAAATATGTGCGCATATCACATATACACACAAATAAAAATTCATTTCTTCATATTTACACACAAGAAAAATATGAAAACTTATATACATATAAAATAAAACATTTTCTATCATATAAAAAGATTAACTTATATTTTTGAAACATTTTTATTATTAAAATCCTTTATTTAACAAAAATACACCATTTACACAAATAAATGAATAAAACCATGTTTTTACCTTCTAAAATTCCACAAAAATTATTTTCTTATTTAGAAAAATATTCCAAACCATTTCCAAACATGATTTAAAGCCAAAACATATTTTTAGACCAATTTCTACCTTTATATTTCAATAAACAACCTTTAACCCAAAATAAATGGGCAATAATTAATATAATTATTACATTTTCACTAAAATAAAATCATATTCCATTTATTATCAACCCAAAAAGATAAAATAAAGTTTAAAACTTTATTTTCACAATTAAATCCCAAAATTCATTGTTTATACCAAATAAACAATTTAATTTCATCAATCTTAATTTAAATCACAATATTCAATATTGACAGGTAATCTCCAAACTAGGGTTGTTATAAAAATGGACCTAAAATTGAGTTAAAATGTGTGAAAAGGGTGCAAAACAAAAACATGAAAATAAATATATACAACATGAGTGCTACTCCTATAAAATCCGACCCCAGCGGTCAACCTCTGGCTGCTTTACAGAGGCAGTATGAACTTGGACCCTATAGGGGCCTACACAAAATAACCAATTGACTTATGTTTCATTCTTCGACTCATAAGTAAGTTTGTGTGGGATTTTTGGATGATATATATTAACGTTTGATGGATGAAAATGTATTGATGTGCTATGGGTGAAGTTTAGGCAATGTTTTGATATGATTTCCAACATTTTTTAATGAAGTGAATGCATATATAATGGTTATATATATATAATATTCCATATATACATATACACACACACATATATACATGTATGTATGTATGTATGTATGTATATGGTTGTTGAATAAGATGTTGATGTTCAACGTTCGTACCTACCCCATTTTTATGTTAGTGGCTCCTATTGACATACCATGGCGCTACAGACCATACATATCCAACATGTGGATAATAAGAGAATGAAGATGTCCATATGCAGGCTTATACGACCTTCGGTAGATCGTTTCTGTGGCTATGTCCATCGGTTGAAGTATAGTGATCGTAGGACATGCTATATGATATCATTTATATATGTCTGACGTTTTAATGAATACGTTAAGCTATTAGGTGCAACTTTAACCTTAATCGAGTAGTCAGCTCTTAGATGTTGTGTTATTACTCTTGTGTGCATGTCAGCAGTTAAGGTATGTTTTCACAAGTTAAATAGATAAAATGATGTTATAATAGTATATTTGAAGCATGTGTGGAACAGACTAATTTCACCACGAAGACATAAGTCTAACCCCCTCTACACACTGTTTTTATACGATAATGATAAGTTAATGGACTATAAAGTCAAGCTGACTTATGTGGTGTCGATGGCATGGATGACAGAGGCATTACTTATGTATATTGTATTTATGGTCATTTGATATTATTGTGTGTCGTGTGTAGTTTGAGTTGACATTTGTATATTGTATGGATATATGACTATAAATATGTTATAAAGATTGGTTCAGATATAAGTTGGTTTTTATATTATATGTTGTTTCTTCCGCTGTGAATTTAGAAAGATACGGTTAGAATTATAAGTTTGTTTTTATCATAGCCTAATAATCTTTTTTGATTTTCGAGAATTGAATGTTCCGATGGTCAAAAAAGGCGGATTGTTAAATGACATACATTTATTTATATATACCTCGAGTTTGTGTATCATATTTATTATAGTTATAAAATTTGCATTGTTAATTCGAACACGTCATAAATTAAAATATTAAATTAAAATAAATAATAATAACATATTTATATTTAATAAAGATAAATCATAATTTACAAACATAAAAGTTTTGATATAAATTGATTAAATTAAACTTAAAATCCCAAATTCCTTAAGGACCACTGTCTCAAGCGACAAGGTATTTAGATTGTGATTCTAAAGGTCTTGGTTTATGTCCCTTAAGACACCAAAATAAGTGCTTTGCTTGAATTAAGTAGCACTTATTATAAAAAATACCAAACTTCTTTGTTAGTAATTACTAAATAGATTTATTGTAGATATATTATTCATGTAAACACAACATAAGATCTACGCAAATCAATATTTTTTTAGTTTCCCTCGTTTACCACGCTACCAATGCAACTAATCCAACAGTGAGTACCTCTTCCGATTAGTCTTTACGCACGCCATGAAGTAGGCCCAAAGTCAATGCAAGTCCAAGCCAATGTGAACCAGCCTAGCTTGAAGTTGTCCCTATAGCATGACCTGATGTACCTATCGTACAATCCATTGACTTAGCTAGAGGTGAGAAATATTCGTTAGAACCGAATAAACCGATCAAACTTGTAATTTTCGGTTGGTTCAGTTCACTTATGTAACTAAATCGGTTTGAATTTGGGTTTGTAAAATAACTTTTTAGTTATTGGTTAAATTGAATTAACCAAAATTTTATTACGTTCTCTGAATTTATGGTACTATAATAGTTTTAGTAATTGGTTAGTAATAAAAAACAAATTTTATTAGGTCTTTTCTCTTATAAGCATAAAAGATGCTAAATAAAAGCTCTCCAACATAAGTTTATGTTTTTCTTTAGTAAATCAATCATTTGAAGAATAACATACCCTTTTAGGTCGGTTAAATCCGTTGAACTGGGCAGCCCGCAACGGAAGTTATGGATGAATTTCAAATTTTTTTACCATTTTTGATCTTTATTGGACCTATGAAGTCTAACTTATTTAGAACATTTCTAAATTTTATTTAAATAAAATCGTTTATTTTATTTAAATTTATAAAATGATATTGTATTATTTAATTTATATTATATTCATATATACATATATAAGTGTATGCATGTGTAACATATCAATCCATGCAAGGTATAACATGCCCGTGGATAGATGCTAAGATTTACATCGCAGTGGGCATGTTAGCTCATCCAATATGCAAATATATTGTCTGAATATATGTTTATATATATATATACACTTTTGCTTTTACAAATAAAATATTACAATATATATGTATGTATGTATGTATAAACTAAAGTTTTATATATACATAATTTTGTATAAATATATATGTATATAAACATAAATATAAAATATTAACAATATGTATATATTTATACTATATAAATATCTTTAAATCGTTTATAAAATATATTGAATAATTAAAAAAATTGTAATGCCGAAAATAGTACGTGTATAAATTTAATTTTAAATTTTTTTAAATATAAATATGTAATATATATATATATATGAATATATATTAAATACTTATATATATGTATAATAATAAATATATATTAATACAAATAAAAATAAAAATAAAAATAATAGTCATTTATATTTAAATATATAATCACCTGGTCTTGCGCAGGCACAAGATATATTTTCTTAATTTTTAATTTAAAATATATATATTAATAAAATTGTGAGAAAATTTGTTTAAAAATTAATAAAATATTTTTTTTGAAATAAAATTTGAATTTTAAATTTCCAATTGACCAGGATACTAACCTCATATAACTGAGGAGGCAAATCCTTTCTTGAATAGTGATTCACTTCCAGTACTTCCACATGACCCAACTATAATCACTCGATGGATATTGTGCCATGATTTGACTATAATTAAAGTGGAGCTTTTATATTGAAGATCGACGGTATTCTAAATTCGAGAAAATTGTGTAATTTTATCACATTGATATTTTCCGTTTGACCTTAGTTATATTAACCAACAGAAAACTATCGAGTGAGTCATTTCATAGTTATCCAATACTATCAGTACATAACCCCTTGGTTCCCCCAGCAGCCATGAGTAATACACTACCCAACTATTAAAGAGCATTGCGTACTCTAGTCTCAACGGACGTATTGATATCCATTCTCGATACATCCTGACAGGGAATATTCAAAATGGCATATTTATTTTCATTGTCATAAATTACTTGCGGTTACAAAACTTTATAACCACTATCACAAAACATAAATTTATGGATTTTCTATTAAATATACTTTAATTAAA
The DNA here is from genome assembly GCA_030737815.1 of Allium fistulosum. NCBI lineage: Eukaryota > Viridiplantae > Streptophyta > Magnoliopsida > Asparagales > Amaryllidaceae > Allium > Allium fistulosum. The sequence continues at coordinate 517,612,366 of CM060906.1, read as the reverse complement.
TTAATTAATTAACATATAACACATTATATCAAGTATATAATAAAAAGGAAACACCTTTTATTTCGAACAAGATTGGTTATTGAGTTAGATATATATAACAAATTATATAATTGCCCTAAGGGAATCCCCCTAACTTTATCAAAATCAGCTAAATATCGAATTAACTGAAAGTAATTTGGTTTGGTTTGGTTTTATTTTTTTGATTTCAAAATGGTTTGACATTTTTACCTTAAAACCGATCGAATGCTCACCCTAGACTTAGCCAACATTTATAACAATGACGAAATGGTCTCATGCAATGTTGTAACATCCCCCATTTCGAGGTCCAAAACTAACCACTACAGATGCTACAGTCATCCATAGTTATTAATTAGCGACGATAAAATGCGGTTATGTTAATCATATCAATAATCAAAAGCACATGAATGTGAAAAAATTTCAAACACAATTCAGAAATAACTTTTACATTTCATTTCAAAATATGATTTCATATTCACTACATAATCCTATTCGTGATTCCATATTCAGATAAAATATAACTATTATGAAATACTCCAAGAGCGATATATGAAGATGCCTCATTGGTTGATCATAGTCTGCTACTACTGCTTGACAATTAGAATCTTCCGTCATTACATACATTCAAACAGACAAACACAGCGGAAATAGATAAAGCTCCTAATAGCCAAATAGCCTCTAGCATGTCTTTGGAAGCTTATTCATCTAATTGGAACCTTACAAACCTTATTCCTGACCTACTCAAATGAGTATCCGAGAGTTTAAAGGAAAAAACAAAAACTTCAGGTCAGGCAAAAAGTCTGGTGTGAATAATAACCTACCATCTCAAACCAAATAGATATCTAGTAAAACCATGCCGCTGAGTAGAATGGGTTTTCCCTCACTAGTAACTTAACTAAAACATATACTGTGCTCTTGCATCCACAATGGTTATAACATAATAATATGTTGATATGCAAACATTCAATATAGACTGGATTACCTATCCCAAGTTTTTAGACTACCCATCTATGTTTTCATTAACTATCTGTCTTATACATATGTGGACTACCCATCTCACATATATTAATTCTTTGGATAACTCATTCCCTACCATGTTGACTACCCATCACCCATGGTTGCATTATCAAAGTTATGTGGACTATCCATCTCATATATTTCATTATTTAAAATGATGCGAACTATCCATCACATATCCCACATTTTTCCTAGGATGACTATGAACCATTCAATAACCATATCGATGTTGATTCATGAGTTTTGATTCATGACACAAGCTTCAAAGATCATACGACGAGAATACTATACGAAAGCGACAAAAAGAGAATAAGTGCATATTGTGCACTACAAAGGAGACAAGACTACAATCCAGAGATTAGTATGAATATTTTATTTTATTGAGTCTTAGAATATTGTTAAAATCATTCCTCAAGTAGTCACACACACACAAATTGATTTATATTGATATATACATAAATTAGTGTGTACTGTGCAATTGACAACAGGTCGGCTGACCGACCAGAAACCTCGGTCGACCGACTCTGTGTCAAATGCACAGATATACATTTTTCTATGTACGGGTTTGAAACTCAGCTGACCGACCAGAAACCTCGGTCAACCGACGTGAACACAACGGCTAGTTTTTCTGAAGAGTTGCGATCGTTCATGAAGAGGAATGTCCTTCAATCCAAGAGATACGGACACAACTTTTGATTGAAACTCTTCATGAAAGATTGTAACTATTCTACAACTATATAAACATGTTCAATTCACTTCTACACTAACCGATTCTTGTTTATAATTCTGAAATCTATTCTCTATTCATTTCTGCAAATAAAAGCATTCATTCTTATTTAATATCACTAGAATCCTTGATTTAATTCATATACTTCGATTCTACGTGATTATCTTCCTTCTAAATCTTCACACACATATATACTCTTGAGGATTTGATTATAGGAAAGTTGTACTATCAAAAGACAATCAGTGTTATTCAAAACACATTCGTCTACAAACTATTTGTATTAAGTTGAAGTCCTCTTCGGCTGTTGAGGCGGAAAAATTCCTGTTCGGCTGCTCAGGTGTCGTATACCTATTCCTCCGGGTTAAGTGAGGGGTTTAGTTTAAATCCAGAGGGTATTCTGGGACTGGACGTAGAACGGGAAGTTCGAACCAGTATAAAAATTCCTGGTGTGCTTACTTTAATTTTTATTTTACTGCTATTATCAGTTTCCGCACTTATATACCATATTACACGATCCTTAGTACTACACGTCACTTACATTTGGTATCAGAGCCTGGGATTCTAGAGATCGTAACAACATCCTAGAATAAATGGCTATAAAGAGATCTAGTCAAGGCAATAGGAAGAGGAAGAACAATAAAGAAGAATCAAAGGAGCAAACAAACAGATGCTTCATGGCAAAAGATAATGAGGTTAGTGATCTAACTTTTGATGATATGATAGAAATAAATTCAGAACTTCTAGACACTTTAAAAAGTCTTAAAAGAAAATATAAGGAAGCTCTAGAAAATCAAAAGAAAGCAGAATTCGAAAGAGATATGCTTAAAGACGAGAAGAAAATTTTAGAAGAAGAACTTGAGAAAATTCAAGATTCAGACAATTCTCAACTCGCTTTATTAAGTCAAGAAATAGAAGCTCAAAAAGAAAAGAATAATGCTCTAGCTTCTAAGAATCATGAGTTAAAAACAAAAATTAAAATTGTTGAGTTAGATAACACTAGTCTCAAAATTAAACTTGATGACATTACTAAAAATATTTCCAATTTTAATAAAGGGAGAGAAAATTTATCTAGGATTATTGAAAATTCTCAACCTTCTTCAAATAAGAAGGGATTAGGTTATGTTAAGAATTCAAAAGCTCACAATTATAAAAGTGGTATAGGATATAATATAACTGATCGTAGAAATAGCACTAGATATGCTTTCAAGTATAGTAAAAATATTAGTGCTAGTACTAAATTTCGAGTAAAGTCTAAATCCAATTATAATAGAAACTCAAATACTGCTATGACCAATAATGTTTATAATTTCTCTAGAAGTATAAAATCATTGATGGAAATATGAATAAAAATTATCTAAGTATTTGGGTTCCTGTTAATTGGAAAAATAGAGAAAAATACATTGATGATTATTTTGATATGGTAGTTAATAATGAAAATTATATTTTTGAAGGTTCAACCACACCCAAATGGGTATGGTTTCCTAAAAAATAGGAAATTAAAAGAACCTTGGGTATCGCATGCTTTAAATGTTAAATATTTTTTGATACCTTACATTATAAGAGTAATTACTTTGTTTTATATTATTCTATGTTAACACTTATGTAGAATATAATTTATGTCTAGTAAGTAAACATCATTGATATTCCTATTTGGTTTGAGTATGTAATATTTAAACTCGATGTTTTCTTACTTGTGTTACATGTTCCATATTTCTTTTGAATATTACATCTAATAAGTATTCCTTTTTGTCGATGACAAAGGGGGAGAAATGTATGTAAGCTAACAAATTTTTTGCAGAAAAGTTGCCATATATTCAGGGGGAGAGTTATAATATAGATAAACTCTACATTCGTCACATAAGTATTGTCATCAATCAAAAAGGGGGAGAATGTTGATTCATGACACAAGCTTCAGAGATCATACGACGAGAATACTATACGAAAGCGACAAAAAGAGAATAAGTGCATATTGTGCACTACAAAGGAGACAAGACTACAATCCAGAGATTAGTATGAATATTTTATTTTATTGAGTCTTAGAATATTGTTAAAATCATTCCTCAAGTAGTCACACACACACAAATTGATTTATATTGATATATACATAAATTAGTGTGTACTGTGCAATTGACAACAGGTCGGCTGACCGACCAGAAACCTCGGTCGACCGACTCTGTGTCAAATGCACAGATATACATTTTTCTATGTACGGGTTTGAAACTCAACTGACCGACCAGAAACCTCGGTCAACCGACGTGAACACAACGGCTAGTTTTTCTGAAGAGTTGCGATCGTTCATGAAGAGGAATGTCCTTCAATCCAAGAGATACGGACACAACTTTTGATTGAAACTCTTCATGAAAGATTGTAACTATTCTACAACTATATAAACATGTTCAATTCACTTCTACACTAACCGATTCTTGTTTATAATTCTGAAATCTATTCTCTATTCATTTCTGCAAATAAAAGCATTCATTCTTATTTAATATCACTAGAATCCTTGATTTAATTCATATACTTCGATTCTACGTGATTATCTTCCTTCTAAATCTTCACACACATATATACTCTTGAGGATTTGATTATAGGAAAGTTGTACTATCAAAAGACAATCAGTGTTATTCAGAACACATTCGTCTACAAACTATTTGTATTAAGTTGAAGTCCTCTTCGGCTGTTGAGGCGGAAAAATTCCTGTTCGGCTGCTCATGTGTCGTATACCTATTCCTCCGGGTTAAGTGAGGGGTTTAGTTTAAATCCAGAGGGTATTCTGGGACTGGACGTAGAACGGGAAGTTCGAACTATTATAAAAATTCCTGGTGTGCTTACTTTAATTTTTATTTTACTGCTATTATCAGTTTCCGCACTTATATACCATATTACACGATCCTTAGTACTACACGTCACTTACAATGGAGACTATCCATCTTCGGCCTGATGTGGACTATCTATCTCACATCCCATAGTTTTCCTAAGATAACTATAAACCCATCACTCAATAATTCAATTCACATTATCCACATGTTTAGCCTATGCCTATTGGTATCTCAAATTAGGTTATCTCACTCAATAGATTGACGAAGAACTGATACACAGCACTCATCTCTACTGGTGGGGTCGTAGCACCCACATTGGAATTTGCCTGTCGACCTGGATTCCTTCTGGTGTTGGGCCAAGCATTCCATTAGTTGTAGTGCTTTCGCACCTAGATTCACTCTTTCTTTTTCTGCTTTCATATCTTTCTTTCTTGTAATCTACATACGAGTCTTGGTAAGATACAGAAGAATAGCCTAAGAGAGAGAGAGGGAAGAATACATACTTATATATAGCAAATACAAATACGTTACTATAGCATTATCCCAAGCCCTAATCTTATTCTCTGATTCATTGGATTATGTTTTCAAAAACACTTTTGGTTTAAAATTATTTTGATCATAAACTTATGCTCTAATACCAACTTGTAACATCCTCCATTGTGAGGCCCAATACTAACCACTACGGATACTGCAGTCATCCATAGTTATTAATTCTCGGCGACAAAATACGGCTATGTTAATCATATCAATAATCAAAAGCACATGAATATGAAAAAATTTCAAAGACAATTCAGAAATAACTTTTACATTCCATTTCAAAATATGGTTTCATATTTAGTACATAATCCCATTCGTGATTCCACGTTCAGAGAAAATATAACTATTACAAAATACTCCAAGAGTGCCCCTTGGTTGATCAGAGTTTACTACTACTGGTTAACAGTTAGAATCTTCTGTCATTACATACATTCAAATAGACAAACACAGCGGAAATAGATAAAGCTCCTAATAGCTAGATTGCCTCGTGCACATACATCTCTTGAAGCTTATTCGTCTAACCGAACGTGAAAACCCTTACTCTCGGCCTACTCAAATGAGTGCCCAGAGTTTAAGGAGAAAAATAAAAACTTCGTGTCAAGCAAACAGTCTAGTGTTTATAATAACCTACCATCTCGAACCAAATAGATATCTAGTGAGACCATGTCGTTGAGCGGAACGGGTTTTCCCCTTATTGGTACCTTAACCAAAAATATTAACCATAATTGTGCTCCTGCATCCACAATGGTTATAACGTAATAATATACTGATATGAAAACATGCAATATACACTGGATTACCCATTCCAAGTTATTAGACTACCCATCTATGTTTTCATCGACTATCCTTCTTATACTTATATGGACTACCCATCTCACATATCTAAATTCTTTGGATTACCCATCCCCTACCATGTTGACTCATCACCCATGGTTGCATTATCAAAGTTATGTGGACTATCCATCTCACATATTTCATTATTTAAAATGATGCGGACTATCCATCACATATCCCATAGTTTTCCTAGGATGACTATGAACCCTTCAATAACCATATGAAGGCTATCCATCTCTAGCCTGATGTGGACTATCCAGCTCACATCCCATAGTTTTCCTAGGATAATTATAAACCCATCGCTCAATAATTTAATTCATGTTATCCACATGTTTAGCCTATGCCTATTAGTATCTCCAATTAGGTTATCTCCCCTTAAAGTTATAACATCTCATAATGACATGTGTTGGTATCCCCAATGATCTATGTCAAATTTATTAAAACATACATTGGTATCCCCCAATGATTAGTTTCAAGTTTATTCTACCTTGGTACCCCCAATAAATAATGTCAACTTCGTATATTTTTAACACATAGCAATATAAACATTAGTATCCCGAATTAGGTTTTAAAGTCGAAGTCATAAAACATAAGGCTTGTCGCCTTTAAATAGATTAGTATAGATCAATGTCGACATCAATAACTATGTCGACAAAGAGGCTTAAGGCTCTTAGCCTTTAATAAGATAACATATAACACATGTGGCATCAAAATAATGTCGAAAATGATGTTGCCAGGTTTCATAGGATATAGGTTATCCGCCGTTCAAAAAAAAGCTTTAGGCTATTATAAAATAAATGGATAACTGGCGAAAACATAGGGTTATTGACCTTCTTGAAAATAGGCTATATTGCCTCTTTAAAATAGTTTTAATTTACATAGAGATAAGCTTCGCCACTGCGTTGCATCATTGATAAACCCATACAATGTATATAAGGTTGCCGACACTGATGCATAGTGGCTTCAATGCTATCGGTGTCACTATAAAACTTTTATACTTAAGTTACTTCAGCTATTATGCCACTTAGTACATAAAGTCGAAGCCAAAACAGGTTCGAGATGGTAGGTTATTATTCATACTAGACTTAGTACCTAATACTTAGAGGAAGGCCAAAACCCATATTTAATTATATTAAATAATTAAAATCCAAAAATAAAGTTAGTTCCTCCTTAGGAAATTCATAAAATATTTAATATAACTTGAAAATTTACGAAATTAAAAAACTATCTCCAAATTAAGGTCTTACACAACATACCAGAAAATCAAAGCATTTAGAGATTTAAAACTTAGGTTTTACCCTTAAATATATTGGCAAAACTATCATGATAACTCGGATACTACCCATATCCAAATTAAAAACAAAATCTAAGATGGTTTCTCTTATTATTCATCTTAGATTTGAATGGAGTTTGAGATTTGATATTGCTTTAGTGAAATGACCCTCCAAATTTTACCTATATTTTCTAGGAAATATTTTTTTTTTTTGCATTTACAATTCAATTTAATTCTCAGAGTCATTTTCTTTTCAAACAATTTGTCCACGATTCAAAATTACCACTAATATAGATATATCAGTATGTTCAAAAAGATATGCACATACATATGAGGATGTATGTGTTCCTCTTGTTTAAATCAGATTAATATAATTTTTTTTTTCTAAACAAGAGCAAGTTATGTTTGATTTGGATTTGTTTTAAGTTTAAATCTAAACCTCCACTTAAATATTTTTCTTTGTTACTTATTATTTATATAGGTAGGTCCTGCTTAAATCTTGTTTAATATAGTAATCCTGCTTGTTTTATCTAAGAATTTCAATAATTTATCTTGATGGAATTATCTCAGAAATTAAAGCAATTTTATTATTCTCTTGTTTCTGATTCCATCAATTTGACACTACCTTAAACTGGTCATTTAATCATTTGCTTCTGAGTTTGAGATGATAAAAGTACATGATATGAAAATGATTTATAAGTAAATAACCACCATACTTTAGGATGAACCAAATCTTAATTAAAAAGTATTTACTGGTTTGATAATGCAAACCAGTTAATATGCATATTAGTCAATAATACTTGAAGAAGAGTTTAGTACAACATTTACCAAAATGAACTAAGGATTTTTAAAGAGCACTTGCTTATCAAATCACTGACCTACTTGATCAACCAGACACTTTGGTCATGGCAATTGGAATACCATTTAGTTGCAAAGCACCTAAGCCTTCTTTAAATATGTTTTTTTTTAAAACAACTTATAAGTGAACTTGCACTTTCTACAAAATATTTCAATAAAAAGCCACTAAATACTTAAAAATATTCTTTAAGTTTAAAGCCATATTTTAACTTCATAACTATCTGCTTTTGAATAAATGAAACTTGACTAATACATATAAATTTTTGTATGACAAATGCTCAATACAATTTTATTATTCTCTCAGATTTTCACAGGTAACCTTTAAGCTTATTTTCCTTGATTCAACTCAGATGATCTTTTAATTTTTAAATTTTAATACTTAGCAAGATTCAACAAAAAACAAATAGTTTAATCAAACATAGTAAGTTCATTACATATCAGCAAATTCAAACACAACTCTCTCATGAATACATGCAGATAAAATCATTACAGGCTCTTATTAAAACTAGCAAGCATGTTCATTCATTCCTTCTCATTAGCCATAACTTCACTTTCTACTTAGTTCCTGCATTTCCTGAAAGAGCATTGGTGGCTGCCTCATTTAAAATGAGACACCCCCATATGCCATGAGCAAACAAGGGTCAGATCTATGATCTGGTATGTGCAACATCAATATATTCATGATATTAAGCAAATAAATGATACATGAATACTAGCCAGTTGCTTAAGCAATTTTCTTAAATCAACTATATTACTATGTTTCAGATAAATTGTTATGCAAGTGCAATGACTTCATAAATTAACCATTAGCACAAGCATGTTTATGCAAGCATTCACATCAATCTGCAGCACTTAGATGCCCTGGAATAATCATGGTTCCAATTCAACAAATCTAAGAAATACTCATACTCTTATTTCATAATTTATGCATAGCCTTTACATATATATATATATATATCACTTAAATCCTAGCCTCATCTGCTATCAAGGAATCACAAGGACACATTGCAATGAACTAATTCACATCATTGCACAAAGATCTCAGGGCTTAAACAAACCATGTGCCAAACTTGCATACTTCAAATATGACAAGCACTCCAGCAGCCTTCTTGGCTCATAGTTCCTAGTTCATTTACTAATTTGTATTTATTTAATCCTATCATCAGATAGGTAAGTGAACATGTCACTGTGTTCATTGAAACACCCCTGTAATACTGCAAGCATATTTTCCAAAGGCAAACAAATAATTATTTTCAAGAATATTGCTAACATATATCTTGTCTTTGAATCAAGTACAAGAATATTTACACTGAGAATAGAAACATGGCATAATGAATTATTATGATCTGCAAATAACTATGATTGAGCCAGATTCAAGATCTAGCTAAATCATAATTTTTGTCTTGTAGATTTTTTTGCTATTTGATCAGGGACTCAGCACATAGAAATCTCTATTGCACCCCTAATACCTTTTCTAAAGCCTCAGCACTTATACAATGTATATTGCAGCTTATTTTATTTTCTCTGTTGAGATTTACTTGCCATGATTCCATATCAGTTATAAGTATTCTTCCCCTAATTTCAAGATCTGATGCCTTAGCTTTTCAGAATATAACAAAACAGTAGCATGCACATCCATAATAAAACACCTTATCAGATCAAGGCCATCCAAAGAGCATATAACAAAACATTATATCAAATCAAAACCATTCAAAGAATATTAATAAAACCGTGTTTAACAAAAACCAGAAAATATCAATAGCAACATAAAAGTTTGGCTGCCTCATATCAGGTCTGAATGCCATGAATCTAGTGAGATTACTCACCTAAGTATCCCCTTCTAGTTGATTCAGAAAATCCCTGAGTATTTTTTTTCCTTCCTTTAAAATGTTTTCTTCCTTTCTTATTTTTAAGTATCTCGGGTAAAAATGATTTCCCTGGCTATAACTACTTATTTATAAGCATTTTCACTAGGGTTTTTATCAAGGCATAATTCCATTTTTGTCCTGACTAACATCATGTATTTTGCATTTTATGTTTTCATATTTTCATCCTTGGTTACCCCGGCCATATCAATTAGTTAAGGCTACATTTTCTTTTCTTTACATTTTCAGAAAATGGCCACTCACCTAAGTCATGTGAAAAGTGTGTGACTTAACTAAATTTACTCATCTGTTTATTTCTGGAAATCCCCCTCTTTCTATTTTTGACTATACATAACATACTTGCTTGTATTATATCTCATACCATTTTAATGTTATTTTTCTTGCTTAGTTCCAATATATTTCTGCTCAAAGAAAAATGTACCTGTGTATAGACATATATGTATTTATTTAATTCTTCCTTACTTCCTGTAAAAATATTCATATGCATATGTTTCATATTATTTTTTAAATTTCGATATACAAATATATTTTTAATTTCAGTATGTATACATATCCAATTTCATAAAGAGTATTTAATTTCAGTGTATACAGAAAAACATATTTTAATTGGATTAATAATTCACATTTCAAAATCATACTTGAAATGCTTCCTTTCTTTGTTTATTTATTTTATTATCATCATTTTTTTCCAGAGATCTTAAACCTTTTCCTTGTGCCATTTCCAGTGTGCATGTGCACACATACTCTTGCACATCATTTCATCAAGAAATCCTTCAACATTTAATCTAAATATTTTAGAACTGAATTATTTTATTAAAATAATTTTCCTCAAAATTTTGGGGCATTACATTCACCCCTCCTTTTAGGAATTGTGTCCTCACAATTTTTCTAATACTTATAACAAGCATTTACTGATTCTAAGGAATCCATCAAACATATGCATAAGCAAACAAATTAAATCATAACAACCATATATATTAGATTTTCCAGAATTTTTTAAAATTACCTTTAATCTGCAAAAAGCTTAGGATAATCTATCCTAATCTTGTCCTCTAACTCCCATGTACAGTCATTTGGATCAAGACTCCACTGGATCTTCACCAGTTTCAAAGTTTTACTTCTTTATTTCTTTTCTTCTTTAGCTAAAATCCCCACTGGTTCCTTCTCATAAACCATGTCAGGGTTGATCTGGACTTGAGTGGGTTTCTCCAAAATCTCTTCCTTATCATGTACCCATCTTCTAAGTTGTGATACATGAAAAGCATTGTGCATTGCTTTCATTTCCTCTGGCAGTTCTAATTTGTATGCTAATGAGCCTATTCTTTCCAAAATTTTATAGGGTCCAACATACCTTGGTGTGAGCTTACCTTGCTTGCCAAACCTCAGGACCTTTTTCATGGGTGAAACTTTGATGAAAATAAAGTCTCCTACTCCATATTCCACCTGCTTCCTCTTCATGTCTGCAAACTTCTTTTGCCTGTCTTGAGCTGCTGCTATCCTTTTTCTTATTAGCCCAATTTTCTCTGTAGTCTCTTTTACATATTCAGGCCCTAAAACAGCCCTCTCTCCTGTCTCGACCCAACATACAGGTGATAAACATGGCTTGCCATATAAGGCTTCAAATGGAGCCATCCCTATGGTGCTTTGATAGCTGTTATTGTATGTAAACTCAGCTAGATGGAGATGATCCTCCCAGTTGCCTCCAAAATCCAATGCACATGCTCTCAATAAGTCTTCTAGAACTTTGTTCACCACCTCAGTTTGTCCATCTGATTGTGGATGGTAGGCAGTGCTTAAGCATAATTCACTCCCCATGGCTTCTTGAAAACTTTTCCAGAATCTTGAGGTGAAGATGGTATCCCTACTCACAATGGTTTTGGGAATGCCATGCAATCTTACCACCTCCTTCATAAATACTTGTGCTAATTTTGGTGCATTCCTTTCTGATTTGACTGGAATGAAATGTGCCACTTTAGTTAGCCTATCTACTATCACCCATATACTTGTGTTTCCTCTTTTAGATCTAGGCAGTCCATCTATGAAATCCATATATATATCTTCCCATTTCCACTGTGGTATGCTAAGAGGTTGTAACAACCCTGATGGTCTTTGTGTTTCTGCCTTAACTTGTTGGCAAGTCATACACCTTGCAACATGTTTGGCCACATCTGACTTCATTCCCTTCCACCAAAAATTTCTTTTCAAATTTTGATACATTTTTGTACTGCCTATATGTATGGAGTACTTACTCTTATGATAATCATTTAATGTTTCCTCCTTCAATTCTATGTTTTCTGGAACACATATTATATCCTGGTTTCTTAAATAACCATTTTTATCAATATGGTAATTTGTCACTTCTTCCCCTTTTGATATGAGAATTTTCTTCTCAACTATAACAGGGTCTTGGTCTTGCATTTTACTTACCTTCAAAATTAATTCAGATTGAAGTGTCATCAAGCTCAACTTCCCTCTATTTTCCTGTGCACCATGCACATGTACATCCATGTGCACACAGCCATTCTCCCCAATTTCTAATTCAGCCAGCAAAGATAAGTCCTTAAATTCTTCTATCATCAACATGGCTAATTTAGCATGTTGTCTACTTAGAGCATCAGCAACTTTGTTTGCTTTACCTGGTGTATAAAGTATGTCTAAGTCATAGGCAGCTAGAAACTCCACCCACCTATGTTGCCTCATGTTTAAATCTTTTTGTGAGAATAGATATTTTAGTGCCTTATGATCAGTGTACAAAATAAATTTGGCACCTAATAAGTAATGTCTCCAAAGCTTTAAGGCATACACTACTGCTGCTAGTTCAAGATCATGGGTTGCATACCTAGTTTCATGTTGCTTTAATTGCCTAGATGCATAGGCTATTACTTGGTCTTGTTGCATCAACACAGCCCCTAGCCCAGAGCCACTTGCATCAGTATACACAATTAATCCCTCATTTCCTTCAGGTACTCTCAACACTGGTGCATTAACTAAGGCTTCCTTTATTTTGATAAAAGCTTGCTCACTTTTTTCAGTCCATATAAACACTTGATTCTTTCTAGTTAAATTTGTAAGTGGTGATGACATTTTAGAAAAATCTTTTATAAATCTCCTATAATATCTTACCATCCCCATAAATGATCTTACCTCACTCACTGTACTTGGTCTTTTCCATGCTTGAATTGCTACAACCTTATTGGGGTTCACTGAAATTCCTTTTGCAGAAATAACATGGCCAAGGAAATGTACTTCCTCTTTCCAAAATGCACATTTTGAAAATTTTGCCTTTAAATCTTTTTCCCTCAATCTAGACAAAACCAGATGCAAATGATTTGTATGCTCTTCTACTGTTTTGGAATAAACCAAAATATCATCAATAAAAATTAGCACAAACTTGTCTAAATAATCTCTGAATATTCTATTCATTAAATCTACAAAATATGAAGGGGCATTTGTCAGCCCAAATGGCATAACTAGAAACTCATACAAACCATATCTGGTGTTAAATGCACTGTACTTAACACTTGAGTCCTCAATCTTCATCTGATGGAACCCAGATGCTAAGTCTAACCTAGAAAATATTTTAGCTCCACTGAGTTGATCAAAGAGATCATCAATTCTAGGCAATGGGTATTTATTCTTAATAGTAACTTTATTTAGCTCTCTGTAATCTATACACATTCTCAAAGTACCATCATGTTTTCTCACAAACACTACTGGAGCACCCCAGCATGAATTACTTGGCCTTATAAATCCTTTGCTTTCTAATTCTTCTAACTGATTTTTCAATTCTTTAAGTTCACTTGGCCCCATTCTATAGGGTTTCTTTATTATTGGGCTTGCTCCGGGAATAAGATTGATTTGAAACTCTACTGGTCTATGGTGTGGAACACCCTTAACCTCCCCAAACACATCCAAGTATTTATTGACTATGGGAATTTCTTCAATAGTAAGTTCACTGGAATCTTTTTCCAAGTCAATTAAATGATAAAATTTCCTTTCTTTAGCCACTTCACATAAAATTATGATTCTCTGGCCTCTAAGATTTTGCAATGATATGGTGGATGATTCTAAGTTAATTATGGCTTTAAACTGCCTTAACCAGTCTACCCCCAATAATACACCTATATTTGGGTAGTTCAAAACATATAAATTGGAAATAAAAGTATCTCCTCCTATGTTTAATTTCACATCCACACAAATCATGTTTAAAACACTAGAACTCCCTAGTGGACTTTGTATAAGCAATGGAGTTTCAACCAATATGCAATTCAATTTTAGCATTTTGACTAGTTCATAAGAAATCAAAGAGTGAGTTGCCCCAGTATCATATACTACTGCTATGGGTATGGTACAAATAAGTAATGTACCTTCCACTTGGCTATGATTTTCAGCATTAATTTCCACTATAGATTTGCTCTTGCCCTCCAGATTTGCTAACTTCCCTTGCTGCTTGTACTCAGGACAGTTCCTCTTCATATGCCCCTCTTTCCCACATAGGTAGCATTTGAAGGCTCCTCCTTTTAACTCTGGGCACCTTGGTTTAATGTGTCCTTCCTTTCCACAATGATGGCAGACCAATTTCTTCTTAACATCATTAGCCTTGGTGTCATTGGCCTTCTTGTTGTCTGTCTCCTCCTTCTTTTTATCATAAGGGTGATATCTTCCCTTATTCTTCTTGTTACTTTGGTTCTTAAAATTCCTGTACTTCTCTCTTTCCTTATCATGCTGTTCCAATTTTAAAGCCAGATCTATTACTTGATCAAAAGTCCTATCTGCATATGGTAGCATGGCTTTGCTAAGTCCTAGGTTCAAACCTCTAATGTACCTATCATTTTTGGATGCTTCATCTGCCACTAGCATTGCTCCATATTTGGATAATCCCTCAAACTTTTGAGTATACTCAATGACATTCAAAGTTCCTTGCCTGAGTCTAATAAATTCTTCAAGTAATGTGGTCTTAGCTGATGCTGGTACAAATCTTGCCTCCAACATCTCCTTGAATTGATTCCAAGTGATTTCATTTTCAATTCTCCCAGCTATGATCACCTCCCACCAGCCTAAAGCTACTCCTTTCAGCTGTCTTGAAGCCACTTGCCTCTTCCTCTGATCATGAAGCTGCATGCCATTGAAAATCCTATCCAGTGTTCTCAACCAGGCTTGAATTTCCATCACATTCTCAGTCCCTTCAAAACTCTTACCTCCTAAGTTTGTATAAGCCTTTAATAATTTTGAAAGTTCCTCATGTGGATTCTCAGGCCTATGCCCAATTCCATCCCTTAAAACCCTTACAAACTCTTGCATATCAAGCATTTGTGGTGCACTTGTTCCTGCATGATGTGATACCCTTCCTACCATGGTTTGCTAACCAAGTTATGGGCAAATAGTATTAGTGTACTGTGAGTATTTTCTATAGTTAATATTTTCCTATCTAAATTATTTCATCCAAAACAAACAGATATAATACATTTCTATAGTATTCAATAATCAATGCAACCATTTGCTCTGATACCAACTGAAATGAACCTCCAAATTTTACCTATATTTTCTAGGAAATTTTTTTTTTTTTGCATTTACAATTCAATTTAATTTTTCAGAGTCATTTTCTTTTCAAACAATTTGTCTAGGATTCAAAATTACCACTAATATAGATATATCAGTATGTTCAAAAAGATATGCACATACATATGAGGATGTATGTGTTCCTCTTGTTTAAATCAGAGTAATATAATTTTTTTTTCTAAACAAGAGCAAGTTATGTTTGATTTGGATTTGTTTTAAGTTTAAATCTAAACCTCCACTTAAATATTTTTCTTTGTTACTTATTATTTATATAGGTAGGTCCTGCTTAAATCTTGTTTAATATAGTAATCCTGCTTGTTTTATCTAAGAATTTCAATAATTTATCTTGATGGAATTATCTCAGAAATTAAAGCTATTTTATTATTCTCTTGTTTCTGATTCCATCAATTTGACACTACCTTAAACTGGTCATTTAATCATTTGCTTCTGAGTTTGAGATGATAAAAGTACATGATATGAAAATGATTTATAAGTAAATAACCACCATATTTTGGGATGAACCAAATCTTAATTAAAAAGTATTTACTGGTTTGATAATGCAAACCAGTTAATATGCATATTAGTCAATAATACTTGAAGAAGAGTTTAGTACAACATTTACCAAAATGAACTAAGGATTTTTAAAGAGCACTTGCTTATCAAATCACTGACCTACTTGATCAACCAGACACTTTGGTCATGGCAATTGGAATACCATTTAGTTGCAAAGAACCTAAGCCTTCTTTAGATATGTTTTTTTTAAAAACAACATATAAGTGAACTTGCACTTTCTACAAAATATTTCAATAAAAAGCCACTAAATACTTAAAAAATTCTTTAAGTTTAAAGCCAGATTTTAACTTCATAACTAACTGCTTTTGAATGAATGAAACTTGACTAATACATATAAATTTTTGTATGACAAATGCTCAATACAATTTTATTATTCTCTCAGATTTTCACAGGTAACCTTTAAGCTTATTTTCCTTGATTCAACTCAGATGATCTTTTAATTTTTAAACTTTAATACTTAGCAAGATTCAACAGAAAACAACTAGTTTAATCAAACATAGTAAGTTCATTACATATCAGCAAATTCAAACACAACTCTCTCATGAATACATGCAGATAAAATCATTACAGGCTCTTATTAAAACTAGCAAGCATGTTCATTCATTACTTCTCATTAGCCATAACTTCACTTTCTACTTAGTTCCTGCATTTCCTGAAAGAGCATTGGTGGCTGCCTCATTTAAAATGAGACACCCCCATATGCCATGAGCAAACAAGGGTCAGATCTATGATCTGGTATGTGCAACATCAATATATTCATGATATTAAGCAAATAAATGATACATGAATACTAGCCAGTTGCTTAAGCAATTTTCTTAAATCAACTATATTACTATGTTTCAGATAAATTGTTATGCAAGTGATATGACTTCATAAATTAACCATTAGCACAAGCATGTTTATGCTAGCATTCACATCAATCTGCAGCACTTAGATGCCCTGGAACAATCATGGTTCCAATTCAACAAATCTAAGAAATACTCATACTCTTATTTCATAATTTATGCATAGCCTTTACATATATATATATATATATATCACTTAAATCCTAGCCTCATCTGCTATCAAGGAATCACAGGGACACATTGCAATGAACTAATTCACATCATTGCACAAAGATCTCAGGGCTTAAACAAACCATGTGCCAAACTTGCATACTTCAAATATGACAAGCACTCTAGCAGCCTTCTTGGCTCACAGTTCCTAGTTCATTTACTAATTTGTATTTATTTAATCCTATCATCAGCTAGGTAAGTGAACATGTCACTATGTTCATTGAAACACCCTTGTAATACTGCAAGCATATTTTCCAAAGGCAAACAAATAATTATTTTCAAGAATATTGCTAACATATATCTTGTCTTTGAATCAAGTACAAGAATATTTACACTGAGAATAGAAACATGGCATAATGAATTATTATGATCTGCAAATAACTATGATTGAGCCAGATTCAAGATCTAGCTAAATCATAATTTTTGTCTTGTAGAATTTTTTGCTATTTGATCAGGGACTCGGCACATAGAAATCTCTATTGCACCCCTAATACCTTTTCTAAAGCCTCAGCACTTATACAATGTATATTGCAGCTTATTTTATTTTCTCTGTTGAGATTTACTTGCCATGATTCCATATCAGTTATAAGTATTCTTCCCCTAATTTCAAGATCTGATGCCTTAGCTTTTCAGAATATAATAAAACAGTAGCATGCACATCCATAATAAAACACCTTATTAGATCAAGGCCATCCAAAGAGCATATAACAAAACATTATATCAAATCAAAACCATTCAAAGAATATTAATAAAACTATGTTTAACAAAAACCAGAAAATATCAATAGCAACATAAAAGTTTGGCTACCTCATATCAGGTCTTGATGCCATGAATCTAGTGAGATTACTCACCTAAGTATCCCCTTCTAGTTGATTCAGAAAATCCCTGAGTATTTTTTTTTCCTTCCTTTAAAATGTTTTCTTCCTTTCTTATTTTTAAGTATCTCGGGTAAAAATGATTTCCCTGGCTATAACTACTTATTTATAAGCATTTTCACTAGGGTTTTTATCAAGGCATAATTCCATTTTTGTCCTGACTAACATCATGTATTTTGCATTTTATGTTTTCATATTTTCATCCTTGATTACCCCGGCCATATCAATTAGTTAAGGCTACATTTTCTTTTCTTTACTTTTTCAGAAAATGGCCACTCACCTAAGTCATGTGAAAAGTGTGTGACTTAACATAATTTACTCATCTGTTTATTTCTGGAAATCCCCCTCTTTCTATTTTTGACTATACATAACATACTTGCTTGTATTATATCTCATACCATTTTATTGTTATTTTTCTTGTTCCAATATATTTCTTCTCAAAGAAAAATGTACCTGTGTATAGACATATATGTATTTATTTAATTCTTCCTTACTTCCTGTAAAAATATTCATATGCATATGTTTCATATTATTATTTTTAATTTCAATATACAAATATATTTTTAATTTCAGTATGTATACATATCCAATTTCATAAAGAGTATTTAATTTCAATGTATACAGAAAAACATATTTTAATTGGATTAATAATTCACATTTCAAAATCATATTTGAAATGCTTCCTTTCTTTGTTTATTTATTTTATTATCATCATTTTTTTTAGAGATCTTGAACCTTTTCCTTGTGCCATTTCCAGTGTGCATGTGCACACATACTCTTGCACATCATTTCATCAAGAAATCCTTCAACATTTAATCTAAATATTTTAGAACTGAATTATTTTATTAAAATAATTTTCCTCAAAATTTTGGGACATTACATTTAGTTTTTCCTAAGCTCCTTTTCTTTGAATCCCCTTGATTTCGTGCTTTCTAGCTTGATTAATGGTCGGCCTCTTTTTCTTCTTTTTGATTGTTTATGAAGTAAGTAAAAATAAGAATGAAATGAGGGAAAGAGGGTTTATGGTTTAAAAGATGGATCTGCATATTCTGCCCCTCTCGTATATTCTTTTATAGGTTAAATCTTTAAATAATCTTACTTATTTTATTAGTAATGGCTCGACCATATAAATTTTCAAATCTCATTCTCCTTAGCCATTTACATTATTCTGCTTTATCTATCCAATTAAATATCCGAAATAATATTAAACTAAAATTAGGGGTATTACAGGCTCCCCTCCTTAAAGAATTTCGTCCTCAAAATTTAGTAAGGACTATTGTCCTGGTTGAATAATATCTCATTTGAAACGTCGTTAAAGGAATACTGTCCTCCGCCACCTCAATTGGTTGAACCCTATCGCCAGATCCAATTGGAAAAATACTTTGGCTCCACTCAACTGATCAAATAAATCATCAATTTTTGGCAAAGAGTATCTACTCTTTATCGTCTTCTCATTCAACTTACGATAATCAATACATAATCTCAACGACCCGTCTGGTTTCTTTACAAACACGACGGTCGCTCCTCAAGGCGAACTACTTGGTCTAATAAAACTCTTTTCTTTTAAGTCCACTAGCTGCACATTTAACTCCTTCATCTCGGTAGATGTCATCCTACTAGGTGGTCTACTTACAAGTTCAGTTCCGAGTACAATATCTATTCAGAACTCAATAGCTTGTTTCGATGGTAGTCCTGTAACCAGCTCAAAAACATCTGCAAATTCCCTTGCAACCAAAGCTCGATTCACTTCGTCTTCTACTTCCATTGCTCCCAACAAAGTACGAATATCCACACTCGAGTTATCCCTTGAGTATATAATTCTATCACTACTATTAGGGTGCCTAACTGATATTTTCCTGTCGGCAAAATATCCTAGCATCATGTTTGCTCAACCAATACATACCCAAAATAATCCTAAACCCGCAAAATCAAACACATACATACTGCAAGCAAAATTATAACCAGCAACTTAAATTCTAGATGGTCACATCTCATCCCAAGAGCTGCCCATCGTCCGATTGGATTAGTTACCCTTAAGGAAGTAATAAGGTATGATGGTTCTAAACATAACTTATCTACCAAACACTGAGATATAAATGATTGTGATGCATCGGTATCAAACAGTACCCTAACTGTTATGTTATTAACCAAAAGTGTACCTTCCATCATAGACTTTCCCATCTTAGCTATTGTTGGTCTTGATGCAGATGGCTCCAAAGCAAACACTTTTCCTTTATTAGCCTTGGCCACTTTTGGACATTTGTTCTTATAATGCCCCCACGTGGTCGCAATTAAAGCACTTCACATTCTGCTTGCCCATAACGATCTCCAAATAAAGTTATTTCCTCCTTAGGAAATTCATAAAATATTTAATATAACTTGAAAAATTATAAAATTAAAAACCTATTTCCAAATTGAGGTTTTACACAAAATACCAGAAAATCAAAGCATTTGGAGATTTAACTTAGGTTTTACCCTTAAATATCTTAGCAAAACTATCAAGGTAACTCATATATTTCCCAGAGCCGAATTAAAAACAAAGCAAAGATGGTTTCCCTCATTATTCACCTTAGATTTGAATGGAGTTTGAGATTTGGTATTGCTTTAGTTTTCCCTAAACTTCTTCTCTTTGAATCCCTTTGATTTCGTGCTTCCTAGCTTAATTAATGGTCGGCCTTTTCTTTTATTCTTTTTGATTGTTTATGAAGTGAGTAAAAATGAGGATGAAATGAGGGAACGAGGGTTTATGGTTTAAAAGATGGATTTATCTATTTTTCCCCTCTCATATATTCTCTTATAGGTTAAATCTTTAAACGGTCTTACTTATTTCATTAGTAATGGCTCGACCATATAAATTTCAAACATCATTCTCCTTAACCATTTAATTATCCTATTTAATCCATCCAATTAAATATCTTGAATAATGTTAAACTAAAATTAGGGATGTTACAAATGTGCCATCAGTTTTGATGCTCTTATCAACTATGGGAAGGGGTAAAACACTGATGTGCCAAGAATTACAATGAAATCCCAAGGCGGCTCGAAGTAAGGCCCGTAGTAATCCCATGGTAGGCTTGAAGTGGAAGAGAGGAATCCCGAAGTAAATTTAGAAATTCCCACGGTAAATTTTTTGAGTGATACGAACTACGTAATTTTGATCGATATGCATTATAAGATAAAAAGTACAAATGCACTAATACTCGTCTTATGTCAAGCTTACATATTCTATTCACGCATAAATGAACACGTAAATATGACACAAATAGTCAAGTCATCCCCGAAATGAACATTGCCAACGATGTCAAAATGTTTCTAATGGTCCAATGTTATACAAGAACCATGCTTTCTTAAAACCGTGTTTAACAATTACTTGTTTGTCCAATATCTAATGATTTAGAAGAATGTTTAGTACATGTACCTAGTCATTCATCCAGCCTCCATAAAATAAAACAAAATCCAACATTTCACAAATTCACAGTTATTACCAACGTGGCTTTAGAAATTTTGGCAAAACTATCACAACATCGTTCTAGTAACATCGCTTTCACATGACACCTTTTCTTTAATAATCGCAAAACACACGATTTTATAAAAACGTCCATGATCGGATACTACAACCGCTATGCCATCACCAACATTGTCCGACTTTGGGTTCTCATGGAAGAAACTCTGGTATAATCATTCTTTGACAACAGCCGTCCCTGTCTTGGTTCTAAGTTGTGGTGTTTGAATTCACAACAAAAGGGTACACGTGAACTTGCACCCTATAGTTGTGAACCCATGTCGAGGATGTTGATTTAGATTTGCTTCCATCGATAACTAAAAAATTTTCATCATCCATAATCTGAATTCTTCATTAGTGGTATTCTTGGTTTGGAGAGTAGACCTCATTGGAGATCTGGTAAATCATGTTGTTAGTTGGTTTACTCCTTATGCCGATAGAATTAATGGTGTACCCTGAAGCAGTTATGTAATTTATTACATAACTTAACTCTTATAAGAAAATCTCGCTCAAAATGATGTAAACATCTAGTTTTATTTTCTTCTATATACGTTGTTTTATATAGATATAAATAATGAATTAAATATGTTAAACATATAAGTAGAAAATTCTTTATCGATTGTAGTTATCACTACATCAAAGAAGCCATTTCGCAATGAATTTAAGTCATTGTTAAAGCATTTCGCAACGGCCCTAAGTCATTGCGAAATGGAAAGTGGCTAATAATTGACCGTTGCTAATTTAGATTTTGCAACGGCTTAAAGTCATTGTCATTCATGGATTTAGCAACGGCCAGATTTAGCAACAGCTTATGGCCGTTGCTAATTTATATTTAGCCACTGTCCTTAGCTAAAGATAGCTTAGAAACGGCTAGCAAAATAATGTAATTTTTTAAAAATATCTTTTACATTTGTATTTTGCTCCTTCAATATTACAAACATTAAATTTAAAGAAACAAGACATTTCCACCAATAAGATAAAATAACAAACATAACATCCTTATGCATGAACTAAATATCACAAAATAAAAAATAAAAAATCAATACAAACATTTACAGATTTAATACAAAGTAAAAAATCATTATACAAAATAAACATTTATAGATTTAACATGATACCACAAAGTAAAAGTCTTGGTGTAGTTGCATGCAAAACATCAACAAAAAATAGTCCAACCCTTGCAAACATAATACATATACTGGTAAAACATAACGATTACACGCTACACCCAAAAAGTAACATAGAATGAGCTTTGCATATTGCCTGGCTTCTCCACTACTGATACTGAAACCTCCAATGTAATGCTTATAGTAACATCAACTTGCAAACATGGCTTTGAACAATCCTCCTCCCACGTAATATGGTTAACCACAGAAGCTGCAAAATAAAGAAATCTTACAAGGTTAGTTCAAAGTAGTACATAAGAGAGTACAAGTCATATGATTATGATGTCAAGTTACCATTCATCAATTTGATACTGCAGTTCAAAGCAGTGCAGTGCATAAGACAGTTCGAAGTAGTATTAATGAAGTAGATTTGATTGTGATTTGTGAAACGTGTTCAAAGAAAAGAGAGTATTTATCACTTGAATAACAAAAAACATAACTTGTATCGAGCTTTTAATAGCTTCGGCATTTTTCAACTGAAATAATTGTTTATGGTAGGAGTATCAGATTTTATTTTTGTTGGTTCTATTCCAATGTACATTTTGACTTTACTATCTGCAACTACTATCACTTAGCATACAAATGTTCAAAGTTCTGTAAATAATTAAGGTGGCCAGATATACAAAACTAATTGGTTAAAAATTTACTAATACAACATATTTGACCATTACAATGAGCTTACATATACTGCAGGAGTTAATACTGATCTTTATGTAAGTCGCCATCCATCAATTTCAGTTCATCTATTTTTAAACTATACTAAGACTGATCCAAGCTCCACTAATTTGTTGTTTAACAATATGTGCATTATCACTGAAGTTCAGGAAAATCTACTAGACTACAAAATATTACAAAATCACAAAGTAAACAATTAGAATTGCATCTCCTAAGTAATGGAGATATAATAAGCCTACACATGCGGTTGTTTTCAAACAAGAATGTCCAATCTACTTGTATGTATACTTATATCAGAATGCACAAATCCAGGTTCTTAACTAGTACTAAAATGTGATATGACTTCCTTATATACTTATATCAGTATGTGTTAATGTTATAACCATTTCTAACTATGGAACAATGAATCTCCCTGCCTAATCTAATATTATCAAGAGCTATACAAGCTAGAATGATACAAACGTGCACACACTCATGAGCCTTTATCCCATTTAAGTGAATTTCACTATATAACTGCAATGCAACATAAAATTCTGCTAAAAACTCATCTATAAGAAGTTAAATGCACCATTTAAGTTCATGGACAGCCTTAATTGTCAAATGCACAGTATGTACATCAAAATCATAATCATCTGACATATGTGCAATATCTGAATCTCTGATGCATAATATAAACAAAACTAAAATATATGGGAAACTGGAAAATGGTCATTAAACTAGGAACTACATATTCATCTAATATACGCTGACGATATACATATGTACTCATAACTAGGAACTACATATTCACTGATTTGAACATTTGGTTCCTTCAGGATTCACCTTAAAGTTGGTTATGGATTGTTCAACTACTTTTTGATTTATTATTATATAGCTATTAATTAGCAGGCAATGCCATTAACAGTTGGTACCTATAATATTCAGACATGGTCAAAATTTATGACCGTATTAACCATGTCTTAAATCATAAATGGTCCACCAGCTTCATGTGATTATAATTTCTGAATGAACATGACTCGAATACTGTATGTCATTTTGAAGACCTCCTAAGCTATATTCCATGGAAACCAAGGCCAAAGCATGTGTCAATGAGGATAAAAAAATAAAAAAAATTAAGCAACTAAGTCCCTTGTACAGTTTGCATTTGTAAACTCAAAATATGGCATTAATTATATTAGAGAAGAATCAATAATTGATAGTCAAATTTAGTTCTTGACTTCTTGTCTTTATGACCATGATAGCGCATTTGGATTTTGAAGCTCGATCAGATTCATGTAAGGATTCACATTTTGCAAACATGTCAATTAATGAACTGATCACAACCATGTACTCATCAATTTCAGCCCTCGATGTTTATCAAAAAGTCAAGTGACTGGAAAAAAAATGATCTTCACAAAGAAAAAATGATCTATGAGGCCAAAATAAAGCATCTAATCCTTATTTTTGTAGAAATACCATTGAGGTGCAATAATGCAAAAAACAAATTTATCGCTGCGTTAAAATTGCCAAAGTATAATAATAATATATATCTGCTCCTACGTCTAAAGACATCGAATAGCTTCCTTATGTAATATTTACACTTGCTGGGGCATGGATCCTTGTACGATGGATATAAGAGATGGATGTACCTGAACTTTTTTCATCAAGCATCACTTTTTCATAGTAAATATTCTTCACGTAAAGGCTGCCTCGGCCTCAAATCCAACTATACAACAGCACACACACACAAAGTTACTCGAAGATTAAACTGATTATGTAATATAGTTACAAAGAATACAAAATCGACCAATTTGAACCATTTCCAGCAAAGATATTGTTGCTAGCCTGACTAAAATACACTGAAGCTATTTCAAATAACATTGGCTGGAAATAAAAACTAACAATAACAAAAAAAACATCTGGGAAATTTCAAACCATTCCAGGGTATTCTAGTTTTTTCCTCCTATGGGGAAGATTCCTTATTTTAAGTTTTTAACACATATGGCAAAATAAATATGTCGTTATTTTGTAGACTTGGTATAGAAGTTGCAGGTTTGAATGTAGGTAACATGCATGTTATATTCATATTTATGTTTATATTTGTTAAATTTTGGCGACACTATATGCGGATTTGTAGAGGTCGGAAGTAGCTTCGCAACGGAGAAAACGGTTCGCAAATCGGAGTTCGGAGGTGGAAGTTATAAGAGAAAAGACGAAGTGGGCTGTTTGGGGACAGCAACTAATTTCAGACGTCTGAAATTATTTTCAGACGTCTGAAATCGTTCTGGAGTGGTTCCAGAATACTTTGTCAGACGTCTGACCAAGTGGGTCAGACGTCTGATCTGGAGCGAAGTCGCTCCAGTGACTTAAGTCAGACGTCTGACCCTTAGGCCAGACGTCTGGAACGACTTTTTCCAATTTTTCATCTCGCGGACTTGGATGAAAATTTGTGATATGCGCAGGGGCAATTTTGGAATATTGTCTAGGGTTTCTATTCTCCTATATAAGCTAGCCTCATGTATCAGATCCGTGTGTGAGAAACGTGCAAGCGACTGCAAGAGATTAGCCTCCTCTAATTAGGGTTTATCAAAACCTAATTTTCTTCAATTCTCTTCTCCACAAATCAATTTCTAATTAAAATTTGACCATTGTAATCAATCTCTTGTACTCTTCTCATCAATAATAATAAAGCTCTCTCTTAAAGTGGATGTACACTAACACAACGTTAGTGGAACCACTATAAATCGTTGTGTGATTTATTTTCCGTTATTGCTTTAATTTCTGAATTGCTTATTTGGAATTGTGATTGTCTTTGGATTGGTTGAGACTAGATTTGAGTTATTGGTTGGTTGTTTTTACACTTCTTATCACGATCCCGTCTTCCGCTGTGCTCAGGGGATTTCGATTCGAGTGGTCTCTAGTTGGAATCTCGTAATAACATTTGGTATCGGAGCAAGGTGTTGGTAGGTGGTTGTAGAAATGCCAAAAACAGATAATACCTCAAGTAGTTCCTCAATGGGTAATCCAAGTGGTATAGCGCCTTATGTACGTGGATCGTATGCAGCTTCAGGATCACAATTGGTAATAGACAAGTGGAATAGCGATAATGATTTTGAAAAATGGCAATGGAAGATGAAAGCGGTTCTAAGGAGGAATCGGGTACATCGAGTGGTGTTTGATACACATTTGTTGCCAGCGGACATCTCGGATGTTGAGAGAGAGGAGATGGAAGAGTGAGCATTCACTACACTTCAACTTGCTATGGGAGAGAATGTTATCTCTTAAATTAGTGGTGAGACAACCGCTAAGGGTATTTGGGACAAGTTGGAGGAGTTATATATGAAGAAGTCACTGACAAATCGTTTGATCTTATTGCAAACGTTCTTCACCTATAAGATGAAGGAAGGTACTTCGCTTAAGGCGCACTTGAATATATTTAATGATTTGCTAATGAAGATGAAGGCGGTAGATTTGAAGATTGAGGAAGAGCAAAAGGCGATGATATTGTTGTGTTCGTTGCCAGATCGCTATACAGGTTTCTCAAATAATTTGATCTATAGCCGAGATATATTGACTCTCGATGATGTCAAGACGGGTCTTCTTAGCGAGAAGTTGCGGGATCAAATGAAGGAGTTAGGTGATGGAGGTAGTGGTGCTAGTAGTGGTCATGGTTTGTTTGTGGAGAAGGAGAGGTATGTGAAGAAGGAGAATCGGGGGCGTTCTAAATCAAGGAACCCCGGTTGGAGAGAAAAGTCGAAGGAAAGAAAAGGCAAGTGCTATATTTGCAAGAAGCCCGATCATTGGAAGAATGAGTGTCCGAACAAGGAGAAGGCAAAGAAGGAAGTAGCATCTTCATCTGTAGCGATGGAGAGTGGAGTTGGTGAGGGAGATATAGATGTGTTGTCGGCGGTAGCATCGGATGTTTCGGGTAACGATTGGGTACTTGATTCGGGGGCGTCTTATCATATGACGCCAAATAGGAATTGTTTTTCTTCTTACATCGACAAAGAAGGAAATTCAATTGTTATGGGAAATGGTGCTATTTGCAAGTCGAAAGGCATTGGTTCCGTGCAAATTCGGATGTTTGACGGAGTGGTTCGTACTCTCACTAATGTACGCTATTGATGCAGCTCAGGCCAGAGATGAAGGCGTAAGTCGTCCACGACTTAAGGATAAGGGGCTACGACTTAAAAGCCTAAGTCGCCCACGACTTAAGGAAAAGGGGCTACGACTTAAAGCCTAAATCGTCCACGGCTTAATAAAGCGGAAGTAGGAGTTTTAAGTCGTCCACGAGCTAAAGCTAACGAAGGAGATATAAATCGTCCACGACTTAACGAGAATAATAAAGGTGAAGCGAGTTATACTGAAGAAGAAAATCAACGACTTAAGATAAGTCACCTACGACTTAGTTAAGTCGTTTGGATTCTTTAAGTCGGATACTGGGTTAAGTCGTTGAAGTTTTATCTCCTAAGTCGTCCAAGCTTAAGCCGCGTGAAGATGCTGCTGTGATATGTGTCTAAGTCGTTACCGACTTAAGTTGAGTCGTGTGTCGTTTGTTTCTTGAGTCGTGTACTTTGTAAATAAGGTGTATTGTATTTTTTTAGGTCGTACCAGGTTAGGTCGGCCATGTTTGTTGAGTCGTTGTATGGTGTTGTAACCTGTTTCTTGAGTCGTTTGTACATAAGTCGTATTTGTAAGTCGGCTGAGGAGAGTTGTGTGTTGTAATCAGATAAGTCGTGAACGACTTATCGTAAGTCGTCTCTTTTGAGTCGTCTATGTTAAGTCGCAGGTTATAAGTCGTACACGACTTAAGAGTTGTACAGATTTGTGATGAGATTTGTAACTTCTATAAATAGGCCGATGGTGCCATTTGTAATAGTTTAGTTGATTTGAAATAAAAACTTTGTTTTATTAGCTTTGTGCTTTCACCAAATTGGTAGTCGAGTGTAATCTCCTATCTCCACTCTCGGATAATCGAGTGCGCTCGATTCAACGACAGCTGAAGCCGATTCACGAAATCTAGTGCGCTAGATCAACGTGTGAAGAATCGCAGATCTTTGAACCCGGTATCGTGCGCGATCAACGAGTTCGGGATAGCTAGAATTCGGTATCTTCGGATCAACGAATTCGGGCATTTCAGTATTCATCAATCCATCGATTGCTACTTTCATCGATCTACCTTGTTTTTTATTAATCCGCTGCGTCAGTTTGGTATCAAAGCTTGTTTTAGCCAATCATAGCTAGATCGAGTCTTGGAGCCGATTTATTTGAAGAGTTAGAGAGGCCGAGCTACATCAAGCAAAGCCGAGTTGAAATCGAAGTGTTGGAGATTGAAATTTGCATCATTTAGAGAAGTTGTGTTCATCGTGTTCATCATATTTTTGCAACAAGGTTGGAGTTTTCGATCCACATCACTTTGGATCAAAGTTCGAAAGGTGTTTGAATTTTGAAGTGTTTGTGAAGTTTTCAAGCATGCCGCCAAGAAGAGCTAATCGACATCAAAACGTTGAAGCATTGTATCGAAGAGAAGAAGCTGATGAGATGGAGCAAAGAATCAATGAAAACTTTAGTGAAAAGCTTAACGAAGGAATTGGTCGGTTAGAGAAGATGATGTTAGAGATGAATCAAAATCGGAGAAGGGTTTCACCTGAATCTAACCATGGGGGAAGTAGAGTCTCACCACATTCCAATCGAGAAAGAAGTGTTGATGATGATCAAAGACGTGAGAGGAATGTGAATGATCGTGAATGGAGGAATGTAGATCGAAGGGATGTTGGTGGAAGACGTGATGGTAGTAGAGATGTTGGTGATCAGGATCGACATTGATATACATCTGATTTTGAAGAGGAGTATGACGGTGGAAGTGTTCATGGACAAGGACGTGGACAAGGAAGAAATCAGTCGGAGTATGATCACAAGTGGGAATCTGGGATGAAGACTGAAATTCCAGAGTTCAAAGGAGGTATGCAAGCTGAGGAGTTTTTGGATTGGTTGTCTAATGTGGAGGAGATTTTTGACTTCAAGGAAGTTCCAGAACATCGTAGAGTGAAGTTGGTTGCTACAAGGTTGAGGGGTAGAGCTTTGGCATGGTGGCAACAAACCAAACTTACACGTGAACGGATGGGGAAGTCAAAGGTTGAATCATGGGAAAAGATGAGGAAAATGATGAAAGTCACATTCTTACCTTATAACTATCAGTCGCTTATGTATCAGAGGTTGCAAAACTTGAGGCAAGGAACGAAGTCTGTTAATGACTATGCCGATGAATTCTATCAACTGATTGCAAGGAACGATATCATGGAGACAGAAGAACAATTAACAGCTAGATTTGTTAGCGGATTGTGTATGCAGATTCAAGACATGGTAAATATGTTTGATCCCAGATCTGTAGCGGAAGCACACCAGAAAGCGTTGGCTTGGGAGAAACAGGGACGACGAGGTGGTGGTGTGTTTACAAATTTCAACAATCCAGTGAAGGGTGTTAGTGGAAGTTCTAATGTTTCAAAAGCTGTTGCAAAACCAGTTGTGAATGAGGTTGGAAAGACGAAAGTCAATAATGGTTTCAAGTGTTATAATTGCCAAGAAATGGGCCACAAAAGTAGCGAATGTCCAAAGCCGAAGAAGAGAGCTATGATAGCGGAGGTTGAGGATGAGGATGAAGAAGCTGAATGTTCCAATTCACCCCCTGATGAGGAGGAAGAAGAAGTGTCAGGAGACGAAGGTTGTAATCTGATGATGAGGAGGTCTTGTTTGACACCAAAGCTAGAGGAGGATTGTAGTTGGTTGAGGAGCAATATATTTCAGTCGACATGTACTATTCTGGGGAAAGTTTGCAAATTTGTTATTGATGCTGGAAGCTGTGATAATATAATCTCATCAGAGGCTGTGAGGAAGTTGGCATTGAAGACTGAGAAACATCTGAAACCATACAAGCTGGCTTGGTTGAGAAAAGGCGGAGAGGTGAAGGTTGGACGTAGGGCTTGTGTGAATTTTTCAATTGGAAAGAAATACAAGGATGAAATCTGGTGTGATGTGGTAGATATGGATGTCTGTCATTTGTTGCTGGGGAGACCGTGGCAGTATGATAGGGCGGTGCAACATGATGGGCGTACCAACGGTTACAGTTTTATGTTTGAAGGCACAAAGATTACTCTAGTTCCAAAGAAGCGACAACAAGACGAAAACAAACTGGAGGAGATTGAAGAGCTGAAAACTTTATTATCTTTGAAGGAGTTTGTTAAGGAGGTTGAGAAAGAACCGGAAGTATTTTTGTTGATTGGGCGAGAGAGCAATGAAGTGGTTGAGATACCTGAAGAAGTTAAACCAGTACTTGAAGAATTTAATGATGTGTTTCCTGAAGAACTACCAACGGAGTTGCCACCGTTGAGGGATATACAACACCGGATAGATCTTGTTCCAGGTGATGTGTTGCCACATAGACCACACTATAGAATGAGTTCGAAAGAACATGAAGAGTTGCGTAGGCAGGTAGAGGAATTGCTTGAACAGGGGCGAATACAGGAGAGTTTGAGTCCGTGTGCTGTACCAGCTTTATTGGTACCCAAAAAGGATGGAACGTGAAGGATGTGCACAGATAGTAGAGCATTGAATAAGATCACAGTCAGATACAGATTTCCAATGCCGAGGCTTGATGATTTATTGGATCAAATCAGTGGGTCCGTAATCTTTTCTAAGATTGACTTGAAGAGCGGTTATCATTAGATTCGCATTAGACCAGGGGACGAATGGAAGACAGCATTCAAGACGAGGGAAGGATTGTATGAATGGCTGGTAATGCCGTTTGGTCTATCGAATGCACCAAGTACATTCATGAGGGTGATGAACCAAATTTTCAGGCCATACATTGGGAAATTTGTGGTAGTTTACTTTGATGATATTCTGATTTACAGTGCTAGTACGGAGGAGCATGTTCAACATTTGAAGAAAGTGTTAATTATCCTTCGTGAAGAACAATTCTACGCTGCTACGAAGAAATGCGTGTTCATGACGCATAGTGTTTTATTTCTGGGGTATGTTGTATCAGAGGAAGGGATACAGGTGGATCGGAGTAAAGTAGAGGCGATTAGAGATTGGCCACAGCCCAAGACGATAACAGAGGTTCAGAGTTTTCATGGGTTGGCTTCGTTTTACAAAAGATTTATTCCACACTTTAGTAGTGTGATGGCGCCTGTTACAGATTGTATGAAGGGTAAACAGTTTTCATGGTCAGAGGAGGCAGGGGATGCTTTTGGGAAGATCAAGGAGTTGCTGACATCTGCACCAATTCTAGCTTTACCAGATTTTCAGTTGTTGTTTGAGCTACACACTGATGCATCCAAGGTGGGGATTGGAGGAGTGTTGAGTCAGAGGGGACGTCCGATTGCATATTTCAGTGAGAAGTTATCAGGAGCGAAGATAAGATATAGTACATATGATGTGGAATTTTATACTGTTGTGCAAGCTATTAAACACTGGAGACACTATCTATTTCAGAAAGAGTTTGTTCTGTATACTGATCATGAGGCGTTGAAGCATTTACAAGGGCAAGACAAGATTTCAGCGAGACATGTATCGAGGATTGCATATCTGCAACAGTTTACGTTTGTTGTGAAACACAAATCGGGAGTGACGAATCGTGTTGCGGATGCGTTGAGCAGAAGGAATCGTTTATTGACTACAATGAAGATCGAAGTGACAGGGTTTGATGTGTTGCCAGAATTATTTGTCGATGATCCTTACTTTGCACAGTTTGTTGATAAAGTCAAGGAAGGAGAGACGGACGAGTTTATGATGGTAGATGGTTTTCTGTTCAAAGGAAATCGATTGTGCATACCTGATTGTAGTTTGAGAATGAAGATTGTGAAAGAGCTACATGAAGAAGGCCACGTGGGTAGAGACCGTACATTACAGTTGATTTCACACTCTTATTTTTGGCCATCGATGAGAAAAGAGGTTGAGCGATTTGTGGAACGATGTCATATCTGTCAGGTTTCGAAAGGAACTGCGACTAATGCTGGATTATATATGCCGTTACCTGTACCAACTAAACCATGAGTTGATGTGAGTATGGACTTTGTGTTGGGGTTGCCGAGAACACGGCGTGGAAACGATTCCATTTATGTGGTGGTTGACCGATTTTCGAAAATGGCACATTTTATTGCTTGTAAGAAGACGGCAGATGCTGTTCATGTTGCTCAGTTATTTTTCAAAGAGATATATCGACTTCATGGATTGCCAGGATCTATTGTGTCGGATAGGGATACTAGATTTCTAAGTCATTTTTGGGAAATTCAGTAGTGCTTATCATCCTCAAACAGATGGACAAACTGAAGTTGTAAACCGATCATTGGGAAATTTGTTACGATGTCTTGTAAAGGACAATCTGAAGAGTTGGGATGTGAAGTTATGTCAAGCAGAGTTTGCCCATAATCATACTATAAACCGTAGTACGGGTTTCAGTCCATTTCAGATTGTATATTCCAATTTGCCAAAGGGACCGTTGGACTTAACGGTAATACCACAGTCGAAGGGGACAGTTAAAAAAGCTGCTGATTTTGTTGATAGCTTGACGGAATGTCATAAAATCGTTCAGGAACGATTGGAGAAAGCGAATGAGGGATATAAAAAGTCCGCAGACTTGAAGCGAAGAAGTGTTGAGTTTAATGAAGGAGATATGGTATATGCTGTGTTAACTAAAGAACGTTTTCCAGTGGGCGCTTATAACAAGTTAAAAGCCAGAAAAATTGGTCCTGTAAAAGTCGTAAAATGGATTAATGAAAATGCTTATAAGTTGAAGCTGCCGGAGGATGTGTATACATTTGATGTGTTTAATGTTAAACATCTCGTACCATATTATGGGAATGAACAACCTGATGTGGAAGAATTTACAAATTCGAGGGCGAATTTTTCTCAACCTGAGGAGGATGATGCAGCTCAGGCCAGAGATGAAGGCCTAAGTCGTCCACGACTTAAGGATAAGGGGCTACGACTTAAAAGCCTAAGTCGTCCACGGCTTAATAAAGCGGAAGTAGGAGTTTTAAGTCGTCCACGAGCTAAAGCTAACAAAGGAGATATAAGTCGTCCACGACTTAACGAGAATAATAAAGGTGAAGCGAGTTATACTGAAGAAGAAAATCAACGACTTAAGATAAGTCACCTACGACTTAGTTAAGTCGTCTGGATTCTTTAAGTCGGATACTGGGTTAAGTCGTTGAAGTTTTATCTCCTAAGTCGTCCAAGCTTAAGCCGCATGAAGATGCTGTTGTGATATGTGTCTAAGTCGTTACCGACTTAAGTTGAGTCGTGTGTCGTTTGTTTCTTGAGTCGTGTACTTTGTAAATAAGGTGTATTGTATTTTTTTAGGTCGTACCAGGTTAGGTCGGCCATGTTTGTTGAGTCGTTGTATGGTGTTGTAACATGTTTCTTGAGTCGTTTGTACATAAGTCGTATTTGTAAGTCGGCTGAGGCGGGTTGTGTGTTGTAATCAGATAAGTCGTGAACGACTTATCGTAAGTCGTCTCTTTTGAGTCGTCTATGTTAAGTCGCAGGTTATAAGTCGTACATGACTTAAGAGTTGTACAGATTTGTGATGAGATTTGTAACTTCTATAAATAGGCCGATGGTGCCATTTGTAATAGTTTAGTTGATTTGAAATAAAAACTTTGTTTTGTTAGCTTTGTGCTTTCACCAAATTGGTAGTCGAGTGTAATCTCCTATCTCCACTCTCGGATAATCGAGTGCGCTCGATTCAACGACAGCTGAAGCCGATTCACGAAATCTAGTGCGCTAGATCAACGTGTGAAGAATTGCAGATCTTTGAACCCGGTATCGTGCACGATCAACGAGTTCGGGATAGCTAGAATTCGGTATCTTCGGATCAACGAATTCGGGAATTTCAGTATTCATCAATCCATCGATTGCTACTTTCATCGATCTACCTTGATTTTGATTAATCCGCTGCGTCAGCTATGTTCCGGGACTTCGGAAGTCGCTTATCTCTTTAAGGCAGTTGGATTCTTTAGGTTGTAAAATCACTATTGAGAGTGATAGCTTGCGGGTTTCGAAGGGGGCGCTTGTGGTGATGAAGGGTGTTAGGACTCATGGTATTTATTTGCTTCAAGGAGTGACTGTGGAAGGCGAAACTTGTATAGGAGTTGATAGTTCTCGTGGCTTGGATGCGACTAGGTTGTGGCATTTGAGGTTAGGTGATGTCTCGGAGAGGAGTTTGGACATTCTTCGAAAGAGTAAGATGATCGATGGAGAGAGTTTCAACAAATTGGAGTTTTACGAAGAATGCGTCATGGGGAAGCAAACAAAAGTTTCATTCGGTGAAGGGAAGCATGATTCGAGAAGGGTTCTTGAGTATGTTCACACGGATGTTTGGGGACCGGCACCTGTAGCTTCTTTAGGTGGAGCTCGCTATTATATTTCCTTTATAGATGACTTTTCTCGAAAAGTTTGGGTGTATGTAATGAAGGCCAAGTCGGAGGCATTTGCAAAGTTCAAAGCATGGAAAGCAATTGTTGAAAATGAAAGTGGAAAGTCTTTGAAGGTTCTAAGGTCTGACAATGGCGAAGAGTATGTTTCCGGAGAATTCTTGGAGTTTTGCAAGCATCATGGTATTCGGAGGCATTTTACTACACTTGGAGATCCGCAGTCGAATGGTGTTGTGGAGAGGATGAATCGTACTCTACTTGAGAAAGCTCGATGCTTGAGATTGACATCGGGTTTGGCGAAGGGATTTTGGGCTGAAGCTTTGTCAACCGCAGTGCACATTATTAATCGAATTCCGTGCTCAGCTATTGGTAACAAAATTCCGGAGGAAGTGTGGAAGGGAAAGAGTATTGACTTGAGCTATCTTCGTGTCTTTGGAAGTCCAGTTTATGTGCATGATCCGGGAAATGATAAGCTTGAACCTAGAGCTTTCAAGGGGATTTTGCTTGGTTATACGGATGGAGTAAAAGGCTATCGGATTTGGAATCCGGAAACAAAGAAGGTAGTGAATTCTCGTCATGTTACTTTTGATGAGTCGGTAATGTTCAAGGAGAATGGAAGCTCATCGGATGTTCCAGATTCAGCTCATGATGAATCAAAGGAGAAGGAAATCATTTTCACATTTTGTCCAAGGAGTAGAGAGAGTATAGTAGTTGGAGATGCTTGCGAGGAAGTAGCGGTTGATGTTACATCACATAGTCCACAGGGCGCTTGTAACGACCCGTAAATTTCAACTGTTTTAATAACGTAATTAGTTGAAATTTTGTGAAATTTTAAACGATAAAATTTTGAAATATAAATTTGATATTTGGAATGCGTTTAGTTAAGCATAGCAACTGGTAAATTTTCGTCCGAAAATATGAAAGTTTATTTCGCACGTAAATTTACTTCAATTTAATCAGTTAAAAAGCGATGAAAATAAAATGTTTCCAAAACCAAAATATTTTTACATAGAAAAATTCTAAACCATCTTCTGAGCAAGATGTCAGTTTGTCGTTTTTCCAAATTCGGACATCTTTGGCTTCGTCGATCTTATTTTTCTGTGTTTTTCATGCATTTTCCGTAGTAGAAAAATTCGAATTTTTAAAATTCAATCGTGCCACTGATATCTATATACCGTTTTGATTGTCTCATCGCGCTGAGCATAGCGGTATATTCATTTCTATTTTTCGAACTCTGGTGTGTTGTGAAATCAGTATAATAGTACCCATATCGATACCGCTTAAACCTTTAAACTTCACGTGACCATTCAAATTTCTACCACACAAAACCAATAGCCTTTTGCCTTTTCCAATTTCCGGGATTGAAGCTGTAAATTTTCTATTCCCTATGCCATTTATGTGTTGGTTCATTCAACTTCATTGGTCCGTTCATATTTTGTTCTGATCCATTTCTTTTCTAGCTTCATGCGTTGCATATCTAATATTTTGAAATAAATAAAGAAGACTAGAAGCTCTTCCTCTGCAAACCTTTTCACATGCCACGTCCCTCCATTTTACATCTCCATTTTTCCAGATCTCGTCCTCACTTTCCTTTCTCAATTCCGTTCTAGCATTCATCTTTAAAAAAATAAAATCTTCACGTGTTCAAGGGGGACAGCCCGCCGCCTCGATCGTGCTCTTCACTCGACCCGCCGACTCGACAACCGTGCCTCCCTAGCACCTCCGACCCGACGCCATCTCCGCCGCCACTGCCGATCAATTTGTGCCTCCTTCCAGCTGTCCCAACCCGCATCTCAGCACTCAACCACCTCATCTCCTCTGCTACTACCCGCCTCCAAGCTTTCGGTCACCCCACTTCGCAACCTCTCGTTCCCAACGCCTTCCCCTGTCGACAGCTGCCTTCGAGCCGAGGCTACATATCCACACCACCACATCATCTCCCGCACGCTGTACCTTCTTTCTCCAGTCTCAGCCCTTTTGTTTCTCCTCTGTCGATAGTGTGGGTAAGCATACATATCAATAATATATATTTATCAATATAAAGCTGCTGTTTTGAGTATATATATATGGATTTATATTAGTCATATTTGTGTAAAGATTGTCAGGTTTGGTTTAAAACGTGCATGTATAGGTTTGGTACTTGTAGTCTTTAGGTCTGCATAGTTTATTTTGCTTATTTTATATCAGCTCTTCATACTTTCATATAGTATATACATGTGCATGCTCTGATCTCTAAATATTACTGTAAGTATTCATTGGGTTCCGTTAACAGGTTGGGAAAAATTATTTATATATATACTGTATGAAATTTTTTTTATATGAAGCTTATACATTCTGGGCATAAGTTTTGGTTTGTACATTTGTTAAAAGTCTAACATATAATTGTAGTAGTTACGTATATAGACGTTTCTATGAGATTTTAAAGATATGTTACTTTTATATATATACATATGAATTTATATAAGCCTTATATCATTTTGTTATTCATATACAGTATAAGTTATACTCTAGTTTATAAAAGTTATAAAACGTTTGTTTATATATACATTCATATCTTTGTTGGCTGTTATCTCTCTGTTTGCATTATATGCGAGTACATGATTTCGTACCAGTTTACATAGTATAATATAGTTATGTATATATTTAAGTAGCGTAAATTATTGTTTGTTTTTTTATAAGCCTGAGTACTGTTTCATGAATTTTATACGCGTGAGTACATATTCCTTGGGGTTGTTTGTATATGAGTTAGTTTTAGATATATAGATGAATTTGGTTTTAACTATACTGTTGGTCTATACGTGTTTATATTAGTACTATTTTCTTTTGGGTACTATGATATATTTGTTATGGATGTATAAAAGCATACATGGTTTGGTTATACTGTTTTATAAAAAGGGTGTTAATTTTATAATATGTATTTTGTGGGACGATATGCATACATAAAGTGGTTTGTATTGGTTTGGTTAATATTTTACAGTACACACATAATATAAATCGGTTCATCAATAAATGAGCATGTAGTGGTTGTTGCGCATATACATTGTATATCGGTCTGCATATAATGCGCACGGTAAAAAAAAAATATCTAAGTATTGATTTTGAATATATAATATATATCTTTGATTTTTAAGGATATGCATACTTTAAGAACAATGATTTTTAATTATAAACATGTATATTTTATTTTTCGACTTTAATTAAATAAGGTTTATATATTTTCAGCTTTTATCATAACTAATCTGATTCGTTTCCATCAAATTCATTTATCAGCTTTATTCATCGCATTCGTGCCCGTCTTGTTTCGTTTTGAAGTTCGTGTTGGATTCACAATTCGCTCTCATTCTCGTTCATCTCTAGCCTCGAAAGGTGAGCACTCACTCACGATTAACGTTCTTTTATTTATTAAATTTGATTTCAATTGAAACGACAATTGAAATGCTGCTGTTAGTTAATTACATTGTTATATATGCTATTACATGTATCAGTTCACCTGTGACATTTGACACCATTATCTGTTATTTATGAAATGATAATCCAGTTTTGGTTGATAAATGATTGATTGTTTGATTTTTGACATTGGACGTTAAATTGTTATTGTAGGAAGTGATAAAAATATGAAATTGAATTTGACGTAGAATTGTTAGCGACTTGAAACTGATATATATGTTGAATTTAATTAGACAAGTTTGTATAATATGACCCCTTTAAATGTTAAATCAATTGACACATAGAAAAATAGTTAATTACCCTTGAACCATTTGAATTTATGTTGTATTAATTGATGAAGTATGAAATTGAATAATTGATGTCAAGTGTAGAATTACATAGAAATTAATGTAATAATCTTTAATCTACATGAAATGATAGTGTAGATTCTAGAAATAATTATATTAATTTGCACAAATAACAATGTAAATTAATACTGTTATTTCGGGATTATTGAATTAATTATTGGATTGTTATTGGTTGTTGTTATTGCTTGTTTATTTACTTTGACACCATCCCAGTTATCACACTGCAAGTTCCAGCTTTGATTTTTGAATTGAATTGGAATCGGGTTGAAATGATAAATACCCAAATTGAACTTTGATCTAGAATAGAGAATTAAATAAAAACCGATTGGTCAATACTTTGATTTAAAAATAAAATGAAGATTTTATTTGAATAAATAATAAGTTTTGAAAAGAAGTTGGAAGTTGGAATTTGAATTTAATGAAAGGAAATGTTAAAATAAAAATCTGAAACGAAAATTTAACATTGTAGTTATTGAAAGAACATTGTTTGAAATGAATTATTTAACAATTAAATTGGAATTATTCATTGAATTAAGTTTGAAATGATTTAATAAGTAAGTTTGAATTTATAATTAAGTTTGAAATTATTAAGTTTTGAAATTATTAATAATTAAGATTGAAATTATTTAATAATTGAATAAGATTGAATTATTTGATAATTAAATAAAATTGAATCCTTTGATAATTAAAATTGAACTTTTTAATTAGTGAAATTTAGTTCTTTATTAAGTGAGCTTTGAAATTGTAACTAAGTAAACGAATATGTGGAATTGAATTTCTCTAACAAGAAATAAAATATGATTTATTGAAATTAATGTAAGACTTGAAATGTAAAGAATTTGATTTGATGAATCTAATTTAATTCAATTTGAAGTTTTGATATATGGAAGTTGAACTTAAGTAATTGATTTAATGAATTGGAAATTAAATAGAAATTATTTTGAATGACAAATTTACTTAACGAATATTAAATGAAATCGATAAATGAAGTTAAATTGATTTGAATGTTAAATTAATTAATTTAAATGTTTTCGAAATGAAACTTATATACGAACTTGAATCAATATTTGAATTGTTTTAAATAAAGATTGAAATTGAATTATAAAATTTTGAAATGATAATTTGGAAGTTTTGAAACGTAAATTATGGAAATTGTTTTAGAAAGACAAATGAAATGTTGATTTACAAATTCAAATTGAAATTGTATTTGATTTGGTTTTGAAATTTATTAAACGACCAATCGGTGTAATAATTACGAAAGTTATTAAAGAGACCGGAATCGGTTAGGGACATACTCTCTGTCTAAACCGAAAACCACTTTAATAACTACACGCGGAGTGTGATCCAGAATGAAGTGGTTGGAATGATGTACGTGATGACTGAAGAAAGAGAACGATAATGGATAGTCTTGACACTTGTGTCAAATTGGAAATGACTAAAACAGGAGCCGTGCCGGACCAAATGGGGGCTAGCTACCTCGAGCGAACACACTTCTTCGAACTACTCATTACTTGTTGTCGATTGGTGCACCCTTGATTTTTGGGAGTGTTGTTTCGCGGTGTTGCGGTCGCTGCGGCGATGCGTTCTCACCAGTCCGGATCAGGCAAACGGTAGTGTCACTACCTTGGGTATTGCCTCATGTGCCTTGTCATACTTGTATTCCCATATTTGCAACCACTACGAATTTGTTTTGTATTATACCTATGAAGTACT
The DNA here is from genome assembly GCA_030737815.1 of Allium fistulosum. Classification (NCBI taxonomy): domain Eukaryota; kingdom Viridiplantae; phylum Streptophyta; class Magnoliopsida; order Asparagales; family Amaryllidaceae; genus Allium; species Allium fistulosum. Next base: position 517,572,071 of record CM060906.1, on the reverse strand, counting down.
CCTTGATAGCCCACTAGTTTACGGTGGAGTTTACAGTGCTGTATAGACTATGATGCTTATAAAAATGTGTTAAGGGGGATAATGGTAACGCCTTAACACTATTTTGATATCTTTATATTACTGATAGACATTATGTACTTATCGTACACTACTACATAGTAGATAGTTTAACGGATCCTTAAAGGATGGTTATTCCAAACATCCTTTGAGTTACTTGTATTTCAATTGCTATTTCACTTGAGTTGGATTTATAAATATAAGAATGTTAATCCTGACTCGAGTGTTTTGTGTTTTGCTTTACGCTCGGGTCAGACTGAGTGTACCAGTATTCGAGACTCACCTTTGAAGTTGGAGCTTTGCTTGAAGATCCAGCCATCTATTCTGCTTTCAGTATTCGATGATTCCAGTGATGTATTCTGATTTGTATCTGATGTATCATATTACTCTTCCGTTGTATCTGGTTTAACTCTGATGTAACTTATACATTTATATAGTAGCTTCATGAACTACTATCTTTTTTATTTCCGCTGCACTTATTACTCTGTGTCTGTGATCTGTGATTATTTATTTACTGTATATGTTCAGTTTTGCCTAATTTAAATTTAACAACGCGGTATTTTGAGCAATTCAAATCCGGCATGAGTGTCTACCTATACACTTATAATGGATGCGAATGGTCCAAAATATCGGGTCGTTACAGGCGCCTCTAGTAGCGTTGGTGATGTGCATGATTCTAGAGAAGATTCGATTCAAGGTGGAGCTGAAGGAAGTTTGGGTGATGGTATTGCTACTCGGGTTGGTCGTCGTCCCATAAGACCACCCGAAAGATATGGTGATTGGAACTATCTTAGCTTTTGTGATAAGTTGGACTATGCGCTTCATGTAGTCCAAGATGAGCCAATGGACCTTGATGACGTCATGAATTCGAGTGATAGCTCGAAATGGATTTGTGCCATGGAGGAAGAGATGCAATCATTGATGAAGAATCGAACTTGGGATTTGGTTCTGCTTCCTAAAGGAAACCGTGCTATTGGGTGCAAATGGATATACAAGGTGAAGGACGATGGAAGATACAAAGCTAGGCTAGTGGCTAAGGGGTTTGCACAAAGGAAGGGAAAGGAGTATGATGAGATATTCGCACCGGTTGTGCGTCATACTTCTATCCGGATATTACTTGCTATAGTTGATGTTCATGACTTGGAGTTGGAGCAACTTGATGTGAAAACCGCCTTCTTGCATGGTGACTTGGATGAAGACATCTACATGGAGCAACCGGAAGGTTTTGTTGTGGATGGTAAGTCAAATTTAGTTTGCAAGCTGAAGAAATTACTATATGGACTAAAGCAATCACCTAGACAATGGTAGAAGAGGTTTGATCATTTTATGCTTGAAAATGGTTTTGATAGAAGCATCAAGGATGCTTGTGTTTATTTCAAGAAGTTGGGAAATGATTGTTGGGTGTATTTACTCTTGTATGTGGACGACATGCTCATTGCTTCGAAGGACAAGAATAAAATCAACAAGTTAAAACTGAGTTTGAAATCGGAGTTCGAAATGAAGAATCTTGGAGAAGCAAAAAGGATATTGGACATGGAAATTGTAAGGGATCGAAAGCATTTTGAGTTGAAACTAACTCAAAAGGAATACATAGAGAAAGTGCTTTGCCGGTTTAGCATGGAGAATGCAAAGGCGTCTAATACACCTTTACCTTTACATATGAAGCTTTCGAGTAAATGGTCACCTATCTTGGAGAAAGACAAGGCTTATATGGCAAAGGTGCCATATGCAAGTGCGGTTGGTAGTTTAATGTATGCTATGGTGTGTACAAGGCCCGATATAGCAAATGCCGTCGGGGTGGTTAGTCGTTTTATGTCTAATCCGGGAAAATCGCATTGGGAAGCTGTGAAGTTTATATTGAGATACCTTAGAGGCACATCATCTCATGGTCTTGTTTTTTGCGGTAGTAAGGCGATGGATTGCAAGTTGGTTGGTTATTGTGATTCGGACTACGCTGGTGATAGGGATCGAAGAAAATCAACTTCCGGATATGTCTTCACACTTGGGGGTACAGCCATAAGTTGGAGATCTAGATTGCAGACCGTAGTTGCTTTATCCACTACGGAGGCGGAGTTGATAGCCGCAGTGGAGGCGGCAAAGGAGGCACTCTATTTGAAGCGATTGTTGTGTGACTTGGGATTCGGGCATGATAGTATTGATGTTCGATGTGATGCCAGAGTGCTATTCACTTGGCAGAGAATTTGGCGTTTAGCTCACGGACTAAGCATATTGAGATGAGATAGTCATTTCTAGTAGCCATGGATGAGGATAAGCAAGTATATCTTTGGAAAGTGCACACAAAGGATAACGCGGCGGACATGTTCACTAAGGCTTTGCCGGTTGGGAAGTTCGAGCATTGCTCGAACTTGATTCGCTTGGAGAAGTGCTAGGTGCCACGGGGTGGCACGGTTAAGGGAGGAGCTTGGTGGTAGATGAGAAAGAGTATTGGTAAGAGATTGAGGTTCTATCTTGATGCAGCTAAGCCCAGAGATGAAGTCCTAAGTCGTTCACGAGCTAAAGCTAACGAGGGAAATATAAGTCGTAACCGACTTATAGAAACAGGCATGAGTCGGGACCGACTCAACTGGGGAGAAGGCCTAAGTCGTGACCGACTTAAGGAAACAGACACGAGTCGCATGAGTCGTCTACGACTTAACGAAGGCGAGGAGATAAGTCTTCAACGACTCAACAAGAAGGATACAGGAGGAGCAGCTCGAATAAAGAATGCACGAGTGTTAAGTGAGATACGACTTAAGGCAGATGATAAGTCGGCACCGAGTTACGACTCAGTTAAGTCGTACCATCTTATGTCGCCGAAGCCTGAAGACCGTTGATCCTTACGCCGAGTTAATCTGGACCGTTGATTCTTAAGTCACTGCTATTGATGAGTCGTGAGAAGATGTTAAGTCGGCAACGACTTAAGTGGTGTTGTCTGTTTGTATTTTTCTGTCTTTAAGTCGTATGTCGCCATGTACTAAGTCGTATGTTTCTAAGTTGTGTTGTATTTCTTTAGGTCGTACCAGGTTGGGTCGACCAGGTTGATAAGTCGCTGTCTGTTGTAATTAGGTCGTTGCCGACCTAAGATTGAGTCGTAAGTGATAAGTCGTAGGTCGCATCTTTTGAGTTGTAAGTCGGAGGGCAGGCTAAGTCGTAAGTCGGAGGGTATTGTAATAAGTCGGAACCGACTTATGAGTTTGTACGTTTCTGTTTTGCGTGAGTTGTAGCCTATAAATAGGCAAGTTGTTTCATTTGTAAAGGTTGTTGATTTTTGAATAAAATTCTCTTTTGTTAGCTTTGTGCTTTCATTCCAATTGGTAGTTGAGTGTAATCTCCTATCTCCTCTCTCGGATAATCGAGTGCGCTCGATTCAACGATTGTAGAAGCCGATTCGCAAAATCAAGTGTGCTTGATCAACGCTCGAAGAATTGAAGATCTCTCCTCACGGTATCGTGCGCGATCAACGTGTCAGAGATAGCTAGAATTCGGCATCTTCGGATCAACGAATTTGGGCATTTCAGTATCTTCCAATCCATCGATTACTACATTCATCGATCTACATTGTTTTTGTAATATCCGCTGCGTCAGTTTTGGTATCAGAGCTTGTTCTAGCCAATCATAGCTAGATCGAGACTTGGAGCCTAATCATTTTGAAGATTTGAGTTTTGTTTATCACGGCCGAGAGCAAGTTGAAGTTGTTCGACTTTGTATTGAAGTTTGAAGATCGGATTTGTGATTTGGAGAAGTTGTGTTCATCGTGTTCATCGCGAAGTTGCAACAAAAGTGGAAGTTTTCGATCCATTTCATTTCGGATCAAAGTTCAAATTGTGTTTGAATTTGAAGAGTTTGTAAAGTTTCAAGTATGCCGCCAAGGAGAGCTAATCGTCACCAAAACGTTGAAGCTTTGTATCGAAGAGAAGAAGCTGATGAGATGGAGCAGAGAATTAATGAAAACTTTAGTGAGAAGCTTAATGAAGGGATTGGACGATTAGAGAAGATGATGTTAGAGATGAATCAAAATCGGAGAAGGGTTTCACCTGAATCTAACCATGGAGGAAGTAGAGTCTCACCACAATCCAATCGAGAAAGAAGTGTTGACAATGATCAAAGGCGTGGGAGGAACGTGGATGATCGTGAACGGAGGAATGTGGATAGAAGGGATGATGGCGGTAGACGTGATGGTAGTAGAGATGTGGGTGGACGAGATAGACAACGATATACATCTGATTTTGAAGAGGAGTATGATGATGGTAGTGTTCGAGGACAAGGATGAGGACAAGGAAGAAATCACTTTGAGTATGATCACAAGTGGGAGTCGGGGATGAAGACTGAAATTCCTGAATTCAAAGGTGGTATACAAGCTGAGGAGTTTTTAGATTGGGTGGCTAATGTTGAAGAGATTTTTGACTTCAAAGAAGTTCCAGAACAGCGTAGAGTGAAGTTGGTTGCTACGAGGTTGAGGGGTAGAGCTTTGGCATGGTGGCAGCAAACCAAACTTACACGTGAACGAATGGGAAAGTCAAAAGTTGAATCTTGGGAGAAGATGAAGAAATTGATGAAAGCAACGTTCTTACCTTACAATTATCAATCTTTGATGTATCAACGTTTGCAAAACTTGAGACAAGGGACGAAATCTGTGAATGACTATGCTGACGAATTTTATCAACTTATTGCAAGGAATGATATTATGGAAACGGAAGAACAGCTGACATCTAGATTCATTGGGGGATTGCAAATGCAGATTCAGGATATGGTTAACATGTTTGATCCCAGATCTGTAGCGGAAGCACATCAGAAAGCGTTGGCTTGGGAGAAACAGGGACGACGAGGAGGTGGTGTGTTTACAAATTCCAATAATCAAGTGAAGGGTGTTAGTGGAAGTTCTAATGTTTCAAAAGTTGTTGCAAAACCAGTTGTGAATGAGGTTGGGAAGGCGAAAGTCAATAATGGTTTCAAGTGTTATAATTGCCAAGAAATGGGCCACAAAAGTAGCGAATGTCCAAAGCCGAAGAAGAGAGCTATGATAGCGGAGGTTGAGGATGAGGAAGACGAAGCTGAATGTTCCAATTCACCACCTGATGAGGAGGAAGAAGAAGTGACGGGAGACGAAGGTTACAATCTAATGATGAAGAGGTCCTGTTTAACCCCAAAGCAAGAGGAGGATTGTAGTTGGTTAAGGAGCAATATTTTTCAGTCAACATGTACTATTCTGGGAAAAATTTGCAAATTTGTTATTGATGCTGGAAGCTGTGATAATATAATTTCTTCCGAAGCTGTGAGGAAGTTGGCGTTGAAGACTGAGAAACATCCGAAACCGTACAAGTTAGCTTGGTTGAGGAAAGGCGGGGAGGTGAAGGTTGGACGAAGGGCTTGTGTGAAGTTTTCAATTGGGAAGAAATATAAAGATGAAATCTGGTGCGATGTGGTAGATATGGATGTTTGTCATTTGTTGCTGGGGAGACCGTGGCAGTATGATAGGGCGGTGCAACATGATGGGCGTACCAACAGTTACAGTTTCATGTTTGAAGACACAAAGATTACTCTAGTTCCAAAGAAGCGACAACAGGAGGAGAACAAGTTGGAGGAGATTGAAGAGCTTAAAACTTTGTTATCTTTGAAGGAGTTTGTGAAGGAAGTAGAGGAGGAGCCTGAAGTGTTTTTGTTGATTGGGCGAGAGAGCAGTGAAGAGGTTGAAATTCCGGAAGAAGCGAAGCCAATTTTGAAAGAATTTGACGATGTATTTCCAAAGGAGTTACCAACGGAATTGCCACCGTTGAGGGATATACAACATCAGATAGATCTTGTTCCAGGTGCTGTGTTACCACACAGACCGCATTATCGAATGAGTCCGAAGGAACATGAAGAGTTGCGGAGGCAGGTAGAGGAATTGCTTGAACAGGGGCGTGTGCAGGAGAGTTTAAGTCCTTGTGCTGTACCAGCCTTATTGGTACCCAAAAAGGATGGAACATGGAGGATGTGCACTGACAGTCGAGCATTGAATAAGATTACTGTGAGATATAGATTTCCAATGCCGAGGTTGGATGACTTGCTAGATCAAATAAGCGGAGCTACTATCTTTTCGAAGATTGATTTGAAGAGCGGATATCATCAAATTCATATCAGACCAGGAGATGAGTGGAAGACTGCTTTTAAAACCAGGGAGGGTCTATACGAATGGTTGGTTATGCCATTTGGCTTATCAAATGCACCAAGTACTTTCATGAGGGTGATGAATCAGATTTTTAGACCATTCATTGGGAAGTTTGTGGTGGTGTATTTCGATGATATTCTGATTTACAGTGGGAGTCCAGAGGAACATTTGAATCATCTGAGAGAAGTGTTGATGGTACTGCGACAAGAACAATTTTATGCTGCAACGAAGAAATGCGTGTTCATGACGTATAGCGTTTTATTTCTGGGGTATATTGTATCGGATGGAGGAATACAGGTTGACCAAAGTAAAGTCGAAGCGATTAGAGATTGGCCGCAACCCAAGACGATAACGGAAGTTCGTAGTTTTCACGGGTTGGCTTCATTTTATCGAAGGTTTATTCCACACTTTAGTAGTGTGATGGCACCTGTTACAGATTGCATGAAGGGTAAACAGTTTGCATGGACGGAGGAAGCCGGGGTTGCTTTTGATCGAATCAAAGAACTCTTGACGTCTGCACCAATTCTAATATTACCAGATTTTCAGTTAGTGTTTGAACTACATACTGATGCATCAAAGGTTGGGATTGGAGGAGTGTTGAGTCAGAGGGGACGTCTGATTGCATATTTCAGTGAGAAGTTATCAGGAGCGAAGATGAGATATAGCACATATGATGTGGAATTTTATGTTGTTGTACAATCTATTAAACACTGGAGACACTATCTATTTCAGAAAGAGTTTGTTCTTTACACTGATCATGAGGCATTGAAACATTTACAAGGACAAGACAAGATTTCAACGAGACATGCATCGTGGATTGCATATCTGCAACAGTTTACTTTTGTTGTTAAACACAAGTCAGGAGTGACGAATCGAGTGGCTGATGCTTTGAGTAGAAGGGGTCATTTGTTGACTACATTGAAAGTTGAGGTGACAGGGTTTGATGTGTTGCCAGAATTATTTGCCGATGATCCTTACTTTGCAAAGTTTGTTGATAAAGTTAAGGAGGGGAAAACGAATGAGTTCGTGATGGTAGATGGTTTTATGTTCAAGGGAAATCGATTGTGCATACCTGATTGTAGTTTGAGAATGAAGATTGTAAAAGAACTACATGAAGAAGAACATGTTGGGAGAGACCGTACATTACAGTTGATTTCACAGTCTTATTTTTGGCCATCGATGAGGAAAGAGGTGGAAAGGTTTGTGGAACGATGTCATATCTGTTCGAAAGGAACTGCGACTAATGCTGGGTTATACATGCCGTTACCTGTACCAACTAAACCATGGGTTGATGTGAGTATGGACTTTGTGTTGGGTTTGCCGAGAACACAGCGTGGTAATGATTCCATTTATGTGGTGGTTGACCGATTTTCGAAAATGGCACATTTTATTGCTTGTAAGAAGACGGCGGATGCTGTTCATGTTTCTCAATTGTTTTTCAAGGAGATCTATCGACTTCATGGATTGCCAGAATCTATTGTGTCGGATAGAGATACTCGATTTCTGAGTCACTTTTGGCTAAGTTTGTGGAAGATGGTGGGAACGAAGCTGAAGTTTAGTAGTGCTTATCATCCGCAAACGGATGGACAGACCGAGGTTGTGAATAGATCATTGGGGAATTTGTTGAGATGTCTTGTGCAAGATAATCTGAAGAGTTGGGATGTGAAGTTATGCCAGACAGAGTTTGCCCATAATCATGCGGTAAATCGTAGCACCGGGTTCAGTCCATTTCAGATAGTATATTCAAGCTTACCGAAGGGACCGTTGGATTTAACGGTAGTACCACAATCAAAGAAGACAGTTAAGAAAGCTGCTGATTTTGTCGATGGATTGGTGGAATGTCGTAAAATCGTTCAGGAACGATTGGAGAAAGCAAATGAGAAGTATAAGCGTTCTGCAGATTTGAAACGAAGGAGTGTTGAATTTCATGAGGGTGATTTGGTTTATGCAGTGTTAACAAAAGATCGTTTTTCGGTGGGAACGTACAATAAATTGAAAGCACGAAAGATTGGTCCAGTGGAAATTTTAAAGAGAATCAATGAAAACGCTTATAAGTTGAAGCTGCCGGAAGATGTATACACTTCAGACGTATTCAATGTTAAACATCTAGTGCCATATTATGAGAATGAACAGTCTGATGAGGAAGAATTTACAAATTCGAGGACGAATTTTTCTCAACCTGGGGAGGATGATGCAGCTAAGCCCAGAGATGAAGTCCTAAGTCGTCCACGAGCTAAAGCTAACGAGGGAAATATAAGTCGTAACCGACTTATAGAAACAGGCATGAGTCGGGACCGACTCAACTGGGGAGAAGGCCTAAGTCGTGACCGACTTAAGGAAACAGACACGAGTCGCATGAGTCGTCTACGACTTAACGAAGGCGAGGAGATAAGTCTTCAACGACTCAACAAGAAGGATACAGGAGGAGCAGCTCGAATAAAGAATGCACAAGTGTTAAGTGAGATACGACTTAAGGCAGATGATAAGTCGGCACCGAGTTACGACTCAGTTAAGTCGTACCATCTTATGTCGCCGAAGCCTGAAGACCGTTGATCCTTACGCCGAGTTAATCTGGACCGTTGATTCTTAAGTCACTGCTATTGATGAGTCGTGAGAAGATGTTAAGTCGGCAACGACTTAAGTGGTGTTGTCTGTTTGTATTTTTCTGTCTTTAAGTCGTATGTCGCCATGTACTAAGTCGTATGTTTCTAAGTTGTGTTGTATTTCTTTAGGTCGTACCAGGTTGGGTCGACCAGGTTGATAAGTCGCTGTCTGTTGTAATTAGGTCGTTGCCGACCTAAGATTGAGTCGTAAGTGATAAGTCGTAGGTCGCATCTTTTGAGTTGTAAGTCGGAGGGCAGGCTAAGTCGTAAGTCGGAGGGTATTGTAATAAGTCGGAACCGACTTATGAGTTTGTACGTTTCTGTTTTGCGTGAGTTGTAGCCTATAAATAGGCAAGTTGTTTCATTTGTAAAGGTTGTTGATTTTTGAATAAAATTCTCTTTTGTTAGCTTTGTGCTTTCATTCCAATTGGTAGTTGAGTGTAATCTCCTATCTCCTCTCTCGGATAATCGAGTGCGCTCGATTCAACGATTGTAGAAGCCGATTCGCGAAATCAAGTGCGCTTGATCAACGCTCGAAGAATTGAAGATCTCTCCTCACGGTATCGTGCGCGATCAACGTGTCAGAGATAGCTAGAATTCGGCATCTTCGGATCAACGAATTTGGGCATTTTAGTATCTTCCAATCCATCGATTACTACATTCATCGATCTACATTGTTTTTGTAATATCCGCTGCGTCATATCTTCTTGGTTAGTGCTAGTCTTTAGAGAGATAGCTTAGGTTTTGGATGTTTTCAACATTTCATTAGCGGGCGGGGGCTTTGCCTGAGCTCGTTGGTGGAGTGCAATGGGCGGTGGCTTTGCCGGAGTTCATTGGGAAAGCATTCATGTTTGGTTGAAGGTAGAAGAAGTGATAGTTGGTGCTATCGATTGTTGTTGATGGTATGATACCATTAGAGTCAGAGATGGATATAGTGTCGAGGTGGAGTGTTAAATTTTGGCGACACTATATGCGGATTTGTAGAGGTCGAAAATAGCTTCGCAACAGAGAAAACGGTTCGCAAATCGGAGTTCGGAGGTGGAAGTTATAAGAGAAAAGGCGAAGTGGGCTGTTTGGGGACAGCAACTAATTTCAGACGTCTGAAATTATTTTCAGACGTCTGAAATCGTTCTGGAGTGGTTCCAGAACACTTTGTCAGACGTCTGACCAAGTGGGTCAAACGTCTGATCTGGAACGAAGTCGCTCCAGTGACTTAAGTCAGACGTCTGACCCTTAGGCCAGACGTCTGGAACGACTTTTTCCAGTTTTTCATCTTGCGGACTTGGATGAAAATTTGTGATATGCGCAGGAGCAATTTTGGAATATTGTCTAGGGTTTCTATTCTCCTATATAAGCTAGCCTCGGGTATCAGATCCGTGTGTGAGAAACGTGCAAGCGACTGCAAGAGATTAGCCTCCACTAATTAGGGTTTATCAAAACCTAATTTTCTTCAATTCTCTTCTCCACAAATCAATTTCTAATTAGAATTTGACCATTGTAATCAATCTCTTGTACTCTTCTCATCAATAATAATAAAGCTCTCTCTTAAAGTGGATGTACACTAACACAACGTTAGTGGAACCACTATAAATCGTTGTGTGATTTATTTTTCGTTATTGCTTTAATTTCTGAATTGCTTATTTGGGATTGTTATTGTTTTTGGATTGGTTGAGACTAGATTTGAGTTATTGGTTGGTTGTTTTTACACTTCTTATCACGATCTCGTCTTCCGCTGTGCTCAGGGGATTTCGATTCGAGTGGTCTCTAGTTGGAATCTCGTAATAACAATATTAATATGAATGTTGTATATGATAATATGCATGAGAGTGATAAGACTAATACAAACCACATAATCTTCTGGTTCATCGGCTGCTGGTGGTGGATCGTATCTTCCTAAGAGGAAATTCTCCACACCAGCCCAAGCAACCATTACACCTGTCATAAGAGTTAACATATTTAGCACCACAAAATTTGATAATAAACTTGGTTCACTTAGTACTGTGAATAAATAAATTCAAATTCAGTAGTTTAGCATATTGAACTTCCAGCAACCCATCAACTACTACGCATTGTTAATGAATAATTTTTAATTGTCTTTGCTGGAAAAAAAATTGATATTTGATCTCAATAAACGTAAGCATATATAAAATGAACTGGAATTTAGACTTTTATTAATTGATGCAGTCAGGAAATTTTGGTGATAAAACATCTAAATAAATATGGATTTATATAGCTATTGAAGTTTAAACCTGAAAATTTCAGTTAAATTTGGATGAAGTTTTTTGTTGACTGTAACATTCGAATTGTATACAAAAAGCTAAACTATGTACTGATTTGACACATGAAAAAAAACATATAATTTTACTTTTCCTCAAAAAAGCGAATTGATTGAAGAAATCAGATAGTTATATACATATAGTTATTGCAACAAAATTCAACTCTTTTGTCAATCCAGAACATCAAAATTTTACTTTATCAAGCTTTAACATTAATCTCAAGTTAATACATTTTAATTAAGACAATTCAAAGTCAAGTTAATGAATCAAACAGCTAAATTAACCGACTGTTGATTCTAAATTAAGCATCATAAGGTTCTTTAAGGAGCTTCAGGTTATATGGTCAAAAATAGAAATAGAAGGATTACAAGAATATCATATACATACCATACCATTGTCAGTGCAGAGGCTTAGAGGAGGACATACAAGACGCAAACTATTCTTGTCTGCAAGATGATTAAGGCGAGCTCTAGCATATTGATCTAAGGCAACTCCTCCTGAAACTACCTATTAGAATACATAAGAGATATCTAGTTAGAATACTCTGTGTGTACGAGGGGGGGAGGGAGGGAGGGAGAGAGTTACGTTACCATGCATTTTATAGATGGCTCCATCTTCAATGCCCATTCCGTTGCACGCCCACACCTTTCTTCCAAATGTAGCACAGCAACTCGCTGAAGAAATAATACGAATGTATTAGTATTCTTATTTACTATGGTTTATTATACACAGAATAAGAATAAAATAAACTTATGTTCAGTAGGGGATTAAAAATAATTCCATCTGCAGTGATATTAGTACTTATTTATGAGAAGTAGGTAGCTTATCTCCTGGAGTCACTTCCAGTACTAGCCAATACAAACAGTACATGATCAGGGTCAGTGCTCAGTAGTTTACTTATTTGCATTTCTTTATCATATTTCTGTCATAAAACTCATACCATTTTTTATTCTTGTAGAAAATTTTGCAAATCGTTCAGAAGCAAAATCAGCTCCACCTGATGTATATATAGGTAGTGCTTGCAGTGTCTTTTTAAGAAATGTGTTTGAAGAATCAACTGTTTTTTATTGTCACAGGTTTTTCGAAAATCTGTAACAGGATCAAGGAGATGGATGCTGCAAAATCAATTCTTTGCTTAAAAGAAGAGCATACTGGAAGTCCAAAACAAGTTGTACATGAAAAGAACAAAGAAAAAGAAACTGTAAAAGAACAGAATCCTTGCTTACAAGAAACTCAAATTCTGCAAGCTGCAGAGATGTTGTATTCACCAACACCACTACATCACATTGAGTTCAGCATTACTGTATCGATGCTATATCATACATAATATGTCATCAATTATTTTTCTACCACCTCATCATACTATACTATCACATACTCAAACAAATATCAATATTCATTTGGAGATTCAAAAATCCACATATATTACTGAAAGAGAATAGATCTTCATTTTTAACTAAAACAAGCTAACATGCATGTGTCTACACTGTCACTACTTTGGACTGTTACTCATCGAAGCTGAGAATAATTACACAATAACGTAGAATACAATGAAACTTTTATCACAAATGAATCATAAATGAAGCATTTCTCAAAATCATTACAAAGAGTGGATTAATTTTGACAATACCCACTAATTGGAAGCTACAAATCAGAAAACAATACCTTGATATCTAGATTAAGATTCAAAACGACTGAAGATGAGATTAAGCCACAAATCACAAAACAGTACCTCAATGTCTAGATTTGAGGACGTCGGCAGATCTTGGCTTGTAGGAGGACGTCGGCAGATTTTGGACGTAGGGTGTATTATTATGACTGGGTAATTAATTTGGGTAATTAATTTGGGCAAGGAGGCGTATTTACGGGGTCAGGAAAATTCAACGATTAAAGTGAGCGTTGGCTGATTGCAAAATTGTAACGGAATATCCCTTACTAATCTATACTATACTAGGAATATCCAGTTTGATTTTAAGACCACAGAAACCTCCATTCATTTCGCGTGAAAATTTAGAACCGAACCGTCACGCGCATACCTGCTCTATTTTCCTTCCATCTCATGCTTTCATTTTCTTTGTATAACCCTAAATTAAATTGGAGCAATGGAGTCAACACACTGGGAGCAGAAACGACATTCTTTTCCACAGAAAACAAATCTACATTTCATTCTTCCCTTTTGGCTGCCAACCCGAATTTGAATATTGCTGCGCCGCATCCTGCCTTGCCATCTATCACTTTGGATTTTTCTAGGTTTTCGTGTTCTGCTTTACCATGGTAAACCTTTCTTTTATTTGAAACAGCAAGAAACCTCTCTCTTCTTTCACTAACGCCGATAACGTTTGTTTATTTGTCAATTTTGCTTGCAGTTGTCGTTCTCCCTCGCCCTTTCGATGGCGGCTACCGCTCTTCTCCAATCGCCTGTCTTATTGTCCTGAAGGCGTCGACGGGTTTTCTAGTGCAGGTACTCTCTCTATCATTTTTCCCTTTGATGCTTTTAACTTCATTTTTTGGAAAATATTTTTGAACAATGGATTTCAAAGTCGAAGAATAATCTCTTAATTTATTAGTTTCCATGATGCAAAGGCATCCAACTCATTAGAAGCTATCTCATTTTTCTTTGCTGATTTTGATTGTTTTAAACTGAAATTATTATATCTTTTAGGTTAAAATATAATAATATAATTAGTACGTATGGACACTTCAATGGAAGACGGTTGTTCTATGATTGTATTTTGTAGGTGCTGATTTTTGTTCTAAGCATATGTAATCTTCAAGAGAATAATGATGGCAACAGAGGTAGTAGGGATGGGTACTCATATGTGGAGTAGGATAGAAGGGAACAGACTCTGTGGACCTGTGCAGTACATAGGTTTGTTAACCTTTTTAGATTGATTGAATGCAAAGTTAAAAGTGTGCATGTGGTGAATTGAAATGCTAGATATTTTGAATCGATAAGATGTATTTCTTAAAATGAAATTTGAAATGGACAGTTTTGAAGATTGTACGTAACAATCATTTTTCATAAACAAATAGGACATTTTGGGATCTCCTAATGAAGTAGAAGCTCAATTTGTTCACTTAATATACCAAACATTTTAGAATTTGTAACTGAAAAGTATGGTTTATAGCATCCACACTATTTGTTTGCCATATTGTTGTAAGTGCATCATCAGTTGAGGTAGTAATAAATAATTGAAATCATCCGATGTGAAATGCTATAGTCTAGCGGTTTATAAATGGGATTGATTTTTCAAGAATTTCCCGGACTCGGTCAGATGAATGTAATTTGTGATGTACTATGCTTATTATGTCGTATTATCAAATATACTTCGCATAATAAATCTTAACTTATGCCAAAAATTAAATAATCACATAAACACTATCATACCAGACAACAGATTCAAAAAATAATTTGATTGTCCATATGATGCTTTAAATTATAAGATGTATTACTAAGATATTTATTTATATATTTATATTTATGTAGAAACACACACAAATTAAGAGTAAAAGGAGGTATAGTAAAATGTCTACTGACCTGTATGAAAAGCTCAAAAGCTGATAACGTTTCAGTTTTTGAGTATGCAAATCACTGTAACTGCAAGAGACTAAGAGGTTACCAATCCAATTTTCAATTGCCTTTAGTACAATAGTCTACATTACGGTCGTAGTAGTTATAAACTATTTAATTTTCTTCGCTCCATATTTATATTTGATTGAGTCATTCTGAGTACCTGCATTGGTCCATAAAAATGAATAATCTCCATGTAAGAGTGTGATTTGCAACTATCACAATTTATAAACTGTCTCCCCGTGTCTATCAAATTGGTAGTGATGGAGGGCAGGAATTTGGTTCAATTTATAAGCATCTTTTGGAGGAACAGCGGTAAAAATATATTATTAAGCTAGCATAATTTATTTATGTACCTGATTTTCAAATGCTATAGTCGGCTGTAACTGTAAAACCACTGTACACAATATTTAATATGTTTGAAGTAATTCCAATCCATATTTGAATATCTATATTTTCAAAACTTTAATATCTATTAGATAGTATGTCAACCTATCTCCTCAATATATGATTTGTTTAGTTATAATTGCACCATCAAATATGATTTCAGAAGCGAACATTGTAGATTTACACGTGTTTGAACTTAGTGCCATCCGTTTTTTCCATTTTCCTCAAACCGATGTTTTTATTCCTGTTCTGAATGATTGTGATGTCCATATATTGCTGATCAAAATTGATATGATTTTATTTGACCATTTCATTTAATAAGAACGTGGTTTGAATTGATTGTTTAATATTATTTAAACTATGATTACAGCTCATTCTATTCCATAAATCAACCCCCAAAGTATATGTACTGAAAGTGTTCTCGAAACCTTTTGACCCAAACTATAATTTCAGAAATAGGCCGATCGGTAATAGCATTAACCCGATTAATAAATATATTTTTAACAAATGATATGGCAGGTTAATGATGGGTACGTAATATGGTTTCGTACTCTTTGTTGCAAAAAAAATTTACATCGGTCGATTGTTCGATGCAGACAGCAATAAAAATATATTATTATACTACCATAATTTATTTATGTACCTGATTTTCAAATGCTATAGTTGGCTATCACTATAAACCACTACACATAATATAATATATTTTTGCAAATACAATTAGATGTAGATTGTTTATGCATTATCACTTTGAGTTAAGTCAAATAAGTTAGGCCTTTCTCTATTCTTACGCGTTATTAATGAATCTATTCAATCAATAACTGCGATCTTATTTTTGTTTACATTACCATTGTTCAAGTAGTTTTTGTCCAAATTTTGAATGGTTGAACATATAAAACCATAAAAATTTCATAGCAATTTAGCAGTTTAACCTTTAAATAAGACCGTTTGATTCATATTAGTACTTTAAAGTTCAAATTGTTTAGGTGTATGAAGATATCAAAACACTATTAATTTAGTTTTTGTTTAATTTTTTAATTCTAGACTACATGCAATTGTTGCCAAAACTCAATTAATCAAAAACACCATCCCTATCTCGGGAGAGGATCGGTTGGAATGAAAGCGGCAATATCAACTAGATCCACTAAAAAAAGCAGAAGATGTAAGTTTCATGATCACGGGTTTTATAATGTATGTTGATTTTGTTATTTCTGTTTTGGTTCTTGATAAAAGAGGGCTTAATAAAGACGATTACATCCTATTTATTTTTCTATGTATATGTCTTCCTGGATCTAATGAACAGATTGACATGGTTGTTTTTTATTTGTATTCCTGTAATAGGTCTAAAAGCATTACATTAATTAAGGATATTCCTAATTTTATCATACACTAATACCTATGTGCAGACTACATGTTGTGTACAGTTTTTACATTAATCCCCAGTAGGATGACTTGAAGCAAAAACAACAACCTCAACGGCGTCATATGGGTAACCTCTTACTAATAATGTGGCAGTTATAATCTCCACAAATGGGAGTTTTGAGTTACTTAAGTCAATTAAAATTTTCAATCTGAATTTTAGCAAATTGTTTTTTATAATGGAAATATTACTAAAGGAATTGAGCTTATTGACATATAAGAAATTTATCAACCAAAAGTATTAGTTCATGTATTGCTTCAATTTAATATGTCGTTAATGTGTTCTATTAAAGATTTATGTAAAAGAATGACATGAAGGTCTACACTTTGGATATTAGCTCAAATATTAGTTTTCCATATCTAATGTACATGCACTATGCTATATGTGTTGTGGTCAGTTTGGTGATAAGCAAGCAAAATAGCAAAAATGTGAGTCCATAATTATAGAAAAGTTTAGCGCCCCAGCAAATTATATAAGTGATTCAATTTGTGATACTTTTGATGGTTTACTTTTTAGCAGCCACATGCATGAAACATGGGTTTAGGATCAAATAATAAGAAAAAAACATATTGTTCAAGTTTTAGCAACAAAGGCTAATAAAAAGATAGTGGAGTAAACAACATTAGCATACGGCAAGAACATTATGAAGAAGTAATCACGTTATATATTTTTTACGTTGAATAAATTAATAGTAGCTAACTGCTTTAAGAATATGTCAAAACTTTTTGAGTACTTAATTCAAAAATCACGAATTAATGAAACATGAAATTTTGGACATGTTAAAGATAGAAAGGAGACAATATTTTCATCTATAATGTCCCCTTATTATGGTTCTCATGATTATATATCTAATATTTTATAGCTATTTATATTAGAAGCCATATTGAGCTCGAAGCAACACATGGGTATAATAAAATCGCTATTTCCACATGCTTTAGAGGTAAGCGAGGACCTTCACTATGTATAGATAGCTATTTTATTTTAAGCATGGTGTTAGTAGTAATTGCATAATTGGATTTTGATAAATGTCATATGTATTTTAACATTACACGTTAAACCTCATTTTGGATGTTTCATCTCTGTGCTTGTTGTTATCAACTCTAAACTTGGAAGTATTAATATATGACATCTATCTATACACATAAATTAAGAAGATAATGCATAAGTCATTTGTTGGCATCTATACACTAATGTTATTTCACAGAATGATTCCTCTACAAACTATGCATGCTTATTATAATATATTAAACTCAAATATTGTATTGCATCAACATTTGAGCATAGTATACACTGGTCTAATATCAGGTAATATAGTAAACCTGAAACTGGTCTATTAGTTGCATTGTTAGAGTCCATTTTGGCTAAAGAAAAGAAAGGCACGATATTGGAAGAAGTCGTAGATGCTTATGTTGAGGTGGAACAAGCTCTTGCTGAGTTAGTTTGTTTCATTGTCGTTGAAAGTTGCAAACTCCGCTAAAATGGTAAAGTTGCTTACTAAATGTTACTTATCATTCAGCATCCATAATTTATATACATTTCTTTTTGGATACATCCTTAGCATTGATAGATGCACAACTATACTTGATATAACATCCATTCAAAAAAATTCAATGTTATTAGTGCATCAATTATGTTTAACAGTGCCAAACATGAGTATCAGACCAATTAAGTGACCGCCTAGGGCTCGATTCAAGTGGAGGACCAATTTTTACCTTAATATCATTATCAAATATATAATCTATTCCAAAATTAAAACAATTAGTTTTATACATGGATTATGCCACCTAAACAACTGGCGTGAGTTTTACTACTGTCCTTGAATCTTTAGTATTTTATGAAAAAACATGCCTACTTTTTCTTCAAAAAACAATAAATTCACATTTAAGATTGTGTGTGTGTATGATTTGCCCATAAATTATCATCCTTCATTATCAATTTATAGAATAGAACCTTTAAAAACAAAATAGGTAAGTCATAGTAAATTATATACAACTTCAGTATCACATAGTGCGATGTAGAAACAAATAACATCGGGAATTACTTTTCCATTATATACCTTACTCGATTTCGCTCTTCATATTATTTATAGACATATTTAGTGATTGTTAAGGATTTCAAGTTATTTAAGTGTTTTAGGAGTGTTATGTTTGGTTTTTTGGGAACCTGTTAGATAGCATTTAGTTGATAAAGGAATAAGGAAAGATTATGTTAAGAGTCGTGTGAAGAAACTCTAAACTTTTAGGTATAGCACTGACTAATTAACTAATTAAATACTCACTACGTTGACATTGATTTTCCTTTGTGTTGATGGTAAAACAATGATATCGTCATTCATTCTGTAGAGCTCACCCTTAATATGGAATTATGAAGACGCCTAAGGTTCAATAACTATCTTTGCCACTATTTTACAAGTTTCATGGTTTATTCCTTTATCCTTTTTTTCCTTTTTGTATACATGTTTTACAGTTTTGCTTTGAAGAACTAAAAATTTGAAAATATTTTTTGTCGATGGTTAGGACTGCAGCCGCCAATGGCAATGGAAAGAAGACTAGCAAGATGCTATTGTCTAGATCAATAACAAGCCATACCCAAACTTAAAATTTTGCAGAGATTTGCCACATCCAAAAATTAGTATCTATGATGTTGGCATGAAAAAGGACTTGACAAGTTCCTCTTCTGCATTCATCTGGTAAGTTGGGAGAAGGAGAATGTCTGAAGTGTGGCTCCTAAGGCTGTATATGTTGCAGGCACCAAGTACATGACCAAGTTTGTTGGAAAAGATGCCTTCCAACTGCGAGTGAGAGTGCATCCTTTCCATGTGTTGCGTATCAAAAATATGCTTCCATCTGCTGGTATTGATAGGCTACAAACTGGAATGAGAGGTGCTCTCAGTAAACCGCAGGGTATATCTGCCAGAGTTGTGATTGGTTAGGTTCTTTTGTCCATTCGATGCAAGGAACATAATAGCAACATGCTAATGAGGCACTTTGTTGTGCTAAGTTTATGTTTCCTGGCCTCCACAAAATTATTGAGAGCCAAAATGAGGTTTCACCAAAATAGGCAGGAAAGAATAT
This sequence comes from Allium fistulosum, assembly GCA_030737815.1. Lineage (NCBI taxonomy): Eukaryota > Viridiplantae > Streptophyta > Magnoliopsida > Asparagales > Amaryllidaceae > Allium > Allium fistulosum. Next base: position 517,552,538 of record CM060906.1, on the reverse strand, counting down.
GCAAATTGAAAAGTGAGAACATTACTATACCTGATGGTGTGTAATCGTCCGCATGGAAGAGCATTCGTTACTGCTCTTAGAGCTAAGTAGTATCTTTAGGATAAAAACTTTGGCTCATAGATGGCTTTGCACATACTCCTTGCTACTTTATTTTTGTACTATTTATATGTTTTACTTGCTTATTAGAAGTTTCTTTACTCTATGTTTTCTTGAAAATTGGATTGTTGTTGATGTCCATGTCGTTTGATGATAAGAATTTAGTTTTCTAACTGAAAATTGAGTATATTTTCTTTTACATGGAGTATATGTATAGTAGAATATTATAAATTCATGTTCTACAACGTAATAATAACAAAATGAAGCTTTCATTTGGTGAGGAAGTAATCAGCACAATTCATTAGATGCGCGCTAATTGAACAAAAGTCGTGTGCGTAGCATGGGTTCATCCTAGTTATTTTATAATGGTTCAAATTCACTGCGAATTTTTCGCATGGACATCGCAAATTTACCTACACTGCACTTACTCCTCAAATATTCATTGTTAACAAGTATTGAGAAAAGAATATCGAAACGTCCGTTGAGATTAATGTACGTAAAGGTCTTCATAAGATGGATGGCGATTTATTCATGACCATTGGGATAGCAAGAGGGTTACGTACTTGTACTTGTTTGGAATAATCACAGAACAACTCAATGAGAATCTTCTATAAGTTTTATAACTTAGTCAAAATAGAAGATCTCAAAGTAATGACGTACAATAGTCTTCTGATTTGAGAGTATTGTCTAACTTGACCATGTAAACTATACCTTGATCATGGAAAACCACATGGCATGGCGACCTTGTTACGGTCATAATTGGGTACACGTTGAAACTCTTGAAGTGACAGACTACGCAAAAGAAAGAATTTGTCTCTTTTATTATAAAATGTCGGTAATTGTAAGTCCAATTAAAGTCAAAGTTACTGGTCGGAGGAAAACAGTTAACCGGTAGATGTTTTCACATTAAACTAAGAACTTTAAAGTAGACCTATGCAATTAATAAGAATATTAATAAAATTTTTGACCTTAAACCAAGCTCTAGACATCTAAGTGATACAATGATGACGAAAACGATATATGTACAAACCGTCGTTACTAGGTGAGCTTATACTAGATCAGAAATATGATTTCGCTTAAATAACATATAAGCATTGAACTTGATTCTATGCTTTACTTGAGCAAAGTATGTATAGGCTTCTGCATTTAAATTGTTTAAATATTGACTGTGGATTGTATTCATAACGCAACCGCGTTGTTGATTATTTCCAAATTCTAATGATAAAATTAATTTATAATTGTTATAACTAAAAACAAATTAATACAAATGTTGTATTAATATTTTTATGAATGTTTTAGTTATTTATTCAGAGCTAGAAATGGAATGAACAATGTATAAAATTTATACGATAATTTTTTCGATAAAAGAGCCGGAATTAATTAATTAAAGGGAGATTCAACTAGTGGTCAATGGAGTATTTGACTAGGCAAATATCTTCTCATTGGGGCCATCCACACATATTCAAATAGGGGGTTCAAATTGTTTGAACCAAGTCTGTGGATCTAGAGAAAATGAAGGAGGAAAAGTTGATGATTCAAGGCTATAAATAGATAGCCATGCCACATCATTTCGAGGATACCGTTTCATTGCTTCTTTCACCCTAGGTGGCCATCCCTTTAGCCAACTCTCAGCCTTACAAACGGAAGAGGAGGAGACTTTTAAGCTCCAAGTGGAAGTATTTAATGAATGATGTGCTACAACCTTGGCTTGATCAAATTGTAGTAAGGTAGTTCTTCAAGATCTAATTCTTATATTGTATCATCATGTCTATAAATATAATATTATCATCTTTATGTCAAGAACCACTAGCACCAGTGGCAAGTGGTATGACAATTCAAATAGAGATTTGGAAGTCCTGGATTCGAACTCCTTAGGCATCAAACTGAGTGCTCAACTAAAATTAAATACAACTCTTGTTATCATAAAATATATTATCATTTTTATAAGTCGGCTAAAATTTTATTAAGCAAAATCTGTACTAATATATATAAATTATTTTCAAATAATTTTTAAACATTTTAAATATGATTATATATATAATATTTAATTCAACAGCAAAAAAACAATTTCAAATTATTTTTAACACCCTTTTGAATTATTAAACAAAATATAATTTACAAAAATTTGTATACAATTAAAAAAATTTCTTGCTGGGTCGAATATTAAGAAACAATTGCTTTATTTTTTTTTTATTTACCAAGACAAAAGTTTAAACAAAAATTCTTTTTGAATATTTAAAACATATTCCTCTACCTGAATTTATTTAATATGTGAAAAAAGTTATATAATAGCGGTTGAAACTTTTAAATGAATTTTTTATTAATTTTATTATTATTAACCAAGTCAAAAGGGTTTTAGATATTATTTCATTTGAATTTTGCAAACAATAATATTCGACCAAACTTATTTTATTTAAAAAGATCTTGGCACGGTCGAAAATAAATAACAAATGCATATATACATACATACATAGATATATATATATATAATTCTTTGATAAGTCAAAATATCTATTTTCAATTTCCTGAATTAAATATTGCCTATATATATGTATTTTAATATATATTTATATTTATATATTTCAATTTATAATAAATTTTATATGTATTTATATTAGCTACAACAAATAAAATATTTTTTAATTATTCAAATTTATAAATATTTATGTTAAATACAAATGCTTTAAAATAATTTCATCATTGAATTATAACATGTTAATTATAATATTCTATCATATTTATTTGGATTATAGTGTTTATTATACATATGTTATATAAATATATTATATATCACAATAGAGATCTTGTTGACCATAGGTCAAAGCAATCAACTCTCTCATCAACCTTTTATATGTGTGCGTGTATTGTTGCGATGTCCATATTGTGAATATGGAAATCATGACATATTAAACTAATTAATTAATTACAAATAAAGAAATTATCAGAATATATATTTTTTTTGGCATAGCCGATGGGGTTAAGTGGACCCCTACCACTTTATTGATACACCGAAGATAAACTACAAAAGCACTAAAAAACAAGCAGGCCAAAACAGGACTTGAGAACAAGAGAATATTAAAAAAAAGACAGCAGAGAACTAGGTGCACTAATACACGGGGGAAAAACAGCAACTAAAAGAAAAGACACGAACACAAATTTTGCACGCAGACGCCTACGTGAAGGAATATATTATTCCAGGGTCAAAAGCAAACCTAGCAACCTTGAATCTCTCACGAATAGTATGAACTATCATCTTTCTTACCTGGTGATCAGATTTGCTTTCGCTTGGTTGAAATTTTTTCCTATTTCTCTCGAGCCACACTTCCCGAATAAAAATCTTAAGAATGAAGTTATAAGCCCTCGCTTTATCTTCGTTAATATTTGTCACCTTGTAAATGCGTTCCCATTCTGAATTGTTGTTATTAAAACAGAAATACTCCCCGCTCTTGCTGAAACATCAGTCCACATGCCACTAACAACAGGACATTTAAAAAATAAATAATCGTGAGTTTCAGGAACATCAGTGCAGAAAACACAGCTTATTGGAACACTCATACCCCTACAAACGAGCTTCACTATGGTAAGTAGGACATTGTTAACCACTTTCCATAACATAAAATTCTCCTTAGCACTATTATCATTATTCCACAACATTATTCCACAACATTATTCCATTTGCAGCTGCCATAGACATTTGAATTGGAGAATATAGCATACATGTCTCTGATAGTAAAGCTTTTATTTTTGACCGACCATGTTATGTTATCTTCAATGTTTGAGACCATTGTAAATGCCTGAATCTGATTTCAAATTCCTCTTATTCTTTGATTAGAGGTGGACGGGAGAGCAAACCTACCTCTGTACATCAAGTTGGAGACGAAGGCATTGGTGGGGATACAAGTTTGCTGCTTTTCTTGATAACTAAGATTCCTGCTTAAAATAAAACCATGTTTTAACCAGGGTTCTTTCCAAAAAACTAACTGAACAGTTCGGTGTAATAGTGTACTTGATATTGGGGAGGATATATTCACGAATGTTAAGTATACTTCTCCACGTCTAACTCATATTCTGGGTAGCTGTCATTTTCCAAAAACATCTACCTTTGACAATGTAATTCTTAGACCATTTCACCCATATGCTTTCTCTGTCATTCAAGAGGTTATCAATGTGAGAAGTCGTGGCTTCCTTATTCCATAGCACCATATTAATTATTCCTAAACCGCCTCTGTTAATGGCTCTCTCAGTTTGCTTGAAGGAAATAGGAGCTATGTAGTTACCATGAGTAGTTCCTTTCCATAGGAATCTCATGAATGCAGTTCTGATCATACTGAGCAACTTTTGAGGGAGAATAAAAGTCCTAGCCTAATACACTTGCATAGAAAATATAACAGATTTGATCAACGTCGGTCTACTAGCTTGGCTTAAGAATTTATTGGTCCAGCTATCAAGTTGAGCTAAAAAAATTCATAAAGAGGAGCGCATTGCGCTATGATGATTCTAGCTGTGGCTATGGGAAGACCAAGGTAAGAGGCAGAGCTCACACTAGGTTTCAAAGCAGTAGCATTGAGAATATAAGTATTATGACTGGCATTGAATCCAGCAGTCAAGATTTCAGATTTATCCAGGTTAACCTTGAGACCAGTAATGCAATAGAAATGTTCTATAGTATTAAGTATGGAGTGAATCGTAGGGAGATCGGGTTTACAAAATATAACTAGGTCATCGGCATACATCAGCGAAGTAATTTGGGGTTCCTTACATTTTGGGTGAAGCTTATAGTGTCCTTGACTAACCCGTTTCTTGAGCATTTGAGTGAGGAGCTCCATAACAAGGATAAAGAGATATGCGGACATCGGATCCCCATGCCTAATTCCTTGCCTGCTCTGAAAGTACCCAACTACTGATCCGTTGATGATAATTGAATAGTTAACAGTTGATAGACAAGCATAAACCCACGAAGTAAAATGACTAGGGAAGTTCATGTACCCCATTATGCGAACAATAGAGTCCAACTGTATTATATCAAAAGCCTTTCTAATATCCAGCTCCAACATAGCTCTGGGGGAGATATGAGAGGAGTTATAGCCTAGTAACAGTTCATGCGAGAGGAGAACATTGTCAAGTGTGCTTCTTCCATGAAGGAAAGCAGCTTGGTTCGATGAGATGACAGAGGGTAACACAACTTTCATTCGAGAGGCCAGAATTTTAGAAATGCACTTATAAATAACATTGCAACAGGAAATTGGCCTGAATGAGTGCACAACATTTGCATTTTTGGTCTTGGGGATAAGAGCAATATTAGTACTGTTGAAGGTTCTCATCATTTCTGAATTTTTAAAGAAGTTACTGATTTCTCTACAAACACCAGCACCCACGATAGACCGGTAGGAAGTATAGAAGAAAGTATTAAAACCATTGGGACTGCCACACGACTTCCTGCTCAGAGAGAACATAGCTTGCTTAATTTCATCATCAGAGATGTCTATGTTGAGGCTATTATGATCTAGATGGCTGATTTGAGGTAGAATGTTAGGGTCTATGTCGTCAATGTTAGGCCTAAAATTAGTAACGTTACCAAATAAGTCAGAGAAATAGGATATAAAAGCTTCCTGTATTTTATTATGTTCAGTTTGAGTATTCTCATCTTTATCAATGACAGAGGTAATGTTGTCCCTGGTTTATTTTTCTTTGAGAGCGGCGTGGAAAAATGCAGAGTTGCGATCCCCATCTTCAAACCATTTTGTTCCTGCCTTTTGCCTGATCATTGCATTCTCCTTGTTCGGGGCCTCAAAATAGTGCATATTGATGAGAGTTTCAATCGCAGCATAGTTTGGGTTATGAACATTGATTTCCATCTTCTTTTGGATGCCTACCAGTTGTTGCTTCCAGTATTCTGAGTGCTTACTATTCCTACCAAATTTTGTCGTTGACCATACTTTTAACACTTCCTTTGTTGCTTTTAATTTTTTCTGCAAAATAAACATGGGGTTACCAAAGATAATTCTAGACCATACTTCACTAACAATACCATAGAATTCTGGCTCTTTAACCCCCACATCGAAAATTCTAAATTTTGTTTTGCCTCTCATAGCGGAGCCCCCAAGAGAAAGGATTTGAGGCGAGTGGTCAGATAGGAGAGGAGTGGGGATGTGATTGTGGATGGTAGGCCAAGTTGAGAGAGTACGGCGATTACAGAAAGCAAAGTCAATTTTAGAGAATGTACGACAGCCAAGTCTCTTCTTGTTGTTCCATGTATACTTAGCTCCAGTTGCTTTTATTTCAATTAAGTTGGAGTCATGAACAATCAATTTTAGGGGCTTAATGTCGTTGAGAGTTAAATTGTTGCCTCTAGTTCTGTCAGTAAGATTAAGAGAGCAAGCTTGGTTTTATTGACTTGAGGTTTAGAAGGGGTAGAAATAGATGAAGAAAGGGTGCAAGCTTGGTTTTGGGAGGAGGATTGCCTGAGGAGGGTGATGGAGAGGCCAGGAGAGGAGCTCTGTAGGCAGAGGGGGGTTTAATGTGAGAGTAGGAGTGTTTTGAGGAGGAGAGAGAAACGGGATTACTGACAGAGGAGGTAGGGACTGGGGAAGAACAAGGAAGTTGAATAGACTAGTTGTGCACGTGCACAGAGGAGACAGTGTGCATGTGGAGAAACTGTAAGGCATTTAGCTTCGGGCATCGGTTGCATAGGAGAGAGAAAAGGTGGTAAAGAGGTCAGTTGCATGGGCAAGGTAGAGGAGGGGAGTGGGCTTGTGGGCCGGGTCAAGATGGAGAAAGAGACAGAGGCTGTTGGGAGATGAGAGGTCTGTGTTTTCTGGATTTGTGCTTTAACACACTTTGGCGTACTTCCATTTGTTTTAAGCAAAGGATTTAATGCATGGTCGATGTGATCAGTACTGTTCTTTGTTCACTTTGAGCTTCTACATGATCTGTCGTTGGGTTCAACCATTTTCTTTGGTCACTTTGAGCTATTGGCTTGTTTTTGCCAGCACTGATAATTGTGTGTATATTGTAAGTTTTTAAAGCAAGTTGAACTTCTATTTTTTCCATTTTGTCCTTCATTTTCGGATTAGTTGAGTCAGTTTTTGCATCATTTCCAAAGCTTGTCGATTCCATGGTTCGAAGGCTCTGAAGGATTTCAAATCTATTACTAATTTCAATTGCATTATCTTTTTGTTTCACCATTTTTTCTTTTATCACTGCATTTTCATTGTTTTCAAGAGAAGAATCATGATGTTGCATTTTGACTCCTTCAATTTTTTTTGTTGTATGTGAATTGTCTTCATCGACCACTTCAAAATCTCTAGTAGTTACTTCGAGTAAATTCTCACTTTGCTTCGAGTCCCAAGGCACTGCAAAAACTTTGGGGATTACTTCGAGTTCCATGTTGTTGTGCTTCAGGTTTTTTCCTTTTGTCTGTTGGGAGAGGGAAATCTCCTGCATAATTGTGTTTTCTTCATTTATTATTGTACACATCTCTCCTTCTTCTATAGCTTTATCTGGTTCTATACCATTTAGCATTTCATGACGAGTGGATTTATCTTCTTTTTCACCTTCTCCCCTTTCATCTCCATTTCTACTATGATTTGTTTGTTTTCCTTGAATTCTCTTCTTGTTTTTCCAAACCTTTTGCCACTTGTGTATTCTAACATTCCTGCCTTCATTTGTCTATTTTTATTACTTGCTTGTTTATGTGTGTCAGTCAAAACTTTGTTTACTTTTTCTATCTATTCACCAGTCAAGCTAGCAGTTTTATCACATATTTCACCAGTATGCCCAAAAGTATTGCATTTAATGCATATGTCTGGTTTCCATAAATATCTAACCGATATTTTTTGCATGCCCCCATCCACTAACTCTACCATAAATTCATTAATCAGTTCAACATCTGGTTTGACCTTAATGAGACACTTAGCATACGCCAACCTATCTAATTTCTCTGTCATCTCATCCATACAGTGCAGCCTACCAATTCTGCTAGAAAGCTAATTGATCCCGACATGTGACCAGGCAAAAGGTGGTATGTTATGAAGTTGAACCCACAATGGAACAGAATGCACACTACCACAGACATTACTAACAGTGGAGTCATATGGTTTAATGATAAACAATTTGTTCCTCATTAATCGGGTCACCACGAAGGATTCTTTGCTTGTCCTCATCGCAAGAGAGAAGAAATAGAAATAGAACACCGTCAGATTTTACCTTGATTGTTCCTTTCAGTCTCCATATGGACTTCAGTTTCTGAATAACTATTGTTTAGGATAGCGGCTGGTCCAAAAAGAAACCGACTAAGTAATCCTTCCATACTTCAGAGCCTGCTTTAACAACTACGTCCGTCAACACCATAGCGTCACCGTTAAAGGTCGGTTTCATGTCAACCGAGTGGTACTTTTCTGCATTACGAGGCCTCTGCTTGAATAAGGAAGTCCAAACAGGTTGACTAGATTCAGTGACAAGAGGAGAAGGGTTGATTTTAGAGGTGGAGGGGAAAGACAAGGCAGGAAGAGAGGGGCCGGGACACGAGGAAGAAGGTTGAGTCAAAGAGGTAGGCGGGTCAGGTGGAGTGGGGGCGGTATGGGCTGGGGAGAGGGTGTGACCGATGGGATGGGTGGTTGTTTCAGGGCACGGGAAGGTAAGGGGGGAGAGGGAACAAGCATGGGAGCTTCTGCCACGAGAGGTACTAAGAAGTAACTAATGAGAGGGAACAAGCATTGAATAAATTAATTAAATGTTAATTAATAATAATTATCAGAATATTAATAATAGATATATATTTTAATTAATAAAAATAAATTTTGAGCTAGTATAAACAGATATTTATTTATATAAACACAAATAAAAGATCTTGTGCAAATTAATAAATGTGAATTTTTTTTGAAATTCAGCTGTTTTACTCCACTGTCATTGCACTAATATCAACAATGGTATCGGTGTTATAAATGTGCTTGTGAAAATAAATTAACCAATGCTAAATGTAACAACCCGTCATCTACGACACCTCAACCCACGTTTAAAAGTGGCACTGACATTGCGGACCTCATAAACAGTGGATTGCTTTAAGGTAAATATAAACAAATCACAGAGCTATATACAATATTCTACATTTTCTGAAACACACAACGGAATGAATAAAATATAATAATCATTAATACAATATTCCCAAATGAACAAAATAACATAGTATCAAATATACTTCACTTACAACATTTCTCTACACTAGTAACAAAAATCAGCCTAATATCTGGGAATAACTAAGATAAAATAGTAGATAAGTAAAAATAAATATACGTCTCCATCATGCCATCACGCTTTCAAGTTACTACCAATCCTCTCTATCGACCTATCATAGGTGTATCTAAAAGAGAGAATGATATAGGGGGTCAGACATACATCTGGTGAGTGAAACACGTTATAAGTTTATAATACTAATAAGCTAGTAAATCAACACTTATACTCAAAAACCATACCTTAACATGTGTCATCTACCCCCAACAAGTCCTTTAAACACTATGTCTACTGGTTCTCGCTAAAATCTCACTAAAATGCCTACTGGTTCTAATCATATACCAAAACAATATGTCACGACTAAACATAAATTCTCAACTCGTCATCGCCACAAACATATTCACACGACCAAGCCCAAAGTCTCAGCTCGTATGCTGCGAAAAATATGCAGAGGACCTAGCCCAAAGTCTCAGCTCATATGCTGAAACGTATGCAAACGACTGAGCCTAAAGTCCCAGCTCGAATGCCAAAAACTTATGCAAACAACCAAGCCTAAAGTCCTGGCTTCAATGTCGAAAATGTAAGTGATTATTGAGGTCAAGTCCATGCTGGAAATTCGCCTAATAGTCAACGACACTACTGCAATCAAGCCAAAAACTCGTCGTCGCCCCACCGTTTATGTAGCTATTGGATTAATCCCCAACTCGTCGTTGCCAAACTTTAGTAATATAACCAAGGACTACTTTCCTCATACGGGTACCCTAAACGTCATAGTAGAACCCTCATATAATGAATCTAGTAAAATAAGGCACTTTTTTGAAGTAGTCCAAAACACAACAAAAACATACTAAAGCGTTCGTCGTCTCGCCACGATCCCGATGCAATGAACCATCTATAAAACAAAGGTCATATATAAGAGTTATAAGCACTTAAAGTATATGATATTATTTAATTTAATTTTGCACAAATTTAAATCTAATTAATTAACCTTCCTTTGTTATCATCCACTAAAGGTCCATGCCCAATACCCTCTCCAACAACTTATTCCCATCGCTACCGCGCACGCCACCCACCACTATTGCCAAATGCAACTGCAGCTACGTATTCCCCATCCCTACCTCCACGATTTTTGGCCACCTGGACCCATATTGGGCACCGCTGCCGTCGGGAGAACCCAATAGTCGCCAACCACTCTACAGCCAAGTCCGATGAATCCATGGTCGATCTCATCGATACGATTGTATAGATCGACTCCCTTTGTCGTCCTTTATAGGATTGTACTCTCTAATCTCTTTATGGTCGAGGTTTCACCATTGATTGAAAAACCCTAGAATGGATGGTCCACGTTTGTTGAACTTCCGATGCATTTTCCAACCAATCTGTACGCCCAACCGATGAACGAACACCATAAGTGGATTTGTATCGTCAAGAACTATGCTTTTGATATATAATATGTCTAATCTGGACCACTTTTATATTTCACACTTTTTAGTTAGAGAAAGATTAAATTTGCTAATTACTATCGATTAAAAATTATATTTTTAAACATTTAGCCATGTCATACTACATTCTAGTCAGGTGTATAAAACAATCGATTTTTTTAATTATTAATTACATCGTTTATAAATTTGGTTTCAGATCATAAGGGACGAATTACTACGTCTTATCACTATGTACAGAAATATGATAATTCCCACTCAACAATTAGACGTGCCTCCTCTTCCATTTGATGTATAACTTTCTTTTCCTTCACTATCTAGATTTTTCATGCCTTTGAAACTGCAAATTTCTCGATAGCTATGATTTATTTGCATAGCTCTCTTTGCGGCGATCAGTTTCATATATAAATTTGTTTAATTTGAATTTGATTTGGAGAATTTATAATTGATTTTGTTTAGAGATAGATGAAGAAGAAGATGGAGATTAGAGGTAAGATGTTTAAGCTAAAATGTGATTAGGAAATAGGTTTTAATTTCCATTTATAGACTGAAGTAATTCAAATTTAGGCAAAAATCTCAAAATTAATATATTTCTGAAATGCCACTGGATTTGACTTCTTCTAATTTCTATCTTATTTAACCAAACTCAGCAAGTTATATATGTTTTATGACTATAAATAACATCCTAGATGCAATGGAATAGGTCCCGAAGCCTAATTCCATCACCGTAGAATTTTACTATTTTGCCATTTATGTAAAATTATGATTTTACCCTTTGTAATTTCATTATTTAATTTCGTAAAATTTTAGGACGTTACATTCTCCCCTCCTTAAATGAATTTCGCCCTCGGAATTCCATGAGACGGACAATGCAACTCCCTTTACATCGTACAATCATACAAAATAGACATAGCTACATCCATCTAACATCCATTATACAACACAAGCGAAAACATAACCAAGAGTATATAATACATAAAATATGATATGAGATGAGTGCAGATGCAACTAAATCGATCTCCTATATGAATGCAAAAGCAATGCAACCAATATGCATGCAAACATCCTAGTATATGCAAATATATGTATTTCTATATGCATCCATATCAAAGTGTAAGCAAACAACTAAGTCCATAAACATAGTCGGTAAATATGTATATAATGGAACAATAAATATCATATATATAATTATTTAGCATGAATTAGAACACCTAACTATGAGTATCTACCCTAGGTTGGAATGTACATACATACAAGCCAACTCGATATAAACTAAACTGGTATAATCCAAACAAAGTAACCATAACAACCAAAACATATCATAAGGATGTGCGTATAATCAATCCTAATATCCATACATCCATATCTATGTCAACTAGCTAACTAAAGCAATCATGCAAACAAACAATGACCTAATGAGCAAACTAAGCCACAAACTAACCAAAAGAGAAACTTATTAGAAAAAAGCTTATGATGGGAAACCCTGATCGTCTCCTCGAGCTCCATCATTCTCATATCCAAAAAAATTCCTCGTTGTACTTGGACCAACTTCATTTTTCAATTTTTATGCTATCACATCAAGTCCTAAGATGCGAATACGCCTATAGAGTATTCTAGCTCTATCTCTACATTCACCTCATAAACTGACTAATCTCTACCGGAACCGCTAAATCGTCAACTTACGTTCGTTGATGAGATAAACAAAAAACGTGTGAACACCCGCCAACTTTTCAAGAAGCCCACTCAAATGTGCTGACTTCCCTACTCTTTATACAGTCGGGAAAGTCCCAATAACTTATGTCGCTAGCTTTCCTACATAACATATCTCAATAGCGATTCTTTTACCTATCTAGCTACCCACTACGAACTCTCTATGAATGCTTATCTTATGCAGTTTCCATTTCTTAGCATATCTTCAAGGTGTCACTAATCATATAATATACAAGTATAGCTTAGATTTAAACAGATTGCACTACTGGCATACCTCCATCATCAAACGTGCTCCGCCACTTGCTTCTTCGTCCTCGACCAATGGAAATTGTCTTTATATCCTTTGACATACCTCACTAAACTCATTTATTAAGTTTATAAGCACAATAACACGATAACGGATGAGGTCTTACCTTTAAGTGGACTAACATTTAGGATACTAGAACCACGTACTCCATTACCATTTAATTTATAGATATCACAAATGGATGGCTCCTTAATTTCGATGAATGTGATATTATTATTGCATATTTTTCACCAATTTTTCACGTGCGTCGGGCATGGAAAATTAGTTATTTACGAAAGGTCATTATTTCAAAACATTGACTCACTAAGATAGTTCTTTCAATCCAAGTGATGACTGAAACACTACAACAAAACAATCATATTACAACTTTTCCTTTACAACCAACACAAACGGACAGTTGTAATAGGTATCCTGTAACAACTGTTTTTGTTAGCAGTTGTAACAAAGACACTTTTAACAACTTTATCTATGCAACAGTTGTAATACGTGATCGGTTACAACTGCTTAACTTGTGCCAGTTGTAGATATATATTTATAACAACTGTTTTCGGCAGTTGTCTCGCCACATTATTTTTTTGCCCTAAATAATTTCGATTTCCCTTCCTCCTTTTCATTAACCGCTCATTTTATATTAAACAAAGTAAACTGGCTGCAAAATTTCTTATTCCTATTCCTAGACCTAAACCCTAACCTCATCCCGCTTCCCTCCACCGTTTCCATCCAGGAAATTAAACTGCGCTTGCTCGCCGCCGTCGCCGCCACTGCCGCTCGCCGCCACTGCCGCTCTCCGTCGCTGCCACTCGCCGCCACTGCCGCTCTCCGTCGCTGCCACTCGCCGCCACTGCCGCTCTCCGTCGCTGCCGCTCTCGACCATTGCGCTTGTGGCCCTTGTGCTCACCGTCTTTGCCTTGCCATCGTCAAAGCTATAGGTATGTTGGAGTGTGCCCAACTTTCTTTGATTTTCCTGTTACCTAACTGATGCTAACAGATCTACATATGAAGAAATTTGCTATATAAAGTTACGGTATTTTTTGTCTATACTACTTATTTCCCCTTAATTGATGTTAATGGATGCCACATTCAGGAAACCTTAATTGATGCTAACAGATCTTTCTTTGATTTCCAACTAGTTTTCCCTTTTTTTTATACATTTGTACGTTTCTGTTTATATGTTTATGGAAGATTTAGTTTAATTAATTTGATGGATTTTTTTGATATTAGATTGTAGGCTGTTTCTGGGTTTATGTGCTTAGAATGATGGGATGAATTAAACATGCTGTAAATTGATGATGGTAAATGATTAGTTTGATTGCTTGGATCTTGAATTGTGTAGTATTTGCTTAATTATGTAAAGTTGAATTTATTCAAATTTAAATTAAATTCAAAATTTGACATCTAATAAAGCAAAGTTTCATGCTTTTGTGTACTTGGAAATTTTGGAAAACAACCGAATCTGAATATGTATGAGATTTTTTGTTAATCTGTCTGAAGTATTAGGAATCAACCAGATTTTCGTTTATTTTTTCTCAGTTGTTTAATTCTTGAATCCTATGGAAGAATATGATTTTGTTTTGTTTAAAATAGAATTTTTAGAGAAGTTTCAAATTTATTTTAGAAAGATATGAACTGTTATACGCTGATTTTTTTAAAACTCTGAATGTATTGGAAATTCTTTGACTATAGGTGATTATATTCTTTTTACTGTAAAACAAATTCAGCAGTGTGCATAGTATTAGAATTTCAGTACCACTCAACTAGTCCTACCAACTTTTGAGTCTGCTTGATCAGTTTTTAAAAGCAAATTCATCCAATACATATTTTATTTATTTGTCCTCTCTAGTTTAGAGCAGTTTTCTTATTGTTTGCAATACCATTCAATTACCTTAGATAAAACTAAAAGTACACGAAAATAGGAGTTATAACAAGCTGTGGCATAAACATGTAGCATAAATGGACAGAAAATTTTCAATTGCATAAACAAATAAGCCCCTAGCAAAATTTTAGAGAAATCATTCAAGTTCCAATTTTCACTATACATAGCAGACCAACAAGCTCAACCTCTGTATACAGGTTCCAAATTGTTCAAATTATGGTTTGACTTGAATGGGATTTTGCACTGTGTAGGTGGACAGGCAATCCATTTCAGATGGAGATACAATCAATGTTTATGTAGATACTGCAGTTGCAAGAGAATCAACGATTCTTCCTCCAGAAGTACGTGAAGCAGCCACTAAGAGAGCTAAGGCTATATCAGTTAAAGACTACAAGGCTGCAGATGCTCTTCATAAGAACATTGTTGAAGCAGGATACAAGTCAGTAACACAAGAAATACATCTTATGTGTTCATCGTATTCCCTATATTTGTGTCATTCTCATATCATATGAACTTACTTTTTTTAACAGGGAAATAAGTAGCTCCAATGGCAATGAAACCTTGCAAAGAAATACAGAATAAGGCTGAGGTATGGATTTGTACTAGAATTGGAGTCTTGCTGGTCTTCTTTCTTATAAGGCTACACTCTTTTCATTGTCTCGCTGGTATTGCTATAAATTATGTTATTTTAGGGGAATTGATGCACCTGAGAGTGCATTGCCATTTGGAAAAGAAGTCAAGGAAGAATTGGTAAAGCTATGTGAAGGAAAGAGGCTCACGACTCTAATCTATGGTAGTAACGATCGGTACGGTCGCTTTGGTTGCGATGTCTATTTCAATAGCATTTTTATTCAGGTAACAAAACAGTTACAACTTAGAAGTAATCACTTCTTATATCTTAGCAAACCAATGATCAGAATTATATTAGTGCGTGTCTAACATTTTTTTAACAGAGTATCAATGGTAAACAAAATGCAGCGGAAGAACCAGTGACTCCTCGTGGCAATACGCCTCAGGTATTTCTTATAAATTATTTGCATACACCAGTAAAAGCACGCTTGAGCCATGTCCAAGATTAAATACAAACTAAGAATATCATGCTTTATTCCCACCTAAAGTAAGATATACATGATTTATTTTGTTTTTCTTATATTCTAGCGTTTTATTGTATTTGCATGTTAATGTCAAAAGTTAAGGTGTCAAAAGTTATTTGCATGTTGGCACCGACCATTGCTCCAGGAAGTGCAGTCTGGATCTGCTGCTAGGTTGGCTGGGTTAATCCAGACCATTAGCTAAAATATTACACCAAGAAAATCATGCCTTTAATGGTAGAAAAAACACAAATATCAGCTTCTTATTGCGTATATGTTGTTACCTATGAGCAAAGTAAGTCCAGCGTTTTAACCAAGAGTATTGCAATGTCATCAGAGAAAGTTCTCTTTCAAATCAAAACACTTGTTTAAAAAAAAATCTGTCAATCTGACTAGGATGGAATTTGAATACAATAATGACACGGTTAAAGGCCATGAATATGTACGAGAAAACCACAGTTAAAATGCAAATTTTTAAAAAAATAGCGATTTCGCCTAGCCATCTTAGTAAAAATTTAAAATTTTTGAATTTTCGAAATTAAATTTTCAACTTTCAAAGTTTTTAATTTGAAGAAATGTGAGAGTGAGACACTAGCTGAAGTCATAATAATGTGAAATTAATGAAATTTTCGAAGATATGTACCTCTTCAAATCGACTACCATAACTCCAGTATTGAAATAACAAGCCTTGGACCTCCGGTTCTCGAATGTTAACGCTAGCATCGGATTAGACCAAAACGACGATGTAAAATATCTAGAAAAATCAGTATCACAATATTCAGGAGCAGCTATAACAGACTCATCATCTACAAATTCAGTCTTGTACAGTTCACCAATATCGTCGACTAATATAACATCCGAATCCAAATAAACAACTCTATGAACCCATTCCGGAAACATACTTGCAAGGTACGATCGTGCATAATTCAATGGGCGATCGAGAGCTTCTCTTAAAGATGTAGATATTCTCCCCTTAACTATCTCTTCGTCAAAATGGTACATATTGAATAGAAGATAAGAAAATGAATGTGAGATTATTGATTTTAAGTGAGTTTCTTGATCTTCATTGTTTTGAGAATATATGAAATGAAAGTGAAGGTTTTCAGGGCAAGTGGAGTGATGGATGATGGATAGAATGGCAGCCATTGATCCACGAAGGTATGCTTCGTCTAATGTCATTGCTATATGGACAGTGCTGCTTTTTAGCGCTTTGCATTGTGATGCGTTCGTGAAGAACGGTGCCTCTGTGAAGTTGGAGTTGGAGTTGATCAAGAAATTTGCAAGGAGTAGTGTCAAAGAGAGCAATATTGATTTGGAATGAGGCATGGTTAGATAAATTATGAAGTAAGGTAATGTGATTAAGCTATGTAAGAAGGATTGAAGAGAAGGGGTCAATGTTTAATGATATGGCAGGCTGTGGGGCAAACACAAATGTCAAAGAAATAGAAGGTTTTATTTGGTAGCCGGCCATTGTGTAGGAGTGTGCTGATTTTTGTTAATTGCTTCAGGGAAAAGAGGAAATTATAATTTATATGTTTGTTCAACAGGTTGGGAAAAGTTGATAATTATGGATTGTATGTTGAACATTTGTAATATGGACTGTAGCCTTCGTTGGAGATGCTTTAAGAGTAGAAGTGAATTGAGGTTTTACTGAATTGGGAGTGGGCTTTTGCGTTCTTGAATCAACTGGTGGTAAATTGAAAGGCTTTATACGAGTGTTAATTTTAACGTAGAATTACAAATTATATTCAAAGTTTAGAAAAGAACTAAAGTAGAGTAACAAAATACAAAGTTCATTGCACTTTTTTGACTTGGACGTCAGGTGAGCGCATCAGCGGGAAAAAAAAAGTAGTAACAAATTAACCTGGTTCCTTTTTTATGTTTACTCAAATAAAAATTATATTCATATACCAACAATTGCTAAAGTACCACAAAAAATTATAGATCAAAATGTTACTTTACATTCTTCGTATCTTTTACAAAATTAACTTTATTTTCATCTTTTTATCTTTCCTTTTTCAAACTTAAAATTAGAAATTCTTTACACAAAATTAAGTTAAAATTCAACAAAATGAACTTTAGTTTTTACACTAATATTGCAACTTTTTTTAATTTATTTTTAAAATTTCTCAATTTCATCAAAATCTAACTCTAATTTTAGAAAAAAAATATACACTTTTACATTACAACAATTAACTGTGAATGTTGCCTTAATTGAAATTTTAGGTCTCACGATAAAGTAATTCATAAGATTTTATAGATTGGACCAAATTTCATTAATTTTAGGGTTAATTTAATGGATTATATTAAAAAGATAAGGGAAAAAAATAGTAATTTAGTAATAGATTTTTATAGGAAAATAACAAAACATGTTAAGTGATTTTTGATGCATGATTAAAATTTGTCATAAATTATTGTTCAACTTTTGGTGTAATAGAAAATCATATTTAGTTGTTAAGTAGACTTTCTTTCAAGTATTTAGTAAAGTTGGTGAATTATGACATTCAATTATGTGGCCAAGATAATTACTCTGTGTTCCTTTTTTCCAGTCTAAGGTTCTCTTTGAATATATATTTTCTACCAATTTTGCAAAATAATTATCTACCCCACACACACATATCCAATTTTCTGAAGAATTCATATCGGTTTTGCTAAATATGTTCTAATGCATGCAGCTTTAATTGGTTTCTTTTAAATATTATTTATCTCTTTCTTAAATCAATTGTTTTCTCTTTATACCATATCCATAATTTTGTATCAAAACTACATAAATTCTCAAAAGCATTTTACTCGTAACGGATGAAAGTTTAATGCCTCCAAAATCTGTTTTGCTTAACTTTTAAAAGTTTCCTATTTAAACTTACAGATTTTACACAACTTCTTAAAATTATGGTTTATCGGTACAAAGAAAGGTATCCTACATTATTTTGCATTATACAGCAATAAAGAGTCTCTTAAATTAGGATATTAGAGAATTAGTTGTCATTTATGTTCTTTATTGCTACCTTTAATTACCTCCAATTTCTTTACTTAATCCATGCAACAAATCATTCATCTTACCTTATTTTTACAGTTCTCTTACGACAGCTTAATGGTAATAAACATTTGATTTTTTGAGAATTAAAACATTTCCACTTTTACTTGATTTTCTGTCTATATAAACGTGGATTTTCGTTTACCTGAACATTATTCTTCATCAATGGCTAAAACGCTGAGAAAACTTCGTACCACTACAAAGAAAATGTTCTCCGAAATTGCTAATTTTTTACTGTGCTCCACACGTATTGAACAGCAAAAGTCTTCTCAAATTCAGCAAAGTTTTGGATATTTAGATCCTAATGATTCCTCGTACAATGAGGCAATCAAAGATTGTATAGCATATATGAACCAATCTTGGAAAAGTAA
This sequence comes from Allium fistulosum, assembly GCA_030737815.1. Taxonomy (NCBI): domain Eukaryota; kingdom Viridiplantae; phylum Streptophyta; class Magnoliopsida; order Asparagales; family Amaryllidaceae; genus Allium; species Allium fistulosum. Next base: position 517,533,389 of record CM060906.1, on the reverse strand, counting down.
AGAAGTAGAGGGGACTATGGAAGAACCAAAAATTGATTACGCACCTTATAATTTTGTTCATGTGAAGTAAAAGGTGACAAATTTGGAACATAATTACCAATTTAATTTTTTAATCATTGCGGTTTCGACTGCATGGAAATTGATTGTTGGAGGCGTCTGATCTACTTCGTCAGCTGAATCTTTTGTAAAGTTTGACTCTATGCTTTTATTTCATCCTAGATTTGTTTATTTTGATACAAGTTATTATGAAATTCTTTCATATGGTAGGAATGTCTAGCGATCTCAAAAATCCATGAGAACTTTGCATTTCAATGCTTGGTTTTATCTTTTGTAGGTTTTAGTGGCCACAAACATGAGTTGTTGGCCTGGAGGAAAAATTGATTTGCCTAGCTTGAAAGGTAGATATTAGTGCAAATTTATTCATGTTACCAAAATATTGATATATCTTTATTTTGCCTTCATGTTACACTACTCCTTTATTTTTCCTTTTCAGTCTCACTCAATGCGATATTGTAAGGATCCACTCGAAGAGGATAAACTTGATGTTGGGGATGCATTAAAGAAAATTGCAGGGAAAATGAGTTGTGTCTCTGGTGCAAAAGTCAAGGCAAGTCTGTTCATTTTTGATAGTAAACTAGATATATGGTTAATAATGAACGAATTAATGAATTATCATTGTTACTGTTTAAATTGAAAATATTATTGCCATGCCATGCTGTATAAACTTCCTGACCAATTCTCTTACAGCTTTAGAAGATGCTATTTTATAGACATGGACTGCTAGTCTCACACCATGTTGATTGATAATAGAAGGGAAATTTTTTTTGCATTAACTTGGAATTTTGTTAATTCAAATTCTCCACCAATTAAGTGGATGTAAGCTTAGCTAGGTTTGTGATGTGAAATTGAATTTTTATCCAAACAAAATATCATTTCAGGCTGTGCACACATAAAGGTACATGTCATACAACAGACAGTAATAAGTGGAGGTACTAATGAATGCATTTGCTGAGCAGGACAATAAAAGACATTTGGGTATGAATGTTGATGGTTGAAATGCAAGACCATAGACAGATCACGCACATTTAATAATTGCTTGACTATAGCAAATGGTTGTTTCTGTTTGGTACAGATTTATGTGATTAATCAGAATTTCGAATTGAAATACACATAAAATCAGGTCAAACAGAGACTTCCATCATATAGTCATGAAGTTGCATAGATATGAATGTAATATAGGATATAGGTAGATTGTTTATAAAAAAATTAACTAATGTATCTCACCAGCCATAACAGCCTTTTACACAAGTTCTGCATGTTTGTAACACGTAAAAAAAATCCCAGTTCAAGAATAGGACTTTGTGTTTTTTTTGTGCTACAAAGGTTACATATGTCAGTTTCTACGCAATCGTTCTCATTTCCACAATTTGATTTTTCTTCTTCCACTTTTTTGCTTTCTTTTGTTTTTTTCCTCCTCATCCATACAAAGAATTTATGCTATGGAGCTATACAAGATTACAAATTTTAAGAAATGAAAAGTGAAATTTCGAATAGATGTTGAAATTTTGAGATGACTTAAATATGTTACGGTGATAAAAACTAGCATCTGCAATTCTATTACAGAGTCATAATGCACATAAATTATTTTTCTAGTACTAGTATAGCTTGGATGGATTCTAATTCAATGTCCATATTTGGTTAAATTCATCTAAACTTAGATTTTTCATTTTTTCGCCTATTCGATATCCATAGCGTTTGGACGGTGCATAATTTGCAATAAAAGTCAAACAGCCAGAATGAAATTGATACAATGTCTTTTTTTACTCTCCATCGGACAAAGCATGACTTTTCTCTTAATTTTAGTAATCAAGGAGTGTGGTCGAAATTGCTACAACGTCTTTTTTACATATGCCGGTTTCTTTGAATTTTTAATCAGCTAGCTATAGGATATCTTTGTTGTTACTTGTTGTTTGTTTCTTTGAATTTTCAGTCAATTAGTTGTGAGAAATTCTGTTTGTTTTACTTGCTATTTAAGTTGTGTTTACAGTTTACAGCATCTCGGTATCGCTGTGGACAAACCACGGTTTTATCAACTGGATTTTCCTAGACAGGGTGCAATTATGTTAATTATAGTAGAACAAATATAGGTTGTGGCATATTAGATAAATCTAGCTAGGCTTTACATTTTATTAAAATTCAAAATTATGACTAATAAACATTTAGTTGTCCCCATAAATTATTGTGTACTGTTGCTTTTTGTGGCAATTGTGTTGTCACTCTGATCCTACTATGAATACTGTGTTTCCTTATTACACTGATCTACGGGGAAAGTTGCTCATATTATATGAATTAGTACTCGTATTCTATTATATTTATTGCTGCTTACATTATTCACATATTCAAGTATAGGTTGAATTTTAGTGATGTGTATATGATGAAATCAATTATGTCACAAAAGTCAACAAACAAAAAGGAATATATGCAAAAAATGCAGCAAAAAAATGCACAGATAAAACTAAACATTAAGCAAACTTAGTAAAATATTAGTATAATTGCTCCACCATATGCATGTACAGACCATACAATATTACTACATCAATAAGAAGTGGAATAGAGAAATAAACATTTTAAATATCTTAATGTTTAATAGTTTCCTGTGCACAGCAATAAGAACACTCGCATTTATGCTTTACTTTGAAGAACAATCATGAACTACTAAAATCTACTAAAATCTGCCTCATTTATTGCACCTAATTTAAGTTAACATGTACTGTATTGATATATCTTAGCTCCATCAAACCCGCAACTCTATACTAGAATGAGACAATAGCATTGTTGGCAACCAATTACCTGGTAGTAAACTCATAGATCTAAACTTTTGTCTATATGCAATTGGATTAACTACGACTAATATAATTGGGTTTTTACTACTCTATACATGGTGGTCTGGTCTTTCCTAAAACATTATTCTTGCTACTAATTTATGTTGCACACTCCTTTGTAGTTTAAGAATAGCAATAAATATAAGCCAATGAAATGAATAAATTTCATTGCGCTTAAGGAAGCAACAACATGTAGGGAGCGGTTATTTACAATATGTAAATTTCAGTAGAATGAATATTTACAATTCTCATTTTTTTGAATTTATTTCACTATAATGATTTATTTTTGCAGTCTCGTCGGAGAAGCAACAACGTCAACTAGTGTTAATATACAATTTCAGCAGCAGCTTAGAAAGTGCAAATTATTGAGTTGGCAAAGGACTGTTGTCGCAGAAGCAACAATTGCATCCACCGACCCTACTGTTTTAGTGCATCATGTACCACTAGGAGCAGATGCTTCAAAAGTTTGGGTCGATGCGGTGGTGGATCCTGAAGCTTTTCTATTTAGGCCCACTTCAGACATCTATACGATTGGACAAGCGGTTGGGACGCATGTTGCTTGGCATAACGAATTTATCTCTTTTGATTAGTAGGTATATGTACTTTTACTGATTTATGTGATGGATTTAGTTATGTTTTAGAACGGAGTTATGAATTCATAAATGATGTAAACTTGAATTGTTTTTGAATGTGAATGGTTCGTGTTATTTCAAGTATTTTAATGATTTTGGTTATTATTAACGAAATATTGGTTTTAATTATAATATCACGAAATTTATGGTTAATATCAATTGTGAAAAGATGAATTATAGTAATTTGTAGCAGTTGTAAAAATATTTGGTGCAACTGTCATCACTAGTTGTAATGCATCCTACTACAACTATTACAAACTGTTGTAAAATGTTAACGCAACAGGCGAATATAGTTGTTAAAATATTTATTGCAAGTGTCGTAAACAGTTGTAAATAAGTGTTTTACAACTACGAAAATCCGTTGTAAAAGATTCTATTATAACACCGGTTAGCAGTTGCAAAAGAGTCTTATAACAACTAATTTTGACTGTTGCGATAAACTTTAATACAAGTGCAAATAGTAGTTGTAAAAAGTTTTTTACAACTGTCGAAAGCTATTGTAAATAAGTCTTTTACAACTGCTATTTGCAGTTGCAAAAGAGCTTATTACAACTGCTTATGCAACTGTAGGTGACCGTTGTAAAATAATCCCACTCTATTACAACTGCGGATATAAAGACTGGCAGATGTCAGTTGTAATAGACCTATTACAACTGTTTTTGGCAGTTGTGAAAGGGTATTTTTGTTGTAGTGAAAAGAACTAATTTTCCCTCTTAGTCAATTTTCTTTAAAATCATCAAATCTCAGCTTCCTTAAAATTGCCTCGTACCTTATGCGTGCAAATCAAGACATTTACTTCATGCCTTGAAACCATCCAACACTAGATACTTCAAAAATAATATTAGCTCTACATGCTTGTGAAGTCTTATAAACTAACATAAGGCTGCAGTACCTTATATACATTTTCGTATTCCAAAATCACTTTACATAAACAAGTGTAGTCATCCTCTATCGGCGACTGTCTTATACAGCCAATATTCTATTATTTAACATTTTAGGAAACTTTTCACTTAACCGTGCTCTCATGCTTCCCACATCTTACATAAGCATATCTCAACCCTTAATGTAAACATATATGCTAATTTAAAACAACATTTAATGAGATATGCCTCAACAATTCAAAATAATAAAATTAAATCTATTATTTCCTTCTTAAGTATATATAAGCTTAGTATTGTTTATTATAAGAATACTTTTCTCTGTTATGTAAAAATAGTATACTTTTTTCCCAAATTGATAATATACTTCGGAAATCTTTTGTTTTAAACATATTACTTTAAATATTTCAAACATTGTTACTTAATCCCAAAAAAATAATTTTCATAAAATTTCCTTCAACATAGTAATATTATTATCAATTTACATTAAACAATAATATTTATTTAAATTAATTTTTTCTACAACTACTTTACTATTATCTAATTCAAAAATAAAACATTTTACATTAAATCCGAAAAAATTAGTTTATTTGCATCAAAAACAACAATAATTTATCTAAAAATATTAATGGAAAATATTATTTATTATTATTATTCTCAAAATACCTCTTATTTTTATTACTTAAATAATATTTTTTTCATAAGCTCCATAAAGCAATCGTATTATTATTTGCTCAAATTTAGACGGTCTTCTAAAAATCATATTGCTATTTGTTTACATTCCACCTTAAATAATAGTAAATTCTAAATTAAAAATAGATTTTTCGTTATTGTTTCAAAAAATTTGAAAATTCGTAAATAATACCCACATAATTTTCAGTTCAAATCCCTAAATTGCAAATTCATAATGCCTATTTCTAGCAAGTCCTTAGCATAATGTCATATTGACTATCCTAGCTTGTTCACTGTAATCAAATAAAACTTTATAAGCTGTGCAATTCCTTCCTAGCCTCAATCAAATTTCCAATTGGAAATATCAATAACTTTTCAATTTAGTTTTTAATCAAAATCGTTGATCTCAAATCTTATTCTATACAAAACTAGTAAGATTTAAAAACCATAAACTTAACCGCCAACTTTATCTAATGTTTAATTTCAATCTTCATATATTCTTTCCAAAATAAATTATTTAGATTCTACTTAAATAAATTTTCAAAAAGTTTTACTTTATAAGTTTCGTATTAAATCATATAAAATCATAAAACACTTTTATTTCAATTTAACATTTCATATCTATTCATATATCCCCAAATAAACAATTATTATACTTTTAATTTCCAAAGAAAATTTCTTTTCAATAATTCTTAAAAACATACATTCTTAAAAATATTTTACTTCCAAAACTCAATTCTTTATAGTTTTATCGAATTCAAATTGATTACTCCAAATATAATTAGATTTGAAATAACTTCAGATATTTTCTATAATACTCATACCTTATTTTTTTGACATTATTTCATATAATTTATAGCTAATTTATCATATATAAATATATACCATTTAATTTAATAACTAGCCAATTTCCAAACAACTTTAAATAATACATCATGTTTATACGTAAATATATGTTTTCAAAATTCATTTTTGGCTACTAATTATATTCGTATCCAATTTAAAAATAATTTCCAAAATGTTAATTTATTTACTAGTGCATTGTTTTAAGAGTTTATATCACAAATCCTTCAATTTCCATTCAAAAATACATATATGTTGCAATTAAAAATTTCCAGAAGTTTTTAAATTATAATTTTTAAATATATTTTCTAATTTAGATTCTATCCAAGATGGTTGTAACATCCCCTATCTTGAGGCCCGAAGCTAAGTGCTACAGATGCTGCATTCATCCATAGTATTAACTTCCGGTGATAAAATACGGTAAACTTTATGGTATCCATAATATCAGAAGCACATAAATGTGAAACAAAATCACAGATTCAAAAACAACTTTAATGATTAGATTGCAAAATCAAGTTTCATATTCCATTACATAATTCCAAACGATTCCTAGGTTTTGACTAAATATAATTATTACAAAATATGCTAAGAGCGACATATGAAGATGCCACCTTAGATGATCAGAGAACTAAATAGACATATCAGTCTTAATACATAACATCGTAAATAAAACTAAATAGCTTCTATACATAGTTAGCATTGCCTCCTGCACGTCTTCGGAAGCTTTATCGTCCAATCTACTAAACCTGTAAAACCTCAACTCTCAATCTACTCAAATCATTTTTTGAGCATCCGAGAGCTTAAGGTGAAAACATAAACTTTGAGTCAGACATAAAGCCTGGTGTGAATAATACTATATATCTCGGTTATTTGGTACTAAGTGAGACCACGCCGCTTAGGGAACGGGTTTCCCCTCACCAATATCCCTCTAAAACATATCTTTGCAAATCAAAATCCTACAATCAAACCGATTAAAGCAATCATAGCAATATCATATATGCATATAAATCAGCTAATAAATGGGCTATCTGTCCAAACAAAATAGTTTTGTTTGGCTTACTATTAACCTTTGGCTGACTCGGGCTTACCAGATATAATAAATAATCTAACTTCTGTTAGACACACTTCTGGACGTATGTCCCTAACTTACCTCTTTTAGGGTCGACTTATCCTAATGGTTTTGCGGGCTCACTAATAACCTATCTTTCTCTATATATTCCTTTCTTTGTGTAACATCATTTTAGTCTTACCTGTGACAAATCCCTACACACTGGAATTTTGGACTTATATTAGCTAGGGGATACTAGCTAAAGTTTAGGGTGCGAACCTATACCAATCCCATCTTGTATTCTAATATCTGAGTCATTTACTTAGGGCTAACTTCCCCATCAAAATTTTCCTTGAAAACATTTCTTGCAAATTGATTTATCATTTTAAATCATACTTTAACAAGGAAAATATACTCTTTGCTTTACTCAAATCTCTCTGCCATGTTATATATATGCTTTACTCAAAACAATGTTGATACATATATTGAGGGTTATCAATCCCTCCAAAGTAAGTTAAAATCCTTTTTAACTAAAAAATCTTAGGCCATAAAGCTAAGGTAAACCATTTGAAACCTTTGTTTAAAAACTTTAAACAACCCTTTTGAAACCTTTATAATAACCTTTCGAAATCATTGAAGGTATCCCTTCGAAAGCTTTATAAACCTTAGACATCCTCTTTTCAAAACTCTTTAAACTTGTCTTCCGAAAGCATTTGGAACCTTCCATTTAAATACTATAAGTACCTTTCGAAACCATTGGGAACCTCCCCTTCGAAACCTTAGTTCAAACCTTTCGAAAGCATTAGAGTCCTTTACTATAAACAAACATTTTGAAAGCATTGTGTTCAAGTAAGAGCTTGTGGAACATAGTTTCGAAACCATTTAAAACCATTCCATTCGAAACTTATGGGTTTGTCTTTCAATAGAACAAAGGGTCTTAAAATAAATAGGTCGAAAGCAACACTTTCGAAAGCAATTTCCTAAGTAATAGAAAGTGGAAGGTTTCGACACCAACCCTTTCGAAAGCATGGAGAAGCAGCTTCTTGTTTAAAAGCGAAAGCATCCTTTCGAAACCAATGTTTAAAGGCAAAGCGGCCTCAACTGGGTTGAAAGGTAGAATGCGGCAACGAGTGTCTCGACTCTGTCGAAAGTTTGTTTAAAACAATAGGAGACAACCTCTTTCAAAAGCTATCTTTAAACCCCTTTCGAAAGCTATTATATATATACAAAAGCAACTAAGTCGAAAGCTAGTTTGATCCCTTCGAAAGCATCCTTTATAAGCAGAAATAGTTCAAAGGCTACTCCTACCCCTTCGAAAGCACGTTTCGACTCTATACCTTTCGCCTACCTCCAATCCACTACATATCAAAGCTTTGATCCATGCGTATTGGTTTCGACTTGGTCAAAGGCGGAAGTATGAGGTCGAAAGCACCCTGGGAAGTGGCGAAGTAGTAATTTTTAACAAAACTATTTTATTGCCGTCTAAAGTAGTTGCTTTTCAACTAACTTCCCATATTTGTCAAAATACTATTGGTTGCCAATTTCTTTTCCAAATATTTTCTAACAGTGTTGCCGAATTCATTAATTATTTGTTTAAAACATTTAGCAAATTACCCCTTCTCCTTTTATAAACATATAAAACGTTTAAGTCCCATATCTTAAATAATTTTATATACTTAATAAAACACTTTGGAAATTTTTCCAAAAATTCCCATAAATCACTTTTAACATGTTTTCTAACATATTTAAATTTCTGATCCAAAGCTAACATATAATAGCCGTAATTAATTTTAAACCCAATATACCATTTTCTTTACTAGAAAATTCATAATAAATCCACAATAATTCAGAAAATTATGAAACTTGAAACACATCTCTAAAATAATATTTTCGACTTTATCACAAAAACGCAAGTCGTTTGGATGTCATCTAATAGGTTTTCCAAATCAATTCTTATCATAAAATCTATATGAAATAACCTAAATCATCAACAGGTATATATGTCCATTTAAACAATCAAAACATGGCAAAATCATTTGTTGAATAACACGAGTCTTATCTAGAAACCGAAAACTGTAAAAATGAGATGTAATTTATTATTCACCTTTAGCTTGTGTTAAAGAGGTTCAGATTTGCTCTTTGATTAATTTGATTAAGCTTCCTTCTTGAAATCTTGCTTATCTTCTCCTTGTTATCTTCTAATGGTGGCTGGCCAAGCTTGGTATTAAGTTTTAGTTCATGAATGTTGCAAATGAGAGTGGGTTAAGGGTTTAGGGTATATAAATATAACCCATTCCTATTTTTCCATTATCTTATTATCTTAAATTTTCATTTGCTTATTTATTGAGGTACAGCTACCCTAATACTTTACAAATATCAATCTCTTAACTACTTAATTTTTACATTATTCTATTTAGTTTATCTAATTAAATCTCCTGAATAATGTTATTTAAAATTAGGGGTGTTACAGACTCCCCTCCTTAAAGAATTTCGTCCTCTAAATTACAATAAGGTACTCATAAAATCAATCATAAAGGTAAAACAAACCATGAAACAAGTCAGGATAAGTGTCTCTAATCTTGCTTTTAGTTTCCCAAGTACAGTCTCCCTCATCGTCACTCCACTGGACTTTAACTAATCTGACTACCTTGTTCCTTAGCCTCTTCTCATCTCTCACGACTATATGAACTGGCTTTCTAACTATAGTCAAATTCGGCTCCACCACTAAGTCATCTAACATAATCGGTGCTATAGTAGTCTCTGGACCTTGGATACACTTTTTTAGATGAGAAATATGAAAAACATTATGGACTCCTGCGGAACTACCTGGTAACTCCACTCTATATGCAAGTTTCCCAAACCTTTCTATAAGAGAAAATGGTCCAATGAATCTCGGCGTCAATTTTTCTGATTTTCCAAATCCGATAACACCTTTCATCGGTGATATCTTGATGAAAACATAATTTCGACTGAGAACTCTAAGTCTTTCCGTCGCTTATCAGCATAGCTCTTCTGCCTAGACCGGGCTTCCTTCATTCTGGATCGAATTAACTCAATCTTTTCTACAGCTTTAATCTAGACCAATTTACCTATCCCTGGTCTCTAACCAACAAATGGGAGATTTGCATGGCCTTCCATACAAAGCTTCAAATGGTGTCATCCCTATGGCAGCCTGATAACTGTTGTTATACGAAAACTCGACTAAGTGTAGATGGTCTTCCCACGATCCTCCAAAAACTAGCACACAAGCTCGTAACAAATCTTCTAAGATTTTGTTAACTCTTTCCGTTTGTCCATCTGTCCGTGGATGGTAAGCTGTACTCATCTTGAACTTGGTGCCTAAGGTATCCTGTAGACTCTTCCTGAACTCGCTAGTGAATATGGAATCTCTATCACTTACTATACTACTAGGAATTTCATGAAGACTAACTATATTCTTCATGAATAACTTAGTGAAAACAGGTGGTGTCCTGGTTGACTTAATTGGAATGAAATGGGCACTCTTGGTCAACCTGTCCACTATGACACATGTACTTTCATTTCCTCTATTTGACCTTGGCAAGCCGTCTATAAAATTCATTGAGATAGAATCCCATTTCCAAATTGGAGCATCTAAAGGCTGAAGTAACCCACTTGGTTTCTGATGTTCGGCTTTTATCTGTTGATGGTTCAAACACTGCTTCGCCCATAAGCCTACATCTCTCTTCATAACTTCCCAGAATAAACTTCTCTTCACGTCCTTATACATCTTAGTTCCTCCCGGATGAATAGTGAACTTCGAATGATGGCATTCTTCTATAACTTCCTTCCTAATGTTTCCCACATTCGGAACACATAGTCTTTCTTTCTTTCTTAACCACCCATTTTGGTCAAGACTGAAATCTTTCAAGTCATCCTCTTTGTTACATCCATTAACTTTCTGAACCGTTCAGCTAATAATGGATCCTCCTTTTGCTTAGAAGCAATCTTTTCGATCATCACCGGTTGCACTTCTAAACATGACAACATAGCAGTTTCTGTACTAGAACTACTCTTAGATCTCCACTGTACTCCGCATGAAGTCAACGCTTCTAAATCTTTCCACTCATCTATCATTGCCAACACTTGCATTCTGATGTTTTCCGCTAAGTGCATCTACAACCTTATTGCATTTTCCTGGTGTGTACTCAATACCAAATCATAAGCGGCTAAGAACTCTAACCACCTCTGCTGTCTTATATTCAACTCCTTTTGAGAGAATAGATACTTTAATAACTTATAATCCGTATACAACTCGAATCTTTCTCCCAAAAGTTAATGTCTCCACACCTTCAATGCAAAAATCACTACAGCCAATTCCAAATCGTGAGTTGGGTACTTAACCTCATGCGGTCTGAGCTGTCGAGAAGCGTAGGCAATCACTTTACCTTTTTGCATTAACACAGCTCTTAACCCTATTCCACATGCATCCGTATACATCACTAAACCTGATTCCCCTCTGGAACAACTAAGATAGGTGCATTCGTTAATAAGTGTTTCAGCCAGGCTTTTAAATCTCCCCGAGATGGCCGAGATGAAAAATCCGAGATATCAACCAAAATCCGAGATTTGGCAGCCTATTTAGTTATAAGTGTTTTAAATATCGCCCGAGATAGCCGAGATATTTTCCCGAGATATTGGCCAAAATCCGAGATTTAAAACACTGGTTTCAGCTTCTGGAATGCGTCCTCACACTTATCAGTCCAAACGAATTTCACATCTTTCCGAGTTAGCTTGGACATCTGTGCCGCTATCCATGAAAAATCCTTAATGAATCTTCGGTAGTACCTAGCTAATCCAAGAAAACTCTTTATCTCAGTCACTATCTCGGGTCTCTTCCAATTATTCACCGCCTCGATCTTAGTCGGATCTACATACAACCATTTCTCTAAGACTACATGACCAAGAAACTTCACTTCTTTCTTCCAGAAATGACACTTCGAGAATTTCGCCTTTAGTTGATGCTGTCACAGTGTCTCAAGCACCACTCTAAGATGAACTTCGTGCTCTCTTTCTCCTTGGAGTATATCAAAATGTCATCTACGAAAACCAGCACGAACCTATCCAAGTGCTCTCGGAAAACTCGGTTCATCAAATCTACGAAGAATGTTGGCGCATTAGTTAGTCCGAACGGCATTACTAACCATTCATACGATCCATATCGGGTTCTAAACGCCGTCATAGGAATACTATCCTCTGCCACTCTAAGTTGATGGAACCCTGTTGCCAAATCCAACTGGGAAAATACTCTAACTCCACTCAACTGGTCAAACAAATCATCAATTCTAGGTAACAGTATCGATTCTTTATCGTCTTCTCGTTCAACTTACGATAATCGATACATAACCTTAACGATTTGTCCGGCTTCTTTGCAGACACTACGGCTGCTCCCCAAGACGAACTACTTGGTCTGATGAAACTCTTTCCTTCCAAATCCACCAACTGCACCTTCAACTCCTTCATCTCGGTAGGTGTCATTCTACTTGGTGGTCTACTCACCGGTTTTGCTCTGGGTACTAAATCTATCTGAAACTCAATGCCCTGTTTCGGTGGTAGTCCTACTATAGGTTCAAAGACATCTACGAATTCTCTAACAACGAAAACTTTATTCAACTCGTCTTCTACCTCCGCAACATCAAACAAAGCATTAACCTTAAAACTAGGGTGTTCTGCGGAGTATACTATTTGATCACTACTGCCAGGGTGTCTAAGTGATATTTTTCTATCATGGCAAAATATCCTAGCATCATATATACTTAACCAATCCATACCCAAAATAATTCTGAACCCTACGAAATCAAATACATGCAAACTGCAAGCAAACACATGACCTAACAATTCAACATCTCCTTCCAAGAGTCGCATAACCTCCTATCGGATTTGCAACCCTTAAGGAAGTAACTAGGTATGAGGATTCTAAGTTAAGCTTATCTACCAAACAATGAGATATAAAAGAATGTAATGCACCAGTATCAAATAGAACTCTAACTGACACACCATGAATCAAAAGCGTATCTCCCAACATAGCTTTTCCTTTCTCCTCTGTTGTTGGTCTCGAGGTAGCTGGCTCCAACGTAAACACTTTGCATTTCCCATCCTTGGTTGGCTCCTTGCACTGGTTCTTATAATGTCCAATTTGATCGCAGTTGAAGCATTTGATATTCTTCTTCCCGATCACCTTCTTTCCATCCCCCGAGCGACATTCATTTGCGAAATTCCCTTTCTTATCACATTTATAGCAGATTACCTCCGCCTTTCCTTCTTGGCAGCTCCACTCTTCTGAGCTCCTTTCTTGTGGAAAAACTTCCTCTTCTGGGTTTGTCCTCCTCGAGCTCCACCTATCTTGTTACCTTCAAGAAAAGCTAGCATCTCTTCCTGCCTCAGAGCCATTTCGACAACTACATCACATAGATCCCTAATGTGCGACAATGTGGCCTAAGCGAGTTCAGGCTTCAACTCACGAATGAACTTCTCATTCCTCTTAATAACCGTATCAACCGTAGCATACCCATACCTTGATAACCCTTCAAATCTTGTTGCATACTCAAGCACTGTCATATCTCCCTGCTCTAATTCAGCAAACTTCCTAAGCAGCGTAGACTTAGCAATCTCCGACATAAATCTTTCTTAAAACCTCCTTCTGAACTCAGCACATGTCATAGTCTCCTCATTAGCTCCGACCGTAACACGGTTCCACCAGTACAGTGCTGCTCCTTGTAATTGCCTAGAAGCAAGCCTCCTCCTCTGCTCGTTATTGAGCCCCAAATAAGCAAAAATCCTCTCGCAATGAAGTAACCAATTCTCCACTTCGATTATGTCTTCAGTACCAATAAACGGCTTTCCTCCCACCCTAGCATAATCCCTACTCGGTACAACATAGTTATTGATCACTAGAGCTTCTTGATTTCCTCCAACTAATCCTACAGCAGCTCCTGCTTGCATCATGTTAACGAAGAACTGATACATAGCAGCAATATCAACTTGCGGCATTCCAACACCCACATTAGCAGCTTGTGCCTGACCCGGATTCCTTCTGGTATTTGGTCTGGCATTCACATTAGTTATGTTGCTTCCTCCACCCAGGTTAAATCTTCTAGCATCTATATCTTACGTCCATAAAATCTGCATTCGAGTCTTTGTAAGGTACGGAAGAATAGCCTAAGAGAGATGGGAGAATAGAGATATAGCGTATACTTATATATAGCAAATAAAAGTACGTTACTATAGCGTTATCCCATACCCCATTCTTTTCTCTAATTCCTTAGGATTATTTTTTCAAAAACCATTTTAAGTTTGACACTCTTTTAAGTTTTTCATAAACCTATGCTCTGATACCAAGTTGTAACATCCCCTATCTTGAGGTCCGAAGCTAAGTGCTACAGATGCTGCAGTAATCAATAGTATTAACTTCTAGTGATAAAATATGGTAATGTTAATGGTATCCATAATATCAGAAGCACATGAATGCGAAACAAAATCACAGATTCAAAAACAACTTTACTGATTACATTGCAAAATCATGTTTCATATTCCATTACATAATCCCAAACGATTCTTAGGTTTTGATTAAATACAATTATTACAAAATACACCAAGAGCGAAATATGAAGATGCCCCTTTGGATGATTAGAGTACCAAATAGACATATCAATCTTAATACATAACAGCGGAAATAAAACTAAATAGCTTCTACATATAGTTAGCATTGCTTCATGCACGTCTTCGGAAGCTTTATTCGTCCAACCAACTAAACCTGTAAAACCTTAACTCTCAATCTACTCAAATCATGTTTTGAGCACCCGAGAGTTTAAGGTGAAAAACATAAACTTCGAGTCAGAAATAAAGCTGGTGTGAATAATACTATACATCTCAGTTATTTGATATTAAGTGAGACCACGCCGCTTAGCGGAACGGGTTTCCCCTCACTAATATCCCTTTAAAACATATTTTTTGCAAATCAAAATCCTGCAATCAAACTGATTAAAGTAATCATAGTAATATCATATTTGCATATAAATCAGCTAATAAATGGGTTATCTATCTGAACAATGTAGTTTTGTTTGGCTTACTACTAACCTTTGGCTGACTCGGGCCTACCAGACATAACACATAATCTAACTTCTGTTAGACACACTTCTAGATGGTTTGTCCCTAACTTACTTCTCCCTAGGTCAACTGATCCTAATGGTTTTGTAGGCTTACCAATAATCTATCTTTCTCTATATATTCCTTTTTGAGTGTAACATCATTTTAGTCTTACCTATGACAAAGCCCTACATACTGGAATTTTGGACTTACATTAGCTAGGGGCTACTAGTTAAAGTTTAGGACGCGACCCTATACCAGTCCCATCTTGTATTATAATATCCGAGTCATTTACTTAGGGTCAACTTCCCCATCAAAATTTTCCTTGAAAACATTTCTTGCAAATTAATTTAACCTTTTAAATCATACTTAAACAAGGAAAATATACTCTTTTCTTTACTCAAATCTCTTTACCATGTTATATATATACTTTACTCAAAACAATTTTGATGAAATATATAAGGGTTATCTATCCCTCCAAAGTAAGTTAAAATCCTTTTTAACTAAAAAAATCTTAGGCCATAAAGCTAAGGCAAACCATTCGAAACCTTTGTTTAAAAACTTTAAACAACCCTTTCGAAACCTTTATAATAACCTCTCAAAATCATTGAAGGTATCCCTTCAAAAGCTTTATAAACCTTAGACATCCTCTTTTCAAAACTCTTTAAACTTGCCTTCCGAAAGCATTGGAAACCTTCCATTTAAAATACTATAAGTACCTTTCAAAACCTTTGGAGAACCTCCCCTTCGAAACCTAAGTTTAAACCTTTCGAAAGCATTAAAGTCCTTTACTATAAATATATGTATATGCAGGATATATATATATATATATATATATATATATATATATATGCAAGTACTGAGAATGAAGACTGTACAGTATATAGATTCAAGACTGACAAATTCAAGATTGTAGAAATCAAGACCGAAGACTCATGAATATCAAGATTATCAAGAGTTCAAGATATCAAGATAAGTAATAGAGTCTAGATTTATGTTAAAACTTCATAATAGCACTTAAATCTTTATTCTAATTTTAATTGTGAAATGGAATCCACCTTCTCGCTTTAATAGTGGGATGGAACCCACGACCTTCTCTAGTGGAATGGAATCCATGAAATTTTCAAAATTACTTATTTTTAGATTTTTTTTCAAAACTATCTTTTTAGAAAAGACATCTCTCTCTCTCAGTTTAAATATTTTAGCCTTAATTCAAAAACTATTTTTAATCATATTAATTTCAAAATCATTTCTTGTTTTAAAACTATCTCGTGGTTTTAATGTATTGGCTTTAATCTAAAAATATTTATATATTTGGTTTTTATTACTTTTACATTTTGTAAGATCACTTTCCAATGGTTTTTATAATCATAAAGTATATTCAAAATAGTTTACAAAGTTCTAAGATTGTTTCGACAAACTTAAGAAAGAAAATCTCTTTTAAAACAAAAATCAATTTTCAAAAAATACTAGGGATGTCGACATGCCTATACCCCCCATGTCGACATGGTAGCCGTAGATTTCAAATTTCAAATTTTCAAAACAAGTGTCTATTCGTCATAACCTTTCGCGAATGGACATGACAGTTGTTCTCCTATATATACCAGTTGTTTTCAACGAATTTTAAGTTAGTTTTTATTCATTTCTTCACTCCTTCTTCTCCACTCAAATATTCTCTTATATTTCAAATGCTTTAACAAAATTCTATCAAAATCCTAAGTGAATCAAACTAGATCGTCTCTAGTTTGATTCTCTGCCACTCTCTCTCAAAGATCTCAGTGCTATTCAAAGTTATAGGATCATTTGTAAGCAAAAATCTAAAGATCGAAGTGTATCAAGTCTCTCTCTATCAAAGTGTGATTGGAAACGGTGTGATTGTGGCCTATAAATCAATTGGGTGTGATTGTAGCCCGTAAATCAATTGGGTGATCTAGTAGCCTGGTTAAATCAAGAGAGTTTGCCCTGGACTCGGAGATAGGAGGGTGTATCTCGTGGCCTTGAAATCTAGGTTGTAATATCGACATTGTATTTGAAAAGAAATATGCACAAGAAATTGTGTAGGACTGGATGTAGGGTAACTCTGAACTAGTATAAAATTCCGGTGTATTCTTTCCTTTACTACTTTTATTTACTATTTGCATCTGTGTTTGGTTCTGTGATTGTCTTTGTGTTTTTGATTTGCATCTATTTGGGTTTAATTTGAAAAGATTTCAAAACGATTCATAAAATTAATTAACCACCATTCAGCCCCCCCCCCTCTAGTGTTAATTCTGCCTTAAGATACGTAATCTGCATTTCCTGCAAATAAAACACTAAGGAAAATTCTCCAAATATTCTTATAAATCATTTTAAATATGTTTTCTAACATATTTAAATTTCTGACCCAAAACTAACATATAATAGCCGTAATTAATTTTAATCCCAATATACCATTTTCTTTACTAGAAAATTCATAATAAATCTACAATAATTCAGAAAATTATGAAACTTGAAACCCATCTCTAAATAATATTTCTGGCCTTATCACCAAAACACAAGTCATTAGGATGTAATCTAATAGGTTTCCAAATCAATTCTTATCATAAAATCTATATGAATTAACCATATCATCAACAAGCATATATGTCCATTTAAACAATCAAAACATGGCAAATCATTTGCAAAATAACATGGGTCTTATCTAGAAACCGAAAACTGTGAAAATGAGATGTAATATATTATTCACCTTTAGCTTGTGTTAAAGAGGTTGAGATTTGCTCTTTGATTAAGCTTCCTTCTTGAAATCTTGCTTATCATCTCCTTGTTATCTTCTAATGGTGGCCGGACAAGCTTGGTATTAAGTTTTAGTTCTTGAATGTTGCAAATGAGAGTGGGTTAAGGGTTTAGGGTATAAGAATATAACCTATTCCTATTTTGCCCTTATCTTATTATCTTAAATTTTCATTTGCTTATTCATTGAGGCATGGCTACCTTAATACTTTACAAATCTCAATCACATAACCACTTAATCTTTACATTATTCTATTTAGGTTATCTAATTAAATCTCCTGAATAATGTTATTTAAAATTAGGGGTGCTACAATGGTTCATATAAGATACACCATTTTAAAATTTACCTTTATTAATTATAAATTTTAACAAAAGTACAATATTGTAATTTTTTTCCTCAAAGTGTGACAACATATTTATAAACTAAAGGGAATTCAAATGACATTTCTTTACTTGTCAATTTATTTTAAAAAAAAATTGTTATACCATCTTTTGACCAAGAAATATATCATAAAATTTGGCTAAATGGCTTCTGTGATTGTAAGGCAGGAAGCCCGGAGAGACGGTTATCAGGCTCGGGAATCGATTATATTTTGAACTATGGAAAATAATTGGGCAGATTCGGACGGGTCCCAATCAAAGGTGCAATCAATATGAAGTGACAAAGAAGGCCTCGTAAGGCCATATTTCAAATTTTAAGTCAATCGAAGTTCGTATGCTCGAGTTATGGTCAAAGGAAGACTATATGGATCGATCGGGAACGATCCAAAAAACAGCGTAAATCGACGAAGATCGATCAATATCTCAAAATCTACAAAGTCAATGCACTTGAAACATTCAGAGCATCACTATAATAAAGGATGAAGTCCACAAAAACTATTGCATGACAAAACTCCCAAATCTTGGAAAAAGAGGTTGATCATTATTGGAACGATCGTACAAATCAGCCATAACGATCCATAGTTTTACGGAAAATGCAATATCTCACAAACAGTATGTCGGAATTGCCTGAAATTTGGAGAATATGTATCTTATATCATGGAGCACTCCCATAATGGATCGTAGCTCAAAAGGATGAAATCTTGGAAAATAGACCGATCGTTATTGGAACGATTGTACAAATCAGCATAACGATCCATAGTTTTACGGAAAACGCGATATCTCACAAACGATACGTCGAAATTGCACGAAATTTGGAGAGCAAGTAGCTAACATCATGCGGAATCCACATGATTGATCGCAGCTCAAAAGGATGAAGCATGGAATGATCTCCTATGATCCAATTTCTAGTTAAAACAACGAAGATCGATCGATGTCTCACAAACGGTAAGTCGAAATGGTGCGAAACTTTGGAAGCATGGACTAGAGGCATGTGGGACCTACATAAAAATGATCGTAGCCCCATTGGAGTTAGTATGGAATGATCGATCGAAATTATTTTTGGTATCCGATCGATCCCAAATTTTATGGGTCGGGTCGTATGGGCCTGGAGATTCTTCCACCAAAATTTCAGCTCGATCCATGCACGTCTTCACCTATAAATACAACAGACTTGGCTCATTAAAAGGAATTTTTTGGCTGACTCTCCTTCATCACTCCTTATTTCTTCCTCCATTAATTTTTTAAGGCAAAAACAACTGTACTTGTAATCATACGGTATAAATAAAAGATTGTTAGAGTGGACGTAGGCCGGAATTTGCCGAACCACTATAAAACTATGTGTTCCTTTACTTTTTCTGCTATTTATTCTGTGATCTATGAATCTATATTTCTCTGTTTGGATCTAAATATTGAAAATTGGTTCTTTCATATACAACTGGGTGTTTGTGACCATTTTTGGCTCAAACAGTTTCTTTATTAAAAACCTAATATACATCAAAATATAAGTGCAAACAATGTGTCTCATACTAAACTTATTTTTTTTAAATAACAGCTTTATAATATTTATGGAAAATTACCTCTTAATTATTACCATTTTAAAATTTAAAATAAGGGGTTATTAGTTCAATACTTTAAACAAACTTTGACTTCTATAATTTTTCCAAAAATCTCAAACATTAATGCTTCTAACCTTTTAGGGAAAACATTCTGATTAATTTAAATACTTTAATTGGAGCAGATCATAACTTACATAAGCCCAACTAGGTCATATGAAAAAAATGCTTAGGTACTTTCATTATGCACCATCGTTATTTCCTATGGACTTAAGGGTACTGCTCTTCTTCTTATTCATCTCTAGTTCCACAATTTACTCCATTATGACTTAGCATATGAATTCTCTTTTAGCGGTATTCTATGGAGTAAATTACAACAATTGTGATGAATTTAGTTTCCACCCTAAACGATTGAAATATAAGATTTATTTAACTCGTAGCTATTTGCTTCTATAAGGGATAAGCCAACAACTACCTATACAAGTCAAATTATATGGGGTGTGGCATAAAAATTAATATATATATATATATACATAAAAAGTAATATATATATATATATATTACAAATACGCTCTCTCAAATGCCCTAATTTATTAGGAATCATCTAACCTAAGCTCTGATACCACATATGACAACCCCTCGTCAACGATTCCCCAACCCACGTCTAAAAGTGGCATTTGTATCGTGGACCATGCAGATGGCGGATCATTCTAAAGTATAAACAAATCACAGAGCTATCTATAATATTATACACTTTTTAAAACTCACAACAGAAGGAATAAAATATAATAATCAATCATACAATAATCCCAAATGAATAAAATAATACTGTATCAAATATACTTTACTTACAACATTTCTCTGTACTAGTAAAAAATCAGCCCAACATCTAGCAATAACTAAGACAAAGTAATAGATAGCTACAAACGAATATGCATCTTCATTGTACCAACACGCCTCCAAACCGGCAGCAATCCTCTCTATTGATCTATCATAGTATATCTAAAACAGAGAATGGTAGAGGGGGTCAGACATACGTCTAATGAGTGAAATGTATCATATAAGTGTATAATACTAATAAGCTAGTAAATCAACATTTACGCTCGAAAACCATACTTTAACCCATGTCACATGCACCCAACAAGTCATCTAAACACAATAATATACTATAGCTACATCATAAGCTAAGGTATCACTAAATTGCTTAGTGGTTCTAACTATATATCGAATCAATATGTCACGATTGAATCCAAAGTCTCAACTCATCATCGCCACAACCATATGCACACGACCAAGTCTAAAGTCCTAGCTCGTATGCCATAAAAAGTGTGCACACGACCTAGCCTAAAATCCTAGCTTGTATGCCAAATACGTATACAAACGACCGAGCACAAAGTCGTAGCTCGAATGTCGAAAACGTATGCAAACAACCGAGCCTTAAGTCCCATCTCGAATTCCGAAAACATACATGACTATTAGGGCCAAGCCCATGCTAGACATTTGTCTAACGGTAAATGACACTATTGCGATCAAGCCCAAAACTTGTCATCATCCCACCGTTTATGAAACTACTGGATCAAACCCCAACTCGTCGTCGCCAAACATCACTGGTACAACCGAGGAATACTTTCCTCATACGTATACCCTATACGTCCTAGTAGAATCCCCCATATAACGATTCAACTAAAATAAGACACTTTTTTGAAGTAGATCAAAACACAACAAACAGAATACTAAAGCATTTATCGTCTTTCCGCGATCTCGATGCAATGAATCACGTGTAAAACGGAGGTCGTATGCAAGAGTTATAAGCAATCAAAGTATATGGTATTGTTTAATTCAATTATGCACAATTTTAAATTTATTTAATTTATTTATTAATTAATTAACCTTCCTTGGTTATCACTCACTATAAGTCTGTACCCGGTCCCTATTCTAACGACCTCTTCCCATCACTATCGCGTATGCCACCCACCATCATCGAAAATCCAAATACATCTACGAACTCCCTAGCGCCGCATCCACGTTTTCCGACCACCTAGTCCCATTTCGAGCACTGCCGCTGCCATGAGAACCCAATAGCCGCCATGCACTCTTCAGCCAATTCTGGCGAATCCATGGCCAATCTCATTGATCCGACTGTATGGATCGACTCCCCTCATTGTACCCTACACGATTGTACCCTTTGATTGCTCTATAGTTGACGTTTCATTATTAATCGAAAAACCCTAGAACGAACGGTCCACGTTTGTCGATTTTTCGACGTGTTTTTTAACCAATCTGTACACCCTATCGACAAATGAACACAACTGGTGGATTCGTGTCATCGAGCACTATAATTTTGATATATAATATGTATAATTCGAAACACTTTTTGTATTTCATAGTTTTTAAAGATTAACTTTTGTTTATTACAATCGATTAAAATTTATATTTTAAAACATCTAGTCATGTCGTACTACATCCTAATCAGGTATATAAAAAAATTAGTTTTTTTAATTATTAGTTAACCATTTATAAATTTGGTTTCAGATCATAAGGGGTGAATTACTATGTTTTATCAATACATACACAAATATGCTAAATCCTACTCACCGATTAGTTGTGCCTCCTCTCTGATTTGATGTAGAACCTTCCTTCCCTTCGTTATCCAGAATTTTCATGCCTTTAAATCTACAAATTTCTTGAAAGCTTCGATTTATTTGCTTAGCTCTCTTCACGACAATCGTTTTCATATATAAATTTGTTTAATTTGAATTTGATTTAGAGAATTTATAATTGATTTGTTTAGAGATAGATGAAGAAGGAAATGGAGATTAGAGGTAAGATGTTTAGGCTAAAATTTGATTAGAAAATAGGTTTTAATTTCTATTATAAGCTTAAGTAATTCAAATTTAGGCAAAAATCTCGAAATTAATATATTATGAAAATGCCACTGGGTTTGACTTTTTCTAACTTCTAACCCATTAACCAAATTCAGTAAGTTATATATGTTTTATAACTGTAAATGACATTTGGATGCAATAGAATTGGTCTTGAAGCCTAATTACATCTCCTATAGGAATTTACTATTTTGTCATTTACATAAAATTACAATTTTACCCTTTTTAATTTAATTATTTAATTTTGTAAAATTATGGGATCTTACACTGAGGGTAGTGCCTTAATAAAAAGTTAAAATAGATAGAAAAGGGTGCTTAAACTAAGAAGAAGTTTCCTTAATTAAGGACCACAATCTATGGAAAACCTCCCTATCTCCTAGCCCTTACCGTGCTCATCAAAATAGTCTATTTCTAGGGTAGACTTAAATGTTATTTGAGTCATAGGTTAATTCAAATAACATATTTGAATATTTTAAATTAATTTAAGTGTTTAAAATAAATAAATAAATAAATACATAATTTTATAAAACTTATAAAATGCAAATTTAAAATTGTTTTAAATTAGATATGTAGTTAATTAATTTTAAAAAGTGGAATAATATATAAGTTTAAAATTTAATAAATATAAATGTTATATTTATAAATTAATTAAATTATTTAATTAACAAAAGAAATACATATGAATATATATGTATATAACACTAAATGAATTATAATTTTTCTAACCAAAAGCGTATATATACTATATTATAAATTTAACAGGAGGTCAATATGAAAAATCCATGAGACTTAAGGAAGTATACATTTGATATATATAAATTGTATTCGATACTTTACATACTCATCTTCCTTAAATAGTTGATAATACTCTATTGTATTTAAATTATGAATTAAATAATAATAATGCTCTTCAATATTTATAATATATGTAGAGTGATAGAGTCAGGGGTGTGCTCCGGGGTAATTCTATAATTTACTGTAAATTATTAACTTTACAAAAAAATGTCGTTCAAATAGAAAGGTTTTTTCTTTCTATTATATATTTGATATAATGTGTTATATTAATTAATTAATTTAACTATATTTAATAAAAAAATTAGAAAAGATATGTTTTGTGATAGTAATTACAATGTGTTGTAATCATGAGAAATTTATTACAATAAAATAAACATACCGTTTTAAATATTCATAGTCAAGATGTATCGAGACTGGATATTGATAAATCTATTAAGACTAGAGAACATAACACTTCGAAATGCTGGATAATATATTACTAACGACTGTTGGAGACACTAAGGGGTTACATACTAATATTTTTTAGATAACTATGGAATCACTCATTCGATAGTTTTCTATTGGTTAATATAACTAAGGTCAAACAAAAAATATCGATATGACAATATTACATAATTCTCTTGACTTAAGAATGCTCTCGAGCTTCAATATGAAAACTTCACTTTGATTATAGTTAAACCATGGCTAAACGTCAAAGGAAAGACTAAAGTTGGGTCCAATGAAAGCATTGGGAGTGAAACACTATTCAACAGAGAATTCGACTCCTCGATTATATGATGTTAGTATCACGGTCAGCTGAATTCAATTCAAACTCAAAATCTTTGGCGAGAGCAGTCCGGTTAATAATAATAATAATTATTATTATTATTGAACTAAGGACTTTGTATTTAGACTATACAAGTTAAATGCGGATGATATTTGAATTTTGACCATTCCCAAATTTCGTAAGCCCTAATATGATATAGTTTTGATGAAGAAATTGGTATAAATAATTGTTACCACCGAGGACTGCTTAAAATAAGTAAAATTTGATTTTACCGAAACCATGTAAGTGATAAATTTGGCGATAATGTCACACCACTAGCTAAGGTGACTTGTGAATGTTAATATTCGAATTGTTCGATATTAATCACTAACCGAATTTACACATAAGAGTCACATAATATAAATGTTGAATACTCAGACTACCACCCGATTTAATTAAATTATAAATTTATAACTTAACTAAATTAATTAATATTTGTGAAGTATTAATCATATAATTTTATTTTATTTATGTTGATCTGTATAAAAATAGTGCATATATAAAAGTTGTGTACACACGTATCGATATACAACATCAATGAACGTTAAATTTGATTTAAATGCATAATATCTGATCAGGCTTGAAATGAAATGAAGGCCCATAAAGGGGTCTTGTACATCCAGCTATGGCATTTGGAAGGATGGCTTGTGATAAGGTGTTGTAGAGTTTTAATTGGTAGAGAGAATAGTGCAACGGAATACTCCTTTAGCCCCTCATTTTGTTTTCTCTCTTTTTGCTTCTCCATTAGTCATTTCTGGCTGAAAACTCCCCTTGCCCCCTCCATTATTTCAAGCTTCACAAATACAATTTTAAATAAAAACAACGCAATTATGGGTATATCCTTTAGTCGGGTAGCTCTTTTTGGAAGAGATTAGATTTAGATCCAAAGGAGTTAATCAGAATCAGCATTCAAGATGTCATTTAAGGCTATGGTTGAGGTAACTCCCTTATTTACATTCATACACATATATTATTTATTTATCATGATTCATACATGGTTCGATAAGTCAAATATATCATGAATCTTTATATGTATGTACTGTCACTTTAGGATGTATACATACATACATACATACAAACATACATACATATATATATATATATCTGTATTGTTATCATAATTATTATTATTTTAATATTTATTTGTGATTCTATCCTCGGATATGCTATCAAAATAAAAAAAATCGAATTATATATAATAAATTGAATTTTAAATCAAAAATTGATTTCTAAATCGAATTAACATACATACATATGTAGTAAAATTATTATTAAAATTGTCGGCAGATTGTCATTTCAAAAATGTTTATTTTTTTTAATAAACTGAAATATTTTTATATATTTTTATTTTGCATATAATGCATTAAATTAGTTTTAGCATATTATATATATAATTATGTATGTATGTATAATTTAATATATTTACAATTAATGTGCATTGTAAGATAATTCTTCACAGAAAAAAATTACTTTTGATTTCCTTATGAAAATCATTTTTAAATTAAAAAATAACAAAAAATACAAAATAAAATTCATACAGATTTTAAATAATAAAATTTGATTTTTTTCAAATTGTAAGTATTGCTAGAAATAAAATATATACAAATATATTTTATTTATTTATAAACTAAATTTTATAACAACATTTATACTATAAACAATTTTAAAATATTAATTGTAATATATATATTTATGAAAATAATAAATTATTTTCGTATACATATTTATTGTTTAATAAATATAAATTTAATACAAAATGAATTTTAAATTTGAAACTAAAAGATATTTTCAGATCTATACCTAATTTTAAATTTTGAATTTTGAATTTTGAATTTGAATTTTAAAATATATATATATATATATAATTATATATATATACGAGATTATAAAACAATAGCAACCACATCTAGCATTCCCGAAACCCTAGCGAGCAAACTGGAAGAGGATGATAGTGGTGGATGGAAGGAGGTTAAGAGGAAGGGAAAAGAGAAACAAACGTTTGTGGAGGTACTAAAGAAAAACCCCACGCAACCTTCCCAGAACCTCAAACCATGGGTAGAAGCATTGGGGAATAAAATTGAAATGAATGGTAAAGTTAATTTCTTTGAATCTTAGTCGGATGGTAAAAAATCATATTAATTAATAGATGATGAGGATTATGTTGAGTCCAAATGCATGTGGAAAAACTCGGTCTACATCTACATGGTAGGTAAAAGGCCTTATTTTGTTTATTTTAAAGCTTACATTAAAAGGGTTTGGAACCCTAAAGGCTCATGGGATATTTTCCTGAGGGATAACGGATTCTACTTAATCAAGTTTGAACGGGAAGATGATTATTGTAGGATTCTTAAGGGGGGTCCATGGTTTATGGACAGCAATTTGATTTTCATGTGTAACTGGGAAGCAGATTTCAACTTTGAACGTGTAATGCTTACAACTTATCCAGTTTGGATTAAATTCAACAATCTAAACCTAGCCTTATGGAACATGAGAGATGTATAAGTAAACTACCAAGTTTAGTGGGTAAGCCTCTGGATATTGATGAAAATACCAGGCAAGTGAAACAAATTAAATATGCTCATGTATTAGTGGAAATTAATGCTAGTTCAGATCTCCCTAAAACAGTTAAAACCATTGATAAACAGGATGTGTATATGTATAAGAAGTAGAGTATGAATTTGTGCCTCCCCGGAGTAGTGAATGTAAGTGCTTTGGTCATAGTAATCAACATTGTAATATTAACATAGAGAAACCAACACAGATTTGGATGGAAAAGACAAAAAACATCACCACAAAAACAGCTGCACAAGATCAACCTGAGACTAGTGATTCAAAAAATGAAGAAGCAACAAAAAGTAACACACAAGATGCTGCAGTTAATGACTCCCACCGACCCTATAAACACCCTACAGTTAGTGAGTTGGGCTTTGGATCAAAGCCAATAATTCCTCCAGTTCAGGATCAAAAAGCAGAGGTGACCCCTCCTGAGGTAGATTATTCCCTAAATCGAGATGTGGCTGAATCATCTAATGGCAATATTGCGAAGGAGGAGGAGGTGCTACCTGAATCTCGAAAGGAAATTCATCAGTTGAATATACACATGGAAACTTCTGAAGAAGAAGAAGATGAAGAGGAAGAAAACATTTAGAATTGGAGTTATTAGGTCATACTTTTGCCTGCAATCTGTTTGCGTTTAATTTTGTGGGCTTTGGGATTATTTTGGGTATGGATTGGTTAAGCAAATATGATGTTAGGATATTTTTCCAAGATAGGAAAATATCATTGAGACACCCTAATAGTATGGTCGAATTATACAATCAGTTGAGAATTTGAGTTTAGATGTTTATGTTTTATTGGGTGCAACAGAGGTTGAAGATGAGTTGAGTCGGATTTTAGTTGTAAGTGAATTCGTGGATGTTTTTGAACCTGTTAAAGGATTATCACCAAGGAGAGCTATTGAGTTCAGAATTGATCTTGTACCTAGCGCTGAACCCGTTAGTAGACCGCCTAGCAAAATGACACCTACAGAGATGAAAGAGTTAAAGGTGCAACTAGTGGACTTAGAAGGAAAGAGTTTTATTAGACTAAGAAATTCATCTTAGGGAGAGGCTACGATGTTCGTAAAGAAACCGGATGGGTTATTGAGGTTGTGTATTGATTATCGTAAGAAGAATGAGAAGACGATAAAGAACGGATACCATTTGCCGAGAATCAATGATTTATTTGATCAGTTGAGTGGAGCTAAAGTGTTTTCCCGGTTGGATTTGGCGATAGAGTTCCATCAACTGAAGGTGGTGGAGGAAAGTATTCCTTTGTGCATTTCGAATGAGGTATGGTTCGTACGAGTGGTTAATCATGTCATTCAGGTTGACTAATGCGCCTGCTTTCTTTGTGGACTTGATGAACGACAACACTTGGATAGATTCGTGTTGGTGTTCATTGATGACATTTTGATGTATTCTAAGGATGAAAGAGATCATGAGATTCATCTTAGAATAGTGCTTGAGACATCATCAACTAAAAGCGAAGTTTTTGAAGTGTCATTTTCGAAAGAGAGAAGTGAAGTTTCTTAGTCATATAGTTTTAGAGGAAGGGTTATCTGTGGATCAACTAAGATTGAAGCTGTAAATAATTAAAAGAGACATGAGATGGTGATCGAGATAAAGAGTTTTCTTAGATTAGCTAGCTATTAGCGAAGATTCATTAAGGATTTCTCTCGGATAGCAGCACCTCTGACTAAGCTAACTAGAAAGGACATAAAGTTTTTTTGGTCTAGTAAATGTAAGGAAGCGTTCTAGAAGCTAAAACATTTATTGATCAATGCACCGTGTTAGTTGTGCCAGATGGTAATCAGGATTTGGTGGTGCATACAGATGCATATTGAATAAGATTAGGAGCTATGTTAATGCAAAGAGGTAAAGTGATTGCCTACGCTTCTTGACATCTCGGACCACATGAAGTTAGGTATCTGACTCATGATTTGGAGCTGGCAGTAGTGATCCTTGCTTTGAAGATGTGGAGGCACTACCTCTTAGGAGAAAGATTTGAGTTTTTTATGAATCATAAGTCTTTGAGGTATTTATTCTCTCAGAAAAAGTTGAATATGAGACGGCAGAGATAGCAAGAGTTTTAACAGCTTATGATTTTGCTATCGAGTATACGTCAGGAAAATAAAATAAAGTTGCTGATGCACTTAGCAGAAAACATCAGAATGTGTCATTAGCTATGTTAGCGGAATGGAAGGATTTAAAAGCATTGACTACTCATGGTGTGCAGGTAAGATCAATGGCTAGCTCTAGTCGAGAAACTACCATGTTGTCCTGTTTGGAAGTTTGACCGGTGATGATCGAAAGGATTGCTTTTAAGCAGAGAAATGATCCATTGCTAGCCGAAGAGATTAGAAGGCTTGAAGGTGGAACCGAGACTGATGATTTAAAGGATTTTAGTCTTGACTAGAATGGATGGTTAAGAAAAAAGGGATGATTGTGTGTTCCAGATGTTGCTAACCTAAGGAAGGAAGTTCATAGGAAATGTCATCGATCGAAGTTTACTATTCATCCCGGAGGAACTAAAATGTATCAGGATATGAAGAGGAGTTTCTTCTAGAAGGGTATGAAAAGGGATGTAGTCTTATAGGTAAAGCAATATTTGAATTGCCAACAAGTGAAACCCGAGCATCAGAAGGCAAGTGGATTGCTTCAGCCCTTAGATATACCGGTTTGAAAATGGAATTCTATATCCATGGATTTTATTGATTGGCTACCAAGGTCGAATAGGGAAAATGAGAGTATTTGAGTTATAGTGAATAGACTGACCAAGTGTGCACATTTCATTCCTGTTAAGTCGACCCGGATGGCACCTTTTGTATTGGCTAAGTTATTTATGAAGAACATTGTTAGATTGCATGAGATTCCTAGTAGTATAGTCGACGACATAGATACTTTGTTTACTAGTGAGTTCTGGAAGAGTCTACAGAAAGTGTTAGGCACCAAGCTTAAGATGAGTACCACTTATCACCCATAGACGGATGGGCAGACGGAGAGAGTCAATAAGGTACTTGAAGATTCGTTAAGAGCTTGTGTACTATATTTTGGTGGATCATGGGAAGACCATTTG
The DNA here is from genome assembly GCA_030737815.1 of Allium fistulosum. Lineage (NCBI taxonomy): Eukaryota > Viridiplantae > Streptophyta > Magnoliopsida > Asparagales > Amaryllidaceae > Allium > Allium fistulosum. The sequence goes on along the minus strand of CM060906.1, from coordinate 517,503,530 downwards.
CACTTAGCTAAGTTTTTCTATAATAATAATTATCAGACTAGTATAAGAATAGTGCCTTTTGAAGCTTTGTATGGAAGGCCGTGCAAATCACCAGCATGTTGGTTGGAGACCGAAAACAGATTGGATCTTGGTCTAGATATGGTGAGAGAAGTCGTGGAGAAGATTAAGTTAATCCAAGCTAGGATGAGGGAAGCTCAGTCTAGGCAGAAAAGTTACACATATAAGAGAAGTAAGGATTTAGAGTTCTCAGTTGGAGATCGTGTTTTTATTAAAGTATCATCGATGAACAATGTGGTACGATTTGGAAAGTCAGGGAAACTTGCACCTGGATATGTTATACCGTTCCCTATTATAGAGAGGATCAGAAAGCTCGAGTACTGGGTAGAGTTACTGAGTAGTTTGGTAGGAGCCCATAATGTTTTTCATGTTTCTCATCTTAGGAGGTGTGTGTATGATCCGAAGACTACTGTTACTCCGACTACATTGAAAGATTTAGTGGTGGGACCTGATCTGACTTTTGTGAGACAACCAGTTTGTGTTGTGGGCAGATATGAGAAGTAGCTAAGGAACAAGACAGTCAAACTAGTAAAGGTCCAGTGGAGTGATAACAAAAAGATTGTACATAGGAAATAGAAGACCGGATTAGGGATACTTATCTTGAGTTGTTATGATGTTATGTTTTATATTTGTTATGTAGATTTTCTAGCTGGTAGGATATACTAGTATTGTTTGTTACAATTGTTTGCATGTTAGATATGCTTTGTGTGGTCCTTACTGAATTTCGAGGACCAAATTCTTTAAGGAGAGGAGCCTGTAACACCCCTAATTTTAGTTTAACATTAATTAGAAGATTTAATTGGATAGATTAAATAGAATAATGTACTGGGATAAAGAGGATGAGATTTGATAATTAATTAGGTCAGGCCTAACTAATCAATTAATAAGATTATTTTAAAACTTAATATAAAAAGGAATAAATGAGAGGGACAAATTAGGAATATAGCCTTATTTCATCCCTTAAGCCCTCCTTCTCTCATTCATTCTCGTTTTACATTCACAAACAATCAAAAGCAAATAATTAGAGGTCGACCATTCCTAAAAGGTAAGAGAGAAGGAAATCAAAAGGGGATTCAAAGGGCAAAGCTTAAGGAAGTTAAATTCCATCAAATCTCAATATCATCATCCAATCTAAGGTGAATAATAATTAATCATCTCTATTATTTGTGTTTGAATTCGGTTATGGCTAATTTTCGAATTGATCTTGCTTGTTTTGCCATGTTATGGACGTTTGATCATTGTTTGGATAAAATAATGATTTATGAAAATTTTATGGAATTATTATGATAGCTTTTAAAGGAAAAATATAAGTTTTTGATCTCCAATTGATTTGATTTTCTGATATGTTGTGTAAAACATTATTTTGGAGATGATTTTTTAATTTTATAATTTTTCACATTAATATGAATATTTTAAGAATTTCCTAAGGAGGATATAGTGTTTATTTTGGGTTTCAATCATTAAAAATAATTAAATAATTATTTTGGTCTCAAAATTTTTACAGGAGAAAGAGCATATAAATTCTGATTTTTACTGATTTTTGGGGATTTTTCCCAAGTGATTATGAATTTATTATGCTAGAAAATCATTTAAATTAATATTAATTAACGGTAATTAATTAAGTTGGTAAACGTTTTTGGAAACATAAAACCGACTTGCGTCATTTTTTGGAAAGAAATTGATAGAGTTTGTTTTTAACCAATAGAAAATTGACAAGGGATTAGAGTTGGTGAAAAGAAATTCCTTTATATGGAAATAAAATAGTTTTCATATTAATTACGATATTGCCATGTCTTATTCATTTTGACGTCAGTGATTTCATAACTGACCAAAACCATTCTGACATTCCTTATCCTTTTGTTTTTGAAACTCATATCACACAACATTAATGTCGTAAGTTTTTAACCTTGAAACCTATGCTTTAAAGGCTTTGATGTCGTATGTCTTTATTTTCGACGACCTTCAAGTAGTAGCATAGTTACCACAGTTTTATGAAGCCGATATCAAATGTTTTAAGGTTTTGATACCGCAAGTCATCATTTCCGATATCAACTGTTTTGCGACATAATAGCCAAAGTACCATATTTTCGACATAGTTTTTTAAAGTATTGGTACAGTAAGAAATTGATTTCGACTTGAGCAATTGATGTTGTAGCTTGTGATGTGCACGTAAATGTGCATATTTTAACCACCATATTTAATCTATTTAAATTAAATAAATGATCATATTGGGTATTTTAACTTGTTTAAACCAAAATTCAAATTATTTGAAATTGTCACATATTCATCTTCATATAGGGGCAAAATGGTCATTTTTATGCATTTATTAAATTGTGAAAATTTACTTGGAATTTTCTATGTTGTTTTGTAGGAAATTTGGTGAATTTTACAAGTGGTTACATGATGATATATGCATGCACAAGAGTGAAGAAAACAAATGAAGATGGAAATAATTCAAAGTGAAGATAACGGAGGACCCCACCTACCCACCTACCTTAATGTACAAATTAGAGGCTCATGCACATGCTTATGGAATTAATGGCTTCATGTACATTTAAATGATGATTAGTAGAAGCTAATGATTACTTGGCCTCCACACTTTCTTAAGGGTATTTTGGGCATTCCCCAAAAATATGTTTATAAGTACCCCTTATGTTTCATGTAACCCTCCTCTCCCTTAGTCTCTCTTTTAGGCTCTCTTCTCTTAGTCTCTTCTCTTAGGAAAATGAAAGAAAGCTCTCTTTCTCTTTTCATGGCTACTTAGGCATTTTTATTTTATGTAATCTTCTTTTCTTTTTATGCAATGTTAATTATTGTTTCCTTTTACTTACATGTTCATTTTCTTTCATGCTAGTAGTGTAGATTTTCTTTTATGCAAGTAGATTAGTTTTTTTTCTTTCATTTAGCTCTCTTTTTCTCTTTGTTTTGTTCTATGTTGCAAGCTATATTTGTTGATATGATAACAAATATGAGAAGCTAAACCCCTTCAATTTATGGGTAATGAAGCTCTCTAATTATATAGCTTCAACATTTTGATAAATGTTATGCTCTCTTTTTGTGCTTCATGGAAAATGATGTAATTTTGTGCTTATTATTGAGTTTGATAGCTTATGTTGTTCAAAACAAATAGGCTATGCTTAGTCATATGAATCACAAATTGCCTCTTCATCTATATATGATTATGGCAAAGAAGTGAATGTTTAAATCAAAATTTGATGGCCTATATTTCTAAACAATAGTTAATAGACCATGCTTAAAATAGATTTTCATTTTCAACTTTGTTGTCATTTTCATGAGAATTAAAAGTGGTTTAAAGGTTGTGTTATAGTTTGATGGCTTATGTTGAGCTAATTAATAGCACAAATGAGCTGTACTTATGATAAACACATCATTTAACTTCACTTATGACCAAAAAAGAGAGATCATAATTTCATATTTGGTTGAACTATATGATCTAGAAAGTGGAATTATCTCTAAATTGTCTTCACGCTCTCATATTTTTATCAATTTCTTTTTGTCATTTTTTTCTCATTTTCTAGCTTAAACAACTCTCAACTTTGGTTAATTGATTGAATAGAATTTTAAAATCATCAGTTCCCTGCGGATCGACCCGTATTCGCCACGTACTACAAGTGTACGCCGTGCGCTTACGGTTATTTTTAATTTAAATTTGTTCGACGGTTTTCTAAACTGATAGAATTTCTGTCGACGAACAAGTTTTTGGTGCCGTTGCCGGGAAAGTTGTTTTGATTTTAATTTTCTATTCTTCGGATTATTTTTGTTTGATTTTTATGTGATTTTATTTTGTTTGTTTGTTTGCAAATTTAAAAAAAATTTGTGTGTGTGTTGTTTCGTTTGATTTTGTTTTTGTTTCTTGCCATTTCACTTTGCATTTGCATACAAAATAAAAAAAATTGCATTGCATCTTTCTTGTTCACTTTCTTTTTGTGCATTTCTATCATTGTTTTTGCATTGCATTTTGTTTACTGCTCTTGTGCATTTCCATCACTGTTTCTGTTGTCATTTAAATTTCTCTGCATTTTCATAAAAAAAAACACAACACAATTTCAAAAAAAAAAGAGAAGTTTTTATTCCATTTTATTTTCAATTACATATGCATTCACATTTCTGTTTTGATCATACACATTCTCTTCACTGATTTACATTCACTGTTATTTCTGTTACAGGCCCTTACTGTTGTGTGCATTTGCCTACATACATATACCACTTCATATCACATACCATAACAAACAAGCTTTCTCTACCCACTGTCCACTGACTTCTATTTCCTGCTGCAATTCCTCCAACCAACACATCAATTTCCCTAAGTCATTCCATAACCTATAACCAAACACACCAAACCTGTCCATACTCATCTCCACTGCTTCAAACAACTACAGCTTCATAGCCTCTACAGACACACTACCCATATTTCATTCAACCTCCCGCTACACTTCTGAGTTAACATCACCAGAGAAAGATCAACAACACTTCGCATCAATACACTTCATCTCTGTGCAGCAACCATCCCGGTCATCACCAAAGTGCACACAAACCAGTTCTGTACCAGCCCCTCTACTGCCACCATCGACTGTCCTGCCCCCGCAACCTTACAGCAAGCACCAGACTCCACAATTCGAGCAACCATCACGACATCTTCCTCCACTGCAATCGCGACCAACTCTCCCATCATTACCCACTTCCACATACCAGTGCTCAACCATCAGTCCACTCCTCCACCATACCATATCATCACCTATCTACCACCCCTGTCCACTTGTCCCTGACACACTGCCTGAAACAACACAAACGCTCCTACCACCCAAATTCTTAACTGCCTACAAGTGCACCTTTCTCCTCACAAAACAACCAACACAAACACTCCTACCACCCAAACTCTTAAATGCCTACAAGTGCACCTTTCTCCTCACAAAACAACCAACAACCATTCAACATCACCACTTCACCGTTGTAGTCATCCAATTATCTACTTGAAACTCCAAAATACTGCACTTCTCATCACCAAACAGCCCTGCAACTGCTACGAATTACTACTGACAACCAGTCAACTTCCATCACAAGCTGCTACGAACCAACATCACCCTAAACATAATCGAACTCGACCTATACTCGAACAAAGCAACCAACTTCTACTCAAAACTGTCATTCACCTCCTCGGACAAAACCATCCTCCACTGTTTGCCAACCAATTCAACTCCTTCCTCCACCTGACTCCTACGAACCACCCCAGCGAGCATCGAACAACACCCCAAATTGCTTAACCCATTCCCTCGCAACCTCGACTTCATCACGACCCCAAATTCGCAACCCACTGCCGCCAACTACTCCATCGCCTGCGAGTTCCCATCTTCCTCCACTAGGCTCTCCAGTTCACTGCAATTCAATCGCGACCCCAAAATCAAACTCGACAACCCAATTCGAACATCGTCACTGCTTTGACCTCCCTCCAAATCCACAACTCGCGACTTCCAACATTGCGACATTCACTCAGACCAATCGCCCTGACCCTAAAATCGATCGCCGCTCTAAATCGCGAACCCATTTTTGTAATTGTTTGCTGTGAATTTGAGATTTCGAGAATTATTATGTTGAGATTTTGAGAAAGCGATTTTTTTTTTCCAGAAGTTTGCGGGTTTGGAGTTCTTAATGGGCCGGGATTGCTAAAAATTGACAAAGCAGAATTTTAGAAGAAGAGGAGCTGCTGCTATAAAACTTCTCCGCTTGCTTGCTTAAAAAAAAGTTTTTTGCTTTCATCTCTAGTTTGTATTTTCCTCGCATTGTTGTTTACTTGCATTTTAGAAAAAAAAATTAAAAAAAAACCAAAAAACAAAAACAGAAATTTCATTCGTAGTTGCATTGTTAATACACGTTTAATTTCTGCTTTGCATTTCATTCTAGAATTTGTTAATAATAACGGTTAGACATCGATAGCTCTTAATTGTATATTGACAAGTTGTCTTCTTTGAACAATTTACTTTCTTGGTGTCTAGGCTACGGTAGAGTAATAACCATTTATAAATATTACGGTGATTTGTAAATATTATAGTGGTTGTTCCTCTGAAGGTACTTAAACCTTCGGCTGCATTGCTACGGTGATTCGTGGTGCACCGATAAATCCTGTCCGTTACCTGGCCAAGAACTATCTTGTTTATCTAAGACAATGTGTGATTATACAATTTTGGGTTAACTTAGGATAAATCATTGTAATTAACCACAGTATTCATTTAGTTGTATTAGTTCATGCATATTTAAAAAAAAAATCAAAATCGAAAACTAAAAAAATTGTAAATATTTCTTAACTTAGTTTTTTTTTCCTTTTCCTTCGAAAATTTTCAAATCAAAATTCCAAAAAAAAAATTACTTGGTTTTTTTTTAGAAAATCAAAAATCCAAAAAAAAAATTATAAAACCTTTTCAAAAACTAAAAAAAATTGAAAAACCAAAAAAACAAAACAAAATTCAATTCTCCATTTTGAAAAATAAATTTCATTTGTAAATATTTTTCCTTTATAAAAATGTCCGAGTTTCCCCACTTACGCGAATTTTACAATGGTTGTGAAAATCAATATAATCCATATGATTTCACTCCAAATTCGTATGGATATTTTAACAACAACTATTGTGTAAATAATTCGAATTTCGAAAAACAAAATTTTCAAAACGATGACCAACCCTCGACTCTTTAAAATAGCATTTCATCTTTACTTGAATTCTCTACACAACAAAACCAAAAGATAAATGAATTGTGTAATTCATATTTGTGTAACTCGAGTCAAGAAATTTGAATTCAATTCAAAATTCAAACGATTTCGATTATAACCCATGCCAATTCAATTTTGAACTCCAAAATGAATTTCAAAATCAAAACGAAAATGTGATCCACTTTTCAAATAATTTTGGCAATGGGAATAATCTCGACTATGATGCAAGTGAAAATTTTTGTTCTCTACAAATCCAAATCGAAAATCCTCAAGCTAATAATTATAAATTGGATTTTGTTGAACAAATGAATGAAATTTACGATGATCACACGAATTCGCTGTTTGAAACATATAAGAAACAACGTGAAAAACAAAATCAAATCCCAACGTGTGACGAGTTAAGTAATAATCCATCTTTTACCCAATCGACGATTTTCAAATAACAACTTTTGAAATTGAAAATAATAATCTTAATGAAGTTGTTGAAAACACGATAATTGAGTTGGATTTCAATTCTTTTGAGGGTGTGGAACCAAATTTGAAATTCGATCTTCCTTTTCTCGATTTCAAAATTTTGAATACGACAACTTTGGATTTTGAACTTAATATATGCGATGAAGTTGTTGATAATCAAACAAAGGAAGACGAATTTAATGAACTTAATTCCTTTGGACTTTTCGAAAATGAGTTGTTAAATTCTAAAGGGGAAGATTTACATCGCCATTTTGAAGAAGTTTTCAATGATAAGTTTGAACTTCAACTTGGTGAAAATAAACTTGAATTTCAATCAATTGTTTTATCAACCCGAAAAATCATCGAAAGCAAAACAACCCATTCAATTTTCAATAAAACGACATTCGTTTTTCCAAATCAAAGTTCAACTTTTAAATCTTTTACGATTTGGTTTTTCGAGCTTAAGACGTGTCTCGTATATTTGATGAGGCAAATGATTCGGTTTTTGGAAGACCGTTTCATTTATGTTTTAACGATATACTTTCTGATCTCGTGTGAATACCATTCATTTTCATATAAATATAGGTCATTTTTGTTTTTATTTTTCTCCTTTCACTTGGGTTGACTGCGGGGACACGGTCAAAATCAAGTGTGGGGGAGACTCATCTTTTTTTTGTTTTTTCATGATTAATTTTTCATTTTTCTTCCAAAACTAAAAAAAATACAAAAAACTTTCTAAAACAAAAAAAAGAATTTTTTTTAAAACCATTTTGATTTATTTTTAAAGAAACGCTATAGGATAAATATATGGCTTTGGTTTATTAAATTGAAAATTTTGAAAATTTATTCGTTTTAACAAAAATAAAAATGAAGTTTGATTACAAATAATATGGTTTATCTAGTATATAGGAAGATTCATACGTGATAATTATGAAATATATCCTAATTGAAAATCTTTGTTTTAAAAAGTGGTTGATTTAAAGTAAAGGATATAACATTTTTTTTGTCTTCTAAGTTAAATGATGCTAAGATGATTTTGCGAAACTCTCTCCCTAAAAAAACAAAAAAATATATATTTCTTGTATATATGTATATATTTTCTTAATAAACACCTAGAGTCATGTGTTCACACTCGTGTTCTCACTCACCATGCTCTGTACCCTTCTCACGTAAGCCCGAAAGGCAGTGCACGATCGGTATATCTGGCCTTAGTTTATCTGAGTTAGGTGTGTGTATATAAAAGTTATTTTACTAATAACACCTACAGTCAATAAGTGTTCACACTTGTGTGTTCACTCGCCACGCTCTGTATTCCCCTCACATCAGTCCGCAAGGCAGTGCATGGGTAATATATCTGGCCTCAGTTTATCTGAGTTAGGCATATGTAAATATTGTTAATATCAACAAAATTTTCAAAAGAAAAAAATGGAGAGAGTAAGCAAATGAAATCCAAGCACTATTTTAACTTATTTGATTTGACTTGTTATTGAAAAGAAACGAATATACCACTTTGAAAAACTTTGATAATCAACTAAGGATCCATTTCAAATTACACTGTGTTATCAACCAAAACAACGAGTTAAACTATTGTCTATTTGTTATGGTAACTTCATTTTTGTTGGAAATTTTGACAAGTAAATGACTTAAGTTTTCAAGATAATAACCAAACTTATATATAACTTATTTGTGTCTATTTAAAAGTAAATCTTTCATTTGTAAATATTTCATTTGTAAATATTTCCAAAAAACTCGCATTCATCTCTTTGTAAATAATATTGCATTTTTCAAATATTTTCATCCTGCATTTGGATTTTGTGGGTACTATCCACTGAAAACCCTCACGAGACAATACTCGTCCTACTAGGGACACCCAGAGGTTTAACGGCTTGTTGCATACGCTCAATGCAATCGTGCTCCCTGCGAAAACGGATTTATCTTAGGTTTTCTTTATTCGAGGACGAATAAAAAGATAAGTGTGGGGGTATTTGATGTGCACGTAAATGTGCATATTTTTACCGCCATATTTAATCTATTTAAATTAAATAAATGATCATATTGGGTATTTTAACTTGTTTAAACCAAAATTCAAATTATTTGAAATTGTCACATATTCATCTTCATATAGGGGCAAAATGGTCATTTTTATGCATTTATTAAATTGTGAAAATTTACTTGGAATTTTCTATGTTGTTTTGTAGGAAATTTGGTGAATTTTACAAGTGGTTACATGATGATATGTGCATGCACAAGAGTGAAGAGAACAAATGAAGATGGAAATAATTCAAAGTGAAGATAACGGAGGACCCCACCTACCCACCTACCTTAATGTACAAATTAGAGGCTAATGCACATGCTTATGGAATTAATGGCTTCATGTACACTTAAATGATGATTAGTAGAAGCTAATGATTACTTGGCCTCCACACTTTCTTAAGGGTATTTTGGGCATTCCCCAAAAATATGAATTAGGGTTTAACACATGTATAAGTACCCCTTATGTTTCATGTAACCCTCCTCTCCCTTAGTCTCTCTTTTAGGCTCTCTTCTCTTAGTCTCTTCTCTTAGGAAAATGAAAGAAAGCTCTCTTTCTCTTTTCATGGCTACTTAGGCATTTTTATTTTATGTAATCTTCTTTTCTTTTTATGCAATGTTAATTATTGTTTCCTTTTACTTACATGTTCATTTCCTTTCATGCTAGTAGTGTAGATTTTCTTTTATGCAAGTAGATTAGTTTTTTTTCCTTTCATTTAGCTCTCCTTTTCTCTTTGTTTTGTTCTATGTTGCAAGCTATATTTGTTGATATGATAACAAATATGAGAAGCTAAACCCCTTCAATTTAGGTGTAATGAAGCTCTCTAATTATATAGCTTCAACATTTTGATAAATGTTATGCTCTCTTTTTGTGCTTCATGGAAAATGATGTAATTTTGTGCTTATTATTGAGTTTGATAGCTTATGTTGTTCAAAAAAAATAGGCTATGCTTAGTCATAGGAATCACAAATTGCCTCTTCATCTATATATGATTATGGCAAAGAAGTGAATGTTTAAATCAAAATTTGATGGCCTATATTTCTAAACAATAGTTAATAGGCCATGCTTAAAATAGATTTTCATTTTCAACTTTGTTGTCATTTTCATGAGAATTAAAAGTGGTTTAAAGGTTGTGTTATAGTTTGATGGTTTATGTTGAGCTAATTAATAGCACAAATGAGCCATACTTATGATAAACACATCATTTAAATTCACTTATGACCAAAAAAGAGATATCATAATTTCATATTTGATTGAACTATATGATCTAGAGAGTGGAATTATCTCTAAATTGCCTTAACGCTCTCATATTTTTACCAATTTCTTTTTGTCATTTTTTTCTCATTTTCTAGCTTAAATAACTCTCAACTTTGGTTAATTTGATTGAATAGAATTTTAAAATCATCAATTCCCTGCGGATCGACCCGTACTCACCACGTACTATAAGTGTACGCCGTGCGCCTGCGGTTATTTTTAATTTAAATTCGTTCGACGGTTTTCTAAACCGATAGAATTTCCGTCGACGAACAGCTTGTCAGCTCCTACATCATATATTTTTCCTATTTTTGGCAACCAGGTTATGCGGCTTTGATGCCGTATCTCTTTTATTTCGAAACTGATGCTTTGTAGGCCGAGAAGCCTTGATTTCTTTTGCAAACAAAAAATATGTTTTAAAGGTGAGATAGCCTATGTTTTAAGAAAGTCGATAACCTTATGATTTCAGTGGTATAATCTTATACTTTATAAAATCGGATTTTTGTTTTTGAATCTCGGTCAGGGGATTGATATCGTTTTCAGCGGCATGAATGCCATAAGCATTTTATTTCGAACTGTTATATTGATGGCTTGACAAGCCATATGCTTTATTAGTTTAACAACTTCAGTGAGGATACCAATGTATATTATTTTCGATATGCCATAAGTTTAAGTGTTTGACAACCTAATTGGAGATACCAATAGACATAGGTTGGGCACTTGGTTGAGTAATGTTATATTCAAATTATAAATCGATATTTGATGGGTTCATAGTCATCCTAGAAATACTATGAGATATGTGATGGATAGTCCACATAATGCCAGAGATGGATAGTCTCTATATGGTTCATGATGAGTTCATAGTCATCCTAGGAAAACTATGATATGTGTGATGGATAGTCCATATATTTTTAAACAAATGAGACATGTGTGATGGATAATCCACATGAATTTTAATTAGATAAACCATGTGTGATGGGTAATCCATATTGCTTGGAATAGATAATCCACATAATGTTTATATGTGAGATGGGTAGTCCACATAAATATAAGACGGATAGTCAGATTAAGTTTAGACGGACAGCTGTTTAAATTTAGATGGATAGTCTATTAAATTAGGATGCCCAATCCATTATATGTTTTTGGGTGGGGTAAGGGAGTGTATAACACTATGAAGGTAGATTAGTCAGACTTACCCATGTTGCATGCCTACAAATCATTATTTTACTATGTTTTAACCATTATGGTTGCAGATGCAAGAATTTTGATTAATATAATTGGTTTACTAGTCAGGGGAAAACCCGTTCTGCTCTGCGGCGTGGTCTTACTAGATATCTATTTTGTTTTGAGATGGTAGTTATTGTTCACACCATACTTTTTGTCCGACCCGAAGTTTTTGGTTTCCCCCTTAAACTCTCGAGTACTCATTTGAGTAGGCCGAGAGTAAGAGTTTTTAGGTTTTCAGATTAGACGAATACGCTTTCAAAAATGTGCAGGAGGCAAGCTAACTGTTAGTAGGAGCTTTTATTTTCTACTGTGTTATTTTGTGTCTAAATGGATGTAATGACAGAAGTTATACCTATCAAGTATTAAACTCTGATCAACCATGAGGGCATCTTCATATGTCACCCTTAAAGTATTTTGTAATAATTATATTTTCTCTAAACGAGAGATCGAACGGGATTCTATAATGAATATGAAATTTTATTTATTTATGAAATGAAAAAGTTAACTATTGAAATGTATTTGAAAATTTTCATATTTTTGTGCTTTTGATGTTATCGATGCAATTAACATAACTGCATTTTGTCATGAAATTAATATTAGAATGACTGCAAAATTCATAGCACTTAGTTTTAGGCCACAAAATGACGGATGTTACAAGATCCAAAATGACAAAAAAATTTGAAATTTACACAATTAACATGCTGCTTGTTGGACCAGATCCAACATAAACTACTTTACATATCTATGTTTGTTGAGCAACCTTAAGGAATAGAATATTTAAGGACCTAAAGTGATGTTTATATTATCTACATAAATATAAGAATGTTTTTGTAATTTTATTGAGCAACCTCAATAGTTACCTAAATTGACCTTAGGATTTCGTGAAATGTTTTGGTTTAGAATATCTAAGGTACTTCATGATTTGTTGTGCAATCTCAAGGACTGAAGATGATTAGGAGCATGGTTAAATGTAAGTTAGGAATTATATAAGATATAATTAGTAAAGTATTACTTACGTTTATGGGGGACTACGATCTGTTGCGAAAACTCAAGGTCAAAGTAACATGATACGGATCCTGATACTACTGAAGGAATTTATGATAATCCTGTATCTCTTTTAGGTTTTTTGATAGATGCAAAATTCAGTGAGAGCCTTGTTAGATAAATATACTAACCAATATAATGAGTATAAGAACATATATGATATTAAAATAATCTACTAAAATAAATTTGCATAATTAATATAATTGACAAAATTATCTATCGATAAAAATATACTAAATGAAATAAGCTAAAGATTGATGAACAAATATAAAATATACTTACCTATAAATCTTTTGGCATATTGTCACTTCAAGACCCATGCAAAAGTCAAAATTATATAATCATAAAAACATTTGTTCTTAGTTACTTAAGTGTTGATTTGCCCAAGACCGTGTATTGTCAACCCTAAAACAATGCAAGAGTATGTATATTTTGTCCGCATTTGATCATATATAAAAGTTGTATAATGTACACTCGCGTTCGTGTTATATAGGATCTCGATGAAATGTTTCATTTGAAGTGAGCAAATAAATAATAGTGTGAGATCGTGTATTCAATATGATATATCACAATAGGGACCTTGTTGTGCTAAATATAACGATATACCAAGAGCTACAAGACATACCTAGCAATTCAATCATCGAAATGTTAGTTTGATCAGTTTACATAAAGTGCAACTTATTCAATATCCTTAAATGCTAAGGATGACCAAATGCATTTCAATATAAAAAAATTCAGTGCGTTCTTATAGTAAAGGATTTCTCTTTTGAATGATTCGACCTTTGGCAAGAGAAAGTGGAAGTCCGAGAATGGTAATACTATTGTCATAGATGGAATGAAGAGAGTGAATTGTCATCTTTACTTCATAAAGAGACATAAAAGAAGCAAATCTTTATAATATTTGTAGACACTTAATGAGAGAATAAGAAATATGACTTCTACTCCAAATGTAATTTTCTTATAGAAATCGGTTTCTATAAAATTTATTAATTTGAGTTTAAGATGTTTGATCTAAAATGCTCAGCTGTAAATTAGTTACAGTGAAGGAAATAAATAGCCCGTGGTAAGTGGTTGAGTGGAGCACTATATTTCAAACGTTATTGTAACAACGAAAATAGTGGGAGTGTACCAATTGACATTTATTATTGGACGCTTTAAATTTTGAAAGATTAATTTCATGTATGTTGAATAATATATATGAAATAATAACCATTTTCGACATTGACAAAAAAAGGCAATTTTATTTTAATACGAATACCATGAATATTCATAGTAAATAAATCTATGCTTTGGCATTTCGACGATGATATTTGTTTTCATAGCAATAGTGATGTGTCAGCTATAGAAAATATAAAAACATCTAAATTTTACCAATAAATTTTAGGATTATATACTAAGACGTATAATTGAGAAATGGTTCTTTAATCCCATGATAAGAATCATATTGTATTTGTGAACTTTATCTCAAATTACTAAGGGCAAAGCACCCATTCAGTGGGAGTAACAAAAGAGTTAATAAACTCATCAGATTGACACACACACACACACACACACATATATATATATATACACACACAATCCAAAGTCTTATAATATCAACAATGGATGCACTTACTTCATTAAATTCACCGATGAGTTATCTAAGATATGAACATGAGCATTTGATACACAAGTTGGGTATTTATGATAAGTTCATAGAATATAAAATGGAAGAAGAAAACAAATCGTTCAAAGGAAATAAATACTCAATTTGATCAAATAGGTAAGCATATTGGCATAAGTTTCAATAGTACCTAAATACGAATAAAATTCAGTCTCTAAAGTCACTTATCCTTATGATACATAATGATGTATATATAAGGAGTAAGCGAATTTTGTTGGTCATGGTACGATTGATAACAAGTGAAGTTGAGTTGCTCTTTCTACAAAGGTATGTACTTAAGAGTAAGTATGTGTGTTAAATTTAATTTCATATAGAGTATAGTTTACAATTTCATATAAGATATGAATTAGGAAGGAAGCTCAATCTTAAATAGTTTAAGACGTACGGTTATCCAATTTATGATATGGACGTAAGTTCGAAAACTCGTAACTAGGTTATTTTATGTAAGACTATAAGCAATTCATAAAATGTTTTGAATGTCCATTCCATCGCGTTGAGAAACAAATTATTGTTTTAAGATGTACCACTTTTTTTCCAAAGAAATTCTTTCTAAAAAAACTTAGTGGTAAATGTAAATGGTAATGTGAAGGAACTGGATATGATTCGAGAGTTTAACACGGAACAGATTATGTATAGATGAAGTAACTTTAATAAAGCCTGAGACATACACAGTTATATTAGAATGTCTAATAAAAGTTCTTACACGTTGAAGAGAAACCATGGGTTTCTTGTGGATCTCGAGAAAATAAATTATTAGCAATAGTACCATCCTTAGTTATCGACAAGCCATGGAGAGTATAGACTCTACCAATTGATGCGATGATTTAAATTTGAAATTGGTCCGAGTAAATTAACAAAATATGATTTTGGTAATTGTAACCGGAAGGATATGACCAATTGACCGCAAGTGAATCTTCGAGAAGAAGATCAATGCAGTTGGAATTATATAAAGTAGTATCGAAAAAATAACTTCATTAATTTTAAATGTTGAAATTAGTAAAATAATTTAGCTAGTCAATGTAACACCCCGTAAATTAAATAGTAATCAATTAAAAGAATTAGTAAATAATTTTTAAGACTCGACAATGGAATTTACGCAAACATCAGGATTTGACCACAAAATTTGCACCATTGTGTTCGTGATGCTTTTCTGATCAACTTTCATATATAAAGTTTTACGGTTGGAGTTCAAATGAAGAAGTTATCAACGTTTAAAGTTTTTGGACCGAAAATAATTAAAAAGGAATTCAAATAGGGAATAAATAGTAATCAACATAATGGTAAATAAATAATAATAATAAATTAAGCATTAAAAATAATGCATTTAATAATTAACGCCTCGGGACCCCACCGATCGACAGTAGAGGAGTAACCAATCGATTTCTAGCGGTCGACCGCTATATTCCACCATCGACTGGTCAATGTTAGGGCCGATGTAATGTACCTTGGCATAATGGCCTAGATTTAATAAATAATAATCCAACGTAGAAATTGATTCGAGCACCTATAAATACAGGCCTACCCCTCACATTTATTCTCATATTTTCTGAATAGAGCAGCAAAGCTTTGCCATTCTTACTTCTACACTATTTCTAGAAATTTTAAAAATATTATGTATACACACACACACACACATGGGAGAATGATATAAAATAAAAAAGAAGAAAAGAAGGAGTGACTCAATTCCGCAAAAAAGGTAAACTCTATAATTATAAATCTAGATTCCACTAAACTTAAATCTCCTCTCAGATCTGTAACTCTAATGGGTATGTATACATTATAAATACATATTTTTATTTTGAAAGAAAATGGATTCAGGTAAGAGGAATGGATTTGGATCTGGAGATTTTAAAGCCATAAAATGAGTGAGAAATTATGTAATTTACATGATACTACATTTATATCGTTGAAATTCAATTTTGTTATTATGCCCATGTGGAAACCATTAAATTGTAGGCTTAAATAAATAAATCTAATATGAAAATCCTTGCCTACGTGTTCAGTGAATTATTTAACTTTGATAAAATGGTATATACACCCTAGATTTGGAATTTTAGGAGAATAATCCCTAAAAATTTGTGAAATACGATATTTATAAAATTGTGTAGTTATTTCTAGATGTTTGTTATTTGGGTTGTAACTGCTAACCGTTTGTTTGGAATATTCTGATTTGATTTGGGCTTTTAATTTTCTATATTGTAATACATTGGGATTTTAGAATGTACAATTTGGTTGTATTGATTACTATGTGAATTTTCATAAATTGTCCATATCAATATATAAAGTGCGTTGTTTGGAATCGTAATAAATATTCATATGTCCAAATGAAAGAGATGTGCAAAGTAGAGATTTCTCCGTAGTTTGCACTGTCTATTTCAATCTATGTAGTGAATATCAGATAATATCACTGATATATCGCCGATATATCTCATGTCGCTCCTTAACTAATATTTTTTTCCAAAATATCATTTAAAATATCGTTACTGATATATTGTTCGATATTTGTCGATATATCACTCCGATATTTAGTGTAAAATCTTCTGTATTTTTTAAAAATATCGTTCATTAGTGTATGTCTGGAGAAAATAAATTCACAAATAAATATATTCATATTCTCAATATTTGATTTTAGTTATGGTGAATGACAATACGGAGAAATCCAAATGCACTAATTTTTCTAGTTTTAACCATAATTTTTTAGTCTACTTGATTCGCCTTTTAACAAAGAAAACTCTATTTATTCATTATTTTATTTGTTTTATTTCATCGAAGACTTTACCACTAAAAACTAGACTGTTTAAGAGCTACTTCTCTTTTTAGTTATATTTTGGTGCACCGTCTCTAATTGATAAGTTAGAATATGAAAACCGATTTTATTAATTATTACCATGCACCAAGTACTAAAACTTTAAAGAGTAGTAAAGTTATATATTTGAAAAATCGATAAAGAACAGGCTAGAAGTTGTAATTGATGTCAAATCAACATTACTTATTTAATAAATTAAGTGAAATAAAAATAAAGAAACTATAAATATGGAAAAATTTGCAAATTAATATATATTATTAGATGCCTTAAAAACAAATATAGTATAAAAATGAATGAAATAATAAAATGCACATTATATGAATTTCTTGATTTTTATAAGCTTATTCTATGACTTGAGTTTAATATAATATCCTGATAAACATATTGTAATCTGTAAACTATATGCAATCACTCTTTAATTGTAATTTGAAAATATTGATCCGTATATTAAAAAAATAGTATCATTATAACATTATAAAATAGTACAATATGGTTTATAACATGTTCTACACATGCCCGATATATCAGCTATATAATAACCACGATATTTTAAAATATCTCATATTAATACATGACCGATGCATACCCAATATCGATATTAACTACTTAGATTTAATAAAAACAAAGAGAGATAATTTCTTGTAATCGCAAATGCAGCACAATCCTACTTTTTGGTAGCTTGTGGAAAGTTGCAACGACAACATTTCCCTTTTGGAAAAGACACAATTCCAATACATTAACCTATGGAAATAAATATTTTTGTGGAATCCCTATATGTAGAAACTTAAAAGTCATAAATAGAAATATAAATAATCTTGTTTACTAATTATATATATATATATATAAAGCATAAGTTTAAGAAATAAATAAATAAACGTCTGTTACGACATTGATACGTATGGTAACATGCAATTAATCGTACGTTATCATATTAATTACAAATAAAATGCCAAAGTACGAGTAATGTATTAAATTAAGGAGTAATGAGAAGTTACAGAAATCAAATTAATACAGGGAGTAATTGTAGGTAAAAGAAGCAGTAAATGACATTTAATAACATTAATAGAGTAAGAAGTTAAAGATAATAAGCATATAAAATAAAAGGGAAGTTCATAGAAAGCAAATAATGAATACTAATAAATGAACGTAGGAGGCGTAATAACTTCCACAGTTGAAATTATACGACCTCAATAATGCGTTTGCGATGGGTGTGAATTAGTGAGCCTAGTCTAGTATTTAGATTAATTATAAATGACTTGGTTTAGTATGCGTTGTGATACGAGGTCTGTAGAATTACACAACGGAAGTCTGCCTTCCGCAAGGGACTACCAGCAGTTTTGTGTATGTACTAATGATGTAGGACATCTCCAACTATAGGACCCGTGGGATATACGTTTGTGTATGGGTTTAGGGGAAATTCCAAGAGGGCCTGCTTCGGGGTTGATGTATTAAATAGTTGTTGAGTCCGCTTCTTCCCTATTTAAGAAGTATTAAATGGTCGTGATTTCCTTTTGACATGGGGTAGTTCACGAGAGCCTTCTATAGGGTTGAGGTATTAAATGATTATTGTAAGGTCCATCTTTTTCCTATTCAAGAAGTATTAAATGGTCAGAATTATCTTTTAAGTACGGTAGTGGAAATCTCTTGTGGGGGTCCGCTTCGGGGTCGAGATGTTAAATGTCTATTGGAGGTTCTGCCTCTTCCTTATTAAAAAGTATTAAGTGGCCTTAAGAGATTTCTTACGATGTCAGTTAGGAAGTACTAAGGAGGGGTTCGTCTTGGGTTTAGGTATTAAATAATGGGGGTTTGCCTAGGGTCAAGGTATTAAATGGTCAAAATCGGCCTATTTCCTACTTAAAAGGTCTTAAGCGGCCTAGGTACTTTATTTCACATCATTATGATATGGTTGGATAAGGGATGGGTTGTTGAACTCCTAGTGGGAGGGGTGGTTCTAGGTTGAGGTATTAAATGGCTATTGGGTCTGCCTCTTCCCTATTTAAGAAATATTAAGTGGCAGGGGTTTCCTTTTGGGAGTACAACGACACTTATACACACACATGCACACATACACGTATATACTTGTACCTCAGAGTAGGTTGGACATATCGTACGTGTATATGGAATTAAATGACTAATCCTTTAATAGCAGACATAACACTTAATGGAAATCAATCGACATAAACTAGTGTTATGGATAAAGTGTGCAATTTACTAGTTACCATAACTTTGTTCTGACCCCCTCCTCAATACAACCCACATGATAGATTTAGAGGAACACGATTCTAGTACAAGGCGGGAACAGTAGGTGGACAGATCTTCTCATTCATTCTTTGCACTGACAAAGGCGACTAGATATCCAAGGTAGTAGCCTTAGTCGGTGTATATGTTTTATTATATTTTACTATTTCGCCATGAGTTCATATAGATAGCTCTTTGATATACTTATGTTTATTACATGTTAGCAACACTAACGATACGTACCCTAATGGACTTAAATTCTCAATCTAATCCAAAATCGGACCCATTAAGGTGCGAGTTGTTGCAATCAACATACTTAAGTTTATTCGGATTCTACACGCAATTATCGCACAATTTATTTTGAATTTTGGCATATTGATATTGAAATAGAACTTCTAAATAATGATTTAGAAAAGACTGTTTGCACCTAACAATCAAAATGTCTTGAAGTTAATAGGAGCGATAACATGGTTTGTATGTTTTTTGGATATGATTCAAGAGGTGATACAATAATGACATTCTACAAACATCAAAGTTGAACGAATATTTTGATGGATATATCAAATAGTTTTTTTCCCAGTAAAAATGCAAAGGAAGCTTGAGTTCTTAAAAAAGAAAATTAAAAGGTGTTAAAACATTCTAACACTATAAGAAAAATAACATATTAGCGATTATTAATTATGTACCCATGTTAAAATCGGTTTGATATGGTTATTTAATTATCGGTGAAATTTTATAAAAACATATTTCATACTTGTTATAAAAGATTGTAGGGATTGTCTCAGTCTATATATACATAAACAACATGTTAAAATATTTAATATGGAACATATGATATAGATCCCTTATGCATCGACAATATGGATTATCATGAATGTTATGTTATATGTTATATTTATTTTTTGCTTATACACTTAGTGTATTAAGTAATTATCAAACCTAAAGTAAAATCACTAAATGGTAGCGAAGAGTGTTCTCGAGCACTTACGAAATATTAGAGAATTGTTTATGGAAATAGCAAACTACTTATGAAGAAGTGTTCAGACTTGAACTTGATAAGTGATATCATATACAGTAAAGTCAATCTTAAATTCATGTACACCTTAATTAAGGAGCTTTAAGTTGAAAATGTTCCAAATGAGAAGTTGTTGCAAACTCAATTATAGAGGCTAAGTACATCGTCTTAAGTAGTACCATGATGAAAGAAATATAAATATATGTACGTATGTATGCGTGTATGTGTGTGCACATGCGCACGCGCATGCGAAGAGAGCTAGGAGTTGTTTCACACCATTAATTATCTAATAAAATATTGTGATTTTAAACTATAATATAGATTGCAATGACAACCGATAATTAAATGAGATATGACCTTCGTACTGAATACGTGATAAAAGAGTTTATCGGTAGTGGAAAGCATAATCGAAAAGCAAATACAAAATAATAATATCACAAATCCATCCACCATGGCTCTTTCTCAATCTAGTTTAGGTAGACAGGTAAAAGGATGAGAATGAGGTACCATAATTGGCCTTAAGTGCAAGTAGAAGATTGATAGATTTAAGGGTGTGCCCTAGGGCCAATTATGAGATTTATTATGTAGCTTAACACTTATAAGAGAATCTCGTTCGAAATGATGTAAGCATTTGGTTTTATTTTCTTTATATATGTCGTTATATATAGATATAAATAATGAATTAAATACTTTAAACATTTTTATATATATATAAGTAGATTTTTTTAGGAGAAGTATTTTATTGATTGTAGTTACGAATGTGTTCATAACAATGAATATTGAATCGATAAATAAATAAATACACATACACACATAAAAAGAGATATACAAATAAATACTTACTCCTCCAATGCTCCTAGTCGAGAAGTATTGAGAAAATGATGTTGATATATGTGTTGAGATTAGTGTATGTAATGCTCCTCATATGATGAACGGTGAGTTACTCATGACTATACTTGTGGTTGTTTGGGACAAGCACTATATGACTTAACGATAGCCTTCTATAGGTTATATAACTTAGCTAAAATAGAAGATCTCATAATAACAATATACAATAGTCTTCTGACTAAGAGTATTATCGAACTTGAGTGTGTAAACTATACTTTGATTATGGGTGTCCGCATGACACAACGACCGTGTTATGACTATAGCTGGGTATACGTTGAAACACTTTAAGTGGCATGCGACTCGAGAGAGGATTCATCTCCTCATTTAAAAGTTCAGTATTACCGTAATTAGTAAGTCAAAGTCCTTGGGCAGAGCAGAACGGTTAATCGATAAACGTTACCAAATTGAATCAAAGAATTTAAAGTTGACATATGCAATTAATAAGGATATCTTTAACCTTGAATCAATTGTAGATATCTAAATGTAAAAATAATATATGTACATACCATCATTACACGGTGAGCTTGTACTAGATAAAATTATAATTTCACTAAAATGGTATGTAAGTATTGAACTTGACCCTATATTGTACTTCAGCAAATTCCTTACATGCTTCAATTTATTTTTAAATACTGAACGTGGATTGAGTTCACAACAAAGAGTCAACACAACCGTGTTGTTGATTATTTCCCAATTCGACTAATGGTAAAATTAATTTATAAATGTTATAAATTAAAAATAAATTAAAAATAAATTAAAAAAATTGTTGTATTAATATTTTTATGAATGTTTTAATTATTTATTTAAAGTTAAAAATCAGACAGAACAATGGATAAAGTTTCTATGGTATTTTGTTCGATAAAAGAGCTGAAATTAATTAATTAAAAGAAGATTCAACTCGCGTCAATGAAGTATTTGACTAGGCAAATATCTTCCCCTTAGGGCTAGCCAAACATATTTAAAATAGGGGTTCAAATTGTTTGAACCAAGTCTTGGATCTAGAGAAAACGAAGGTGAAAAAGTGGTAATTCAAGGCTATAAATAAATACATGCCACATCATTCCAAGGACGCTATTTCATTGCTTCTTTAAACCTAGGTTGGCTATCCCTTTCGCTATTAGTGGAGCTAACTCTTAGCATTGCAAACTGAGGGGGAGGAGAGTTTGAAGCTCCAAGAGGAAGTATTGAAAAATCGACATGCGAGATTCTAGGCTTGATCAAATCAGAGTAAAATAATTCTGCTGGATCTAATTCTTATATTCATCATGTTTGTAAATATAATATCATCATCTTTATAGTTTGGCCATGACTTTTTACTATTAACACACACACACACATTTAATACATATAATTATTTTCATATAATTTTTAAACAATTTAAATATGAATATATATATATATATCATATTTATTTCGGCACCAAAAAAACAATTTTAGATTATTTTTAAAAACGTTTTAAATTATTAAAAAAAATATAATTTACTAAACTTTTTTAGTTTTCTCTTAATTTTTTTTGCTGATTTCAAGTATTAAAATAATAATTTATTAGTATTATTCTTATTTACCAAGTCAAAAGTTTAAATTTTTGAATTTTTAAAATATTTTTATAGGCTTGAATTTAATATATATATATATATATTATAATGGTGATCAAAACTTTTAAATAAAAAATTATTAATTTTATTATTATTATTTACCAACTCATAAAGGATTTTAATTTAATTTGAATTGAATTTTTCGAATAATAGTATTCGGCTGAATTTTGGTAACCGAAGGTGTGTGTATACATATAGTTCTTGAATAAGTCAAAATATCAATTTTGAAATTTAAATTTGCCAAATTAAATATTGTTTATATATGGATTTAAATATTTATATTTATATTTAATATTTTATTTTATAATAATTTTTATATGAATTTGTTTTAATCACAACAATCAAAACAATTTTTAGCTATTTAATGATTTATAAATATTTTATTTTAAATGTAAATGTCTTAAATTAATTTAATGGCGAATTATAACGTATCAATTATAAAATTCTTAGCATTTCTATCTAGATTATATTATGTATATGTTATATAAATATATTATATAACACAATTGATATCTTGTTAACCCTAGGTCAAAGCGATAGATTCTCCCATGAACCTTAATTGGAACACACACACACACACATATATATTTTTGCGATGCCATATTGTGAATATGGACACCATAACATATTGAACTAAACAATTATAAATAAATTATTTAAATATTAATAATAGATGATTATTTTAATTAACAAAATTAAATTAAATATTAAAAATCGTTTTTTATTAATCAAAACACTAAATTTAATTTAGTATAAGCAAATATTTATTTAGACAAGCACAACTAAAAGATCTTATGCAATAAAATTAATTAAGTGATTTTTCTTTTGAAATTCACCTCGTTTACCTCGTTGTCATTGCATCGATATCAACATATGCTTGTCATAAATAGGGAATCATGAATTCTAAAATTAGCAAGCGCTAGGCTTCGGTTTCACACTCCACTGTAATATGAGGTTTTGAATAACCCGTCAATTTGAAGTTAGACATTGGTTTACTAAACAAAACAATTTAAGTCTAATTACTTTTGTTTACAAGGGTGTTGAAGTGTAAAATTATGTCCATGCCCTTTCAGAACATAATTCTTAGAAACTCCGTGGACTTCGAGATAAAACATGGGAACACATATTAGGATATACTTCGCTTATGGGAATTGCTCTCTCAAGTGAGAGTGGGTTCCTTCATTTGAGTAATTTTCAATATTGTATGTATGGATAAATATATTATAAGAGTATAAATGTGCACACATGCATGTATGTACACACGTTACTACATTTACTTGTATACGTATATAACTTATGTTTATTACATATACATGTAGAGGTGTTACTCTTATTGGTTTAGATTACATTTCTCATACTTTGATGCTTTTATGTATATTTCAACAACTAAATATGTAAATTAAGTGCTAATCCATTTATGCTTATCTATTTTTTCGATTTTAGTGCATTGTAGAAGAAATGTTACATGCGTGTCTTTATTTGTATGTGATTAAATGTGGATAGCTATACAACCGTTTTAACTTCATAGTTAGAATTAGCTTATTACAGTATTATGACATTTTCTATTGCTACAATGCATGTGCATCCAAAAAACTTGTGGTTTTGCGACCAATATAAGTTTCTCACTACCCTTTTAACACATACAGTGTATAGGTACATGGGTTAGTGAATCTAAAATGGACTATAATACTCGTAAATGCAACGTAAATCCTTATATTTTTTAGCACATCATCAAGGCCCAATTTTCTTACTTTTTACATTGGTGTTGGGTTTTACTTTTCTAGACAAGGACCTTATACTGGTGTTGCGACTATGTGACTGATAATTTTAGTGAATGAGTACTAAGTAGCCCTTACTAATCTATTTTGATTGTGGTGGTGTTTAGACTGATCTTAGTGCACATGTTATAAAAGATGCAACAATTACTATGGCAATGCTCATGATAATGGGATAGACTATGAAAGTTACATGTAAATCTTGTGGTTACAAACCATTTTGATTAGAGGTGCAAGGGAAGGAGGGATTGACCTTAGGAAGGGTGACTCTAATATTTCTTTTCTCTCGGTAAATGATCTTAATAATCTCTTTCCTTTTTTCGGAGAACATTTCAATAAGCATACATGTACACTTCAATTTTTGGTAAAACCAAGTACTTATGGAATAATAAAGCCACATGAGCATCATGTACAAACAAAATTGGTAGCCATCACAAGTGGTAAATAAACATAACTAACAACAAATAATTCCCCAAATGTATAGTTGACGTGCAAATAAAGACATTTATTGACTTAGATATGATCCAATTTCTACTTTGAAGCTCAAATATGACATTGTCGTTTGGCAAAACTGATTGCAAATAAATTCATACTAGCAACTAGTAGGAGAGAAAGAGATGATTCTACAAATGAATGACACTTCGTTATCCACGAACATCAGAATTTTTTATTTTCGATGAAGACATCACCGTAGAAGGTTGATTAGTTTGGAATTCAAAAACGTCACAATAACTTTTTTATTTGCAATAGCAAAGACGACTTCTCATATGGATGATAAACTTTTGCTAATTGTCGAGTTTCTGTGTTTTTTAGATGAAATTACATCAAACACTTGGAAACTGTATTGATCCTATCATTTTAACAACAATACCGGATAGTCGTGATGAGTTTTATTCAAGAATAAAAATGTACCATTGTCGTAATTATATTAATAGTATTCTCGAATGGTTGTGAGTATTAGATTATACATAAATATATCATTGTCAAAGATAATGTTTATTCTGATATATGTTATACAATATGTGTGTACTACTTTTATGAAATATTGTAAATATTATTTTTTACAGTAATTCGTAAGAGTTATTAAAAGGATATCTACAGTGTTTATTATACATTTTTAAAATAATTAACTAATACAAGGTTTGAAAAATATTATATTAAACTTATTATGATAGTTTTAAAAATGTTGTATGAAATATGAACAAAAATCATAAACGTTTTATATTTTAATTAACTATAATATTTTAGTATTATTTTAAAATTATATTTACAACATATGACAAACATCAAAGAAAAAATACACTGCAATTGATGTAGAAAATGTGCCATCGATGTTTATAATAAGTCGTAGAAAATCTATTTTATAATATTTGGAAACCATTGGTCCAATCAATATATGACATTTGCGCCTAACTATGTTACATACTAAATACGGGTAGACATAGCATCCACAACCCACTATATTTGCTCTTCCCCTTTACAAGAAAAACCAATCCGAGACTCGTGCTTCGCACATGGGAAGATGTAGATATGTTATGTACAATTATATGTGTTGTGCAGACGCGATGGAGTCAATGAACGGTTTTTTTCTATTTTTTATTGCAATTAATGGTACATGAAATGTATGACATAGATATTGTAAAGATATGTCTTTGGAAATTGTTGTAGTTGTAAGTTAAACTTCTGCATGTAATTAATACTGTTATTAGATTATTACCATATGTGAATACTTAGTCAAGTTGATCAAATTTGTAGATATACAATTACATTCATTGTTTTGGAACATTTAAGCACTACAAAACATATATAACATTAAAGTACATTGAAAAGGAGGATAAAAAGACAACCATTCAAATTTGTAAACAAATGTAACAACCCGCATATTTGTCAATTTTATATTTAAATATTTTATTGTTAGTCGGATGTTAGTCCGAAAAGCTACTTTTTGCATACGGTCAAATTAGGACCCGAGACCACTTCCATTGAGTTCAAAATGATGTTTGCGATCTTTTTGAGTGTAAACTTCGATATGTTTGGAGATAGTGAAATTTTCGTCACTTTTTGCTTTGGGCTTTTAGTTTGGGCTGAACTTCTTCTAACTCAGCTCCAACCCATCTCCTCTTCATCACTTCATCAAACACTTCAAGCTTCTTCAAAAATGGTGGAAGGAATGGGAAATTAAAATTCCTAGCTCAAGTCTTCATTGCTAATCCAACATCTACTCCAAATTCAAGTGAAGAACATAGATTCAAGCTTGTTGTTGCTCTTGCTTAACTTTTAAGCTCTCCATCATCAATTTCGTGGAAAAGGTGAGATTTTTAATCTCACATCTTGCCTATAACTGTCATTGGATTGTTAGGAATGATTCCCCATCACTTTAGCATGCATATTTGCATTTGGTTTGGATTGGATTGGTGAAAACCCCCAAATTTTAGTGTTTCTAGCGAAAAACTGCACTTAGCTCGTTCTGTCTCATTAGGTCGCTCGGCATGGGAGAGTTACGCTGGCTATAGGTCGTTTCCCCTTAGGTCGCGCGACGCTGCTCAATTTAACACTTAGGTCGTTTGCTTCTTAGGTCGTTTGCAGTTAGGTCGTTCGACCTTATATGCTCATATTAGCTCGTTCGGAGTTAGGTCGCTCGAGTGCTTAGGTCGTTCTTCTTTAGGTCATATGACCTTAAACCGTTTGCAGTTAAGTCGCTCGAGTCCTTTGGTCGCTAGACTTCATAATCCTTAGGTCGCTCGACCTTGCTTGGAGGGTAGGTCGCTCAGCCTCCCACCATTAGGTCGTAGGTCGTAGGACTAGTTCCGTTAGGTCGCGAGACCCCTGGCAATACCTTTAGGTCGTTAGACCTTACCTCCTTTAGGTCGTTGGACCTTATTACCTATAGGTCGCTTGCCTATTGCCTTCATAAGTCGCTCGGCCTCACTGAGTCGCTTGGGTTGATAGGTCGCTCAGCCTCCACCCCTTAGGTCGCGAGCTTAGGTCGCTCACCCCCCTAAGTCGCAACCCATTAGGTCGTATGGCCTACTCACCCTTAGGTCGCTTGGCCTTGATTTCTTTAGGTCGTTAGACCTCAATTACCTTAGGTCGCATGACCCCTTAAATCGCTCGACCATTGGGTCGTAGCACGTTAGGTCGCATGGCTTTGTTAAGACGTTAGGTCGCTCGCCTTTTTACACTTAGGTCGTTTGACCTGTATTTCACTAGATCGCTCGACCTGTTCTTCTGCTAGGTCGCACGGCAGTCTACCCTTAGGTCGTTCGACCTATTTGACTTAAAGTCTTTGCACTTTAATTCGACCACGTTAGGTCGCAAGTATATTCCTACTTTGATGGTTTTGGGATTGATTTCTTTGGACTTTACTTACGTCTTCGAACGTGAATTTATGTGATTCGATTTGTTTCAACAATCGTTTTGTGACTTGTCACTCTAAAGATATGAAGGTTTTAATACTAGTAGTAAATATCAAAACTCTTTCATCAAAGCGATTTCAACACTATTTTACTACAAAGCTCTTTTTCTCAAACCGTTTTCTAATCTACTAGTATATACAAGCCTTTACCTCACTCGGATGAGAAATCTAATTAAACGGCTTAGTAAAACGAGTGGTATGAAACGCTTGCGTTCACTTCGTCGGTTAATTCTTGGACCTGTTCGATTGAACCCTTTTTGTGACAATTTTCTAGTAAAGATTCACAGCTTGTTCGTAAATATTTAAGTTAAGCAAGTGGTTATGGGACATGAAGCTAAACTCATATATTTACTAGCTTGGTGTGATTGACACTTCTTGATGATCATGATGATCATTTTTGTGATTTAGACTAGAAATTGTGCGATGTCTCTTTGTCTACGAGGGAGACTAAACCTCGTTTGTGTGATGTTTCACCATCACATATGTGGGGTAGCGCCCCATGGTCTTCGGGACGTTCATGTGTTAAAATTTAATGGATAGCTTCCATGAGATAGCTTCTCGTTCATGTGTTACATGTGTTGGTGAGTTTTCATGCTCCCGTTCTTGTGATAGGCCTCCCCCTTTTTATGTGATTTCTGGATTTCTTGTGTTGATTTCTGGAATTCGTGCTTCACCAATTTTCATGATTTTCATTGATATGATATCAATTTTTGTGCATTGGTGAATTTGTGTGTCATTGACTTGTTATGAATACAAGTTTAGGGTATGATACCCTATTTTATCTTTGAGAAGATTCTTGTGATATTGATTAATCTCTTGTTGATTTTCAATTATATACTTATAGTAGTATGCCACGATGGTTATTACATGTTCATGCCATGTCTTTTACTTTATTCATATCATCTGATATTTTTAGCTAGACCGATCCGTTTATTATTTTCTTATAAATAATACTCAGGTCAAACCGAGATGTTACAGGTGCTTCTGCTTGACTTCTCTTCAGGATTATTCTGACTTTTGGCACTGCTTAGATTAGTAGTTTTTGGATGTACGCATTTGAGATATAGACTCTATGTTGTGTACTTATTCTTTTGTATAGCACGTGTTGCTATTCTTTTGTATTATCGTGGATCTTTCTGGCCACTACTCTGATGTACACTTTCACGTGTTATATACTTATTCATATCTTCTTCCGCCTTTGTGATATGGATGTCTGTGACTGATTTATGTTATGATTACTTCTATGTTTGTTTCCGAAGATTATATATAGCTACCGTGTGATAGCTTTGAGTTTGTATCGGTATGTCGGATTTCCTCCTTAAAAGATATGCATTTTATTCTATCTGACATATCGGTGCTCGCACAAAGAAGTTACATGGATGGTCGCTCCTCCACAGCCTTATTCTCCGTGCTAATTGACAGCACTACCTCGTAGTGTTCTTGGTTAGCGTGGGTATAGAGGTGGGGCGTTACAACAAACATGAAAAGACGTAAAAGGTAATTAGGTAGAATTATCCACTTTAATACAGAGCTTGCACAGACAAAACAGATTAAAGAAAAAAACTTAGGCTATCTACTCCCGTAGATATGGCATAAATTTTAGTTGGCTATCTACTTCCCGTTGATATGGTATAAATTTTTAGTAATTGCAATATAAAGTATAGTAGTAACGGCAGACAAAATTATTTTGGAATAAAAGGTAAAGGAAAAATAATTAAATATTCACAAATAATTTCGGAAAGCAAGAGCATAAGGTAGATATCAAGCAGTTGATTGCATGAAACCGTTATTATGAAACACTGTACCAATATCCAAGGCAAGAAGCCATAGTGCACATACCTTGAATGCATCTTTATTTATATATAAGAGAAGCAAAGCTCTTAAACTTCATATTAAAATGTTATAATATATACGAAAGATATAGTAAAACCATAATTTACTATAGATGAGTTCGTCGGATACAATAATTGCTAGGTTCTATAAATATGTACATATGGACATATATCAGACTATCAATTACTCTCAAATCCTGTCAACGCATGTATGTATAGACCTAAAAGTAATAAGCTCCATCAAGTTCTAGGCAAGTGAAGTAGTAGAATTCATTTAACTGAAATAAAGAGAAGAAATTCCTCATCAAATTTGGAGATCATACGGTTGATAAACTTTCGCTAATTGCCTGAGTTTTTGCGAATTCAAAAAACAAAAAAAGAAATTACATTAAATATATGGAAACTATACCAATCTCGTCATTTTAAAAATAATACCGGATAGTTGTAATGAGTTTTATTCAAAAATAAAAATGTACCATTATCGTAATTATATGAACAGTATTCACGAACAGTTGTGAGTATCAGTTATATATAGATATATCATTGTGTAGTCCAACACCACTGTTCCTATGGTTAGGTGCTTTAACTTTGATCCATGAGATCACACGTTTAAATCTTGAAATGTTGTAAATATTGTTTTTTACAATGATTTGAAAGAGTTGTTAAAGTATATATACAATGTTTGCTAAGCATTTTTAAAACAACAAATACATTGAAAAATATTATATTAAACTTAATAACATTGCTTTAAAAATGTTGTATAATATATGAACAAAAATCGTAAACGTTGTATATGATAATTATTTACTATATTGTAGTATTGTTTTAGAATTATATATATATATATATAATATTTTATAGCATTTAGTATTTGTTAGATCCCATTTTAAAGTTTTTAAGTGATAAGAGTGGATAATATTTGTAGAGGGACATTTTGAATTTGCAAAGAAAGTTTATTTATTAGATCCTATTTTTAAGTGATAAAATTTGGTAATATTTGTAGATGAACGTTTTGAATTGGTAAAGTGCGTTTAATTATTAATCATATTTTTAAGTGACATTAAGTTTTGATAATATCTATAGAGGAGTATTTTTGATAGTACATATTAACAACAAAAAATTGAGACAACAAAGGTATTACAAATATTATTAAAGACGAGTTTTTATGGCGCATGCAGCGCACGTGCATATAAAAACCTTTGTAAAAATATTAATTTTAAAATGTCTACGTATTTTTCGATAAATATAAATTTAGAAATACAAAGAATAAATTGTAATTTTTTTGTTAGAACGGGATTTTGAATTTGTAAACTTATTTATGTTCCAAAATTTATATTTAGAAATATATGTTAATTTTTGTTCTCGGCGGGATCCGAACTTCCAACCTCTTTTTTATATATAAGGATATTTTTGGAACTTTACGATCAGATCAAAAAGTGTTTTTCTATTCCAATTATTAATAAAGATATAACAAACAATGAAAGAAAAAGTATGCTCTGCAATCGACGTAGAATATGTGTCATCGATGTTTATAATAAGTTATAGAAACTATAGTTCATAATATTTGGAAACAATTGGTCCAATTGGTATATGAGATAGGGGTGGACACAGGTCGATTTAGTGCGGTTTGAAGCCCAAACCATTTCCGCACTAGATCAAACGGTTATTAAAAAATACAAACCATTTACTAATCTTTTCAACGACTCAGTTTCGGTTTGGTTTAATGTAATATGATCCGGTTTTGGTCTGATCCGGTTTGAACCCATATATTAAATATGAAATACGAGAATTACTTCCAGCAACAATCAATTTACAAAGGCGACTGTGTGAAGCCTTTACACTTAAAGGTTAAAACACACAATGTTATACTGAAATAAAAGATTAGTTTTTAATTGTATGAATGTTTCAATTCGACATTTAGCTACAAGTGAGATTTTTTATAGTAAATTAACCAACCATCAACGTCAATCGATGCATAATCATTAAGTAAAATGAGTAGAATAAGATTATTATTAGCATTTATCCAAAAAAAATAAGATGAAAAATATTATACTAAAACTATAACTTCTTCCTTTATGACAACAATTATTAATTTATTATGAATATATAAGCTAAAAATAGAATATATATCGTCAGAATATACAATGAGATGAGAGGTACTTATATTTTTACGATAAGATTACTAGTGTAAATATTCGGTTCGGTCCGGTTCAATCGTTCAAACCGCAACCGAACCGTATCGACGTGGGTCAGTCCGCTTTGGGATATTTGTTTTGGTCAGAAGGTTCGAGCTTTATGTCCAACTATGATATACGAGCGTTACGGCACACGCTTTGCGCGTGGCAATGGCATGTGCTTCGCGCGTGAATTGTTTTTCTATAATTTATATATGATTGACACATTAAAGGGAAAATGATTTGCAAAAATATTTAGTCATATTTTTACGTTGAAATCATGTGTAGTTAATTTAAATTTATATTTCTAAATTATAACATTTAATTTTTTGTTAATTATAATTTTATTTATATCATTAATTAATTAATAACAATGATTTGTAAATGATGTTTATTTGTTTAAATGATGTTTGTTTGTTAGATCATATTTTTAAGATAGAGGGACATTTTCAATTTGTAAAGAAATTTAAATGTTATATGCTATTTTTAAGTGATACTAAGATTTGTTAATATCTATAGAGAGATTTTTTGGTAGTTCAGCCCGACACCAAAAAAGTGTGGCATCAAATGTATTAGGACTATTAATAAAGATGCGTTGAATTATCTAGAAGTATCTTTTATTATCTAATGCAATAGCAGTACTTGATCTACTCTCGTTTCAATAAACACGCAAACCTAAAAATATATTAATTGAAGCATTCATGTTTTAACTTAGTTTGAATAGTTTCAGTCTAGCCTAGAAATAATAGGCTAAAAATAATAGGAATAACATATGCATTTGATTAGGATTTTAACGATTCTTTTTAGATACTTGTACATGGAATAATATATCATAATTAAATTATATACGAGTAAATGGTACTTTGGAAAGTTCACGGTCGGACCAAGAGATTATGCTTCTATTCCAACTACTAATACGAGACATTTTAGCACGTGCAACGCATGTGCATATAACATCTTTATTGAATTATTAAATTTGAAAATTTTATATAGTTTGATAAAAATAAACTTAAAAATATAAAGAAAAAATGTAATTTTTTACTTGAATAGGGTTTGAACTTATAACCTTGTTTGTGTTTTAAAATTTTCATTTAAAGATAGATGTTAATTTTTGGTCACGGCGAGATTCGAATTCATGACCTCTTGTTTGCATGGAAGGGCATTTTTGAAATTTCATGGTCGGACAAAAAATTGTGTTTTTATTTCAACTTTTAATAAGGATTAATAAAGATTTATAGATCGGTTGATTTATCTAGAAAGATCTTGCATTACCTATTCTAATGCAACTATATATATTTGACTCGCTCTTTGAAGTCTAATTATAATTACATTTGAACAATTATATTATATGAATAATTGGAATCAACATCTAGATTTGAATACGTCTAAATTAATTTTAGGGTGATTTTATCTCCTAATTTATTGGCTAGATAATAAGAAATAACAAATTGATATTTAAAAAGTTATATATAGGGATATTTTGGGAAGTTCACAGTCAGACCAAAAAATTGCGTTTCTACTCTAACTATTAATAACGAGTGTTACGGCACGCGCTTCGCGCATGAATTATTTTTCTTATAAATTGTATAGGTTTAAATTAGTCAAAAAATGATTTTTTATTTTCAAGTGATATTAAGATTTGTATATTTGTAAAGAAATATTTTGAATTTATAAAGAAAGTTTAACTTTAGATCCTGTTTTCAAAAACGTTTTGAATTTTTAAACATGTTTAATTGTTAGATCCTACTTTAAGGGCGTTTGAATTTTGTTAAAGAAGTTTAATATCAGATCATATTTTTAAGTGACGAGTGGTACGGCACGCGCTTCACACGTGATGATAGCACGCATTTCGTGTGTGAATTGTTTATTACAAATTGTATACGTTTAACTCGTTCGAAAAAATATGATTTGCACAAATATTTAACCGTATTTTTGCATTGAAATGATATGTAGTTAGTTTCAATTTTATTTTCTAAATTGCAACATCTAATTTTTTGTTGGTTTGAATTTTTTTTCCTATTATTAATTAATAAAGAATGAATTAAATTTTTTGTTGGTTTGTATTTTTATTTCTGTTATTAATTAATAAAAAACGACTTTAATTTTTTTTTTGTTAGATTCTGCTTTTAGGGGCGTTTTGAATTTGTAAAACATGTTTAATTGGATCCTACATTTAAGGGCTTTTGAATTTGTAAAAGAAGTTTAATATTAGATCCTATTTTTAAGTAATTAAGATTTGATAATATATAGAGGGGCGTTTGTGGTAGTTCACGTTAATACCAAAAAAGTGTGACACCAAAGCTATTGCAACTACAGGAAAATAGGCACAGACAAACTTAGAAAAACATTTAGGCTGAAGTACAACAAGTTTGTTTTTTAGGCTGAAAGAATGCTAATTATAACTAGCATTTTGTATAGTGTAAAACTGAATATAATGCTAGATATAACTAGCATTTTGTATAGTATAAAAGTTGAATATAATGCTAATTATATCTAGCATTTGTCCTTCAGCCTAGAAATAAAACTTCATATCCTTCGGCCTAATTTTTTTTTAAAGTTTGTCATTTTCCCTAATTCCCTTTTACAACTATTATTAAAGATTAAGATTTGATAATATACAAATGACCGTTTTTGATAGTTCATGTTGATACCAAAAAAGTATGACACCAAAGCTATTACAACTATTATTAAAAAAGGTAATTGAAATCAACGTTTAGGTTTGAATACGTCTAAAATAATTATAAGAAGATTTTATGTTCTACTTTATTCGAGAGACCATATGAAATAACAATTTAATATTTAAAAAGTTATATATAGAGGTATTTTAGGAAGTTCACGATTGAAAATCTACTGTAACTATTAATAAAGAAAGATGATAGTAACATATTGAATTCGGGTAAACAGCTAGCATCCACAGCCCACTATATTTGCTCTTCCGTTTTTCAGGAAAAAGTTGGACCCGATAAAATTCTTCTCTCTCTTCGAAATCAATACAAAATCAATGTCAAATTTGTGAATAACTCAAAATTAATGCAATGGAAGCAATCCAACCAATACAATCCTCTTCTTCTTCCTCACTTCACCAACAAATTCAGAATCATAACCAGTATCAGCAGCAAATACAGCCATCGGACAGCGATCCGACGGCCGGAGAGCTTCGGGCGTTGGATTGCAATCTGGCTTCGTTGTGTGATCATGTACAGAATGAAGGCTTTCACAGTGGGGCTTTCTCTGACGTCATCGTTGAAGCTATGGGGTCCACCTATCCTTTACACCGTTTGATTCTGTCCAGGAGTTCATATTTCAGGTATACACTCTTATTTGTTGAATTGTTATGTAAGGAACTTACACATAAATTATGATACATCGTAAGTGTTTTCTATAAATTGACATTTTAATTACTGCTAGCGTGATGTGCATTTTTTGTTGCAAAATATTGAATATGTGTATTGCTATTGACACCCCGATTTTCATTTTTGGTCACCTACACTGAAGGTCACCCCAAAATAACGTGCACTCCTCTTCCTAACACCGCGTATATTTCTATTCAAATCAAGCGGCACCCCGATCGGCTGCAAATGACCGAAATACTGTTCGGCCACTTCGACCGTTTGTCATAAATAAGTTTCGGTTGCCAACGGCCGTACGGCGTTAAACCACCGAAGAACTGCTGATACAAACAGTTGTTTATAACTGAGTGAAGGAATATGATATTGATGGCCAAAAGCACATACAAAAAATTCATTTCTATTAAAACTATAATGGTGGCCAGAAGAGAAAACCGGGGTACCAACAGCAACACACTTGAATATTAAGGAGTGCAATGTTGGAAAAGTCTCTAAGCTTATAAACGACATTTTCAATCAATTGTTATAAGGTATCAAGTGTCTATTCATATAAAGAATTGAACTATATTAATACATATAAGTATAGTAATCGTAACTGTTCGAAATACACAAACTATTGTTACTGGCGGGCAGAATTTCTTTGAATATGTTCTTGAATTTATTCGAGACTTGAGTAAAACTTAGATGCAATCCTTTTTTGTCCGCGAGGATCCCACCAGAGCGCCTTCTACTTCTAATAGGCTACGAACTAGAGTAGAAGCTATGGTAAAAAAATACTTACAAACATTTGTCGATATATTGCTTAAGAGCTATAAACGTTGAGTCGAGTGTGAAATTTTCTTCTCAAGGATTGTCATTCAACATCTTTTGGTTTGACATGGACTAAACATCCTGGTATGATGGCATTCACAATTTGGTTCTCCAAACTAGTGTGATATTAGCATCTCTTAAACTCAAAATAACGCTATGAAAAATTAACTGGAAATATGCAAAAAGGGTGAGTTTTCAATTATTGAATTTGAGGAAAAAAATGAGTATATTTATAGTTGTACATAAATCTTTTCATGGAAAACCACAACCAATCATAAATGGGTCAATTCATTCTTTACGTTTTCTTTTCATGATACAATACATACTAATACAGTATAACAATATATATGCAGGTCCTAGGGTAAGACGAACAAGCCAATTGGCCGGGGCAATCCCATGATGAGCAACCCCCTTGCCTTAAGTATACTATATATTAAAAATATTCATAGTAGTTTAACAGACGAGTTTTTAGTGATTATATCTTTTCATTTTAATTTGAAAATTAGTAACTATAACCTAGTTTTATCTTATTTATCACTCTTTATATCAAAAGCTTACGTAACCATTTTTTTACAACTAGAGGCAACTTAAACCTTGCTCGTCTGGGGCAACCTAAACGATAAGACCGACACTATGAATGTGCATCTTTTCATGAAATTTTGTATTTATATTACATGAACATGACGAAGAGTGCATTTTTCCATCACTACCTTCGTTGAATGCGTTTTTCAATATAATACCACGTTTATTCATAAAATCCTTACAAATTTCCACATGAGTGAATTGCCTGATACCTTATGCATGTGTTGATGTAAGCACAATCGAGAGTGCAATGAAGAGTCATCCTATCGGGATATGTAGTATTGGGCTTTGATCCATCCATGGTGAAATACAATGAGACACGATCATCAAGTAGTGAACGCACGTCTTAAACTATTAGTTTTTAGTATATCAAGTCAACGGTACGCACAAAGCTCTCTTATACCAATCGTTGCTATTTTACAATTGTTTTGGCTATGGTTATCTTAGTAGTTTTGCAAGCACTCTAGAGAGTTTAGCCTTTATCATCCTCATAGAAGCAATCTCTTCACACTTGCACATGCACTCTCTTAAAAGAGCATCCTTCTCTGTTATTACTTGATTTTATTACGATATAAGGATCATTAAAAGTGATAGCTTAACCTTTATGTTAATGCAAGTTTTCACCATTATGGTACCGTAGCATTGGTTGAGGATATGTAATCCTTAATGGTTTATGAATATTTCTCCATATTAGGTTGTCATTTTGAACTTATACCTTGGGATCGAGTCAACTAGGTTGGGTTGCCATCATGTGGTTCGGTTTCCATTCATAGGCTATAAGCTCATTTCCTTCAACGATTTTATCACTTGCTTTCTTTAAAAAGCTTCTATACGTAGATCTCAGATATTATATTTTATCTCTACACGAGCGTTGCAGCATACGCTTCGCGTGTGATGATGGGATGCACTTCACGCGTGTATTGTTTTTCTACAAATTGTATATGTTCAACACATTTAAGAGAAAATGATTTGCATAAATATTTAACATATTTCTACGTTTGAATCATGTGTAGCTAGTTTGAATTTTTATTTCTAAGTTGCAACATCTAATTTTTTGGTAGTTTAAATTTTTATTTTCATTACTAATTAGTAATTAATAAAGAACGAATTTGTAAAGTTTATTTGTTAAATCGTATTTTTAAATGATTAAGATTTGATAATATTTTTGGAAGAAAATTTTAAGTTTATAAATTTTATTTGTTAGATCATATTTTTAAGTGATATTAAGATTTGGTAATGTCTATAGAAAGACGTTTTTAGTAGTTCATGCCGACACAAACAAATGTGATACAAAATGTATTGTAACTATTATTAAAGATAGTCGATCATTCATACAAGAGCAAATTTATAACCACATCATCTCTGCGTTGCATGTCTTGACTTTCCATTGTATATGTATGTATTGACTGTCCATTATTGTTGACGATAAAAATGGGCATCAATACCCAATAGAATCTAATAAAGATCAAATGAAGAATGAAATTAAAACAGAGCAGAAATTATAAATGAACACACAGGATTTTCATAGTGGTTCGACAATTTTGGCCTACATCCACTTTATATTTTTATTGATATTCCACTTGATTATCATTACAAAAGTGTTTGGATCAGCTGGAATCCATTAGTACAAGAGTGAAGAAGAATAAAAATGGCAGAGCTTCGGCAGAGAAAGCCCTCCCCAAAATGGCCTCCGGCCCTTGTATTTATAGATGAAGGCAGCTTCCAACCTGATCGACATCTCGAGACCTGGACTCCCTTGACCATTTGGGCCCACCATAGGGAAGGCTAAACCTAACTCACTATGCCGATCCATATCATCGTGCCGACCCTTCTTAATATACCGACCCCATTGTTTCCATATCCTATGCCGATCTCACCATTTTCACAGGCTATGCCGATCGTATACTCATAAACACATCACGCCGACCCGATCCTCAAGAACATATCATGCCGACCTGATCTCTACCATGCCGACCCGTCCAGTATGCTGACCCGATCATCTCCACTTTCTATACCGATCCATAGTATATCAATCCAAACTCATCATGTCGACCCCTCTTCTAGAAACATTAACATGCCGACCCCATTGGGTTTTACCAGTCATGCCGACCCCTTTGGGTTTCACTCAATTTGTCTAACATCCACTCCGATCCCTATTTCAACCAAACCAAATTCTAAGGCTTCGATATCTGGTATTATCTATCTGTCGACCTTATCTATCCTGGGCTGGATACAACTGTTCAAATATTATACTCTGGTCATGCGGATGTTGTCTCATGATCATCCTTCCCATCAACAGTCGAGTTTGGACCAAGGTTTTAATCTCGGATTTCGGTCACGTTTCGTCTCGAAGAATTTAGATAGCTTATCTCGTATCGGGTGAGATCTCGAACGAGATGAGTGCATCTCGGTCGTCCATCTTGGATTTACATCTCAGTTTCTAAAATTCATTTCGGAGTTATCTCGGAGTATATGTCATGTCGAAAATTAGTTTTCATACACCTAAATTTATAATACTAGTTATCAAGGTTTTCAACATGGGATTTAAATCGTAAATCGAAAAGTTTAAATTGTTAATCAAAACGAGATTCAAATCGGTAAATCGTAGATTTAAAATATCCACATTTTAACATTTGTACGCGCTTTGAAGTTGATTTTGATGTTTGAACTTCTACAATTAAACTTAAAAACTTAATTTTCTCTCTAATTCCATTTTTATTTTGTTTTAAAAACATTATAATGAGAATTGTGAATCTAAATAAGTATATTAAATATATCAACATGAGTTGGATGTGTTTTTCATTGTGGTTTTAACAAAGTTCGAATCGGAATGTAAATCAAATCGTAAAGGGAGGGATCCGATTTGAATCGGGATTTAAATCGTAAGATTTTAAGATTTTTGACAACAATGCTAGTCACTACCTTAAGAAAAACACTATGCACTTACCTTGAATATATCACACGCTTATCATTAGTAATTTAATATGGAAAAATATCACTTGTATCATGTAAAATAAACAAATAACTAGATTTCATGAATAATGTTCAATATAGTATCATATGAGATAAAGTAGACAAGAAACAAACCATAACATATGCACCGTTACTTTGTTTGATCATTCACTTAACTTTCCTACACAATATAATGTCTCATTTCTACCTTTTATGATTTATAGTGCTGCAAGGGAAATCTTAATTTTATAACTTCAAATACAAAAGTCTACAAGTAGAATTAAAATATTCTATGTCTGATTATAGTATTTAATTATTAGCAAACAAAATCTCATTAAGCAACTAATAACATAGATATTTCAAACAAACATAGAAAATAGCATACATAGTACAAACAATTTTCAAACATTTAGTAATATTATAAGAAAAGCAAAAAAATGATGTACGAATGAACATGTAATCATCAAATGAAATTAATAGATGAAAAAGAATTCCTTTATTTCTTAAAGATAAGCCTTGAGGAAAAAAATTATAGCAGCAAAGACTAAATGAAATCAAATTGGGAATCCATTTGGAACATAAAGTTAAACAAGTGAAGCCCAAAATTTATAGCCGCAAAAAAATAGGGTTAGGAAAAAAACTCAAGAAAGTGTCGAAAAAAGAAAAATGAAATCAGATGTAAATTAATTTGGATCAGAAACCTAAATGAAAATCATAAAGTGAAATACTTACCATAATCGATGTAGATTTTATCATCTTCTTACACTCGTCACTGCCGTAAAATAAAAGACGAAGATTAAATGAGATTTATATAAGAAATAAGGGTTAAAAAAGTACAATTAAGAGGCTTAAATTAAGGTAAAGGATGAGCCAGCCCAATACGGAAAAAGAGTTGATTTTTTCCAAAATTCAAAAATTCGGCCGATATCTCGCTGTTAAATCTCGTCCGAGATACCGGACGAGATACTGAAATATTGTCCGAGATTTGGGTCAGACGAGATTCAAACGAAATAGCCTGTTTCGAATCGCCCAGGCTTGAAAACGAGATCTCGGCCGAGATGAGCGAGATTTAAAACCTTGGTTTGGACTTCATGATCAACCTTATGTAGCCGGGTCAAGATACCGGGTAACACTTGCCCCCCAAAGTACGTCTTGTTGCATACGTAACGTGCTTTGAATAGAAACAAGTTAGAGTCGCCAGAAAGAAATCCATCCAGTTTCCTGAATAAACGTCATCCTTCCATTTTGTCCTTCCAAAGTGTTGTATCCCTCTTTGATCGTCATGACGCTTGGTCGATTCCCAATGGTATAAATTCAAGATTGTATTTCATCAGTGGCTATTTGTGTCCAGTTCTACAGGACTAGTAAGCTTTGACTATCTGATCCAGTCTTTTCTTTAATAACTCCAAGTGAAAATTCAATTTCCGTCGATTTCAAGAAGTCGAATTTTTTGAATATACACGTGCACGTTCAGGTACATTTTCTTGTCATTAACTTCTGGATGCGTTTTATACACTCACGAGTCGTCGCCAATTCCTTCTAGTTTTATTGCAACTGGATTGCAATTTCTTGTGTATATATTGTTTCATAATGAAATAAGGGTTGTAAAAGGTCACTTGATGAGAGGGGACTTCAAGTTCTACAAGGATGACAGCCTCGGAGCCGTAGGCAAGGGTGAATGGAGTATAGCCAGTCGTGGACTTGTGGATGGTTCTGTATGCTCATAATGCTGATGAGAGTTCATCGATCCACTTGCCTCTGGCCTTACCAAATGTTTCTTCAGAACGACTTTATGATTTTGTTCACAGCTTCAACTTGTCCATTTGCTTGAGGGCGAGCAAATATCGCAAATCTCTTTTCAATATAATGCCGACGGTAGAAATTTTCAAATT
Source organism: Allium fistulosum (assembly GCA_030737815.1). Classification (NCBI taxonomy): domain Eukaryota; kingdom Viridiplantae; phylum Streptophyta; class Magnoliopsida; order Asparagales; family Amaryllidaceae; genus Allium; species Allium fistulosum. Next base: position 517,461,758 of record CM060906.1, on the reverse strand, counting down.
TAGCGCTGTCGAATTGGGCTTCATTACCAGTTATAATGGTTCGTGGAAGGTCATAATGACAGATGACGTTCTAGACAATGAAGTTGATTATTTTCTTCATCTTGGTTTGTCCCCTGGCGTAATCGCCGCATTCTTCTTCATGGACTTCTCTCAAGACTCGTTTGATATCATCATGGGTGATACACCGAAGCAGGGGAATGGATAAAGTCATTTCTATACATGACTTCTTCTTGGATGATTTAGCATGAAGCTTTGAGGAGGATCCGTCGTTTTTCATTCCTCCGTTCAGGAAGAATTCCCCATTGTAGATAGTCTTTAATAGGAGTCATCCATGACTCCTTTTCTGGCTCCATCTGATCTAGTCGATCTTCATCTGTCAATGCTTGGAATATTAAGTACTTCAATCGAGACAAAGTCTATTTGCTGCGCATCCCCAAATCTGGCCAGCTTGGCCATTGACTCGGCTTTCTCATTTTTCTTCATCTGAGGATGTGTGTAATGGTGTAGTACTCGGAGTCAGCCAGTAGCTCTTGGACCCGGCTGATATAAGGAGCAAGACGTTGTCCTCTAGCAAGATAATCTTTCCTGACTTGGTATAGTACTAATCGGGAATCACAAAAGGTATGTAAACTTTCCATTCCCAGTTCTCTAGTAAGTTTGAGCCTGGCGATCAAGGCTTCAGACTTAGCTCCGTTATTTGTTGCAGGGAAGTCGAGCTTCAGGGCATAGTAGAACGATCGTTCCTCAAGAGTCATTAACGCAACTCCGACGTCAGAACACCGATCATTGGAAGTTCCATCCGTGTACATTTTCCATCGGTTGGTCGGTTCTCCACTGCTCTTCGGATAGTCGTCTGATGTAGTGAATTCAGAAATGAAATATGATAATGTTTGTCCACGGATAGACCTCCGAGGGATATAAGTGATATCGAATTGGTTTAGCTCGATATTCCATTTGAGCAAACTTTCAGACGTCTCATGTCGCTGTAGGACCTGTCATAACGGCTAGTCGGTGTAGACGTTGATTGGGTGAGCTTGTCAATCACTTGCTAACATAATATATTGGCCTCTGGGTCTTATTATCATCACATAACAGTGTGTCACTTATAGCGTGTACCGACACTGCTAAATAGAGTATAAGTCTTCACGATCCAGTGGCATGAATAAGATGGGAGGTCTCTCCAAGTGATTCACTAGAGCTTGGAACGCGTCTTTACAATCCTGCGTCCATTCGAAGTTTCTTTTTCCCTTCCTGCTTAATCGTCTTCGGTACCTAGATGTTTCGAATTGCTTGAATCTTCTTAAGGTTGGCTTCAATTATGCGAGAGTTGAACATTAAACCCAGAAACTTTCCTGACACAACGCCGAAAGAGCATTTTAAGGGACTGAGTTTCATTCCATTTCTTCGGATAAAACTGAACATCTCCGCTAAGTCAACGATATGGTCGCTTGATCATCGTGACTTCAGAAGTGTATCATCCACATATACTTCCGTTGATCGCCTAATCCGGTCTTCGAACATCCCGTTGACCAGTCTCTGGTAAGTAGCTTCAACATGATTTAATTCAAATGACATCATAACATAACAATATAGCCTTAGATCGGTAATGAAGTTGGTGTGCTCCTGGTCGAGGACGTGCATCAGGATCTGGTTGTATCCGGAGTACACATCCATAAATGAAAGCAGTTTATATCCAGCGGTTGAGTCTACCAGCTTGTCGATCCTCGAAAGTGGAAAGCTGTCTTTCGGGCATGCCTTGTTCAGGTCTGAGTAGTCGACGCATGTCTGCTACTTTCCATTAGCTTTTCTCACAAGAACTGGATTGGATACCCATTTCGGGTAGAGGGTGTCGCGGGTAAACCAATCGTTCTTGAGTTTATCCACTTCCATTTTTAGTGCAGCACATCTCTCCGGATCCATGACGCATTGCTTTAGTTTCACCGGGACATGCCTCGGGTCGATATTCAATACATGCCTCACGATAGTCGGTGAGATCACATGCATGTCAGAATGGGTCTAAGTGAACACATCAAGATTCATTCGGAGAAAGTCAGCTAATTCCTTCATCATCATTGCACTGAGCTGTGATCCGATCTTTAGTACCCGTGATGGGTCGTCATGGCTGACTGAAATGTCGATTGTCAGCTCAGTGGTTACAGCCTTGGATTCCTTGAGTTCGAACGTAACTATTTCGCGTAACAATCAATGCGAAATTTGGTTGGGACGGTCAACGATGATGGTTACTCCGGTCGAATCCTAGAATCTTGTCATGAGTTATTAAGTCTGATAGTGAAGGGCTCTAAATGCTTTGAGCGATTATCTGCAGATGGCCAAAGATCAGGCTTAGAAGCACGTTGAAGAAAATGTCAAGTAGGGTTTAGCCTTGAGTTGTGTGCCGCTGCATAGCTGGGTCTTTCTTTGAGTTTGAATCTGCTTGTGTATTCGAGTAACGTGCTTTCCATTCACTGTACTGGCGAACTGTTACTCGTCGTTCAAGTTGGAATGATAGTCAGTTGCCCATGAGCTTGGGCATCAAGTCGATGATTCTATCTCTAGGCATCCTTCCGGTCGTAGCCTCGGGTGGTTGTAAACACTATATATAAGTTACAATATTGAGCTATCGCAGCTAGTCTTTGGATGGTCACACTTCTGCTTCCAGTCTCGGGTTGATAAATGTACTGCATGGATGGTCGAGTCTTGTCCTAGATATGTTTATACTCCCACCTAAGCTCCAAAGACATAGAGTTGATCGTTAAATGATCGGTTCACATTCATCTTGTTTCTCGCTCGTGCCCCCAAGTCTGGGGCATACATCGATAAGTAGGAAGACAAACCATGTCCACTTTAGCTTTACACTCTTTCCCGTTGAATCGCGGGATCGGGTTGGTTGATGGAATGCCGAGTCTCGTCTATCCTGAATTGTATTCTGGTTTTTCCTTCCGGGGGATACTTCGATGCTTCGTCAGATTTCGGGCATGAGTTGGGTGCTGGACGGTCAACCACGTCCACTTTAATTTATATTATGTAATCATATCTAGGGGTAAAGCTGGCTCAAGTGCAGTCGGGTCATGCTCATCCAGTTTCATACTCCTGACGGATCGAAGGAGGGTGCTGGAGAAATAATGATCAAGTCTTCGTGGTTTATTCTTCTATCTGCACTCTAGTGATCATAGTTTTTCGAGTGACATCCGGGTCACATCCGTTTGTGTTTGGTGCAGATTGAGGTTATGGTACGATATAGTTAGTCACCTGTAACTTCAGATGTCGTTTCGATTGGTTTTGTATTGAGGCCTCCTTGCGGTCGTTGCCTTAAGTTGTAAAGAACACCAAGCCAGAGCTATAATGAGCTGTCGTGTTCAGCTTTTAGTGATTTGTACCCCTGCCCCCAACATTGATTTTGCGAGGCCATAAGTCGAACGGTCAAATTCCATCCTCAGCGAGTTTATACTCCTATCGATTTCAGACCGGAGTTTGCGGAATAGAGAACGGTCGAAATCCACTCATCTATTCATCTATGTTTATACACCAGTTCGCATTCTGGGGACTTGGAGTTATTCTGCGAACAGTCGACTCACGCCCAATTTGTGTTCATACTTCGGTCCGCGCTCCGGGGACTTAGAGATTTTGTCGAATCGTTTATACTCTGGTCCGCGCTCCGGGGACTTAGAGTACTCTTGTCCGCGTTCCGGGGTCTTAGAGATTTTTTTTGAATCGTTTATACTCTAGTTCGCGCTCCGGGAACTTAAAGTACTATAGTCCGCGCTCCGGGGACTTAGAGATTTTTGTTGAATCGTTTATACTCTAGCTGTGCTCCGGGGACTTAGAGTACTCTAGTCCACGCTCCGGGGACTTAGAGATTTTTGTTGAATCGTTTATACTCTAGTCCGCGCTCCAGGGACTTAAGTACTCTAGCCCGCGCTCCAGGGACTTAGAGATTTTGTTGAATCGTTTATACTCTAGTCCGTGCTTCGGGGAGTTAGAGTACTCTAGTCCGCGCTCTAGGGACTTGGAGATTTTTGTTGAACCGTTTATACTCTAGTCCGCGCTCCGGGGAGTTAGAGTACTCTAGTCCACGCTGCGGGGATTTAGATATTTATATTGAATCGTTACTCTAGTTCGCGCTCCGGGGACTTAGAGATTTTTGTTGAACCGTTTATACTCTAGTCCGCGCTCCGGGGGCTTAGAGTACTCTAGTCCACGTTCCGGAGACTTAGAGATTTTTGTTGAGTCGTTTATACTCTAGCCCGCGCTCCGGGGACTTAGAGTACTCTAGTCTGCGCTCCGGGGACTTAGAGATTTTTGTTGAGTCATTTATACTCCAGCCCGCGTTCCGAGGACTTAGAGATTTTTGTTGAGTCGTTTATACTCTAGCTCGCGCTCCGGGGACTTAAGAGTACTCTAGTCCGCGCTCCGGGGACTTAGAGATTTTTGTTGAGTCGTTTATACTCTAGCCCGTGCTTCGGGGACTTAGAGACTTTTGTTGAGTCGTTTATACTCTAGTCCGCGCTCCGGGGACTTAGATGGGCGGTCATGCTTCTGTCTGGATGGTTTATATCTCATTTACCGCGTTGAGGCAAGAGTTGTCGAATGAACGGTCGAATCACGTTCATCCACGGTATGAGATTCTGCCCCTAGCATCAAGGACGAAACTTGACAAATGGACAATCGATTCTCGTCCGCTTGGTGATTGTAGCTCTTCTAATCAAGTTAAGGAAGGAGGTACATGATAGATGGTTGGATCACATCCAGGCTGGGGTTGGATAATCAAGTCATGTACAATTTGCTTTGTATTCTTTCTAGCAAATAGAGGCAGAGAGTTATTGAGTGGACAGTTAAGTCGCATCCGTTTTAGGGTGCAGTCGTGTCCATGTGTTGAGGCCGGTGGTTGACGAGTAGGCAGTCCATCGCAGCTACTTCAAGTCGGGCTTTCGAACTGCCTCTTGTGTTCAGGACAGGAGTTGATGTGTAAATGATCAAATCACGTCCACTATAGTTAGATCTCGGCATCACTGAGCTTCAGGAGAGGCATATGTATTTTGTCGTACTTTACTTTATAACCCGAGGAGTGGATGATCGGGTCACATCCGTTCCAAGCCTTGCTTAGGTCTTTAAGTCAAATATGGAGATTGATGAATGGACGATCAGTCATGTCCGCTTTGTATTGGGTTTTGACCCTGACAAGCTTTTCCATCTCTAGTCCTTGGCCCAAATCAGAGGCACATGGTCGCTGATGAGCGGTCGAATAACGCCCGTCTTGATGAAACTCCACAGGTCCGATCATGGTCTGCGGGGGTTGCATGGAGGCCAATTCTGAGTACTTGGTTACCTGCATTGTTTTGGAAGTAGTTTTAGTTCAAGTTGGTCGTAGTTAATAGCACAATTGAAATTGAAATAGAAATAATTCAAAGAAGATCAGAATAAATCTCATTAGTAAGTGAAGCGGCATCGTGTGCTCGCTATTCAACTTTGCCCCTAGCTCCTTTCAGCGGGATGTCGACCGTCAGCGGTCCAATTGATAATCAGAGTTCTTTATTGATAGACATCGGGTGTTCCATGCCCGCCATTCTGTAGGGCTTGCACATACTATTGATGCTTTCCTTTTCGAATCAGCTTTCCGATCACATCTCAAAGGTGCTTGTAATCGCCGGTGTTAGGACCGTGTGCATCTTGGAATATACAACATTATGCGGATTTTCTCTGGCTTCGGTGGAATCTCTCAAGGCTGGTTTTCAGTACTGCTCTGAGTCGTGAGTCTCCAAGTTGATGTTATCGATTAAATCGTTCAAGAGAGTATATGAGTCGAATTTTGAGATCCTGGGCCGTTTCCTGGAATCTAAGTACTTAGCCAACAGGCTCGTATTGTTCTTTCTCCTAGTCTGCTCTACCTCCTTCTTGCTTAGTTTTTGATTCACTTTGTAACTGAGACGATCCAAGGTCGTAGGAGGCTCTCTAGCCAACTAGCTGCCAAAATCTATCTGGGGTTGACTCCCCTCATTAACGCCATCAATATGATATTAACATCTGGAATAAATTGGATAATGACATCACATCCTTGGTGTAAGTTGCATGCATTCTAAACTGCTCGACAAGAATGAGGAGATGGATTCGGGCGATAATCGCATAAACCGCATGATCGATACAACTTTGAGGAATATAGGAATTCATAAGATGTAGTCCATGGTCGGTTTTCCCTGAGTAAACCGATATGATTGGTACATTAAATCTCCTCGGATATATTGCACACTAAACGACTTCAATGAATAGGCTTCGACTAGGGGAGATGCTTCAGTCATCGTCCATCTGGTTCGTTTTTAAGTTACAACTACTTGTCATGCTTGTTAATGGTGTATGCATGCCCGAGATATCAGCAAAGCAAGATGGACTGGTATTGACGGATCAATGGTAAGTTACTTGGACTCGGACCCGAGAAAATCTGCTATTTGCTTGGAGTCAGCAATTGGTTTGGTTGGAGTCACTGAATTCGAAGTGTTGGGTCAGTGAAGAACGGTGCTTAGAGTCATCTTTGCTTGAAGAAAATTTTGGTTTTACCCGAGTTTGGCTTTGAGCCAAAATTTCTTGGGTTTGTTTAGAGTCACGTCACATATGTTCTCTAACCTTTGGGAGTATCGTTTGTGTAACGACATCTTGTCCATTCCTTATTTGCAATTTAGAAGCTGCTGCTTGATCCTCTATGCTCCGATCAGTCACAGGACGTAAGGGAAGTGGATAGAATGCATTGTGTTTAAGTTGAGTTTCAAACGCAGCATGTGGAGGCGCTGCGCTATGAAAAATATTTTTTTAGAGCTTTTTTCTCAAAATTTGGGTCGTACCCGAAAAAGTATTTTTAAAAAAGGGGTCGTACCCGATCTTTTTTTTGGGAATAGGGACCGGTTAAACAAGGGTTCGATTCTGGACGAATATGACATAGGGATCGGCTGAATTGCCTTGGTGAGGGGTTGGTCGTTTGCCATATGAGAGGGATCGACATACGAAGATTGGAGAGATTGGTATTGACATCTTTGGAGAGGGGATCGGTATTTAGGTCTTTCAGAGGGATCGACCATAAGCCTTAAGTGAGGGATCGGTATATATGTTTTAAAGAGGGATCGATATAGCTGTTTCGCAGGGGGATCGGTATATGTGTTTTGCAAAAGGATTGACACTTGCTAAGGGATCGGTATATACCCCTTGGAGAGAAATCGGTATATACCCCTTGGAAAGAGATCAATATATGTATTGGAGGGATCGACATTGATGTATTTGGAGTGGTACATATGGTTTTTGAAGCGATCGGTACATATGGTTTGTGGGGCAATCGGTACATATGGAGGGATCAACGGTGCATGTAGTACTTTAACTGAGGGTCGACATTAAAGCTTTTTGGAGGGATCGGTATATAAGCTTTTTGAAGGGATCGGTATTAAAGCTTTTTGAAGGGATCGGTATTAAAGCTTTTTGAAGGGATCGGTATACAAGCTTTTGGGAGCAATCAATATTGAGCAAGCATGGTGGGCTCGGTATTGAGCAAGTCTGGAGGGGTTGGTCGTCTAGGCCTTCACAAAGGGATCGACCCTTCGCTAACTTGAGTGCAAAATTCAACATCTAATCCCAAGAACTTGCATACATGAGTGAATCTGATCTCTTCCAAATGGACATGAACACATGAACGATCCCAAACAAGAACACTCACATAATTAGATCCTCCAAAAACACGTGAAGTAGACTTAGTCCCTTTAACCATGACTATTAGCTTCCTTTAGATCTTCAAATCTGAGTAGAATATGAAGTCTATCTTCTGAAAGCTGGATCTATCTCGCGAATATGGAAATCCACCAGTAGATGATGAGATCCAATCAAGCTGAGAATTCATTTCTCAGTGAAAGCACCAAAATGTGACGCTAAAAATAGGCATCAACATCCAATATAATCTAATAAAGATCAAATGAAGAATGAAATTAAAACAGAACAGAAATTATAAATGAACACACTGAATTTTTATAGTGGTTCGGCAATCTTGGCTTACATCCACTTCATATTTTTATTGATATTCCACTTGATTATCATTACAAAAGTGTTTAGATCGGCTGGAATCCATTATTACAAAAGTGAAGAAGAATAAAAATGACAGAGCTTCGGCAGAGAAAGCTCTCCCCCAAAATGGCCCTCTGCCCCTGTATTTATAGATGAAGGCAGCTTCCAACCTAACCGACATCTTGAGACCTGGACCCCCTTGACCATTTGGGCCCATCATAGGAAAGGCTAATACCTTCTTCTAGAAACATTAACATGTCGACCCCATTGGGTTTTACTAGTCATGTCGACCCCTTTGGGTTTCACTCAATTTGTCTAACATCCACTCTGATCCCTATTTCAACCAAATCAAATTCTAAGACTCCGATATCCGGTATTATCTATCTGTCGACCTTATCTATCCTGGGCTGGATATAACTGTTCAAATATTATACTCTGGTCATGCGGATGTTGTCTCATGATCATCCTTCCCATCAACAGTCGAGTTTGGACTTTATGATCAACCTTATGTAGCCGGGTCAAGATACCGGGTAACAATTATGTATCAGTTTTGATCTTTGCCTATTATTGGTTGACTATCACAATGTGAGCAGACATAGTCACTAGTTCTGCCATATTGGAATATCCTTAAAAAAAATTTGAAGTCATTCTGCTATTTTGTCTAATGTTATAGATTTAGTTTCTTTCATCTTGCTATGCACGTTTTGCTTTAAGGATTTCTATGAAATGTACTTAAAATTTGAAGATGCATTCAAATTGAATTGTATACTTGTATAATGCGGTTTCTACTTTTTATATGCCTGGCACTCTAATATCCTACTTTTCATTTTTTGGATTGTCGGTACCTATTTGGTTTTCTAATACAATTGATATATCAAGTCACAAATAGTTCAATATCCATTATCACTTGCCAATGTGATTCAAAATCCATTGTTACTTGCCAACATGATGTAACGTAATCATTTTTAGCGCATTTCACATAAATGCTCTTGTCATGCACGTTAAATTAGAATTAGGTGGCATTATGACTTGGTCATACTTCTAAGTTATTTAAAAACAGCTTTGCATCATGTCTATATTGTAGTAAGAGGTTTATTCATAGTTTGTAAAAAAACAATAGAGTCAGTGGTGCTCTAGCGGTTAGGCGCTCTGACTTTGATCCATTAGGTCATATTCGAATCAGTGTAGCATTATTCGAACCACTGGATATATGCTGACTTGCAGTATGGTATATACCATCTAAGACTTGTAGTACAAATGTATTACCACCTAAGTTTTCAATTAAAAAAAAGTTCCATTAGTTCTAAACAAGATTCAAACCTACCAATAATAAATTCACTGTATATGAATTTCATTTTTAGGTACATTTACACTAGAAATATCATTGTATATGTTCATCAGTAAAGATCTCATCAATATATGTCTATTGACAAAGAGTTATTATTTAACTGAGGTTACTATGTATCTTAAACCATGTAGTTAAAAATCAGATAACATCGCTAATATATCGTATACCAAACTCTGGCCTTTCTTTTTCCAAAACGTTGCTTAAAACTTTGTCACTGATCCGTCAATAGGTATTTATTAGTCTTACATCATGGGGTGTATGAAAAACATTAATTGCTCCTATATAAAAAAACTAAGAATGTCTTAATTCATGCAGTTCAGATTCTAGGACTACTGCCTTATGTTGAGCGTTTGGATATGAATTTGAGCCTATATCCCGATTTAAATAAGAATTAGGCAAATTATTATTATTAATATTGAAAGTACTATAGCGGGTGTTAGAAATGCCCGATTAAATGAGCTTAGTGTTGATTAGTGTTATTAGTCGTGAATCCGTTGAGCGCTAAGTTGTATAAGCATAGCGTTAGAAAGCTGTTAAGCACTTTATAAACCTTTAGCAATGCTTTAACTGCATAAATGATGATCAACCTTGAAAAAATGGATTCGTGTGCTAATTTTTACATATCATTGGCGTGAGTTGTTTTTTTCTTATGAAAACCGTGTCAATGTAATTAGGAATATCGATGACATAGAGCTATCAATTTACGGTATTTGATCTGTTCAATTTCGTATGTATGATAATACGGTTAAAGATACCTCACACATGAGACAAATACCTATAAGTTCACATAATCTTATTTGTTTTGACCAATTAAATTGTCATAGTTGCACTCATCGTCAAACTCGAGGTGGAATATTGAGTGTGATGAAGGGTAGTACTGTTACAATGGGATGAATAATGGATAAAGGAATGTTTTATAGATTGACTGGTCATGTCTTTTGACACTAGTAAACGAGTGTTAGTGGGAGGGGTTAAAGTATGCACTACTTGATCGTACTGAGGGTCTTATGTTTTCAGCAATTATCTTCATGTTGAAAACACTCCAGGTATCAATTTTGATTGTGTAGTAAGCACAAATTAAATGGTTGATGGATGTCGAGTTAGAAAATCTATGAAGACTGTTCGATTCTTTGTGACAAAACGAATGCTTTTGATGTCGATTGGTGTGGTTTTTATGATACGAGATGCATCGGTTGTAGGTGGTGGTAGATTTTTTTTTTTTTTTTTGGTGATTGAGAAATAGGAATTTGTTTGATTTTAAATGGTAGAGCTTATGAGTTATTTTTATTCGATTGACTCATTTTTATGTTAGCTCCATAGATGCAATTTGATTAAAGGTGATTATAAAAAATACATTGAAAATGTGATATTCTACCAAGGTGGAGTTTTGAGATTTTATTTTTTACACAAACATTTCACACGAAATTGGTAAAGATGAAAAAAATATATATTTTGAAATGGGCTTGGCGGAGTTTTCTTATGGTTCCTACCATGCTGCATTTTTTCTTTGGGGGAAGAACTAATGCCCATTGTAATGCAACTTTTGTTTAGGTTTACGTTGGGTATAAATAAAAAAATAATAGCCAGCAGCCTTTTAATTGTATAGCTGGGTTAATTCAAAATGTGAAAAGCTGCATTTATTTGAGAAGACAGGAAGTGTTGTGTGGAAATTTGATTTAACCATCTCCTTCATCTTTTGCTCTTTAAGCACAAAGAAGTCATTGCCACAGAGATTAATACCCCATTCTCTATCCATATTAATGATTCAGATTATTATTTGTTTTTATTTATTTAATAGGTTATTTGTAAACAATCGTTTGCAAATTAATGAAAGTGGTTGGGAAGAGTTAGCTTGTTTATGTTGGTTTATTGATTGGTCCGTGTGCAATAGATATTAAAATCACCACTGAGTTAGGTTGTTGTATATTATTTTCTACAGAAACTTATCTTTTTGTGACTTGGATGACATATGATCTTTGAAAAAGCTTGGGTTAATTTTAGTTTTATTTTTTATGTTTGTTAGATTTGGCGCACTTAATCCTAACCTTTTTTTTCTTGGTAAACTGTGCAGTATATGAGCACTAACATGTTTGGTTCGATGGGGGTGCAGCTTATACTTGTATCACTTGCGCAGTTCTGTGATATTGTGGTGTTTAATGCACCATTCATAGAAGTATGTATTATAGTAGGAAAAATAAACATCGGTTATAAGTAGGCTGTGTGCGTTTTCTGTATATTTCAACTTGTGGTTTTTTTCGAGATAATAACTTTTGAGAACCCCTAACATGTCAGTTCATTCTTTGAAACTTGAAAGGTAAATGTAAGGAATCGTGTGATGTTGAGGTCCTATTTGTGTATAAAAAATTGTCACGCTCAGCCTTTTGAAGCCAGCAACCTGTATTGGTGCCACAGACACCAGTATGGTGTTCAAAACAACGAATATGAACCATGCTCTCGTGTGATAGAAAATGAGGTACACTGGCATCCGAAGGTGGATGACTTCCGCAGCTACTAAAACTTCAGACACCAATCATCATCATCATCATTATTATAATACTACATATTAAAATATTTTACGTTTTTTAAATATATCTTTTCCTCTCTCTATTATTTCAAAAACATGCAAAGAAAAAACCTAGAAGTTATGTATCATATAATTATTATGTAACACGTGTGGAAATATCAAGCGAAATTTTAAAAATATGTATAGTTAAAATTGAATCAAAAATATACATAACAAACAGTACGTGCACAATTAATTACACTAATCACATGTCAATTCACTTCCTTTTGAGTCCACCTGTACATGCTATAAAATGGCCAGGAACACTTTACTTTGCTCCCATCACTTCTATTTGCATCCACTTCCCAACTTCACACATGTTCCTGCCAAACACACCAAGTCTCTATTTCTTTAGGGGAAACTGGAAATTTACTGGATGTTCGTTAGCGTAAGTTTGTTGGGTTGAATTGGTGTCATGTCTAAAGCTGCATACATCTAAACAGTTTCATATTCAGTTTTTGTGCACCAATTATACAAAGAAGGGAACTTTTTTATTAACTAAATTTAAAAGTTACACAGAAACATGCTTTATGGTCCTTGGAAAGAGGCTGGTGCGCCAACTATTGTATTGAGTATTGACGATGCCAATGTAAATTCAAAATCAATTGAAATGGCTTTAGCGTATCTTTATGGCCACCATCCTAAACTTAATGACGACAATGCTTTTCGTGTTCTTGCTGCTGCATCTTTTCTTGACCTTCAGGTTACTTTTTCTTAAATGTTTTATTTTTCATTACATTCAAGTTCTTTGTTTCTTTTTTCTAGATATTTAATTTCTTATGATAACTGCAGGATCTTTGTGCGATTTGCACAGACTTCATTATTTCTGAATTGTGGACCTCAAACTTCTTAGCTTACCAGGTATGAATGATCGATATTGTATGGCTGTGTTAACATTGTGAACTATACATATTAACGCGTTAGAACAGTTTAAACTTTAAACCGCTTTATTTTTTTATTTATTTCTCCAAACAGGTATTTGCAGAGGGCCAAGATTATGGAATACATGGTGAGCGTGTTAGAAATGCTTGTTGGGGCTACCTTTGTCAGAGTGGAACCATGGAGTTGCGAGAGGTTTTAAGCTATCCTACACGATACACCTGTATCATGGTTTCTTGCATATTTTTTTTGTCTTGGTGTTTGCGCACTATATAAGTATAAAAATCAGTTACCATACTGTCAGTCAGTTTCACAATAATAGGAGGTTTTGAATATGTTATTAGATATTTGCCTAATTTATGCAATATGTTTAATGGTCAACATCCAATAAAATCCACAGGGTTGACTTAAATAACACACTTGTGAGGGATGCTAGTTGAGAATGATTACACATCAGTAGATTCATATCAAGCCACCAATTAAAATATGTAAATACACAGCTCAAGTAGGTAATATTTGCCCCTTGTGCATAGAGCAACAAGTTAGAAGAAATCTGAACAGGAATATGAATTTTACATGGATATATTTTGGGAGTTGGTGTAACAAAAGCTTTACTAGAACCAACCATTTTCTGTCAAGGACTGCGCTACATTGTGCTGTTGAGCGTTGATAAATAGTAATGTAGTACTTAAAGCGGGTGGGTAATTTCTGATTATAGAAGACTTGTGATGCCGAAGAGCATTCAATTGTTTTCTACAAGGTGTGCAATGGAATGAAAACATATCAAACTTTGAGTAGCCTGCTTAGGATTACTAAGGTAGATGAGTTGCAAGCACTTTAAATTTTATGGATGAATAGACACGTGAAAAGGACACATGAAGTAATAAGTAACCCTTTAGGGAACGTAAAGTTCAATAAGTTCAGAAGTTTTGACGCATGCTACAGAGAATTCAGCTCTGTATCAGTCTTTGCCCTTTAGGCTCTGTTTGAGAGTTTATTTTATGCCAGTGTTGGTTGTTTATGGATGGTTCGTTTATACGAGGTTAAGAAAATCAATGCTTGCAGGTTTTTTAAAGCACCGGTTTCGGTTGTTTTATAAACCGTCTGGAATTGGTGTAGTGTAATTTTGACCGTTACTTTACCTTTTTAAACAATGGGTTTAAATCTATTTTTATAATTTTGATTTCATATTTTGTACTTTAACTAAAGTTAAAAATATGTTATTATATTAATTGATGACATTTAAATGATTTATTTTCTTAAAAAAACTAGATTTAAAAAAAAATTATTTTAAGCATTACTTATTAAAATTCTTCAAGTTTTATATTTTATTTTATGTTTGAAAATTGACTTTATTTGAATTTTGAATTTTTTTCCAAGATATAGGGATTTATGATACAATCTTTAAAATCCAATTTTTAAAGTTTGAATAGTAATTACTTTGAGTATACACACACATGTAATTTTATAATTTCAGAATTGTTTTCAAAACTCGTGAAAATAAACTCGCAAGCATAGTTTCTCATGTTATAAAACTGATCGTAACAACCTCCTAAAAACGGACCCCTGATTAACGATCAAAACCGGGACCTTCAATATCCTCAGAAATGATGCTACAAAACTCCCAAATGGAGCCAAAAGATCGTTGTATGCTAATATTTGAATATTGAAACTAGCGATACAGCTCCAATTTGCAAATCTGAAGCAACTGTTCATTTTATACCCGTTCTACAATCGAAACCAAAATTTTCAAGGTAACTTAGGAGTTGTGCTTATCAGAACTGATCTGTCACGGCTTGAATTTCTGGGTTCCGACTTTAGTAGTGTAAATGGATACATGTAGCCTGTCCTATGGAATTGAAGTTATTGTTGCTATTTACATGAGAACTTTAATCTTCTTTTATTTGTAGTGCAGTTCTTTTGCTTCTAATCCCGGTGCTTTCTGCTGATAGAAGAGAGAATCATTTATGAAAACGAAATAAACTACAATATTTGATAGTATACTGTAACTGCATATATCCTAAAAAATTGGTATAGAGAACCTATATGTCCAGAATAGCTCCATTTCTATGTTATCAAAGAATATTACGTCCTTCCATTTAGCCAGCATATGTACATGCGCTGTCTTTGTTCTTTCCTTTTCTAGAGGAATTAACCATAATGACAAATTGTCTGGCTTTAATATACTGATATTCTTTATTTTGATGGAAGCATCGATAGGTTAATTTTTATGCTAACTGCATATCTGATTAGCGTCAATTCAGGTGTTGCCAAAGCTCTCTTCCCAAACTTTGCATGCTTTGCTTACATCCGATGAGCTTTGGGTACCTAATGAGGAGAAACGGTGTGTTTACCCATCTTCCAATCTTTTACACACACACACATATACATACACACACACACACATATATATATACACATACACACACACACATACACACACACACATACACACACATATACATACCCACACACATATACATATATATCTACACACACATATACATATATATATATATATATACACACACATATACATACACACACACACACATATATATATATATTTCTTCTTCTCTTTTTCCCTATAATCACTTGAAGTTAAATATCCATACATATATATATATATATGTGTGTGTGTGTGTGTATGTATATATATATATGTGTGTGTGTGTGTGTATGTGTGTATATATATATATGTGTGTGTGTGTATGCAAATTAAGAAGAAGAAGAAGAAGTAGTAGTAGTAATAGTAGTAGTAGTAATCTCGTTTTATTTTCTTAAAGTTTCGAATTAGCTTTATACGTGCTACTAGCCAAAGCTGCTCTTTCTGAGGCAAACCAAGCTGAAATTGGAAGTATGAGCTCTGAAATGAGTGAACGGAACTTGAGCGATGCTCATGGTGCACACAAAATAGAGTCAGAATCACAAAGGATTGGCGTGCAATACAATTTTGATGGACATAAAGCTTCTCATAACATTCTTGTTGAGCTTGCAGATTGTGTAGTTGACTCCCATACCAATTCCATATCGGTACCAACAAGACAACCAGCATCCTCTCAACCAATGCTTGATTCAGATGCAAATAGGGCATCCTGTACTTATCTTGATTCTCACATTGAAGGGCCATCTGACGAAAACATGTGCTATCATCAAAATAATAATAACAATGATGATGATAGTAATACTTGGATTCATCGGGACCACTTAACCGAAGCTTCATCAACCAGTGGGGTGACATACAATGATTGGGGTAAATGCAACATGCAGCCTCTTTGGGGTGGTAGAATAGTTGGTAGGAGGCAGGTTAAGAACACAAAAGGAAACTTGGGCATGCAAGATGACGAGTATGATTCATTTATTAGTATTTTTGAAGGTGGTTCTCTTCTGTACTGCAACATGTCTTTTGAAGCGTTGTTAAATGTCCGAAAGCAGTTAGAAGAGTTAGGCTTTCCATGCAAAGCTGTTAATGATGGCCTCTGGTTACAGGTCAGATATTGTCCTTGTTCTTTACTATTCTGGCATGCTAAGAGTAGTAATATTGGTTTAATTAGTTTATAAATGCATTACCACTTGTTTTACCATTGAAATTGTCAGATATGGCATTTGTCATAAGCTATAATTTTGCCATCCAACAACCACCTGCATTCATATCATAAGCTGTAAAATCTTCATCCAGAAATATCAATATTTCACTTGTTCTCATTTTAAACAGTTTTACTGAAAGCAACGTAGTGCCTTCGAAGGAGGATTTAATGCTCAGTTTTATGTTTAGTTTGATTGGTTTAGGGACATTGTTCCCACCCTTCAACTGACTGAATGACCTGTAGCAACAGAAATATCACCATGAACTCATATTTTATTATCAAGCGAGTAAAATCATGAATGTTGGCAAGGGGAGATGGTAATGTATGCTATGTATTCAAAGTTGTAAAAGGGAAGTTAGAATTAAGAAATTTATGTGGCTTTTCAAGAGTTTGAAAAATCATCAGTAGTAAATTTATAGCTAACCAGTATTAGTGTGGAATGGTGAAAACTGACCGCTAATCTTAATTTATGTAGTTTAACACGTATACATAGAAATTAATAAAATCAAGTATATAATCATAAACTAGTTCAAAGTTCAAACGACATTCATGAAAATATAAATTATTTATAGTTACAGGACTATTTTGAAAAAATTCAGATGATAAAATCAATAATATTTAATTGTTTTAGATAATTCTGTTTTTTTTCTAAAATACCTTAAATGCTAAATATGTTGACAATTTCTTTTAAGCTTTTAGTTTGATTTGAGTAAACTTCCGAATTTTAGAATTCTTCGAAAATCTTAAATGTTCTGTTTTTATTGGAGAATATAAAATTTACCTTTTCAAGTATTTTAAAGATAATGTTTTTTTAGTTGTATATCTGGAGCAGTCTCGTTTTTTGGAGTAATTTTATTTTATCAAATATCCTTAGTTGTCGAAAAAATTGAATATCTTGAAGAATTGCTGTAAATAGTGTATTTTGTACTTTAAATATAGAAGATATCCATGTTTTTGTTCACATCTATGTTTTGTTTTATTATATAAAATTACGAAAATTTAGGACTTTAGGCTTCTGCTGATAGAGTATTGATTATTTTGAATAGTGTTGAAATTGATTTAATCTAAATAATAAGATGCTAATTTTAATTTGTATAGATATAAAAAGGTATAAAAAAATCCTGTTTTTTTTTGAAGAATAAATAAATTGTAGAATAATTGTGTCATTGGGATACTACTGATTTTCTGTCCATTTGCTATTCGTTTCATTAAAAAATTTGCATTTTCTTGAGAGTTTAATTTTTGTTTAGTGTTTTTAACATCCCCCCTCTTTAATAATTTAAAAAAAGATTCTTTTAGGTTGATTATTCATAACAGTTTTTAAAATATAAATAAACATGTTAGTGTCATTGATCTGATAATTTGGATTTGTCTACAAGCTAGTGTAGATTTGTTTGAATACATTTTTTAATAAATATTGGGTTTTTGAATTTTTCTTTCCATTTTGTAATTTTTAGTCATTGTCTAATGATTCCTTTTTTTTTTTTGTTTCAAACTGCTATTCTGTCATTTAAATCGTTGCAGATGCTTCTGTGTCAAAAGGTCCAAGAAGTAGCAGCGAATACTTGCAGAAATTGCTGCCTTACTAGATGTGCCTGTAGACAATCTTATGGATGTTCGTCAAAAGGCGGTGCTCATGTAGGTTATTATAGACAAGAACATGATCGAAACAACATGAACAATACCAACATGGGAAATATATATGTGGATGATCCACAAGGGGATGGAGGTGGTGCATTTGTCCCTGCTGCACGTTTACATGTAAGAGGCCCAATCGACGGGCTTGCCGGTATTGGTCGAGGAAATGCATATGTTGCTAATGCAGCTTGGCCTCCAACTCGATACGTTTTTTCACGTGTGCCTTTTGGTTTAGGGGCCCGAAATGGGCAGCAGCAATCAGTTGCTAATGACGAATCAGAACCTAGAGTCGACATTAATGGGGATTTATCAGGAGATGGATTGACTGCTTTAGTTAATTTAAGCCAAGGGAGCAATATTGGGTCACGTATGAATGCAGAACAATCAGATAGGGTAAATGAACAAGATTTACATGGCAGATTTTCGAGTGCTTGTGGAATCTCCATGCAGATGATGGAACCACATGAAAATTCTACTTCTGGATTGGAATGGGGAAATTCTGAGGATTCATCTATACTTTTGGACACCAAAACCCCTTTACGTGATTTCCCTCCGTTCCGTTTTGGGTATGATGACTTTGGACCTATTGTCTATATCATGCATTAAATTGTATTCTACTTTTGTGAATTTTTATTTGTCTTCTTAGTGTTGCCTCGACCTCTAAAACTTGCATGTCTGAAGTTAGAATTGTGATGTCTCACAACCTACAAGTTACAAGGCACAACATCTGTAGTTTAACTCTTTGTGTAAATGTTCCACATGTAGATGCCAGTTTGTTTTTGAGAATTTTGTTATGGAATAGGGAAATAACTACATTATTGGCAAACAAGAACTAAAAGATATTATCGTGGATTTAAGATGTTAACAAGTGCATTTGAGAAAATATGCACAATATACACATGAATATAAGGATGCTTTGTTTTTTGCACAAATACCCTAGTCTTCCCTGTGCTTGTATTGGAGCTACAACCTCCATTATTAATAACTTCAATAATGATATAAGAGTACATTTGTAATGTCGTAGGTTTACTTCATTTTTAGTGGGTGGTTATTAATCTGTTAAAATATTAGGATCGAATTTGATGAAGTTCACAGGCTTGCTGATGGTCAAGTGAAACATTCTCGTGAAGTATTTTATGCTGGCTCTCTATGGAAGGTATGTTCATTCAATTCTCTTCTCAGGAATCAAATAATAAACTCCAAAAGACTATTTCCATATCACATTTCATAGTGAGTGCTGACTGTATAATGATATACAAATGATGCTGTCTGGAATTTAATTTAATTTAATTTAAAAAGAAATCCTCAAACAAATTTAGATTGGCAATTTCATTTTTCCTTACAGGTAAGTGTCCAAGCATTCAATGATGAGGATCCTCAGGGAAGGCGTACACTTGGTACATTCTTAATCTATAGGGTGCTAGCAAATACATGTAGAGAGAACGTAAAATTTATACCTGATTTGGATTGTTTTACTTTCCAGGATTGTTTCTACACAGGCGCAAAGCAGAAATTAACGATTCATTTAGAAAGGTTAATTCATTCTGGTTGGAAATGAAATATTTTGGCCTTTTCTTATTCAGTCGGTAGACGGCGTTAACTTACATATTTCTTTTCCCTTTTAGATTCATACGTATGTTGACACTCGAGAGAAGGTCACCGCTCGCTATCAGGTACTGCAATTTTATTTGATCAGTCCATATGTGTTATCTACTCCCCTCGATGAATTAGTATGGACCTATGATAAAGTTTGGTTACATAGTTTACAACTATACATGTCATATGTGACCCTCCTGGGATTAGGCAACCGAATGCGAATAATGATACTACTAAAAACCATAAGAATAGTAACGGTAATAAATGTGAATAATTTGAAATTGTGCATGTAAGCACACAGTCAACACAGTAGTATGCCCGTGCACACACAAACATGTGTATGCATTCAGAGAGTGAGTTACTGTTGTGGGTGAAATTTCGAGTGACTTTTCGTTCAATAAAGAATCAGTAACAAGACTTCCGCAATTGAATTTATATGAAGATAAACGATCATCAAGACAGAACCATATGATATTCCAAGTGTCTCCACGAAGAAACCCAATCGAGCGATCCACTTAATCCCGAACCATAGAGCTATTTTTAAGCGACTCATCTATTCACTAGTTCAAGTGTTTGCAAGACCTACCGGCCTACCAGCCTCTATATACCCATCTACCAATTTATTATGATGAGTGATCGATAGAGTTTTAATTATCGTTCAACTCGCCCCAAGATTTTGTTTTTGCAATTGAACGAGATGAAAAATCAATTTCATTCATATTTGGTTTGACACCCATCTCACTTGAGAAATTAAAGTCTTAATCAAAATCTGGATTGGGATCTTAATTCGAGATTTCATTTGAAATCATATCCTTTTCATATAGTAGTTTTATTTTTAATATATATTGCCCAATGTGATTACCCTACCAATAATTATCTAATAATTCATCTAATCATATATTTTACTTTTCATTCGGGTAAACCACAACAAATGATCTTGTATTTTTTTCCCTTTATAATTGTTTAAACGAGAATAAATTCTTCAATCACTACTGGTTATTCAAACAACTATTATCTTCCAAACAATCCAATCTTCGCTTACTCGTGCAACAACTGTCTTTTCATGCAAATAAAACATGTTGCAATTATTCATTTATTTATTTAGATAACAAACTTCAAAAAATCTTTGAAAATTGCAATTTTAGACCATAAATTACTTCAGAATAATCCCGAGATGTCCTTTAAGCTTCGAGATGCCAAACTTAGATGTGCACTCAATGTACATTTAACCTGTTTGACATCTCGCTTGATGCAGAATATCGTATGTGAAAATTTCAAGACAAGACATGACCGAAATGAGATTTAAAACCTTGACGATCGGCTCCTAGAAAGTTGCACACTGATTGAAACAAGTTTGCATCTTTCAGAGTTAGACTGAATCACTCGTCACTAGACCCAGATCTAGCATTGTTGCTACGATTCAAGTGCATAAAGCCGTAACCAAGCTTTTCATGATATTTTGCTTCCTTTGCTCGAATATTTACTGTCGTCCATCACTATAAATATATCGAGTCCCCAAGTCAAAAGGACTTTTGACCATGTCATTTTGGGATCAGTTTGTAGAAAAGTTCATATTTCCCTAGTACTTTGGTCGGAAATTCTTTCTACCTCTTTTTTATGTCTGCTGTATCTCCTATAACAATTAATTAAAGACATTATAATGTGGACGTGGATGTACGGTCAAATCACAGTATTGTATGTTTGCATCTTTTTCTGCCATTTTTCTATATTCAAGCATTTCTCTGTTTTGATCGATTATTGCTTATTGATGTCGTCAAATTTGATGGGGGGCAGAGCTATTTATAGGCTATGCAGGGCCATTGCCCTAAGTGAAAAAATATAAAAAAACAACCATAAAAATTGAATTACAAGTATAAACCCTAGCCGAAATTCCTAATTGGCCATATCGGGAAATAAAAGGGAGATTGTAGCCCATTATAATTTTTCATGATAAAAGCGAATAGATGTTAGATTTCATTTTTTTTCTTTATTTTTCTTCTCCTCCAGTTTGAGTGTCAACCTTTATCTCAAAATTTAACATAAAATGGGTCTCCAATTAAATCAATATTTTAAATCTTAAACCTTAATTCAATAGCATACAAAGGCTAGTATTTCATTTCTAAACCTCTAGTTGATATTTTGGTTTTTCATTCAGTATTTAAATGTTTAAATGAATGATTATTAGTTCTATGTATGTCATTTTATATGAACTTTTGCATTAATTAGTTGATTAACATAAATTTCTTTTTAGTATATATCCCTGAATCTCTATTGACAGTTTCTAGTTTCATTTGATTTCAGTTTTTTATGTATGAAGTGTAATTAGATTGTCACTAGATTAGCATACAAAGCTTAGAGTCATTCAAATCTAGGGGGAGAAGTCAATATTAAAATGTTTTGTAGTACAAAGTTAAAGCACAATAATCTGAATTTGTCTTTATCGGAAATAAATCGAGTTACTGATAAAAAATGAAACCTTCTAGTTATGTTTTTATTGTGTGCGCTAAAATACTACCCCATTCAAAGTTGAGGGCTGGCTCCACCATTGAATTTGATACCTTAAAAATCCTCAAAAACATATCTCTAACTATCAATAAAAGGCTAGAGATCTCCATGATCAGTTTTGACGGTTGGTGGATTGAAAATTCCAAAATAGTTGTGTGCTTTCACTGAGAAAAATATGTTTTCTTTTCTATGTCTTCTATTTCACTATCATATCAAATTCAATCTATTAGACTATTTGATGACAAATATTGGTGAAGTCAATCCTTCAAATGATGATGGCTCTAGGTGTCACGAATCAAGATGTGGGGGAACCCTCTATTCCTCCATCGATTGCTGCTTATTGAGATACAAATCTAGCTCAAGTGGTCCTTACATTGACAGAGAGCATGACATCGTTTCGAGCCATAGATACAATTTATGAAAGCACTAGTCAACTAGATGGGTTCGAGATCGAACAATGGTGGTGCCAACGCCCTAGCAAAGGATGACATCGGTCGTTTGCGGAGGTAGTAGGAGAACAAATGCACAAGGAAATGACCGAGATTGAGCCATATAGAGTTGAAGAGGAGGTCAATCAAAGATGCTCGTGATTGATATAAGAGGTACTCGAAGGTAGCAGTTTGTCAGACCGATGATAAATCCAAATGGTGTATGTTGTCACTCGAGTGCGAGAGAGCATCAAGAGAGTGAAGTAGATGGTGATCAACCAAATTTGAATGGTGCCAATTACGCAAACCCGAATTGCGCTCATGCCAGTTGCTCATGCCTAAAAGCCAGTTGGAAAAAGGCCACCCGAGCTTCTTTCTACTTCTATTTGTACTTGAAAAATGAAGGATTCTATATAGGAGGAACGAAGAGTGTTTTATACAAAGCAAGGTTTTAAATCTCCTTCATCTCACCTGAGATAGAAATCCGAGATTTTCTTCGAAATCCGAGATTTGACAGGTTGGTTAGTTATCAGAGTTTTAAATCTCCTTCGTTTCAGCCGAGATATCAGCTCGAGATTTTCTCCAAAATCCGAGATTTGAAACCTTGATACAAAGAAAAGGGGATGTATGCTTGGCTGGTTAAGAAATAGAGTATCCATGCCTCAAAATGAAGGTAAAGTGCCCATCGAGAAAAAGCCATTGTTGATTGGGAATGCTCAAGTGGGGATGAACACATCCCGAATGTTGTTAAGATCAATCATAGAATCTTTGCTTGATTGCATGAATCGACATTCAATCGTATCCAACCCGGTTGGGTTTGAGAGAATTTGGATCTTTAGGATAATATTGGTGGAGGAAGAGATCACAATGGAAACATAGTTCTTCCATCATTACGATTGAAAGCAAGTCAAGGTGGAACCTATGGAGATTCTTTCATGTAATGGCAACTTGAACGAACTTTATAGGCACTTCAAATGAGTGAAGGGGCATGGATATTTAAGGGACTTTGACTCAGAAGATAAGCAAGTGAATTCCTTAGCACCCTACATTCTTTAGGTACCAACGTATGTTAGATTCAAGGTGTCACACATTATTCCATATGATGGAACCAAAGACCAACAACGCACGTGTCCAGGTATTCAGGTGGATGTGGCTAACATCAGCGAAGATGCCCATTTTCATTGTTTCCATATAACTGTAACCACTGTTGAGATGGTATTCTAAACTCATTGTTGGATCGATTTAGCCTTGGCATGAAATGATGAGAGATTTTAAGAAGCATTGTGTGATCATCAGAAACAACCAAAAGATGCTACCCATTGTATGAATATACAGCTAGATCACGAGGGGAGGAACTAAATCAAAATATTCAATGAAGCGGTTGCTATTATTGCTAGTGCTTACAGACTTTGTTTTATGTCATTTTGAAGGTAATCTAAGAGCATGTGGAAAAGCATGTACACTTGAATGGTGGGAGAAGGGAATTTCAATAATCAAGTAAGGTTACAGCGTCCATGCCAAAATAATGGAGAGAAGGGATGAAAACAAAATGAAAGAGAATAGCTATAAACGATGATGGAAACATCCAAAAATAATGAAAATAGAAATGAAAGACAATATATTTGCATATCGCTCTTAATAGTATGGTAGAGAATATTTTTGTGGATGCTCATAATATGACTCCTACTAGGTGAACATGTCGCTAAAAGGAGATAAAGAATGACAAGAAGGTTGAGAAGTATTGTTGTTTACACCAATGATTGCCACTACGTGAGAGATGCTATCGAAAATTCGATTCAAGGGTGTAACGATTGAGGCAGTATTCCCATACTCAACCTACAAGTTGCTATCTACCCCTCAACCTCAACCTCCATAACAACAAATAGTCCCATCGATCCTTAAGACATTTATTGTTTGAGAAATTATACACCTCCCACCACCTTTACATATTCATGTGGTTTGGGAGGGTCGCATGTTGAAGAAAGTACGCAAGCTATGAAGAAATTTGCCAAATCTCTAAAGAATTAGGGGGAGAGAGTATGTTATATTGTTGATGAAAGATCAAGCAAACAACCTTAGTTTGTTGTAGTTTTAAAATGGAGGAGTCACTTATCCTTATTTTGGTGCCTTGGTGATTAATGTGATGATCGTTCATGCGATTGTCGGTTGAGTTTTTGTGGATGACTGTTATGTTAATATTATATTTAAGAGGACTTTGAATGCTACGTTTAGTTGTTGAGGACTGAATCTCATGTTTTGTTCCAACACATGGGTTTACTGGTGAAAGAGTAACACTAATCAACATGATAAAGTTAAAAGTCATCATCAAGAGCATCATGAAGATGGCAACTTCCATAATGTTTGACTTTGATTGTACGGTGGCATGTAATGCTTTTATAGGTCAATCGACTCTATTAGTTTTGAAGCGATAGCCGTAACACTATGTTTGTCGATGAAGCTTTCCACTCCAAATGGTTTTGGATGCATGAAGGGGCACCGGTCTGTCATTAGAGAATGTTGTGGACCTGTGATTTCGTTGAAGAAAGGCAAAAAAGTTTTGAAGACCATGGTAGGTGCAGAGCAGGATCATCGCACTAAACTTAAAGTAACAAATATGGTTCAGGATAAAAATTTATAAAGAACGAAAATTCATGTGGTCGACTCCATTCATTTATTGAAAAAATGGGGATGATGTTTGAGGTGGAAACGAGCGCTACACGTTGATGATGTCAACAGTCTTAGTAGAGCCTAAGCGAAGCTTAGATGGTTCGATATGATAATTGCCAATTTTCCATCTTAAAATAGATTGAGATATAAAATATAGCGAGAAATTAACCAACTATTTTATCCCTTTTTTTAAATCCATTTCGTCATAAATAAAATGGTTCTCACTATAGGAGATATGATAAAAATATATAATAAGCATGCATAATTATGTCAAGTCTCGATTGATAAAGAAATCAAAAGTTTTAAGCTAAAAGTTTCTTAAATTATTTCATATAGCTAATAAAATAATGCTTTGAAAATTATACACATTAAAATCAATAATATCAGTACAGTTTGTAGTAAAAAGTAGTTTTCAACAACAACTGATAAAAAATGAAAGTAAAGAATGTTTAAAAAAACTAACTAAAAAAATGAAAGTACCATAAAGTAACATCAAATTTATTCTAGGTTAACGTAGATGATTTTTAAATTTGTTGAGTTATCTTATTTCTTGATACAAATATAAAAAGTACTTAAGGCGAAAAATGTAACTTGCACAATTTAAAAATAGATAAGTAAATAAAATAGCAAAAATTTATTACCTTTACGCCTAGGTAACTAACGCTTTAAACAAAAATACATCGTCTAAATGGTGAGAAGTCAATGTGCAATTGAATCATAGATTTACAGAGCGAGGTGATTTCTTTCCAAGTGTCATTTGATTGGCACTTGATGCTTGAAAAGGCTCTAAACAACATATAGTTTTGAGCAAGTACAATGTATAATTGAACCCTTAGAAATGTTCGTTTGGGGTTTCATTTTACATGTTTTTTAATTTATAGTTCATTGGTGGGGTCGGAGCTAACATAAGTTCTTTTTTGATGCATATCGATATAGGTGGACTCTCCAAGAAGCTCCAAGAAGAGCAAGGGATGTTCAAAGTTTGATTAGAAAAGTCGTTGCTTTAATAGGTTTATTTTGAAGTTCATTGATAAGTGCATACAATTTTTTGGTATATTCAAAAGAAATGGAGCGTTTGAATGAACTGAAGGGTGTGAGCAAACTTTTCAATAACTAAAGTTACATCTTGCTCAATCTTCCATTCTAACAAATCTAGTTGAAAGACAAAAACTTTAATTGCATTTATATTCGAGTTTGCAGTCAATGCAACATTGATTCACAAAGAAGATAGAGTTCACTGTCCAATTTATTATGTAGGAAAAAAATGGTTGGAGCCAAGTTTTAATATTCAAAGTTAGAAAGTTAACGTGTCGATTACCTAGAGGAAGTAATAACCATATTTTTAGGCTAATCCAATTGAAGTACTCATCGATTGGCCATCGAGTAAGTCTTGCATTGACAAGAGAGTACACTCGTTTGTTAAAGTGATCGATCAAAGTGAGCGAATTTTGCGTTATTTATCATCTGAGAGCTGCATTAAAAGCATGGGTTTTAACAGACTTCTTGGTTAGGAGCACTAAAATAATGGATGAGTTCGATTTCGAAAAGAAGTTCATGGGTTGGAGTGACAATAGTTCGTAAATGAACCATTAAAGAATCATGATTTTGAAGTTATGATCGTTCTTGTCAATTCTGGAGGTTGTTGAGTTGGTTATGCATTGAAGTTAGAACTTAATGCGAGCACTAGTAAAACAAAATATCAGGTTCTAATTGCTAGCTAAAAATAGCAAAAAGGTTTAACAATTCAGTGCCCCAAGTTTATATCAATTCGAGGATGGTGGTTAATCAAATCATGACTAAATTTCAAGTGAAGAGGACAATGATGGATGCATATTTGATAAAAATGACGGAGTTGCCCAGTCATTTTTATCGATATGCGATTGAGCACATCCCATGCTATTGCAATACCTATGATGATGTACTTTCAAAACTTGCAAATACAAACAAGGCGAAGTTTTGATGTATGCCAAACGAATTATTATTTGCTCCCAACATTAAAGAAAGCGAGCACGTGGTAGACATCAAAGAGAGAGTCATGGATAACTTCAAATAATAAATAAAAAATACGTGATATAAAGGATTCTACCGAAAGAAAAGAATTATGGTCACATATTGTTGAGGAAAATTGTCTTGATTCGTGATGCAAGATGACCTACGGTACGATAAAGATTTTTATTGTTTCTATTTAGGTGCGTCTATAAACACGAAACATTAGAAATTCTTTGTGATGTTCATAAATGGTGTAGAGACCAATCTAGAAAGTCGAACCTAACACGAATGATATCGAGGTAGGGCATTGCTCTTCTACCATGCGTAAGTACTCACTAGAACATGCAAGAAAGTATGATAAATATTAAATTTTCTTTATGTTAGCTTGAACTCTCTAACGAATTACATAGATGGTTAGTCCTTGGCTACTTGCAATTGCGAGAATCAATCTAAGCGGAGAACTACTAATAGTAAGATGAGAATTTTGGCATATAATGGAAGCAATGACAGTAGCATATTGATCATCTGATGCACATAGCTCAAAATATATTCAATTGTCTAGAAATCAAGACAAACAATTTAATGAATTTATCACAAAGTTTTCCGACAGTGCCAAGTGTTAGAAGAATCTTTATGGAAAATGAACATCGTTTTGGAGGGAAATTCAAATTATGTTTTGCAAGGCAATAAGTGTCATGTTTCCTCCATATCCATTTCCTTTTCATTTTGTCATTTTAAAATAGAAGGTGGAGAAAGATAACGAGTATATCATATAAAAGGAAAGAGAAGAAAAATGAGAATTCAAAATCCCTCATTCAATCCCTTATACATGATTGGTTTTATTAATTCTCTTTTGCTCGTTTACTCGGTGTTATACTGGAATGCAATTGTATAACTTGATTTTATTCTGTTGTTTTTGCAACTTATGGACGTTAAAATTATTAGTTTGAGGTGGCATTTACAAATCTAAGATGGTCGTTCGAGATGCATTCGTCTCATCCAAGATCTCCCCCAGTAGATCGGGTTTCTAAAATCTCCGGGACAAAACGTGATAGAAATCCAAGATTTGAACCATGGTAACGATCCACTTTTGGTCTCAATCAATGTCTAAAATTGACCACGTCGAGATCAAGTATAGTTTCCTGTCAAGTTGTACCTTGATGTGGCATACTGATTTGCTAGCAGTTTGAAAGCTAAGGATGCTATATGAACCAGACTCCAAACCAAACTCTTATGAGCTTGCGTGCGACAATCACTAAACAAAAAATTGTCTAACAAGTATGAGAAATATAAGGAGAAGTAGACGTAAGCTACTTGGGCAAGAACTAATAAAATTTTGCAGCTCTTTGCAAAATACGAGTGTCTGTATAAAAATTGTGGTCACGAACAAGTCTTTGATTGGCCAGAAATAAGTTCGTGACCGAATTTTCACTCTGCAGTTGACGATTTAAAGAAAGTTTGTGATTGTTTTATCGTTCAGTAAATGATTATTCGTAAAAATAGAAAAATCACACGAAGACTAAAGCTGGTGAAAAAGCCTTCACTTGATGGACGATTGTTTTTTATTCTAATTAAAACAGACATTGTAAGCATCTAAAAAAGAACAAGTTGGTGAATAAGCTTTTGCTCGTCAAACGATTTTGAAGTTACTAAGAAAAAAACGTTCAGTTTTAATATATCAAATGCTTGAAATTAAATGGTAAAAGAGCTTTTACTCGCAAAACTTAAGTAGTGTGAACTGAAGAAAAGAATATATAACTTTCATTAATGTATGAGCTTTCACTCGGTTGACGTACTAGTTATTTCTGGAAAAGGCAAAGGTAAGCCAAGTCTTACATTCTACATGTTACAATCGGGTATGATAAACATAGGAATGTATTTAGAATAATTGCATTTAAAAAGTCATTTGATATACGTTAAAATTTCACAACATAGACAATTCCTCATATCATGTCAAAGAGTCACATAGTAGTCACACAAGCTCAAAGAATTTTAGGCTTAAGCCCTTGCAAACAATGATACTTAAATGCGTAATGAAAATGGAACTATTCTAATTATAACTATAATGATAAATATTCTACCTTGTTTTGTTCTTCTTAAGCTCCGATTTTCAAATGACATTGGCAACTCATCCTTTACATTCTCTTTACATCCTCTTGACCTTCTAAACGATGATGCTTCTTGGCATCTTGTTCTTCAATAATAAAATCTCTTTCTCCGTCGCTGTAGAAAGCATTATCTTAAGTGACTCGAACAATTTTCCATTAGATGGGAGGGGTCAGTCACAGATGGATGGTTAATAGTTAGATCACTTGGAAGCATGCTACCCGGATTCGAACCACTCATGTTCAAGTCACTAGGAGCATTGTCAATCGGAGAAGGAACTTGGTTTGAGTTGCTCGAAGCTTTATCAGTCGAGTTGAGGTCATTTGGGGTCTCTATAGCTTCAATCAGTGTTTCACGTCCTGCTAAAGCTAGCTCAACATGAAATGTTGTCTCTTCTGTTTGTTCGCAATCCCTTCTCCCACAACATTTAGCGATGATTCTATCTTTTTTATCCATCAACTTATCAAAATTTCCATTCTCTTTGTTTGCTTCCTAAAAGAAATTCATCATATTATCAAAGATAAAAATTGCTTTGATTTTAGCTGTATCTCTTTGCCGCTAGATTTCAGCACAGTCGATTCTAAATTTTCCATATGCTTATGTGAGTTTTTTCATTTATGCTCTACAATTTCTTTCTTAATGATGGTTACATGCTTGTAGTGGTTGGAAATTATCTTCTGAACTCGGCTTTTCATTTTTAATAGCCTTCTATGTCTCAATTGTTTTGACTCTTTTCTTAATGATCTTTAAGTCAGCTTGCGGGCATTGTAAGAAGCATGGAGATTGTGAAATTGTTTTTTTCTGGGTGCATCTTGCTAAGTTCTACATCTATTTTCTATTCTATCAAGCTCCTCACCAATCTTTTCATAATATTTTCTAGCTCTTTAAAAACTATAATCTCTCTAAGATTGGTGATCGGTCGTTTGGACTCTTTTTTAGAACTAGATCACAGAGTGGTAGTGGCATCAGTACGTGCACTCAATTTTTTTTGAGAAGACAATCCTTTAGTTCCACTCATAGTTCCTTTGTTGTGTTTCGATCGTTTTCCCCTTATGTCTCTTCGGCTGACGGTAGTTCAAACCTTCTTACAGTCTCTTTGGGTGCTGATGGATTGTCTTAGGTGCATCACTCGCTTTCTTTGCTTCTTGCATTTTCTTTCTTTTAGCAAATGATGTGTAAATATATGCATTGAGTAAATACATATGCGATAACTAACAGAAATTGTTTGGTTTTTTTTACCGTGTTTCCCATATAGAATGAGGGTCGGTCGATATTGAGTCGGTTTAAAAAATCACTAGAGTTATGGAGACCCGTAGCGATATAAGGTTGACCAGTAGGTTTTGGAGTTATGGGGATTTACCTTCTGTTGGTTGGTTAGTGATGGAGAATGAAACCTCATTGTCAATTGGCATGTCATCATGAATTATGCTTTCGTTACTCTTTGTAGCCTTTGAAGTTGAATGTTTGGTTTCCTCTTTATTAGTCGATTCTTCGATCACTTTCTTATTCGTTGTCTTTTTCTTATCATTCGTCCTTCTCTTTTTCGCTATTGTTTGGTTCTTTCTAACCAAGTGAAACTCCTGAAGATGATCATTGGTATCTATGTAAGTGCCCTCTTGTTTCTCTTCTACCATTTATTTCAAGCGATCGACCATTAGTTTCCATTTTGGGGTTCTCTACGGACATGCAATTTTATTTATAAAGGGTAACTTAATGTTAATAATCGTGGATGTAGATGACTTATGAAGAAGCAACTAAAGAAAAAATTATGCTTATCATGTATTTGAATCAATGCAGGAGGTATTTGGTTTCACAAATGAATATTTCTGTGAGTTCCCTGCATTCGATGGAAGCTTTTCAATTAGCGTAAGCACGTGATGAACTTGAGGAAATAAAAAGTAAAAGCTTTGTAATTGTTCTTCAAATTGTATAAATAATCTCATCATCTGTTGGCTTCCAACCGAATTTTATAAAATAACACATTCAAAGCCGCAAGGATAAGCGTTTTGGTGCTAACTGAAATGACATGATCTCTGCATGGCTCACAAAATGGACATTAAACATGACTGTTGGAAGAACAACCCCATTCATGGTGTACTTTGCTTTATGCCTCAAAACCATCTGGGGAGAGGGTATGGGTTCTTTCTTTGTTGGAACCCATATGTGATCCCTAGCTTACCATTGCTTCTTTATCCTCAGCATTCGTTTTAGCAAGTATTGATGCTCAACATGTTGACAATTGGACCAATGCAAGTGCTCTCAATCAAAGTTTTCCAGTCTCTCTTTTTGCCACAGCTAATTCTAAAACTAATATGGTTATGATAAGTCCAGCGGCTCAAACCCAAGACCTCTAGCAGTGGGTCGAACCTAATGTCTCACGGCTGAATCAGTGGTCGTTGGAGAATAAAATAAATAAATGAATAAAAGCTATGGGTTTCACGATAACTCATAAACCCAAATACGATCATATGTAAAAGACTTACTACAACACCGACCTTGTGTACTTCAAGCTATTTCTAACCACAATAACGGCTGAAGTTTAAGTGAGTCAATGTTTTTCTATGTACATATCTTTACTACTAATAAAGAGAATTCATTAAATAGATTTACTCGGTGTCTTTTTGAAATTCCAAATATACCCTTTTACATCTCATAGACAAATAGTATTCAAATATGGGAATATAGCATTTTAATTTCTAAGTACAACTGTTAGTCACCATGGAGAACTACAGTGTGCGTTCACAAGATGAAGTATCCGAGTGTACCATATTGTCCGTAATTTAGGTGGGAGTTCATTGGTTGAAGTTTTGTTGGATTCCAAGTTAGTATGAAGAAGTTATTACAGTCCGAACAAAAAAAAAGCGGCTTCTGCACTAGGCGGTGTTCAAATATTGGGATGTGATAGCCTGTTATTTTCTAAGTACAACTGTCTGTCCCCAAGGAGAACTACAGTGTACGTTCACAAGATGAAGTATCCGAGTGTTTCATATTGTCCGTAATTTAGGTGGGAGTTAATCGGTAGAATTCTCGCCGGATTCTGAGTTAGTATGAAGAAAATATTGCAGTCTGAACAAAAAGAATAGCGGCTTCTGCACTAACCGGAGTTCAAATATGGGGATGTGGTATCCTGTTATTTTCTAAGTATAACTGTCAGTGTCCATGGAGAACTACAGTGTGCGTTCACAAGATGAAGTATCCGAGTGTTTCATATTGTCCGTAATTTAGGTGGGAGTTAATTGGTTGAAGTCTCACCGGATTCTGAATTAGTATGAAGAAGTTATTGCAGTTTGAACAAAAAAAATAGTGACTTCTGCACTAGGCGGAGTTCAAATATGGGGATGTGGTAGCCTGTTATTTTCTAAGTACAACTGTCAGTTCTCATGGAGAACTACAGTGTGTGTTCAGAAGATGAAGTATCCGAGTGTTCCATATTGTCCGTAATTTAGGTGGGAGATAATCTGTCGAAGTCTCGCCGGATTCCGAGTTAGTATGAAGAAAATATAGCAGTCTGAACAAAAAAATAGCGGCTTCTGCACTAGGCGGAGTTCAAATACGGGGATGTGGTAGCCTGTTATTTTCTAAGTACAACTGTCAGTCCCCAAGGAGAACTACAATGTGCGTTCACAGGATGAAGTATCCGAGTGTTCCATATTGTCCGTAATTTAGGTGGGAGTTAATCGGTCGAAGTCCCGCCGGATTCCAAATTAGTATGAAGAAGTTATTGCAGTCTGAACAAAGAAAATAGCGGCTTCTGCACTAGGCAGAGTTCAAATATGGGGATGTGGTAGCCTCTTATTTTCTAAGTACAACTGTCAGTCCCCATGGAGAACTACAGTGTGCGTTCACAAGATGAAGTATACGTGTTTCATATTATCCGTAATTTAGGTGGGAGTTAATCGGTCGAAGTCTCGTCGGGTTTCGAATTAGTATGAAGAAGTTGTTGCAGACTGAACAAAAAAAATAGCGGCTTCTGCACTAGGCGGAGTTCAAATATGGGGATGTGTGACATGTTATTTTCTAAGTAAACTGTCAGTCTCCATGAAGAACTACAGTGTGCGTTCACAAGATGAAGTATCCGAGTGTACTATATTGTTCGTAATTCAGGTGGGAGTTCATCGCTCGAAGTTTTGTCTGATTCCGAGTTAGTATGAAGAAGTTATTGCAGTCTGAACAAAAAAATAGCGGCTTTTTCCTAGGTAAAATTCAAATATGAGGATGTAGTCTGTTATTTTCTAAGTACAACTATTAGTCACCATGGAGAACTACAGTGAGCGTTGAAGTGGGGATATAGCATGTTATTTTCTAAGTCAACTGTCAGTCACCATGGAGAACTACAGTGTGCGTTTACAAGATGAAGTATCCGAGTGTACCATATTGTCCGTAATTTAGGTGGGAGTTCATTGATCGAAGTTTTGTCAGATTCCAAGTTAGTATGAAGAAGTTATTACAGTCCGAACAAAAAAAATAGCGGCTTCTGCACTAGGCGGTGTTCAAATATTGGGATGTGATAGCCTGTTATTTTCTAAGTACAACTGTCAGTCCCAAGGAGAATTACAGTGTACGTTCACAGTTCACAAGATGAAGTATCCGAGTGTTTCATATTTTTCGTAATTTAGGTGGAAGTTAATCGGTCGAAGTCTCACCGGATTCCGAGTTAGTATGAAGAAAATATTGCAGTCTGAACAAAAAAATAGCGACCGCTGCACTAGGCGGAGTTCAAATATGAGGACGTGGTAGCCTGTTATTTTCTAAGTAAATTGTCAGTCCCCATGAAGAACTACAGTGTGCGTTCACAAGATGAAATATCTGAGTGTACTATATTGTTCGTAATTTAGGTGGGAGTTCATCGGTCGAAGTTTTGTCTGATTCCGAGTTAGTACGAAGAAGTTATTGCAGTCTGAACAAAAAATAGCGGCTTTTTCCTAGACAAAGTTCAAATATGAGGATGTAGTCTGTTATTTTCTAAGTACAACTATTAGTCACCATGGAGAACTACAGTGAGCGTTGAAGTGGAGATATAACATGTTATTTTCTAAGTACAACTGTTAGTCACCATAGAGAACTACAGTGTGCGTTCACAAGATGAAGTATCCGAGTGTACCATATTGTCCGTAATTTAGGTGGGAGTTCATTGGTCGAAGTTTTGTCAGATTGCAAGTTAGTATGAAGAAGTTATTACAGTCTGAACAAAAAAATAGCGGCTTCTGCACTAGACAGTGTTCAAATATTGGGATGTGATAGCCTGTTATTTTCTAAGTACAACTGTCAGTCCCCATGGAGAACTACAATGTACATTCACAAAATGAAGTATCCGAGTGTTTCATATTGTCCGTAATTTAGGCGGGAGTTAATCGGTCGAAGTCTCGTCGGATTTCGAGTTAGTATGAAGAAAATATTGCAGTCTGAACAAAAAAAATAGCGACTTCTGCACTAGGCGGAGTTCAAATGTGGGGATGTGGTATCCTGTTATTTTCTAAGTACAACTGTCATTGCCAATGGAGAACTACGGTGTGCGTTCACAAGATGAAGTATCCGAGTGTTCCATGTTGTCCGCAATTTAGGTGAGAGTTAATTGGTCGAAGTCTCACCGGATTCTGAATTATATGAAGAAGTTATTGCAGTTTGAACAAAAAAAAGCTGCTTCTGCACTAGGCGGAGTTCAAATATGGGGATGTGGTAGCCTGCTATTTTCCAAGTACAACTCTCAGTCCCCATGGAGAACTACAGTGTGCGTTCAGAAGATGAAGTATCCGAGTGTTTCATATTGTCCGTAATTTAGGTGGGAGTTAATCTGTCGAAGTCTCGCCGGATTCCGAGTTAGTATGAAGAAAATATAGCAATCTGAATAAAAAAAATAGCGGCTTCTGCACTAGGCGGAGTTCAAATAAGAGGATGTTGTGCCATGTTATTTTCTAAGTAAACTGTCAGTCCCCTTGGAGAACTACAGTGTGCGTTCACAATATGAAGTATCCGAGTGTACCATATTGTCTGTAATGTAGGTAGGAGTTCATCGGTCGAAGTTTTGCCTGATTCCGAGTTAGTATGAAGAAGTTATTGCAGTCTGAACAAAAAAAAATAGCGGTTTCTGCCTAGGCGGCGTTCAAATGTGGGAATGCTACTATCAAATCTACTTCCACGGGTATAAATAAAAATGCATGCACATTTTGGTTAAATGCAGGTCCACCTGGACGTGCATATGCATATGTACTCGTTTACTCGAGTGAGTATTCTGTTTGTTTGAATCCAAAAGTTGATTGTAGGATGGATCCATTATCAAATTGTCCAACGAGTGAAAGCAATAGTTCAAGGTGTCATCTGAAGTCACAAGTCATTTATATGTGACACCAGTCAAAAAAAAACAAGTGACAACGGGAATTTGATTTTCATCGACCTGTCCGTCCGTTATTTTGTGATTTGTTGCAATTACTTTAGGATATTTTTGATAAAGTTAAAAGTTACAAGCTACGTAAACTCACTCAAGGACTAGATTTTTTTTCGAGTGACAATGGCTATAGGTTGCGATCGGCTACTATTGCCACTCGAAGTCGAAGTTTGACCACTCACGATTATCAATTCAAATTCCACTTGTTCTCACCTCCTTTTCTTATTATCTACAACAATCGCTGGGATTCAGTGATTACTCGTCTGTTGGATAGAATCACTCAAGATTGGTCCCACAAGATACCACTTGGGATTGTCCATTTAAGCATGCCACTTGCTCTAATTATTCAAATATTGTCGTTTGACTACTCAACTGAGCCGGTAAAATTCTCAATAAAGACAGACTGACTACTGGATCAAAATACTATTTTGAAGCCCAAATATCCATACAGTGTTTACCATCTCCTCCATCATCTCCATCTCCAGGCCGAAATTCAAGCAGTGGTTTGCCTCTGAGACAGCCATTCAACTACTCACCAAAATCAAGGCAGGTAACTAATATTATGGGTGCGGAAATTAAATCTATAGGCAGGAACGACAAAATCAAACCAAGAGAACATCAATTTTGGGCAAAATAATCAAGTGCAAGCAGGTTTCCATGGATTCTTGCAAGGAAAAGGCATATAATGCTATCCCAAGTTGCTCCATAAAGAAACATGATCGAGCGATCTACCTCATTCTGAGCAACCGAACCATAGGGCTGTCATCGAGTGATACTCTCTCGTTACAGTATTTGCATTACCGATTGTTCGTTATATAGACCCATCAATCACTCTATTTGATCAGCAAACGACTCCTAAGAACTTGCACACCAATTGAAGTAAGTTTGAACCATTCAAAGTTTAACCGAGTCACTCGGCACTGAATTTGATCTGACATTGTTGCAAAGATTTAAAAGCATAGACCGAGCCTTTTTTTGGATATTTTCTTTCCTTTGCTTGGATAATTAACCTCCAACCATCATTATAAATGTATCAAGGCTCCTACTTTTGGTCATATCATCTTGGGTTAAAACTCAAATTTTCCTTCGTATTTCAACTCTAAAACCTTTCTTCATATTTTATTTGTTCAGCTGTTGTATTTGCATCGAATTTTATTTTGTATAAAAGTTAATAAAAGATATTATTAAGTGAACGTATGTGATTCTTATTTGTTTTTTTTGACCTTATTCTGCTATTATCCAATTTGCTAGTCTCTATTTTGAAATATTTGTTAGATTGTTGCTTATTGTTATTATCAAATCTGTTACCTTAAAAATCCTGGAATATCACTCATGGGTTAGAGATTTTCACAATCAATCGCTGACAGTTGGTGGATCAAAAATCTCATCACCATATATATACATTTATGCATGTGCACACACACATATAAACATATGAGCATAACCATGCATATGTACACATACACATATGCGTAAATAGTAAACTAACGGGTTTGAATTTCACTGATATAAATAGCTAATATGCCCATCGAAGAGAGAAGTGATGGTGTTCGGGAGCTTTAAGCAAGCAGGGACTCAATTACCGAAAGCTCCAAAAGGTTGGGGATGGCGCACTGCATTGCTATTTGATGAGCTCGGAGAACTTCTGCAAGGTGGGACGCTGAGAATTGCAGCTGTTGTTCAGCTTGTCTAATTTATACTTTACATGCACCCTCCATATGTATGATATAAAATAAGTCTCATCCAATATGAAATTAGGTGTGTTCAATCTGTATGAAGCAGTATTGTTGAACCAACAAGTCACTAATGCTGTAATTATTAGTTCATGTACATGGGAAAACCAGAATTTTGAGCTCAGGTTGTCTTTTGGTGATTTCCTAGATGCTATGTATGTGAAATATACCCTAAATGATAGTACTTTTGTTTTAGTGCTGATGTATTTGCATAATTGGTAATCCTACTCTGCACTGTTATTAACTATTCTACTTCCTCGTTTTGGTCTCCATAATTAGAAACAATTTTTATAGAATTTTATGCCCCAATGTTATCTGATTTTCGGGTGGCATACGTGCATGTATCATGGCGAGCTGATTATGGTCCTTACAACTTAAAATTCCAGATGTGTAAGAGACATTTTTGACATTCATCGTTTAAACAAAAAAAAGATGCTGGGTTTTAAACCTTTTTGAAAAGGTAGCATTGACTTTAGAAATTCAAAATCAAAATCGAAAATTATAACAAGAATAAATATGATTGTGTCAGTGCGATTATAACAAGAATCGATGCTGGGGCGATAGGCGAGAATTTCTATCACATGATACAGCAAGCTGCAAACCTGTTCCAATCATGCATCTTTCTTCGTCCATTGATTCATTTTCCATAGTTTTTAATTATGTTGTTATGTTATACTAGTGTGTGAGTGGGTGATTTATTATCGTTGTAGTCGTCTACTGTTGTCATCATCTCATCATCATCGTTATTATTTTCTCCGTGGAATATAACTTTTGTTTCATGAATAAATATCATTGTTCATTTAACATTCAAGTTAAATCAATTTTTGTTGAGGTATTAAATATAGTTTGAATATGCTACTTTGATACATAATAATTATACTGAGGTAAATTGTTGGTCATTAAAAAGTTCGTATTCTAATCATTGCACTAGTTGGTAAGTTTAGTAATATGAAAAAAATAAAATAAAGCATTGATGATGATGAGAAATAAAATAGTTGAGAATTAAGAATGGAATATGTTTAAATTATAAGAGATTAAAATGTTAAATAAAGGAGAGAATTAAGAATAGAAGATTAAAAACTTTTATGTAGTTATTATTTAGTATATGGATAAATGTCATAAATAGTGAGAGATGAAAATGTAATGAAATAGCTTTGGAGAGACTCGAACTCGGGACGTCGAAATTCTAATCTTTTAGATAATAGTAAGTAGAAGGATTTTCAACATTCTCATTAATTATACGATTTCTTCTTTTTCCTTAATTCTTCAATAATATTTTATTTTAAAATATCTTTATATAATTCATGATTTTTAAAACAGAAAAATTGTGTCATGGACATTATTTGGGCCTATTTTAGTCATAAAAACATTCCGTTTATTTTTTAGCTAGGAAGACCAATGTTTATACATATTATGTCATAAAACCTAATTTTTAAACCGGAGGACAAATCAAAATCCATCTTGCTTTTTCTCTCCAACTCGACGTCTGATTTTTTTATAAGTTATAGGAATTCGACTTCTACAAAATGTTGGACTTACTCATAAGTAGGCTCGTCAATGGTACGAGTTTTGATCCCAACCGGACCCGAACCCACCCTATTAATGCGGGTATGATTTTGTTCTTATTACCTAGGCTCGACCCAGTAATTCTTAGGATTGGGTATGGATTCATCAAAACCCGACCCGGTTTGGATCCGATCCGATTATTAGTTTTCGCAGTATCAAAACATGAGTGTGTATATTAGTTGTTTATCATTTTATTTTTTTGCATGTAGGTGTTTTTGCATATTTTTATTGTGAGCTTGGCTGAATCACTAACCTATTTATTGTTAATATTGTTTATGTATATTTTTTACAAAAATTGAAAGTTTAAAGTATGGTTTAAACATAAATATTATTAGTTATATGGGTATTACGCAATGGGCCTGAAAAGCCCCATTAGTCGAGCTCGGGTATTGGTTTTGAAACATCCAGCAGGTTCGGGCCGAGCTCGAGTTTTGATTATTGCAACCGGATTCGATTCCAGGTTTTAAGATACCCAGACCGAATCCTGCCCATTGACAGGTCTGCTCACAAGCCCGTGTGTAGGCCAAGTGGGTAATTAACTGCCCCAAGTGAAAAGTACCAAATTGGATTTAATAAAATAAAGGGTATAATTTTTATCGGATAAAAAGGTAATTTTCTATTATCACCTTGATGGTAGGTATATATAAAGAATATAAAACTCTAATATGATTGACTCTCTCTATCTACTCATATAGTTTTTCTCTCCATCAAGAAAGCTTGTCAAATTAAATGGGTCAAGAGCGAGAAATACAATCCTAGACAATTATTCATTAGAAAATCATTTTGTTAAAAAATCTAACCTATTCTGATTTATTATGAATCAAGGTACACTTTCTTAATTTATTATGTGATTGTGAAAATCATTTTGTTAAAAAATCTAACCTATTCTGATTTAGATCTAGTCTATTATGATTTGGATTTAACTAATTATGATTTAGATCTAACCTATTATGATTTATACAAAAATTAGTTTTTTCTCTTATTGATCTAAAAATTAAGACTTTACACGTAGTTACAGAACTTAGGTTGAGAACTCAATGGTTTTCCATAAATGATTTATTTTGTTTTCTCCACTGTGATATATTTTTGATTTATCAAAATATGCTATATAGTTGCATTTGCCGATTGATGTTTGTTTTTCTTTATCATAGTTCGTTTGCAATTTTTGATATTAATTTATGATATATATATATATATATATATATATATATATATATATATATATATATATGAATCAAGTTTTAAAACTTTCCGTAGCTCTAATTAATAACTTATTTGTAAAGTTTTGAATTATGCTATATATGTTTGCGTGTAAGATTGCTTCTGTCTCACACAATGAAAGAGTGTATTGTTTTGTTGCTATAACAATTTTGACTTGTATGTAATGCTTTGGATTATGGTAC
This sequence comes from Allium fistulosum, assembly GCA_030737815.1. Taxonomy (NCBI): domain Eukaryota; kingdom Viridiplantae; phylum Streptophyta; class Magnoliopsida; order Asparagales; family Amaryllidaceae; genus Allium; species Allium fistulosum. Next base: position 517,421,337 of record CM060906.1, on the reverse strand, counting down.
AATATTGTAAATGATTAATATATATATATATATTATATGTCTTCTGATTATGTTCATAGTAGCGGTATGCTGCCATTTGAATTAAAGTATTATTAGTATGCTATTTGAATTAAAGTGATTATACCGTATGTTGTTGGTTACCAAAGTGATAAAAAATTAAGGATTTATTCATATGAATTGTATAATGGTATTTTAATTTGATATTTATATTACGTTTAATTTGTTAGTCACCAAAGTGGCTAAATTAGAAAGGTTTATAAATGTCAAATTAAAGGAAATTCATTTACTCATGTTTATGTGATGCTTATGAATGAATGACATTATGGTTTATGTAAAATTTTAAAGGTTTGTCATGAGTATATTGAGTTCATAGTTATAAAATGTTTGAATTGCCCAAAGGTTGATGACTTATTTTATAACCTATGAACATTACCGAGCTATATTGATGTGCTTGGTTAGGTATGTTTTGTATATCCAAAGATAGCAAACATATCTAACTGGAGCATGTTAATTGCCAATTATGTGAAATTTTATTGAGCATCAATTACGTTTGTTTTATTGCATATTGACATATCACCCAAAGGAGAACTTCAATATACACCTTATGTTTGTTGGCTGAATCTGAATCTATATTATAAGTTTAAGTAACTCAAAACATTAATGTGTGAGCGTATTTTATATATTTTTGCAGCATCTGTTCATGTTTCTCTACATTTGCAAGCCACGTCTGTTATTAAGTTAAATAAGCTTAATTTCTCTGAATGGTCTGAACAAGTTCAGTTTCACTTCGTGTTCTGGATTTTGATTTGGCACTCTTAAGTGAGAAACCAGTTGTAGTTATTACTGCTAGCAGCGTTGAACAAAGATCTTCCTATGAAGCTTGAGAGGGATCTAACGAACTGGGCTTAATGTTTATGCGAATGATGGTAGAAAACAGTTTAAGTCCACAGTTAAGAAAACTAAAAGTGCTAAGGAATTTATAAAGTTTATGGAAGAATGCACCCAGTCTGAGTCTGCTGATAAGTCACTCGCTAGGACACTAATGGGTATATTAACCACCATTAAGTTTGACGGTTCTCCTACTATGCATGAGTATATTGTTGAAATGACGAAAATAGCAGTAAAATTAAAGACCATAGGAATGAAAGTGAATGAAAGTTTCTTAGTAACATTCATCCTTAACTCCTTACCTCTCGAATATGGTCCATTTTATATGAACTGTACTAATCTGAAGGATAAATAGAATGTGCATGAATCACAAAGTATGCTGATTCAAGAGGAAGCAAGGTTTAAGAAATCAAAAATTCATTCAGAAAATCTCATGGGTCAGAAAGGAGCTAGAAAGAAACCAAGAAAGAATGTTGGAAAAGGCAAGCAGGGACTATCAAAGTTAAATCAGTCATCTGCCCAAATCCATAAGAAGGAACCAAGCAAGGATAAGTGTTATTTCTATGGAAAGGCTGGAAACTATCAGAAAGATTGTCTGAAATGTAAGGCATGGTTCGAAAGGAAAGGCTTTAGTAAGTTTTGAATCAAATTTAGCTGAAGTTCCTTATATACTTAGTGCATTGATTCAGGTTATACCACTCATGTTTCAAATACGATCCAGGGATTCCTTACAATCTAAACCACAAGCCCAAATGAAAATATCTTTATGCGAAACCGAATCAAAGTTCCAGTTGAAGCCATTGGAACCTATCGTTTAATTTTAAACACTGGACATCATTTAGATCTTTTTCAGACTTTTTATGTTCCTTCGGTTTCTTGCAATTTGATTTCCTTGTATAAATTTGATACCGCTGGATACTCTTTTGAATTTGGGGATGGATATTTCAGTTTGTCTAAACAAAATCTTTTTACTAGTTTGGGTATTCCTTATGATGGTTTGTACAAATTAAAGCTTGCTACTCTCTTTATTGAAACTCTATTAACCTTGCATCATAATGTTGGTACTAAACGTGGTTTAATTGATGAATCATCAGCTTACTTGTGGCATAGACATTTGGGTCACATATCCAAAGAAAGAATCGAAAGGTTAGTAAAAAAATGAAATCCTACATGATTTGGATTTTATCGATCTTGGAATTTGTGTGAGATGTATTAAGGGAAAACACACAAGATACATAATTAAGAAAGAAGCCATAAGAAGCACACAACTTCTTGAAATAATACGCACTGATACATATGGACTTTTTGATGTTCTATCTCTTGGTGAAGAAAAGTATTTTATCACCTTTATTAATGATTTATCATGTTATGGATATGTCTATTTGTTGCATGAAAAGTCACATTCGATAAACAATCTAGAGCTATTTATCAATGAAGTTGAAAGGTAATAAGATAGAAAGGTGAAAATTGTCAGATCTAATAGAGGTGGCAAATATTATAGAAGGTATGATGAAAGTGGACAATGCTTTGGTCCATTTGCTAAATTCCTAGAAAGTCATGGCATATGTGCTCAATACACAATGCTGGGAACACCACAACAAAATGGTGTTGCGAAAAGGTGCAATCCTATTTTAATGGATAAGGTTAAAAGTATGTTAAGAAATTCATCTTTACCCAAATCATTGTAGATGCGTGCTTTAAAGACTGCTATATATTTGTTGAATAGAGTTCCTAGTAAGGCAGTTCCAAAGAAACCTTTTAAACCGTGGACAGGAAGGAAACCCGGTTTAAGGAACCTGCTTGATTGGGGTTGTCCAGTGGAAGTAATAATTTACAATCCACAAGAAAAGAAACTAGATTCAAGAACAATCAGTAATTTCTTCATTGGTTATGTAGAAAAATCTAAAGTGTATCGTTTTTATCGTCCTAAGCATAGTATAAGAATAGTTGAAATTGGAAAGGGTAGGTTCATCGAGAATGATAAAGTTAGTGGAACTTTGGAACCATGTACAAAATTCAAGAAGATAGAGTACAAATTCTTTTGCCATTAGCTTCTTCTCAAATTTTGTTCCTCTAAATGTTGACCATGTTAATGATTTGCAAGAATAATGAATTAATGATCAAACATTAAAGAATGAAGTTGTTATGAATGAAACTATGATAGATGAACCACAAGAAATCGCATTAAGAAGATCTGATAGGCAAAGAAGATATGTTATTTCTAATGATTATGTGGTTTATCTAAGAGTCAGAATTTGGCTTAGGAATCGATGATGATCCAGTTTCGTTTTCACAAGCTATAAAAGGTGATAGTTCTACGAAATGGTTAAACGTCATTAAGAAGAGCTAAAATCAATGGATTGGAATGAAGTTTGGACCTTGTTGAATTGCCATAAGGTTGTAAAAGAGCTGGGTGTAAATGGGTCTTCAAGACTAAGCATGACTCAAATGGCAATGGTGTTGACTATAACGACCCATCTTTTTGGACGGTTTAAATCGACAATAAACTACAAATGTCAACTCAAACCATTCAAAAGGGAGGATTGTTAATGGGGTAAATAAGAAAATAAGAGAAAAGAAGGAAAAACAAAACACAGAATCACACAGCGGAATTACAAAATATAATAATCAAATAAACAGTTCATGAAGTTGTTTTACAAATAACATTTGATTACATTTTTACAATACAAATCAGAGTTATACATACAGCAGGTATAATAGGATAACGCAGCGGAACAACATGATATAGTGGAATAATAATAATATAATACTAAACTCCGTCTTCGTCCTTCAGAATAATGCCTTCAACGCTGAAAAACTCAGGCTGACCCGAGCGTAATGGAAAGGCAAAACACTCGAGTCAGAACTAAAAGATCTTATGTAAGTTAAATCAACAGTAAATAAATATGAGTGTAATGGCTTCAGAGATGTTTACGAGATTTTACATCTCCTATCCAGTGTATAACATGCGTGCAATAACTTAAGAGATGTTCGGGATTTTCATCTCCTAAGGATCCGTTAAACTATTTATATGTAGTAATATACGCTACATATGTAGCGCCTATCAGTAAAGTAAAGTATTAAAATAACATTAAGGCGTTACCCAATCCCCCTTAACACATTTTTATAAATGTCGTAGTCTATACAGTACTGTAAACTCCACCAAACTGGTGGGCTATCAGAGAGCACTCCATAGGTATGACACAAACCAAAATCGTAGTGGGCTCGATAAGGCATATGACAGGGCACACGAGGCTATACCCACGATAGGATTCTACCGGATTGCGGAGCCAAGCTGGTGGTAACGCATAGCAGCTACTACCGCCCACCTCGAACAACACTCCCATAATCAAATCGAGCGTGGCCACCAATCAATCACAAAGTAAGAGATATGGTATCGAAGAAGCGTGTCCAATCGGAGGAACGACCTCACTTGGCCTGGTTATGGCTCCTGATTTTAGTCATATCAAGCTAACCTGAGGGGGTCAGGGCTGCGTTCTTACCTCTTACCATTAGCGTTTTCCAAACCATCCTACTTCATTCTGGATTCTCCACCACGTGCACAGTATTTAAAGTGGTTTCGGAATTTGCAGAGAGTATGACAATACCCGACCCCGGTCTCTTTAACAACCAAACGCTTATTTCACACCATGGTCATTTTATAAAACATTTTTAATAATAAATCCGGAAAACAGTTTATACCTTCATGTCAAGATATCCATATACTTATTCCAAAAGTATAAATATATTCATAAATACTGAGGAAGATTTCTTTCAATCAATTTCGAAAATAATTTGTAAATCCCTCTTAAACCATTTATAAACTATTTATATGTTTTAAAACCATTTATAAGGCTATTTATAAATTCCAAAACAGTTTACAACTCTTCCCTTTTTCATAATCTTCTACGCAAATTCCTTTAAAACACTTCCAAATCCCTTTACACAAGTTCTTTTATAAAACCCTTTATAAAATCTTTTATAAAAATCTTTACAACTCCTTTATAAAACCATTATAAAAATCTTTTATAAAACCTTTTATAAAATCCTTTTATAAAACTTTTATAAGTTCCTTACAAAATTCTAAAATATTTTACAAAATCTTTTATCTATTAAAGTTATTATAAAAGTATATATTAATTATCCTAAATCAAAACTATATTTATTATATTAAATTAAATTTAAAAATATATATATTAAAACTATGTTAGATATTTTATTAAATTAAAATTTTAAACTATCTAAGTTATATATTTAAAACTAAATAAAATTATAAGTTAAAAACTTAAAATTACATTTAAAACCATATATTAACTTATAATTTGAAACTTTAAAACATATAAAATAAATTATTTTCCAAATATAGTTTTTTTAATATAAAATCATTAAATTAAATTTAAAAATCAAATTTATAAATCAAACATACTTTACCATTTAGGAAATAATTTAAAACTGACCAACTGTGTCCGTATATAATTTTCTACCCTATGGTCAAGTGATTGGGTATGTATCATTTCAACCAAAATTAGTTAAATTTCCCGGGTATATATCATTTCAACCTGTATCCCGAATCAACAATTTCCAAATCAATAAAATCGCTCGGGTTTATCATTTCAACCCATAACGATTTTCCCTATCTATAAGATCATTCGGGTATGTATCATTTCATCCCATAGTGATAATAGGGATATAAACATCCAATCGTCCAAAAATGTCAACAAATAAACATCCATCGCAATCCTCATCCAAATCACCCAATAAATCACAACAATTAACCGGTTATCATTATCAGGTATTTAACTAACAATTTAAATTCAATATTAATTTAAATGGAAATTAAATTCAATATAAATTCAAATTAAATAAAAAATTTTAAATTAAACTACCAAACAACAACAATAATATTCTTATCACATCTTAAATTTTATTTAACTAACATAAGATGGTTTAGTATTTGTGAGTGCGTTAAATCACTCACTTTTGATTTACAGTCGATTTAAAATCCAAAAGAACACCCAAATTTGAACAGTCTTAGAATCCTACCAAAGCTATTCCATATCGTTTGAAATTTCTATACGGTCGCAACGAAGAAAACCGCGTCCAAATCCGAGCTCGTATGAAAAAGTTAGTGATGTTAGAAGTTTTAAAATTTAAAATTATATTAAAAACAAGACAAGGGAAAAAAGGTAATTTTTGTTTACTTCCAACCCTAGTTCAGTAGATCACGCATGACTCGAGCACGAACAGTGCCGCCACCTTTCCATTACCCACCATGCCTCCACAACCAGTCGCGGCCACGATCAGACGACGCCACGTGAATGCTCGTCCGCGGCCGCCCCAGCCATACCCCTGCGATCGCCTCCGCCATCGCCATATCCAGCGCCACCGCTACAAATAAAATGCCAAATCTGGCGATTTCGAGCACCCATGACACGATGTAAACCTATGGTCAATTCTGCTACTCGCCCTCTACGCAATAGCGCCTCCCGATCGTCAAATGGTCGACGATCCACCGTTTAAATCAAAAATCTAGAATGGACGACCAAGAGTAAACTGCCGATTTCTGGCCAATCCGAGCCTTGATTGCAAAAATGAATTGTAGAAGTAGATTACGCTCATCGAGAGCTTTCCAACGATATAAAATTCGATAGGGTTTGAATTTGGGAATTAGGGTTTTGATTGAAACTGAATTAGGGTTTTGAGCTGCCATTGAGAAGGAGTAGATGAAGATGACAGTATGTACAGAAATATGAAATAAGAAATCTGTCAGGGTTTATAACAGCATATATATAGGCAGAGCTGGATAAGAACGAATGGACAGATCGAATTGGGTCGAAACGATAACAACGACCCGAAAAGCCCGTTTCGTTCCCAAAACGAAAGTAGGTCATACCATATATCGAAATATAGGTTTTCAATATTTTTAAACTTAATGGAACTAGATTCAAATTCTAATTCCATTGTATGCAGAAGTTAGCTTTCAAAACCAAATATTTTTAATTAAATTCATTTAATTGATTTCTACGCGTTTCCAGCTCGCACGATCAATCGATAAGCCCGATTGCCATGAAACTTGAAATCCTATAATAATTCACTATTACTGATTCGATGAAACTGGTGTTGTTGAAATACGAGATAGGGGCCAAAATGGCTATTTCACGTTAATTAAATAAATTATTATTAAATTGATTTAATCACCTTTAAATTCAAATTTAAATGTTAACCATTTTATCATTCTTGATTACATAGAAATTTATAATCTTTTAAAATAAATTTTCCATGTTAAATCCAATATTTATATATTGCACAAATTTCAGCGTTCAATTACAACTGCAATAAAATCCAGTTAATTATATTTTAATTTCCAATAAATTATTTTATTTTGATTTACACTCTTTATATTAAATCAACCAATACCTTATGAAATTTATTAACATAATAAAGTTGACATTTTATTACATTCATATTTCTACGGTTATCATCTTAACTCATATTAACTGTAATAATTAATTATATTAATTTCACATTGATTTCATATTCCATAATAAACCTATTTCGATTAATAATATATAAACATTAAATCCAACATTTAATTTATTCCATATTTATAATTATAATCAAATTAACTTTACAATTATTGCAATTGATTGAAATTACATTAAGATAGTTGTCCATAACATTCAAACAACATTATTAAACCATATTCTAATTATTTTTCTCATTAATAAATCATAAATTTTAATTTCTCACAATATTAAATTTCAAAATCTTATTTAATTATCGAAAATACGGGTCGTTACATTGACTATAAAGAGACATTTTCGCCTATCTCTAAAAGGACTCATTAAGAATTATTATGGCATGGCAGCTCTTTACGATTTAGAGCTCCATCAAATGGATATGAAAACAGCCTTTCTGAATGGAAATTTAGGTAAAGAAGTCTTTACTGATCAACCTGAAGGTTTTTTGGTTGAAGGATGCAACGACCCGAAATTTCGACCACTTCGTATTTATATATCTGAATTATTTAAATATTTGAATCTTTGATTAAATGTGGTTAAATTGATTTAATAACCTTTAAACCCCTTTTAAATCATAAATGATGATGATAAACTTGTTTTAAAATAATGTTTGAAAAAATAAATACTTCGAGGAAATATCGATAATATGACCAAAAATCATTTTATCGATAAACATCTTTTTACTCGTCAAAAGTTGTTCAATTTTCTTTTGCATAGACTAAAACACTTAGAAAATCAATAATATGAAATAAAATTATTTTTCCATTTATGAAAAATAAAACGTGGATGATGTCATAGGAAGATATTTTGTGTGTAGGGGTAAAATGGTAATTTTGCAAAAGATAGTGAGGTGTAAAGTAAAAGCATGCAAGGCACATGGGAGGAGCTCTTTGTGGCTGGCCAAAGAGGGAATAAGGGTACATTTACACTTCATAATTTCCTAAAGTTTGAAAAGAAAAAAAGAATAAAAATGGTGGAAGTGGATTAGCACTAATCCACTTTGTTCTTCACTAATCTTTCTATAATTAGTTCAAATATTCTCCAAACTCCACCAAACTTTCACCAACACCTTAGAGAACCTTAGAAAGCATGGATTTAAAGTCAAACTAGAAGAAAAGTTAAGAGGATGAGGGATCTTGGTGCGGCCGTGAGCAAAAGAGGAGAGGCAGAGCTTGGCTTTGTGATTTTGGAGCTAAAGGTTGGATCTTTAGGCTTTTGGAGATGGTAGAAAGTGGTTCTTGATTCTTGTTTGTTTGAGCATGTGTTTGGCTTGGATTTGTGTGATTTATCTCACTATCATGTATGTATATTTTATTTGTGTATATATGTGTGTGCAAATAGAAAGTTAAAGTGACATTAACTAATTAAAGTTATAAACTTTGGACCCTCTTGCTTTTGAAATCAAATGACAACTTTATATTACATGACATCACTTTTATTACCTTCTATAACATGTAGCATGGCCTAGAATTTGTGTTTACATGTTTCGCTGGCTTGTGTGTTGAATTGAAGTATGTTTGAAAGTGTTTGAAGCGAGAATAGTCGATGTAAGTGTACTTCGATATCCCTTAACTTTAACTTGTGTAAATGGAAGACTTATGATCTTAAATTGAGATAATTTGATTTTGTTGTTCTCTACACATGTTTTGGTGTACGGGATAGTAAAGAAATGGATTGAAAAGTTCATAGAAATTGTGAACCAAAGTTGTGAAAGTTAGAAGCGAAAAGGTCGTTATGGATGCACTTTGAAAATGTCTTGTGTTCGGCGCTTTTCAAAGTCAACTTTGAGAACATCCTAGGGGCTTCTTTGTATTTTTGATAAGTAATATAAGTGTAATTATTACTAGAAAAACATGGAAGCTTAAATCATTTATTAACTTGTGAAACAAAGTTGCAAAAAGTTATAGCGAGAAGGTCGCTATATGAGCACTTTATAATGTCATGTTTTTGAGAATTTTGTAATTAATTTGAAAGACTTCCTTAGGAGTTTCTTTGAATTTTTAATAATATTATATGCGAAATTATTACTGAAAAAAATTGAAACTTTAAAAGATTTTGGAAGTAGTCAAACAAAAGGGCTAAATTTGGAGTAAAAATGTTGCTAAACGAACACTTTAGTAAATACCATATTTTCGGGAATTTATATGGATAAATTTGGATTATTCTTTGGTGTTACTTCCCATGGTATTAGGTACTCTAAGTTTAATACTTAATGTAAAAGTTTCAAGTCTTAAATCATTTGTTTAAGTGGCTAAAAATGGTTGCAAATATCGTTTTTTTCTATGTTGTTTTTTATCGAAGACTTTTAATAGCATTAATAAATGTTGTAGTAAGTTGTTTCTGGATTTAAGTATCTAAAAAAGATATTTGAATTTGGTATTTTTATCTAATCTTTTTAGAGACATTTTCTAACATATTCCGTAGTATTTTAGATTTGGTTTGAATTCAAATATGTTTTTGATAATTATTTATGAATATTTAAAGTAAAGGGGTTTTATAATATAAGATAAGCTTTTTAATTATTTTCATCAAATTACAAATTAGTTATTTTCAAGTATTTTTAAAGAGTATATATATAAGTTTTGGAAAAAGCGAGTTAAGTGTTTTATAAAAGAATAAAGGAAGTTTTGAATTATAACACCTATGTTATAATAAATGGTTTTGCAAAATTACGTAAAACTATATTATCCTGTAAATAAGTATACTTAAATCTTAAAAATGAATGTTTTAAAGATAATAACAAGTATGGAATGGTTTTGGGTTTGTTGTGACAATGTGTTAACAATATTCGTCTTTAGCCCTTTCTGATTATACTTATGAATGTAAATAGATCTTTAAAAAGAATGTTTTAAAAATATGCATAAGTGTTATCCCGCCTTTTGGCAAGGCCAGGATACCAAGAGATTGGTTGAAAACCGGGTATCACTCGTCATGGATATCAATGAATTTTGTCCGAGTCCGGATGAAGCTACAGTTGATAGGACATGATCAGAAAAGCAAAGAGAGCCAACGCCCCAAATTCCAGGTCAATCCGGGTTCATATGATCAAGTTATGATGGATGCAAGGTGAGAGGAAAAACGTGTTTTCGTATCCATCAGCGGGTCCCATTTCGTATCCATCAAGGAGTATTTGTTCGTATCGATGGAGTTAGTCCATCGAGTTCGTATCTATGGATTTCGTATCCATCCGTGGTCCTCGTTTCGTATCCATCGGTCTCGTGTCGATTAGGGTGGCTAAGTCCATGCGTCGATAAACTTCGTATCGATCGACCTTCAGCCAGAGAGACTTGTTCGTATCCATCAATAAGTCGTCTACTTCGTAACGATCACCTAATGTCAGCTTCGTATCCATCGAGGAAAGATCTTTTCGTTTCCATTGACCATCAGTAGTTCGTATCCATAGATGACTGTTGTTCGAATCCATGGATGAGGCCCTATTCGAATCCATCGGGCCAACTAGCTTGGGTGACGTGTCATCCCTCGAAGAGAACGAGGCGAGATATATGGAGTCGAAGCAGTCAACACGGAGTAAAGACCGGATCGACGCGAAGCGCGCGCGCCACATCATCCCAGGAACACGTGCAGTCATCGACACGAAGGGATCGAGTCGAAACCATGGAGACGAACCAAACAACCTTCGAGAAATCTCACTTCGTATCGACCATATCTCGTGATCCACTGATCCAAATGCAATGAAATTTTCACAGGAGCTTGCGTACACAAAAAGGAATGTCTCTGCAAAATTTCAGCTCGATTGGACATCATTTTGATCGATACGAAATGGATTCGTATCGATCGTAGATCGAGGCGAAACTTCCTGAGCTTGGTCGCGTGGCCCCCCTCACGTGCCAGGCCGAGTCTCCCGAAGTTTGAACGAAATCTAAGCCTCCTACGCCTATAAATAGAGCCCCAGAGCATACAGAAAAAGCTCTCTTTTGATTCCCAAGCGACCAGACTCTGCCGGATTGAGACTTACATCCCACTATTGCTGTTGAATTCGAATTCTAAACTGTAATTCGTTGTTGTTCGCTGTAATTACTTGTAATCATTGAAAGAGAATCAATAAAATCATCAAAACTTCATAGTGGACGTAGGCAACACGCCGAACCACTCTAAATTGCTTGTCTTTGCATTTTACATTTCTGTTTGTTGGAGTTTTTGTTAGATAATCTCTGTTTTACATTTACATTCTTCATTTTATCTCTTTAAATAACTTCCGAAGAGTGTTGTGCCCATTTTTGGTACAAACACTTTGGTGCTTTCACTGAGAAAACCAGCTTTTTCTCCTGCTCCTTGGATCTAACATCGATACCGGATTGCATAAATCCAAGAGGAAGATTCAGATATCTGATCCGGAATCCTTCCATTCTATTCAGATTTGCATAAAGTCTAGGAAAGGACTCCACCACTAAAAATGGTTAGTACAAGAACTGCCGCTACCGCTGTAGAGCAAGAAGGCCGGGATAGACAGAATCCTACACAACAGCCTTCATCCAATCAATACAACACTGCTCACTCGGATCCGTCCGGACCAGTCACCCGACAAGGGTTCCAAGTGTTGCTCCAAGAACTGACCCAAAGCCGGCAACAGTTTGCTGAACAGCTGCGCGCCAATGTTGAATTGACCAACCAGCTAAACCGCCAAAGCCGCAGAAGGTCCAGGAGGGATGATGTTTCCTGCGCGTCTACTGAAAGTTCCGCCTCGTCTGACTATCACCACAGGTCTACCCATCCCCGGTTAGAGGGGAGTCACGCTCAAACTACTGGATATCAACCCGCCTTGACCGTTGGACAGTTAAGGACAGGTCCGTCGACCAGCTTCCAAACAGGACCCTCAACGCGAGGAGGCACTGCTCCGCAGTACACCACGGACAACCGCGCTACAACCGCCGCGGTAGAAACGAGGGTTGATACCCAGAATTTGTCAGAGCCGAACAATCTACATCGTGGACATACTCCTGAACCATATGTCCCAGAAGACGCTGAGCCAAGGAGGCGAAATACGGACCGTCGACAACGCCCGGTCCAAACTCGCACTGTGGAACCCGACCACACCTTAGCTCAGCATGGCCAGAATGTGCCAGTGTCAGATATTTCGACCATGATACGTCAGATGATTCGCGAGAGTCAGGGGCTCACTAATGACGATTGGGGAATCTTCCGTAGTCATACCCCTTTTACGGACGAGATATTATATGCTGAACCCCCTCGGCGATTCAGAATGCCAACTCTCCCAATGTACGAAGGGAATAGTGACCCGAATCAACATATTTTGAAATATGAATGGTCAATGAGTGCTGCAAGAGCTGACGATGCAGTGAAGTGTCGAAGTTTCCCCATCTCTCTGGGGGGAATCGCAACAATGTGGTTTACAAGGTTGCCACCTAGATCTATCTCTTCGTTTGATCAACTGGCTAAAAGGTTTGTAGAGTAGTTTCGTATGCATGTTGCTAGACCGAAAGACGTTAACACCCTGTCTAGTGTTACCCAAGCTCATGGAGAGAGGCTCAGGTGTTATTTGGAGAGGTTCCACGCAGCATGTGTTGAAATTAGTAATCCCAACGATAACTCGATCTTGATGGCATTAACCAAAGGGATCGATCCCGATTCTGAATTTGGAAATTGGTTAGCCGGGAAACCGCCCGCGTCGTTGGACCGTTTCTACTCCAAAGCCGCTCAGTTCTTACGGTAAGAGGATGCGAAACAGTCTAGGAAGCAAGACGATGTGAGGCCCAGTAGTGAGGGAATACAGAGTAATGTAGCGGTTAAGCAGTCCGGTGAGAGTTCCGGAAAAGTTCAGCTGAATATACAGAACAAGCAAACCCAGCCGAGAGGCAACAATGGCCAAGATAAGAAAAGAGATCAGAACCGAGGCCCACGGCGTAGGGCTCCAATGTTTGACAATTACACGCCGTTGAATACGTCATTGGAGAACGTATACTTACAGACTTGAAACACTGTACAGTATAAGAAGCCTGCTCCGAAACCCTCGTCGGAGAGACAGATCCAAACAGGAAAGTTCTGCAGATTTCATGAGAGCTACGGCCATAATACCAACGAGTGTCGACATTTGCAGGACCTCATCGAGAAGTTGATCAGGAAGAGGAAGTTAGATCAGTTTGTGCGGGCGCCGCAGTCTGGTGGTGCGGGCCCTTCAAATCAAAATCGTCCACAAAATCAAGAGAGACAGGAAGAACCCGCTCGTACCGGCGGAAGGCTAGTTATCAACACGATAAGTGGTGGTCCCCACCCAGCAGACAGAAGCTGGGGGGGAAATGGAGTCGTATGCTAGTTTGATCAGGCATGCGGACTTCGAATATTGCAGTAATTGTGAGGATGGAACTCCGGCTAAACAGCAGAAGATAATGTCTGATGATATCGTATTCAGGAGCCGAGATGCTGATAAGGTTGAATCCCCTACAATCGACCCACTAGTCATATCTGCCCAGGTAGGTCCTGCTTGGGTGAAGAGGATCCTGGTTGACAGTGGGAGCTCTGTAAACATCTTACTTAAGCGAGCTTACGATTTAATGAAAATGGAAGCAAAGGATTTGAAACCCTGCCAATCCCGAATCCATGGTTTTAACGGGAGTGCTGCAATACCCATTGGAATAACAGAACTACCGGTGGAATTGGGAGTTGGAGAACGCCGGAGAGTCCGAATGTTACAGTTTGTTGTTTTAGAGATTGATTCACCTTATAACGCATTTTTGGGCCGACCGGCCCTTGCTGAGTTCAGGGCAGCCATTGCCCCATGGTGTTTGACTCTGAAGTTCCACACCGATAGCGGGATTGGAGTCATCCAAGGAGATCAGGCAACAGGGAGGGCCTGCTATGTTGCTGAGCTGTGCGGGGCACAGCGAAAGGAGAAGGGAAAGGGCGTAGAGGAGTCACTCTGCGTCCGTTCTATTGACGATTGACAATTGGTGCCTGGGCCTCGGCCCGGGCACCACAACCAATTCCAGAAAGACCTTGACCCTAGGGCAATGAAGATAGCGACGAATCCAAGGAGAATCAAGCTTCTCCGGCCGAATTGACTGTGGACGTCCCAATCAGCGAAGATGATGATTCAAGGATGCTGAAAGTTGGGTCTCAACTGGGTAAACAGACACAACAGGAATTGGTTGAATTTCTCCGGGCGAATCTCGATGTCTTCGCCTGGACACACTCTGACATGTGCGGGATCTCGCCGAACATTGCGAGCCACTCCCCGAATATAGATCCACGGTATGTCCCGGTCAAGCAGAAAAGGCGCGGTATGGATCCAGAGAGATCTGCCGCCCTTAAAGAGGAGGTTGATAAGTTACAATCAAATGGGTTTATTCGAGATGCCTTGTATCCAGAATGGGTGTCCAACCCCGTACTGGTTCGAAAGCCGAACAGGAAATGGAGAACTTGCGTCGATTACTATGACTTAAACAAAGCTTGCCCGAAAAATAGCTTTCCACTTCCTCGAATTGACCAGCTTGTAGATTCGACGGCTGGGCACGAATTACTATCTTTCATGGATGCTTATTCTGGCTACAATCAAATACCTATGCATTTGCGTGATCAAGAGCATACCATCTTCGTAACCGATCTAGGACTCTACTGTTACAAAGTCATGCCATTCGATCTAAAGAACGCCGGAGCAACATACCAACGCTTGGTCAACCGGATGTTCGCCAACCAGATCGGGAAGACCATAGAGGTTTATGTGGATGACATGCTAGTGAAATCTCGATTCTCCATGGATCACGTTAGAGATTTAGATTCGATGTTCCGCATCCTTCGGGAATATGGAATGAAGGTTAACCCATTAAAGTGCCACTTCGGCGTTGCATCAGGAAAGTTCCTCGGGTTCATCGTCAACGCTCGAGGGATAGAAGCGAATCCCGAAAAGATCTAGGCAATAAGGAACCTGCAAACCCCAAGAACCATAAAGCAAGTCCAGAGCCTAAACGAGAAAGTAGCAGCATTGAGCAGGTTCATCTCAAAGTCCACCGATAAATGCATTCCTTTCTTTGATCTGATCCGGAAAGGAAAACAAAACTTTGAATGGACCATGGAATGTGAAGGCGTGTTCCAATCGCTGATTCAACATCTTTCTACGCCTCCGATCTTGTCAAAACCAGTCGACCACGAGCAACTGTACCTTTATCTGGCAGTATCGGAGCATGCGATCAGTGCCGCTTTAGTTCGAGAGGAAGACAAAGTGCAGAAACTGGTCTACTATGTTAGTAAACGGCTAACAGGAGCTGAAAGAAATTACCCAAGACTGGAGAAACTGGCTTATTGCCTGGTCATTGCCTCAAGAAAGCTCCGCCCTTACTTCCAAGCTCATCCTCTTACTGTGTATACCGATCAGCCGTTACGACAGGTCCTCACGCGGCCTGAGACGTCTGGTAGGTTACTCAAATGGAACATTGAACTAAGCCAATTTGATATCACTTATGCTCCGCGGAGATCCATTCAAGGACAAGTCCTGGCAGATTTCATAGCCGAATTTACCATTCCAGAGGACTTGCCCGAAACCAGTAAATCCCCCGAATACATCTGGAAGTTGTATACTGACGGTGCATCAAACGACCGGTGTTCGGGCGCTGGTGTTGTACTTGAAACGCCGAAGGCCGATCTATATGTTACGCTTTGAAGTTCGATTTTCGTGCAACTAATAATGAAGCTGAATATGAGGCCCTCTTAACCGGCCTAAAGTTTTCCAGAGATTTGAGGATTATCGCTGTGGAAATTTATTGTGATTCACAGTTAGTGGTGTGTCAAGTACGGGGAGAATATCAAGCGAGAGATCGAAGGCTGGCTGCTTACTTGGCTCAAGTTCAGAAAGTACTGAATCAGTTTGATTATTATGCCATCTATTACATACCTCGAGAACGCAATCAAAAAGCCGATTCATTGGCAAAGTTAGCCAGCACAGGTGAAGCACAGCAAATGGGACTTGTCCCCGATGAAACTTTATCCTCCCCAAGTATTGATCAAGTAAAGACGAATTTTGTATTCGAAACCGCTCCCAGTAGGGAATCGTGGATGACTCCGTATCGAAATTACATTGAGAATAGGACGTTGCCCGAACATAGAAATGAGAAGAGACAAATTCTACGAAAAGCTTCACGGTTCGTCATTTAGAACGGAGTCATGTACAGAAGAGGTTATTCTGTTCCTCTCCTCCGATGTATCGCACACGATGAAATCAAATGAGTGTTACATGACGTACATAAAGGAGCGTGTGGCGATCACACCAGTGGACAAGCTCTTGCTAAGAAGATACTCTGATATGGGTACTATTGGCCGACAGTGAACCGAGATGCAGCAAACTATGCCAGGAAGTGCGATAGGTGCCAGAAACATGCCCGAATTTCAAGAGCCCCGCCTACCGAGATAACTCAAATGGTCAGTCCCTGGCCATTCGCGATGTGGGGCATCGACATCATCGGCGCTCTACCTCTGGCAAAAGGTGGTGCGAAGTACGCCATCGTCGCCGTCGACTACTTTACAAAGTGGGCTGAAGCTGAAGCCCTCGCAACCATTACGACAAAGAAAGTGATAAATTTTGTGGTTCGCAACATCATCTGTCGATTTGGGCTCTCGCATACCATCAACCCCGATAACGGAACCCAATTCGAAAGCGCAGAATTCAAGAATTTTTGTCAACGGTTTCATATCCATAAAAAATTCTCGGCAATCGCACATCCCCAGGCAAATGGACAGGTTGAAGCTGTCAATAAAGTTATAAAATCCATCCTAAAGAAATGAATGGAAAAGGCCGTGGGCAAATGGGTTGATGAACTTCCTATGGCATTATGGGCTTATCGAACGACTCACAAGACCGCAACCGGACACACCCCATTTTCCCTATCTTATGGCACAAAGGCCATTATTCCAGTCGAGACAGAAGTGTTTTCCCATCGCGTGACTTACTACGATCCGAAAACGAACGCTATATTGCTTGCTGAATCTTTGGATCTACTGGATGAGAAGCAGGAAGAGGCTGATTTGAGAGCAGCCGCATATCGAAGTCGAGTCGCCCGATTGTACAATACCAAAGTTCGCCCTCGAACTTTTGAACTCGGCGACCTCGTTCTCAAAAGAATCTATCCAGTTCCTTCACACATGAAACCAAATTGGGATGGACCATATGTGATTACACGAAGACTCGGGGATGGTACATTCAAACTATCGACCGTTGACGGTCTTGATTTGCCAAGGGCCTGGAACAGCAAAAGTCTCCGTCGCTATTACACATGGCAGGCTTTATTTATTTCATTATATATTTCCATTTAGCAATTTGTTTCTGCATTTCGAAATGTGAATTCTGTAATAAGGCAACTGACTTTGCCGCATTTTCTTATTTCAGCAATAAAATGCCATCTCTTCGAGCCAGAGCTGTGATTCATTAAATACAATATACGACGTCACGATGCACGGAGAGCTAAATCCCATCACACAATGGGACTTATTCAAATAGAGAGTGGCTGTGATACGACCGGCCGCTCGCTAAGCGAAACCCGAGCTCGGGGGCAAGTCATTACACCAATGTTAAAAAGGGTTCGCACACAACAATCCTATAACCGACTCCGTATTCCCAGAGTGCGAAAACGGAGTATAAACATTCGACTCCGTATTCCCAGAGCGCGAAACAAAATATAAACATTCAACTCCGTATTCCCAGAGTGCGGAAACGAAGTATAAACATTCGACCCCGTATTCCCAGAGCGCGAAACGGAGTATAAACATTCAACTCTGTATTCCCAGAGTGCGAAACAGAGTATAAACATTCGACTCCGTATTCCCAAAGCGCGAAACGGAGTATAAACATTCGACTCCGTATTCCCAGAGTGCGAGAGGAGTATAAACATTCAGCTCCGTATTCCCAGAGTGCGAAACGGAGTGTAGACATTCAACCCCGTATTTCCAAAATGTGAAGCGAGATATAAACAGTCAACTCCGAACTCCCGGAGCGCGAGTCGGAGTGAGAACACTAACTCCAATTTCCCAGGATATGGGTTGGAATACTAACGTCAATCTTAAGTTCCCAGGATGTGAACAACAGCTTACGAGATGACTTGTATCCCCAGAGTGTGGATAAAACGATTCATAAGGAAACAAGTGTAGTTCGATCGCTCGATCCTCACTCCTTACAATCGCAAGATGATCACCATAACTTCACCCCGGAATTGGGGGCAGGTTCAAGTGTTAATCACTACCCGAAACTGTACGGTGTTCAAGTCCAATTCAATCTCCGATCACAACTCAAGTCCGAGATTTCCAGGCTTGGCAGACAAAACAAGCTATGCTTAATCGTTAAAATAATGCAAGTACACCGGACTGAAGTTCGAATGCTGCAACGTTTAAGCATAAAAGAAATTTAAATTGAAACAAGAAGACAAAATTTTATTTCAACTAATCAAAAGCAATGGTTCATACACGAGCCTTTCCAAAAAATTCCTACTAGCAGGTGCCGAACCCGCATCTATACACGGCCTATAAAAAGAAAAGGATAACGAAATTCCTGACTGCAAAAAGGGAAAACACATACCTAAAAAAGTCTATCTAATCTTTCTGTCTCCTCAGCTTCTTCTTCTTCGAAGAACTACTGGAGCCACCAGTGATCTTTCATTTAGAGCCTTTCTCCTTAGGCAGGCTTCCCTCAGACGAAGGCATGATGTCGACATCATCCTCCGAGCTGGAATCTATGGGAATGCTTCCCGTAGGAGGAGTTGGAGGAACAGGATCTACAGCCGGGGGTGGGACTGGAACACTAGTATCAATGAGCGTGCCCCCGGGAGATATAATCATAAGGGGAGTAGGACCCTGTGCTATTGCCCCGCCATCCAAGCTACCACCATGCGCAGCTGCCGCCATCTCGGCATTAATCTCGGCCAACATCATTGCTTCTCGTTGTGCTCTGGCCTCACTATGTGCCGTAGTGGTCTGAGTTGAAATATCAGAAGTAGACGAGAATCCGCCCAGGCCGAATGGTAAGTCTGCAAAGGGATCACTCTATCGGCCGAGGAGCTCATTTATCATCTGTTCATCGAAAGAGAGTGAGCTCCCCTGCGTTACTTCGACCGGCGCTATTGTCACAACGGACGTCGCCTCAGAGATGATGGCCTCCAGCACTTGGCATGATCCCTGGGCTACGGGAGGCATAGATGGCGCAACTTCGGTCACTGATCAAAGAAAAGAAACATTTGTTAGTATACATTTCTATACAAGTTCTTCAGTCCAAGTGAACAAGAAATTAGTTCAGACTACCTTCCTCGGTTTGGCTCAGGGTCGTCTGAATGAATTCAGAAGGATGCTCCTTAATAGGAGATAGATGTGGCTAGTCCGAATCATAGGCTGGTATGGGTTGGGAGACGATCGTCGAAGTCGGCTCAGACTGAGATGATGTGACAATCTCAGAACTCGTAATACGGTGCTCAGCACCAGAGCTTTCTCCAACTTCCTGAGACTGGGCACCAAGCCTCTCCTTCTCGTGAGAAATCATGGAGCCATGGAGAACTTTCTTTTCATCATCATTAAGTATGCGGTTCTCCAGTTCGAATTCATCAATGGCTTCATCGGGATGCCCAGATTTCTCCTCCTCAACCAGCATGTTCCAAGCGTTGTAGAGATGTGTTGGATAGTCGTCGAGCCAAGTCAGATCTCGGTGCCTTAGCACGTTGGCATTGTAAGTGATGAGTAGCTCTTCTATCTCAGCCTCGATCCTGGCTTTCGCCTGTCGTATCTTCTCATCAACTCCAGCCTCAGCTTCGCGGACTTTTTCCATAGCCGCATCCTTCTCCTTCCGAAGCACCACCGCCTGATCACAGGCCTCCTGCACAGAGACATTGGCCGCATCTTTCTCCATCGCTATTTCAGAGAACTTTGATTTCAGCTCATTAAGCTCCTTGAGAGCGGTGTCTCTCTCGGCAGTAATGGTGGTATTCCTGTGACCCATGTCTTTGATTGCGGTATAGTGCTCTTGTTTCATCCTGGTTATGGCCGAGTTTACCTCATCGACCTTTTTCAGAGCTTCCATTTCATACTTACGGGAAGACTTGGCCTCAGTGTTGAGCACTTTCATAATTCGGTCTTTGTGACCTAGCTCCTTCTCCAGTTTTTCAATGACGACAGCCCGATCGAATGCTACCTTGGACGCTTTCCTCGCGGCCCTTGCCCACTCCTTGTACTGAAAGAATATGTCCGCAACATAATCATGGATAGTGTTTTCAGCTGTTGGCGGTATTCTTTTCAGATGCGGAGGAAAGACATAACCATCGAAGCAGATGTCAGGAAATTCCTTCCTCATTTGCGCCAGTTTAATTGCTCCTTCCCCGGTCGGATCAGTCACGACCGGTGTAGTAGTTGAAGAAGTGGCTATTTCAGTCCCACGTGGAGGATCAGATCTCGGAGTGTGGGAAGGCGGCTTAGGCCGTGAAGTTTCAGGAGGACGGACAACTATAACCGTGGGCGGTACAGAGGTCCTGGGAGGAGGAGAACGGGATCGTGATTGACGTACGTATCCCTTATCTCTGTTAGACCTCTCCTGACCAGAATGCCCCGACTCATAATCTCTCTCGCCCTCTCTCCTGCGTGGCTCATAATAACGGCGCTTGTTGCGCAAACTGCCAAGCACAGAACCTCGTCCAGACATCGTACCTGAAAAGTAAAATACGGAAGATGGAGTAACGTGCAATGATACTACGCAAACAACAACGATAAAAGGCTATGGAAACATCTCCAATTCCAAACTCCAGAAAAATCCTAAGTGCTTAGCTCATCAGCGACCCATGCCTCTGCTCAAACCATCAAACAAACTAGATATGGAACACTATCAAAAAGAGGCAAGACTTGGTCCGCAAAACGAACCAAGTCTATGGGTCGCCAGCGACCCATAGATGATGGGTCGCCAGTGACCCATGGTTTTGGCTCATTTTGCGAGCCAAAGCCCCCCTAGGTCGCCTGTAACCTACTTACGAGCTGATGAAGACAGGCCCGGCCCAGAAGCTCTCCGACCTCTATAAATACCATCACACCTGCAACACAAAGAGGATCTTCTCCGGACTAATTGCGGAAGCTCTGTTGGAAAAATTCTTCACTCTCTGCCCCTCTCACAACAATCTCCAAAAGAATTCACTGTGATTCTCCAGTGGATTCCAACTCCGGGGATTCAATATATTGAGAGATAATCAAAGTCTTGTAATCAAACACATCTTGTAACAGCAATCAGTCTATAAGAAAAATATAAAGTGGATGTAGCTTCATTAACAGCCGAACCACTATAAAATTCTCTGTCATCTTTCTTTTACTGTTCTTTTCTTATATCTGTGATCTGTGACATTGCTCTGTCAGAACAGGGCTGGTGCTTTCAAACTTAAACCAAGATGTTGATCCATTTTTTGGGTCGTTGTTATAACATCCAAGCTAATGATCGTATTTAGAATTGTAACCCTGAAATACTATGTATCTTAAAGGGATAGTTTGTACCTTTTTTGATATTATATGTTATTGTTCCATTGTGAGATTCAGTTATTGTGTTCCTTCTTTCTTGTTCTGTTTTCCTTTTATTTTATTTTACCCTAACAATCTGTCTTTCCAGCACTTGGATGCTCGACAAAAGAATAGCGTGGATGTATTATTGTCGACATTCGAGGGTCGAAAAGGCCAGTCGTTACAAAGGAAAAGAACATATGATGTGTAAACTTGTGAAATCAATATATGGACTTAAACAAGCCTATGAACTGTGGTATCTTAAGTTCAATATTACCATCACATCTTTTGGATTTAAGGAAAAAATCGTTGATCGATGTATATATCTGAATATTGGTCGGAGTAAGATTATTATTCTGATTCTGTGTGTTGATGACATTTTGCTTGATATTAATGATCTTGGTTTTTTACATCAAACCAAGGAATTTCTCTCCATGAACTTTGAAATGAAAGGTATGAGTGAGGCATCCTATACGATTGGAATAGAAATATTTCATGGTAGATCATAAGGACTTTTGGGATTGTCTCAGAAAGCATACATTAACAAAGTTTTAGAGAGATTTCAAGGCACGTTAATGGAGGAACATTAATGGCGGCTGTAGATTTTATGGCCGTTGGATGGAGGAACGTTAATGGCGGCTGTAGATTTTAGAATTTAGGGTTTTGCAAATGGAGAAAGTTAATGTACTTTTATAGAAAATTTCAAAGCACTATTCGTACGTTAAATTTTCGAACTCCAATCGAGGCATGCCGCCTGGTGTTTTATATGTAATACCCCTATTCTGAGCTTAATGGAACTACTATCCGAACCCAATCCCAAAGTATACAAAAGTTAGCTTTTGAAATCGAATTATATTAATTTAAACTCCTTTAATTAATTTCTATGCGTTTCAAGCTCACACGACCAAACGATATTTTCGATCACCAAAAAATTCGACGGCATACTATAATTCACTATTACGGATCAAATGAAACTGGTTCCATCAAAATCCGGGATAGTGCGCCGGAAGGCTATTTTCAACCGTTAATTAAAATGAATTATTATTAAAACCATTCTAATCACTTTAAATTCAAATTTAAAATTTTACTATCTTCATTCTTATTCAAATAGAATTAAAATCAATTTTCGAAATCGTTTTTATTCGTATTAAATTCAAAATTCACTTATCTAAATAATTCCAAATATTCAAATAATCATTATATTTGAAATTCAATTTATTTAACTTATAAAATGAACTTTCAATATTTAAAATCAATTAAATATTCCAAATTTGAATGACTGAAATTCTGGGTCATTACACATACAATACACTATGCATAAATATAGATAGAAATATAAATATACATATGTATACACACATACTCACATATATACATATATATGTATGCATACACAATATATATATATATACACACGCATATGCACATACATACATATAGATATATGTATATGTATGTATGTATATAATGAAAGAAATTATCAAAATTCTTACGTCTAAACCATATCTTATCAAATAAAAGTAGCATCTTGTATAAATTGTGACATTTTAATGAAATATCGCGACAAATTTTTCTATAAAACCAATTTTTTTTGAAAATTTGAATTATGATGAATATGCCTATGGAGAAAAACATGCAGGCTGTTAAAGATGTTAAACAAATGGATGTTAAGTTGAGACCAATCAAGAGAAAGTTGTGCATCATAAAGACATACTATGAGCTCAAAGAATATCATTGTAGGTCACATATATTGAATATCGAAGATGTTAATTCTACCAAGTGTTTTGGTTAGCATTTAATTATCCCTATTTATAAATATTTATTCATTTATACTCAATATAGTTATTTTAAATAATACAAAAACTTAGTGCTTTCAACAAATTTACCACAGTCTCAAAATTGACTTGGATCGGAGAAAATGGACTACGAAATGACTAAGGAATAGATTGAGAAGCTTGAAAACGATCAAGATTGACAATATAAAGGGAATCAACAATTTGGCCAAGTTTTGGCTAACTCAATTCGATAGGTACTGTAACAACCCGAATTCCAGTGGGTCCGGATTTTCCATAAAAATGCTAAAATCCAAGCCCATTGAAGCCCGAGTTAGGTATCTAGTATCCTGCAAATAGGCAAAGATAAATATATCAAAGCTCAAATAAATATCTCACAGCGGAACTGACTAAAATATAATAGCAAGTAAATACTCACCAAGGTAAAAACACTTTCTAAACAAGTGTCTCAAAGCTGGAAAACCTCTGCCATCTATTTAACCTATGGGATGATACGAGGAGGGGGTCAGAGCTAAAGTTCTGGTGAATGGAAAAATTATACGGTTCTAAGCATAATTCTACATATACCGTTCTATTTCCATTTTCTATTATATTAGGTTTATTGGGCTTATAATACTCTCGCGTTTGTGCGTGAATCGTACCCATCTACTCCCTAGTAGATTAAGACCTAATAACCAATATATATCTGTGTGTGTAGCAACATGCCCAAAGACCGCATCGATCCTAGGTACTACTCATAGTACCTTCCGTATCCTCCTAGAAAAGGACTCCATCGTCTCGCTACTAGAGCGTACTGTAACTACATCCGTAAAGGACAGCTTCATGAGGCCTACAATACAAATGTTCCGTCGTCTACTATGAAAACGTGAAACTACATCCGCACTAGCTTATACTAGTGCATAGACATCCACAATGTACCACCCAGTGCGTACCTTGAGGTCTACACGTAATCGTTCTGTCTACTCCCTGAATTCCGCCAACAAGGTCTACCTTGTACGGAACTCAATCAGGGATTTTCTATATCTGTAAAGGTCCGCTTCGTTAGGCCTACAATACAGATATTCTACTTGGTCTGTCTCTTTTCTCATCGTGGCTATGGCCCCACACAACCCCCCCTCAACTAATCGAAAGACCTTTCAAGAGCTAAGTGGCTATGTCCTACTGCAAACAATCTAAACATCCAATTGGCTGTGCTCCTCATCCAATGTCTCGATAGTGAAAGAATCATTGGCCTGTTGGTTTAACACTAGTCTTTTCCAAACTCGCTCTGACTGATGATGGCTTGATCTCCGCATGCGACTATCCTTTTGGGTCCTGCCCACTATAACCGCAAACTAGAGTACGGTGTCATAAGAATGCTGAATTAAATATTTAACGAGAATCCAACGATATTATATATCATAAACATAAAAGAGATATAATTTAAATCCACTCACCTTCCATCCTTAGCTTTCCTCCATGGCCTTCTTGGATCCCCTTCTAAGGCGTCTAATATTTTTATTAAAATGATATTCTCCAAATATTTTCTATTTAGGGTTGAGCCTCAGGCAATGAACCCAATTCGGAGAAAATCTGATTGTGAGAAAATAACTAGGCATATGGCTCTATTTATAGTGTAGCTTAGGGATCTCAAGCCATTGGATTTAGCAGATTGAATTTGAAGCCACCACGTCACAGGGTCGTTTGGAGCCATCAAATCTATCAACGTACAACTCCGATCGAATAAAATCAACCAAAGTCGTCACCAAAACAAACTTCGGCTCCGCAAAAGTGCGGGTCAACCCTACATCAATGCAGGTCGACCTATAGGTCGACCTGGGGAGGATGGGGGTCGACCTATATAGTCTATTCTATTTTTTTCTTCTGATTTCTTATTTACTCGTATCTTCTTCATATTAACTCGGATTTCTACAAGTTATATATGGAAATTGATCAGAAAATCACCACGAACACAATGATATAAGTTTCGAGGCCATATTCCGACAATTCCAAAAATGCTTATTTTCACCGTTCATCGTTATTTAATTATTTAAAAATGCGGGGTGTTACATTCTCCCACCCTTTAGGAAATTTCGTACCCGAAATTCGACCAGAGCAAAATTATGTAATTCCTCGCATCAATCACATCCATTTTATACACATCCAATTTTGCGACCATCAGTGTCCTTGTGCAAAGTGTCATTCAACATAAAATATATGCATGTACATGAATTTCGAAGCGGTACCTCCTATATGAATGCTTTTCTTCTTTAAAAACTCCTTTTTTAAAATATGATGCACACATCCTAAATATACTTGCAATTTTTATATGAATGCAATCTTTTGAAAACTCAAAACATTTTTCATCCAATTTTTCCCACACTCCTACTGAATAGGGATGTAGTTCAACAATTTTTTTTTCATCCAAACCCTACCACACAATTTTTAATATTCGAATTTCAGAAAAATCTAATTTTCCGAACTCGATTTCTTATGGCAGAAAGAAGGTAGAATACGGAAAATCTCACATTTCCCTGTTTTACTTCTGCGCACCTCTTTCTCCGTACTTGGAACTTGTGCCACTATTCTATAAAAATCTCTATTTGCTTTCCCAAGCATAGTTCACATAAGAAAAATTTTCTTTTCAAATTTTTCTGTTGACGTTTTTGTTGCTTTCTTTAAATTTTACTATTTTTCTTTTAGTTACTTGTATCTACTTTTACTTTTCTTTTATTATTTACGTCCTATGTTCTTATTCTCTTCTTATGAACATCACAAAAACACAGAGAAAAAGCATCATACTAATCATCACTGATTTACTACAATAGGAACTAAATGCTTACATTGGAGTACAGTCTCATACCTAAAAGAGAAAACAAGTCCTACTACAAAGCGATACTAGATAGGTAAATATAGCAGCTAAACACATCTATCATCTAGGGCTAGGAGGCCTAGGACCATGTCCACCCTGACATAGAAAGGTCCTACTCTAGGAATCCAAGTAACTCATATGCTCCACCTGCCGCCTATTACTCGTTACTAACTTACGCTGTATTACTCACGATGAATAAGATCTATTCATCTCTTCCATTCCATACTCAAAATGGAATAACCAAGTCTCATTTACTACAACGAATAAGGATTTCAATCTATGCGGTCTCTGTCTAAAAAAAGCAACTAAGCTTGGTGAAATTTTCACTTTACCTTTACCTTTCATTTTTCCCAAACTAAGGTCTACCTATCCCAATCACATGTGTCTTACCATCTTACTAATATCACTTCACTATTCTTCTATAGTATACACACATGGAGCAACATTCCTAGGTTCTCACTAGTGTCCTATACACTTTACGGGAACTTTTATTATTACTACTAAAAGTAATCACTGCTATCTCCTACATAGCCTTAAACTTTTCCCGTCACACCTAGGAAATGATTCCTATCTACTCCATATTTAAAAGTTTGGTTTGGTATTTATCATTTCATTTAAAAAATTAAAGCTTCTATATTTTTGAAACATCAAATCCCAAAATTCTTGCCTTTAGAAGTGTTACTTTGAAGTTTCTATTAAATCTTGGTTACTTAACATTTTATCTTTATAGACTTGCCTCTTTACAGCTCTTTGAATTTAAATTATTCCCCAAACCTAGAGGGGAAAACTTACAAATTCTAAGTTCAAAACTTATTCATCTTTTCCTTTTAAAGACCTTTACAGCTTTCCATAAAAAAATTGGATTTTTAAATTTAACTGTTTACTAAGTTTCCCTCTTCCAAAAACTTATTTAATTTTTCATCAAACCATTTTTCTTTAAAACATGCCTTGCTTGTCCTTAAAACATTTTTTTTTCTTTCTTGACTTCCAAAAATGTCCTCACATGTTTTCAAAACACCTTCTTTTCATAGATTTTCAAATTTACAAAAACTGGAGTAGATAAGAACAATTATTTTATCAAAAATCCTTTAACTTTCTTACTCTTCCAATTACCTAACCTTGGAGGAGTTTCTAATTTACTACAAATGGGGCATTTCTATAAAGGCAAGCAACCAATGCGCATAATCAATGGAAAAATATGAATTTTCCATTGTTTAGCTTTCCTACTAAGGCTCTCTATAATATCCCTCCTAACTAACACTGTCTCTAATTATTACACTTCTTATTACACCTAATGATTTTATACCTTAATGTATTGGAACTACTTTCTCTTATGAGAAACCATTAACGCTATAACCTTCTATGAATCCTTAAGAGGATTTCATGTTTATGTGAAATTACAAGGAACTTATTTTATATTTTATCGAAATAGGCTATACAAAATATGGCGCTTTCCATACCTTGTACATCTCTTTCACGTATTCCTTATAACTTGCACAAAACATCTTTATTTATGATTCGGTTTCATAGAAAATTATATCATTATTCATTTCATTCCAATAGATTTAAGTATGTTTAATCTATATTCACTTACAATAGACATTTCCTACGAAATTTATTAATTTCCTAATATTTAACTTACATCTTTTTTTTCTTCAGAAGAACTCATTTTCAAAATTGTTTAAATATTTTCATAACTAGAAAACATTTCCATACACTTATTTAAATAATAAGTGTACTGACAAACCACTTTATTTCTACACTTAGAAATTATCTTCGAAACACATTTTTATTTGGGTCAAAAAAGAGGTTGCGTAAAACACCGTTACTACAACCCAAAAATACTAGTATATGGATTCAATTAAAATAAATATTAATAAATCTCATATGCTATGTAAAAACATTTCCTTTGGGAGTCACCTACTATAACAATAGTGTCAGGGTCTATGCTTCCTTTATTTTTCACGAGAACATCTATTACAACAATAAATGTTGTAACCTACGTTTTCGATACTTAACACACTTTAGGTTTTTATATTTATCTTTGTTTACCTACAAAGAAACTAGCGAGCTATACATGCTCTATAATTCTTCAAAAAGAATTTCACTTTTAACAAAATTTACATCATATAAAAACCAATTTCAATTTCATACCACTTTTTTTCTTTCAAAAACTCAATATTTACTTCCTCAAACATATTAACAAATATATTTTTCAACTTTTCAATTCCAAAAGTTTCATTTTACTGGGCTAGACATAAAGTGGATTTTCTTCTTACTACCCTAGGAATACCCTTCCTAAACCTTGGAAATCTCATTTCCTTACTAAAATCTCTTATTTCTTCCAAAATAAAAATACTCTCCCTACTATCCCTAGGGAACTTTCCCACTTCCTATAACATATGGATACCAATCTTCTCTCAAAACATAGTTTATTGTACACTATAAATCGGCAATAACATAGGGCCCAACATCCTTGGTCATCTAGCAAACTATGCACAAATATATTCTAAAAACTTTCCATATGTTAAAATCTATAATTGGGGACTATTTATATTTTAGTACATAATTTATTTAGATTTTATTCAAAAATAAAAATACGTTCACTCATATTTCCTAATTTACTTGGGATCTACTAACCTCGCTCTAATACCAAATGTAACAACCCGAATTCCAGTGGGTATGGATTTTTCGCAAAAATACTAAAATCCAAGCCCACTGAAGCCCGAGTTGGGTATCTGGTATCCTGCAAATAGGCAAAGATAAATATATCAGAGCTCAAATAAATATCTCACAACGGAACTGACAAAAATATAATAGTAAGTAAATACTCACCAAGGTAATAACACTTTCTAAACAAGTGTCTCAAAGATGGAAAATCTCTGCCATCCATCTCACTTATGGGATGATATGAGGAAGGGATCAGAACTAAAGTTCCGATGAATGGACAAATTATACACTTCTAAGCATAATTCTTCATATACCTTTCTAGTTCCATTTTCTGTTATATTAGGTTTATTGGGTTTATAATACTCTCGCTTTTGTGCGTAAATCATACCCATCTACTCCCTAGTAGATTAAGACCTAATAACTAATATATATGTAGCTACATGCCCAAAGACCGCATCGGTCTTAGGTACTACCCATAGTACCTTCTATATCCTCCTCGAAAAGGACTCATGCACTTATCTCTGGTTTTAGTCATTCCTGCTGATGAGATTATGTCCGACATTCTAGCTCACGCGCCGCTATCAAAATAGATCATGGAATCCAACATGGATTCCAATACCCCAACGGGTCTCGGAATCACATATAGATTCCCATACCTTAATTAGAACTTGAAATCACACCCGGATTCCTATACCCCAATGGGTCTTGGAATCACACATGGATCCCAACTTCTCAATATATCATGAACCTCCTCCATAGAACCGTATATGGTTTTCGAAGTGGTCACGGGTTCGAGTCATCTCTTACGAGTACACTCTTCCGCTTCCCAGGTTCTCCACAAAACCAAACGCTGATTTTCGGAATGCTCAATATCGGTTCTTTAGGAAATAATTAGACAATACATAAGAGCGGGGATCACCCCCTAACCGTTTAAGTGGACGAATCTCCTTATCATTTGCCCTAGAAGAACAAAACGAGTTTATACATACAGTATAGCACCACCGATGGTAACTATACCATATAATCCCCGTGTTTCCCCTAGATATTTCTAGAGTTAAAATCCTTCGGTGTTAAGTAGGGAATATTTCCCTACCACCAAAATTACGAATTACATATTTAGGCCAAGATTTGATAGTCGGTTATTTAACTATCAAATAAACAAACATTCAAAACAAAGGTTACATTTCCCACGGAAATCACTAAGCCTCTTGAATTAATCTTTCATTAATTTAAAATCACATTTCAAATACATCACTTCCATATACTTACCTCAACAGGATAAGTATATTCACAAACCACTATATTTTCGATACTTAGAAAATATAACCATATACTTATCTCAATAGTATAAGTATATTCACAAACCATTTCATTTCCAAAACTTTGAAACTTGAAAACTTCTAAAATAGATATGGAAAGTACCATCCCATATCGACTATGGATTGCCGCTTACACAATGGTTACGTCGCTATCCCAACGAATCTATAGTAAACTGTAGGCAATCCCTGCTCCTCAAATTACGCCATGAATATCAACTATCTCTTTCCAAATTTCTTTATCTTATAAATATTTCCAATTCCATTTATAAAGCTTCTTTATAAATCTCTAATCTATTTATAAACATTCTTTATAAATCTCAAAACTCCATTTATAAAAGTTTTCCTTTTCAAATCCTTAAAACTCATTTACAAGTTCTTTATAAATATCCAGAACCATCTTCCCCTATTTTAACAAACCTCTTTAATAAACTCCTTAAGTCAACAAGATTTCCTTGATAAACCATACATTATTTAAGATAAGTTAAAATAATAAGTTATTATTTAAACATCTCTCTATTCCACTCAATTTAAATCCCATTTAAAATAATAACTTAAAATCTCATTAATAATATATTAAATTAATTTTAAACACTATTATTGTATTAATAAGTTAACTTCAAAACAATATTAAGTTAATAATTAATTTACTTTAAAACATTATTAAAACAATAATTAATTAACTTTAAACAAATATTAATATGATAATTAATCAACCTATAAATACAACTAAATATAAATAACTTTAATTAAAAATTAAAGTATAGTTAAATCACATTAAATAAATAATTAAAATAAATTTAAACATTTCAAAATAATAGTTAAATAACTTTATAATAATCATTAAATGTTCTTAAATAACCTTTAAATACATTTTAAATAATCAAATATAATAAAATGACTTTAAACCAACCTTTAAAATAAGATTTATTAACTTCCAAACAATGTCATTAATTGAATACTTATCTAACTTTGAATAACTCATAATCAAGTAATTTATTATCTTAAAGAAATATTAAATAAGTAACTAATTCCAACATATTATAAATATAATAATTTACTTTACTAAGGGAATAATTTCACTAAATACTTCGTGAAATAATAATTTAACAAAAACACTTTACTTCAAATGTATAAAATTTGAAGTTACATTAGATCCATAACTTTTCAAATCCAAAAGAGGCTCAGCGATCTCAGTGGTACTTAAACAAGCTACCATTCAATTCCATTCGACTTTTCAAGTTAAATCCTAGATATTTACATAAGCAAGCATATATGTAAACCCAATCCATAAGTAACAATCCATTGTTAATGTCTCATATATTCAGAGTGGCATATCAATCAACGACATATAATCAGATATCTAAAGCTATAAAATAGCAGAATGAGGATTTATTCTGCTAACTAAATGTTAAATTTATTTAATTAGCAGAACAGTGTTTTATTCCGCTAAACAGATGTCCAATTACCATATTTAATCTAGTTTAACTCAACAATAATTTATTTGGCCAAATAAATGTCAATATTTAAGGTATATAAATTTTAATTGACGTTATTAATTAAAATAACGTGATTCAAATCCTGTCCGTTTAAATATGTCATAAATTTTTATATGTTCAAAGCTACCAGCAAGTTACACTAATATGTTATACTCGTCCATACGAGTACAACACAAAAATTCGTGTTCAATCGGATTTAAAACTAGCAACTTATCACGTTTTTAAGTTTACAATCTTAATAAATATTTTAAATAATAAAAACATTAAAATGTTTCTCACCCCAAACGAAATGGCCAAGGCCCAAAGCCCACTTGAACATCCAACCCACCTCCAAAATACACAGTGCTTCTTCCCCAAACTCGTCACTCATTGTGCACGCGTGCACGTGCACGTGCACCCTAAACTGCACATCCATCACCCACTGCAAATGTAACAACCCGCATTCTGATGGGTCGAATTTTTGCAAAACCTGAAAACCCAAGTCCAATAGAACACGAATCGTAGAAATGGTATCCTGAAAATAAAAAAATGGAAGTGCATATCAGAGCTTTAGCAATAGTAACTCACAGCAGAACGATTAAATACAATATAAAAATAAATACTAACCATGCCAACACTCTGACACGAGTGTCCATAGCTGTACTGAAACTGTCCAAACACCAGAGACATCCTTCTAATCTATACCCGTGGGTTGTAATGAGGAGGGGGTCAGAACAATCGTTCAGGTGAATTGAAAAGTCATACTCTTTTTAAATAACATCATCATATGCTAATTATTTAATATTACTGTTATGTTTTAAATTCTGTTTTAAGTCCATTAGACTCTGTCACTGGGTATTGCCCGTACCCATCTACACCCCATGTAGAAGGAAATCACAATATTATATACATATATATCCCGATACTGTCCCTTAGTATCATATTCACACCTCGTCGAAACCGCCAAATGCCGAAATATATCGAGACGTGACCTGGACCACCAAAATTCCTATAG
Source organism: Allium fistulosum (assembly GCA_030737815.1). NCBI lineage: Eukaryota > Viridiplantae > Streptophyta > Magnoliopsida > Asparagales > Amaryllidaceae > Allium > Allium fistulosum. The sequence goes on along the minus strand of CM060906.1, from coordinate 517,388,333 downwards.
GTAGAATACATTACCTGGACCGCCCAATTGCCTACAGGTTTGACTGAAATCGTCATCATGTATAAGACGAGAAAGTTTCCCATCGCCCCATAAGAAAAGGCTATAAGTGCAAGCTCGTGGAAGTGACTCATCACCCGTATTACACCCTTCTCCGGTACTGCAGATGGTGAACTAACCCGTCCTAGCACGAAATCATCAACGTATATATTACGACCCCAACTTGGGTCGTACACTCGTGGGGATTTCTAACTATCATGGACCGCCAATAATGCCTACAGGAATGTTAGCACCAAAATTGGTCACTAACACCCTTGAGAAAGATTGTGTAGAGAGAGTAATGAAGAAAGTAAATTAAAACAGAGAACTGTATGCTAAATTAAGTGCAAAAACAAGAACACCGGATTTATAGTGGTTCAGCGTAATTGCCTACGTCCACTTTAAGTTTTGATCTTTATTGCTTTCACCAATGATTAAATACAGATACAATCCGTACTATAAAGACTTGAATACAAGTGCTCAATAAAATAGAATAAGTCTGGAATGCAATAGAGTCTCCCCAGTGTTCTCGAAAAAAGGTCCATTTCACTGTGCCCCTGCCCTTCTATTTATAGATGAAGATGGGCCGGACTTCCCTCATGGGCCTAGGAGTAAGATACCTCGGCCCGTAGTAAGTGGCTTCTACACGCCGAGCCACAAATGCCGAACGGCAATTGCCAAACCACATACCCAGGCCGCACGACACTCGTATGCCGATCGAGGAAGATATGCCGAACGGTACATGTATGCCGACCGAGATGGTGTGCTGAGTGAAGAGCATAGGCCGAACGAGACCTGTGCCGACAGAGACTTGATGCCGGTCGAGGGGAGATGTTGAACGTGGCCCATGCCGAACGACCTTGCTATGCCGAGCGAGGTTGAATATCGAACGGCCTTGTTATGCCGAGCGAGGTTGAATGCCGAACGGCCTTGTTATGTCGTGCGAGGTGGAATGCCGAACGGCCTTTCCATGCCGAATGATGCCAGATGCCGAACAGGGTGAAATGTCGAACGACCTTTCCATGCCGAACGATGCTCTATGCTGAGCGAGGGGAGGTATGCCGATCGATGTCTTAATGCCGAGCCTCTTGTTACATGGTCAAGCAACCGGGTAACACTTGCCCCCCAAAGTGTATCATGTGGACGAACATGATGCACTTTGTTCCATGAGTACTCCGTGTTCTTCTTTAAGCCTTCATTTTGTCCTCTCGAATGTGTTCTCCTGAATGCCGAACGACACACTGAACGCCGAACGACATTGGTGCCGAACGACACATCGAATGCCGAACGACATAATGAATGCCGAACGACATTGATGCCGAACGAGGAAGGTGCCTTGACCGGTTCTACCGGTCGCCGACTATTCGCCTTCCTCCTTTCTATCTATAAAAGTCGATACTTCACACCTTCTTCCCTTTCACTTTTTTACCTCCACTCTAAACACCCCCACGAACTCAACTTTTCTTAAACCCTTGCTAACACCTCAACCCCTCCTTTAATCTCCGAGTCCTATTGCTTACTTCTCGACTGCCTTTAACAGCAAGCCTGAATCGACTTCCACTTCCAATTCGAGCCTCTCACTAGATTCCTACTCCTTCTCCTAGGTACGCAGCTCTCATTTGCTTGATGTTCCCTAATTTTGGGGCTTCATACAATATTCGAATCCATGACTTTCATCTAACTCAAAGACGATGGAAGCCACATAGGTTAGGAAGATGGATCTTGGCGGTTTAAACGAGCCTTAGGATTAAATGGAGAGGAAGAAGAAGAGGGTGTCGATCCAGTAGGAATTGGTGAGGTTAATCAATGTTGGTCGAGGGCGGCGTGCGAGTTGAAGTAGTGGTCGACTGGCCATTTAGGAAGATGTTTAATTTGTCTGAAGAAAGGAGTTGGAAGAAGACGCATGGATGTGGCTCGGCATGTCTTCCTCATGCCGAACGATGTGAGGGTGTGTAGGAGTAAAGTTGAGGTTAGGTTTAGCGTGTCGAGCGATGTGGTTTGATATAGCTATGGCTCGGCATGACCCCCTATGCCGAACGGTGTTAGAGGTAGCGCAGGAGAAAAGTAGGAGATGGGTATAGTGCCGAACGAGGCGGCTCGGCATGACTTGCTAGATGGCTCGTCTGTGCCGAGCGGTAGAGAGGACGTGTAGGAAGGAAGTTGGCGTTGAGGGCAAAATGCCGTGCGATGCGGCTCGGCATGTCTGCGGTCCGACATGATTGTGGTTCGGCATGTCTTGCCGCATGCCGAACGGTAGTGATGGATGGTAGGAGAGTGGTGTACAACAGCAACAATAGTCGAACATAATGCACATTTGACTCAACCTATTTTTTTATGCCCGATCATATGACAGTGAACAAGTACGAGGACTTAAACAATTAAGCATATCGGACAGTCCAGACTGATAACTCCCTTGTTTTGACAACTATAAATCTAAACTTAACTTCTTTAAAACAGATAATAACCTTTCACATACAGTGTCGAAGCCGAGTTCAAAATAGAAACCATCATACGACAAGTTCTCGTAGACGGTCAGCGATGACGATCTTCGTAGACGATAGTTCAAAGCCTGACTTTATTTCATCAGCTCTGTGACTTGTAACTCTTTGGCACTTATACTCCAATGGCTGCACTAGTTCACACACCACACGGGGGAAGTATTTTTGTTGTTATGTCTAATGTTGATCGTTTTTCAAGTATAGTTCAAACAGGTGCTTCATCAGATTCTACACACATTAGAAATGTCTAGGAAATCTAGTTCATCCACGATCTCGGACAGACCCAGGCCATCTTCTCAACAAGAAGAAGTTAGAACTTTAAATCTGTCGTCTACTCCTGTACAAGACATGCCGAGCCCCGCGATCGCATCTTTCGACTTGGCTCCCGATGCCTTGGATGCAGCGATCTTTTTAGACGATCCGATCGATTCTCAAGCCTCGAAGATTAACGAAAGCACGCTTCGCCATATATGCTCGGTACATGGGATTCCTTTCGACAACGTGTTGGTTCCATCGGGACAGGATCGTCCTCACTTGCTCCAGTAGGATATACAGCCTGCAATAGATTCATGTGCTGGGTCGGTAGCGTGCCGCCATTCAACTCCTTTCTTTGGGACTTGTTACAGTATATCGAGATCGCCCCATCGCAATTACATCCAAACAGCCACACATTCATATACGACACTTGCATTCTCTTCATGAGTGTCCTTTTCAGGCTCCCGAGTCCTGGCGATATCCGTTATATCTATCGCTTCAAGAGACGGTCAGATAGTCCATCTTTTGTATTCCTTGAGCCACATAGCAAGTGTCAAATCCTGACTGGGGCATGGAGCAAGTTTGCCTAGTATAAGCAGGAGTGGTTCTACGTGCGCTGTCCTCCCGGCTTCGCGAGGAGATGGGTGGAAGGGAGTAAGTCTTTTTTCTGGATCAATACTTGTGTTTGGCAGAAACTGCACCTTTTCTAACTCTTTCTATACTTTTACAGGTATCAACCCACGTCCCAAAGGCTCTGGGTATTCTGAAGCTGTCGAAGCTATTCGAGCTATTCCCGTAGAAGACCGGGACATCAGATCTCTCATTTTAAATGAATCGCTCACGAGGTTTGGGCTGCTGACGGAAGGTCGCCGAATAAGCCTCCCTTAAGGCATCACTATACCCAGGCCTACTTTGGGAAAAGGAAAAAAGCAGGCTGGGTCTTCTGCACGTAATGCCCCTGACACACCAGAGGAGGGGGAGATTAGAGAAGCCAAAACGCTCGAAGTACAAGGTGAAAATGTTAGCCCTGCTCGGGACCCGATAGTCGAAGTCCACGATATCGAGAAGACACCTTCCCCTTCGAAGGGAAAGAAGAAATTGACTTACAAACTGAGGAAAAAAACAACGGGCGGAACCTCTAAGGTCACAATCACTCCAGTAGAGAGAGAGCCTTCTCCTCAACACTTAGAGAGTTCATTGAGAGGCTTGTCGGACCTCATTATTCTCGACGATTTTCTTAATTATGGCTTCGATGATCCAGAAGCCCTGAAGCTTTGCTCGCCCGTGAAAGGCGATAAAGGCGCTCAAGTCCAAAATCAGGGAGAGAAAACTCCGATAAGTAAAGATAAAAAAACTGGTCCGTCGGGGGGAAACACTAGGACACACACAGACATGTTCACTTCACCTTGCACTTAAATTTCCGTCATTGTTCTACCCATCGCTAACTTGTCATTATTTAAATTCTGTGCAGGTGACATGGGACGCACTCACGGACTCGATCGTCTTCGCGGGTCATCTATTTTTCATCATTCTGGCCGGGATAAGGGCCCCGGCAAGCGCCGAGACAGGGACGACTCTGGAGACCGAGATTTTCGCCCCCGAGAATCAACTTATCGAAGGAAAACATACAGCCAGTCCTCATATTCTCACGATCATCCTTCTCAATCAGAGCAAAGCAGTGAGAAGTCTGCACAGAAGGGATCCCAATCCGATGTTTCCCGTGATCAACACTCTGGTTCATTCAGCACACGGCAGTCTCGAGAACATCACAAGAAGACTGAATTTTCAAATCCATCTCCCCCTATTCCCGCAACAAATCCGACGATATCGGAGAGGCTAGTTGAGCTTAAGGTTAAGTTCCCCAAAAACTGCTTCGATGGTCTGAAGTTCCTCCCGGCGATCCATCATATTCCGGGACATGTCAAACAGAGCGCCATTGCTTGCAACAACGACGTTTATGTTCAACATGATGCATTTGTCCATCTAGCTAAAAAAGTCTCGAAAGTCTCTGTTTAGCGTCAACACGAAATCGCCTGCTTGAAGCTTGAAGCCATTCACGATAAAGACATTATCAAAGCTCAGGATGAAGAGCTCACTTCGTACAAGTCCCAACTCGAAGCTGCCCAACAAAGTGCTAAAGATACTACGGAGGCCGTCAATCGTCTGGAGACAACTCATAAGAAAGAAATTGACAAAGCGGTCCAACGCTACGGGGCCTTGGCTTTAGAAAAGGACTCTTTTCAAAAAGAAAGGGATGCATTCGCCATGCAAGTTAAAGAGTTGGAAGATCTACTCTGCAAAGAGAGAGAAGAAAAATATGCTGCCCAGGAAGAGTCGCAATGATATTGCAATGAGATTGTTGCTACACGACTCCTAAAGGCAAAGCTCGACGACGAGCTCTCTAAGGTCGGGATGCTGAAGGATGAAGCCCATGAAGAGGGCAAGAGAATAACATCCACAGAGATTGACTCTCGCCTTGAGGCGGCTACAGAGGCTGGCATGGAGGAGATCAAGTGCTTGTTCGACCCACTTATAGCAGAATATAATGCCCATGTCCTCATGCATCGGGATTTGAGTTTTCTTGGCGAGGGCTACCTCAAATCTCTAGCCGAGGCATGGGAAACTTTAATAAAGATCAGAAAGGTCGAGTTAGGCACTGAGGAGGTTGACGAGGGGGCTTTAATAATTGAATTTCTCAGGGGGAACGAGCCTTCAGACTTGTCTGCAGCGAAGTTTTTTTTTTGCAAAGACTCTTCTCCCTCAAAGGAAAATAGTGACATTGCCTGTCCGTCTGGAACTGAATCTCCAGCTCCTCCTCCTACTCAATCGGATGATCGGCCAGTACTTGATCCATTCGAACAACACGCTGGTTATGACCCGGAAGACCCTGGCCTCGGCATTCATGTTCTATCTCCCATTCCAGATGGTGAGACTCCTCGAACAGTTGAGAGCCAGCAAGAAGCCGGTATATAACCCTTCTTCTTAAAGTTCAAAGAACCTTCGTTTTCGGCGAGAGGTTATTGTATTCTAACGTTCATCTCTTGTGATTTTGCGTAGACTGTTCTGATCCTGATCCGTCTCCAAGGAGCGATGACGCCAAGGAGAAAAAGGGGAAAGCGAGCGAGGCTACTCACGCGGGAGTGACCCCCGGTCCTGATGCTCAGGTGATTGAGGCGCTCGGCAAGGATAAGTCCGAAACTTCATCCCCCATCGAAGAAAGTTATGAAATTGAGATTACGGGCGCCTCAGGACACACTTCAAAAGTGAGCATGAAGGAACAACTTGCGGAAGAGAAAAAGAAAAAAGTTGAGATCAAGGTCGAGTCCCAAGTGGTGGAACTTGATGACCCACTGAACAGGCCTTTAAAGGTCATCCTTCCCGGTAGGATTAGGCCATAGGAAGTTCCTCCTCCTTCTTTGGACACCCCTTCATTAGCGAGCAAAACGTCTAAGAGAAAACACGTGGGGGAAGAATCATCTGAGAAGCCAAATAAGGAGAAGAAGACGAAGAAGTAGTTATCCTGCTCATTCAACGAGAATTAGTCTAGATTGTGTAATTATTTTTATTTATTTTCATAGCCATTGTAGATAGACTTGTCGCCCCGAGTTTGGGAGGAGTTGTAGTAAGACCTCATTTTGAATTTATGAATAAAACTTCGTTCTTTGTCTTTCAAATGACTTTTGTTGTTCAGCTCACTGTTTAACTCGTAGTCGAAATCTGAAACCTTGCGAGCTACATAAGCCCTAGTTCACCTCCATATGACTTAGAGATTTTTTGAATCGCTTATACTCTGATCCGTACTCTAGGAACTCAGAACACTCCAGTCCGCACTCAGGGGACTTTGGAGATTTCAAAGTTGTTTATACTCTAGTTCGCACTTTGGGGGACTCAGAGTACTCTAGTCCGCAATCTGGGGACTTAGAGATTTTTCAGTCGTTTATACTCCAGTCCGCACTCTGCGGACTCATAGTACTCTAGTCCGCACTCTGGGGACTTAGAGTACTCCAACCCGCACTCAGGGGACTTGGAGATTTAAGTCGTTTATACTCTAGTCCGCACTCTGGGGACTTAGAGTACTCCAGCCCGCACTCTGGGGACTTGGAGATTTAAGTCGTTTATACTTTAGTCCGCACTCTGGGGACTTAGAGTACTCCAGTCCGCACTCAGGGGACTTAGAGATTTTTCAGTCGTTTATACTCTAGTCCGCACTCTGGGGACTTAGAGTACTCCAGCCCGCACTCAGGGGACTTGGAGATTTAAGCCATTTATACTCTAGTCCGCACTTTGGGGACTTAGAGTACTCCAGTCCGCACTCAGAGGACTTTGAGATTTAAGTCGTTTATACGCGTTCGTACGTCAGACAGAATAATGTAACTCTAGTTGTTTGCCATCGGATTATCATGCATAGAAACATCAGTAATTCATGGAAAAGATGGCTTCAAGCCTTTATTAATGAAAACAAGCTAATTTGTCTTATTACATGCCGAAAACTAAGAATCAACGAAATAAAAATGTGCTGGAAGTGATTGCAACTAAAATATGAAAGAAATAGACTAAGTGTAATAATGTCGCAGATGCTCGCTATTCCATGCTCGGGGGAGTATCACACCATCAACGGTCATCAGCTTGAAAGTTCTCATTCCAAGCTTCCGTTCAATGACGTATGGACCTTCCCATGTGGGATTCATATGTGAAGGGACCAGAAAAACTCGTTTCAAAACGAGGTCACCCACATCAAAGATTCTCGGCCGGACCTTTTCATTATAATATCGAGCGACTCGGTGTCTGTATGCAGCTGCTCTTAAATTAGCTTCTTCACGTTTTTCATCAATGAAGTCCAGTGATTCCAACAAAAGATCCCGATTCGTCTTAAGGTCGTAGTGAGTTACCCGGTGTGATGGAACTTCAAGTTCTACGGGTATAACGGCTTCCATGCCATATGCCAATGCGAATGGAGTGTGGCCAATCGTGGACTTGTGGGTGGTCCTATAAGCCCAAAGTGCCGTTGGAAGTTCATCCACCCACTTGCCTCTAGCCTTTTCCAGATGCTTTTTCAATATGGACTTGATTATTTTGTTCACGGCTTCCACCTTCCCATTGGCTTTTGGATGGGCAACTACTGTAAACCTCTTTTCAATGCCATACTTTTGACAAAATTCTTTGAACTCTCTACTTTCGAATTGAGTTCCGTTGTCTGTTATGATAGTCCGTAGGAGGCCAAAGCGACATATAATATTTCGTACAACGAAATTATTGGCCTTTTTGGTGGTGATCATGGCTAAGGGCTCGGCTTCTGCCCATTTGGTAAAATAATCAACTACAACAATTGCATATTTCGCACCAACTTTAGAAATAGGTAAGGAACCGATTATATCGATCCCCCAAATCACAAATGGCCAAGGACTAACCATTTGTGCGATTTCCGTTGAAGGAGCTCTTGGGATTTTTGCAAACTTTTGACATTTGTCGCACTTTCTTACGTAGTCTGCAGCGTCCCGATTCACAGTTGGCCAATAATACCCATAGCGGAGGATCTTTTTTGCGAGTGTTTGCCCCCCAGCATGGTCACTACATTCTCCTTCATGCACTTCCATCAAAACTCGTTTTATCTCATCATGGGCGATGCACTGGAGTAAGGGAACCGAGAACCCCCTCCGATACATTATTCCATCTTGCATCATATACCTTGAAGCTTTACGAATGACTTGTCGTCTCTCGTTCCTTCTTTCGGGCAAGGTTCCGTGTAATATGTATTGTTTGAATGGGGTCATCCATGATTCTTTCTCGATTTCGGTTTCTAACACGAAATCTATCTCCATCATATTTATACTCGGAGTATGTAAGGTTTCGACGGGAACCAATCCCATTTGATGTGCATCACCAGTACTCGCAAATTTCGCCAATGAATCAGCTTCTCTGTTTTGTTCACACGGGACATGTGAAATATCATAATATTCCAGATTTGCTAGCAGCTTTTGAACCCGAGCGAGGTATGGGGCAAGTCTCTGTCCCTTCGCTTGATAGTCACCCCACACTTGGTATACCACCAGTTGTGAGTCACAGAAGATTTCAACCGATTTTACCCCCTAGTTCTCTGATAAGTCTCAAGCCATCAATCAATGCTTCATACTCGGCTTCGTTATTTATCGCTGGGAATTCGAGCTTCAAAGCATAACAAATTGATCGGTTCTCGGGAGTCACAAGAACTATACCAGCTCCCGAGCAACGGTCGTTAGATGCCCCGTCGGTGTACATCTTCCATCGAACGGGAGGTATGACATTGCTACTACTCGATTCGTCCGACATGGTGAATTTAGCGATAAAGTCTGCTAGCGCTTTCCCTTGTATGGCCCTTCATGGCAGGTAGGTAATATCGAACTGGCTCGACTCGATATTCCATTTTAACATCCTTCCAAAAGTTCTGGTCGTTGGAGTACCTGTCGCAAGGGTTGATCAATGTAAACACTGATTGAGTGTGCCTGAAAGTATGGACGAAGCTTGCGTGATGCAATCACCAAGCAATGGCTAGTTTCTCGATCTTAGGATAATTCCTTTCTGCCCATGTCAAACGTTTACTGATATAGTACACTAGCTTTTGAACTCTGTACTCCTCCCGAACCAGAGTCGTACTGATAGCATGTTGGGATACAACCAAGTACACATACAACATCTCCTGATCTACCGGTTTCGATAGCACCGGGGGACTTTCTAAATGCCTTACCAGAGCTCGGAACGCTTCCTCACAATCGGATGTCCATTCGAAATTTTTCTTTCCTTTCTTTATCACATAGAAGAAGGGAATACACTTATCTGTGGCTCTGGATATGAATCGACTCAGCGCAGCCACCTTTCCATTCAAGCTTTGTACCTGCTTTATAGTTCTGGGCACTTGTATGTCTCGAATAGCTTGAATCTTCTCCAGGTTAGCTTCGATGCCCCGTGCATTTACAATGAAACCTAAGAACTTCCCTGACGCAACGCCAAAGGAACACTTCAAAGGATTGATTTTCATTCCATAATGTCTGAGTATATCAAACATCTCCGCTAAGTCTCGAATGTGGTCGTTTGACTGCCGTGACTTCACGAGCATGTCATCCACATAGACTTCCATTGTTCTACCAATTTGGTCTTTAAACATTCAATTCACCAGACGCTGATAAGTTGCTCCCGCGTTTTTCAATTCGAAGGGCATCACTACATAGCAATACAGCCCAACGTTTGTAACAAAACTGGTGTGTTCCTGGTCTGGAATATGCATCGGGATCTGATTGTATCCCGAGTACACATCCATAAATGACAGTAACCCATGTCCGGCAGTTGAGTCGACCAGCTGGTCGATTCTAGGTAAATGGAAACTATCCTTCGGGCATGCTTTGTTTAAATCAGAGTAATCTATGCAAGTTCTCCACTTTCCATTTGCTTTTCTCACAAGCACAGGGTTAGACACCCATTCTGGGTAGAGGGCGTCGCGGACGAACCCATTGGCTTTGAGTTTGTCCACCTCCTCTTTGAGGGCCGCGGACCTCTCCGGGTCCATGCCCCTCCTTTTCTGTTTCACAGGAACGTACTTCGGGTCTATGTTCAATATATGACTCGCAATAGCGGGAGAAATCCCGCACATATCAGAATGTGTCCAAGCGAAAACATCCAAATTCGCTCGGAGGAAGTCAGTAAGATCCTCGGCCATCGAGGGGTCGAGTTGTGATCCAATCTTAAGTACTCGTGACGGATCATCCCGGCTGACTGAAATGTCAATCGTTAGTTCAGCCGGCGCTGCCTTTTCTTCCCTGGGTTCCTCATCATCATCTCTCGGATCTATGTCTTTACAGATCCGATCATGTTGCCCGAGCCAGGGCTCGAGCATTACTTGTCAATTTTCAACAACTCGGTTGCGGACGGAGCTGTCCGCAACCTTTCCTTTCTCTCTCCGCTGGGCCTCTCTCAGCTCAGCCACATAACATGAACCACCGGTCACCTGGTCGCCATGCAGAACACCTACTCCTTTGTCTGTCGGAAATTTCAAAGTCAAACACCACAGGGCCAATGCTGCCCTAAACTCAGCCAGGGTCGGTCGACCCAGAAACACATTGTATGGAGAATCTACATCCAAAACTATGAAAGGTAGGATTCGCACCCTCCTACGCTCACCTTGTCCCAGTTCAACTGGCAACTCAACATACCCCACTGCATCAGTCGCTGCGCCATTAAAGCCATGGATACGAGCTTTAGATGGCTTTATATCCTTCGTCTCCATCTTCATTTGGTCATACGCCTTTTTGAAGATGATGTTAACAGAACTTCCACAATCAATCAAGATTCTCTTCAAAATTGCCGGCCCGATTGTCACAGATTTGACCATCGGGTCAACGATAGGAGCCTCCACCTGATCAGCATCTCTGCTCCTGAATACTATATCGTCTGTCATCATGCGTTGTTGTTTAGCGGAGGTCCCATCTTCCACATTCGAACAACACTCAAAATCTGCATGCCTCAAGGAGTTAGCATACCACTCCATTTCTTGCCAGTTCTTATCTACAGGGTGAGGTCCGCCTACTATCGTGTTTATGAGCAGTCTGTCCACGGTCCGAGCAGGCTCCTCAGGGTGACGTGGGGCTGGTGCGTGATCGGGATTGGACGTTCCATGTCCACCCTCTTGAGGATTCTTTACAAACTCCTATAACTTTTTCTGTCTAATCAACTTTTCTATAGCGTCATGTAGGTGCCTACACTCCTCAGTATTGTGCCCGTAGGTCTCATGGAAGCGGCAATACTTCCCAGTCCGCTTTTGCTCTTCAGTAGACTCTTTTGGGCGTGGCTTTCGATATTGGAAAGTATTACAAGTTGACAGGTAAATATTTTCCATAGATGCATTTAGAGGAGTGTACTCGTTGTAAGTTGGGTTCCTTGGTTTCCACTTTCCAGCTTCCCTTTTCTTTCCGGGATTTCCCCCACCGGATCCTTTAGATTGTTCAGGCTTGTTCTGAACATTGACTTGTACCTTTCCAGAGTTGTCACCGGATTGTTTTACAGCGATGTTACTCTGCGCAGCCTCCTTGCCACGTACCGGTGCATTATCTCGCCTTGTCCACCTAGCTTCCTCCCTTCTTATAAATTGGTGTGCTTTTGAATAAAAACGTTCTAGCATAGTAGGTGGCTTTCCCGCCACCCAATCTCCAAACTCTAAGTCCGGATTTACCCCTCGCATCACGGCCATTAAAATGGCATGGTCTTTGGGGTTGCTAACTTCAGTTGCGGCAACATGAAATCTCTGTAAGTACTCTTTCAACGACTCCCCTGGAGTCTGAATCACACTGGACAAGGACATCACATCCTTAGGACGAGTGACATGAATCCTGAATTGTTCCACAAATTTCGTCGCTAACTCATCAAAGCTGGAGATAGTTCGCGGAGGAAGTCTGGTGAACCACATGGTTGCGACTCCAGATAAAGTTATTGGAAAACATCTGCACTTAGTCGCATCGTTCGCTCTAGCCGAGTCCATCATCCATTCATACCTCATCACATGCTGTTGGGGATCAGTCTTTCCTTCATAGGCCGGAATAGTCGGTATGTTAAACTTCCTGGGGTACTCGGCCTGTAAGATAACATTTGTAAATGGAGTATGACTCCTAGATACCCCCCAATCATCATTTGATAAGCCTTGATTTTCTTTCATCAAATGTCTGACCATAGCTGACAGGTCTAGGGTTTGTATGGAAGATGGCAAGTTGGTGTCTGTCCTGTGAGACCGTTCTGGTCGGTGTCTTCTCTGTTGGCGATCTACCAAGTTTGTATCCTGGAGACCAGCAGTATTAAGACCTTGGTGTGCCGGCTATCCAGCTTCCACTCGCACTCCAGATCCTAAGTTTTCCGTTCCAGCTTGAGTGTGATTTTCTTGGTGTAAGTGAGGTGCCATTGCTCCAGGTAGAGAACCTGGACCATCCTGGGTTGATCGATTAGCAACACCTGCTTGCGTTGTTTCTGTTTTACGACGTCTACGTCTGGGAGGTTCATCGGACGAAGAAGAGCTTTCGGATGAGGAGTAAGGTGTAGGGCTTCCTCCAGCATTCTGATGTTGTTGCTGAGTAAGTTGAGTCATGAGGTTAGCGTTGGCTTGAATCTGCTCATTAAGTTGTCTTCTGCTTTCCATGAGTTCTCTCATCAAGTCGTTGAACTCTGTTCTGGTGACAACTTCCATTTGGTTTTGGGTGGTGGTTCCTGCACCCAGATTTTCTTATTGATTGCTAGGTCCTATTTGTTGTACGCTAGCAGTCTCATTGACGTCCGCGTTATGAGAGGCTGATCGTGTACGTGGTCTTCCCATAATAGAGCTTTTGATAAGAACTCTGAGTAGAATCAACGGACGTCCTATGAATTACTTAGATCTCCTTCAAGGGATTTATTCAATTCAGTAGCTACAAAGCAGATCCTAGCGGCTTGAGAATTCGATTCTCAGTGAAAGCACCAAAATGTTAGCACCAAAATTGTTCACTAACACCCTTGAGAAAGATTTTGTAGAGAGAGTAATGAAGAAAGTAAATTAAAACAGAGAACTGTATGCTAAATTAAGTGCAAAAACAAGAACACTGAATTTATAGTGGTTCAGCGTAATTGCCTACGTCCACTTTAAGTTTTGAACTTTATTGCTTTCACCAATGATTAAATACAGATACAATCTGTACTATAAAGACTTGAATACAAGTGCTCAGTAAAATAGAATAAGTCTGGAATGCAACAGAGTCTCCCCAGTGTTCTCGAAAAAAGGTGCCCCTGCCCTTCTATTTATAGATGAAGATGGGTCGGACTTCCCTCATGGGCCTAGGAGTAAGATACCTCGGCCCGTAGTAAGCGGCTTCTGCATACCGAGCCAGAAATGCCGAACGACAATTGCCGAACCACATACGCAGGCCGCACGACACTCGTACATGTATGTCGATCGAGGAAGATATGCCGAACGGTACCTGTATGCCGACCGAGACAGTGTGCTGAGTGAAGAGCGTAGGCCGAACGAGACCTATGCCGACCGAGACTTGATGTCGGTCGAGGGGAGATACTGAACGAGGCCCATGCCGAACGACCTTGCTATGACGAGCGAGGTTGAATGCCGAACGGCCTTGTTATGCCGAGCGAGGTTGAATGCCGAACGACCTTGTTATGCCGAGTGTGGTGGAATGTCGAACGGCCTTTCCATGCCGAACGATGCCAAATGCCGAACGGGGTGAAATGCTGAACGGCCTTTCCATGCCGAACGATGCTCTATGCTGAGCGAGGGGAGGTATGCCGATCGATGTCTTCATGCCGAGCCTATTGTTACATGGTCAAACAACCGGGTAACAAGGAATAAACTGTCTGCTTCCTAATAACACGGGTTCGGCCCCGCTGCCACCCCACTAATATTTTGAAGGTGAATTTTATGGGTTAACTAGCCCCGCCCTAATCAAACAAACTAACAAACAACCGTGGCATTGCATTACCCCACTGAATTCCCCAGTAGAAAGGCTCACTCAGCCAAGGTGTTACCCTGCCCTTCACGTAACCACTGAGACCGAGGTTGGCCAAAGAAACGTGCAATCATCTACCCTTTTGGTCTGTGACCATGCGCCAGATTGCCCCACTTTCTTTGCCCAACCAACATCTATTTAGATTGCCCATTTGCAATCAAGGCAATACCCCACCTATACTATGGAAGCAGACCTATTATTAATTTCTGGGGTATCCCTTACGCTTAATATCTGGACCGCCATTGCCTACAGATATATACGATAACCTGGACCGCCGTTGCCTACAGGTTATAAACGATACCTGTACGGCCGTTGCCTACAGGTATAAACTTGAGCCAGACCTCTATTACTGCCAATGGATGACCTAACGCCTACATTGCAGTAAACCGAGCCTACTTTCCCGTCCGTGATGGACCGCCTAAACCGCCTACGTCGCGGACCACACAAAATAAAATAATCAACGCATACACGAGGCAATTTATTTATTTTCTTTCACTTATGCACATTTTCTAATGTTCATACTTTCCGCCACTAACATCTCATATTTATGCGTTAATTTATTTTAAACAATTTCTTGTTTACAATCCATTTTCATTGGTTAACAATTTTGTTATATTTTCTCCTTATTCTTGAAATTCCATACTTGCTTATAATTTACTTTCCCATTTATTTTACGCCTATTTTTCTTTTATTAACACCTCTTATTTAATTATTATAAAGGTACGACTTTTGGCGTTTATTGTAAGTTTGGTAAAGTTGGAATTACTGCTTAGTCCATTTCCATATTTCTCCTAAACGGTTAACTTTCACGACAGTATTATTTCAAGGAATTTCTTTTTTATTTATTTTCTTAATAAGTTGTACAAAATACAGCGTCATGCCTCATTTTGTACACCTTAGTCATACGGAGGAGATATGTCTCCGTTCCTTGAAATTCTATCCGCCGCTAGTTTAGAGGAATTATTTAGTAAAACATGGAAATTAATTATTTCAGTACTTAGTCCAACTTCTAAAACTAACAACAACTCTCCCAAAAGTGCAACCAAGATATTTATTTATTTAGTGTACATTTACTGTCACTTTTATCCCATGACAGACAATTTTAATTTGGCGTAAAATAACAAATGTAACGTATTTTTACATTTTCATTTCAATACAGTAAATTTAATGCAATTCTGCATTTTTCTCGATAAGCAATATTCCATATTTTAATTCCAACATCTTTTCTTTTTGTTTTGCACATATTAAATATTTTCTTCTTTCACTGTAAATCTTACATGTTTTGTAACTGTATTATACAACCAATTCTTTGTTTCATTCTTACTGTACAAATTACAGTATTTTCAATTTCCAATAATCCAGATTACTGACATTTTTAATCATAAAATGACTACACATAACATATTTATTTTCTTTGCCTAATTTTCACTTTCATTTTCCATGTCAGTGAATCACAATATTTTTATCACCTTTATAAGGAATTGTTGCGAACAACTTATTTTTAGATTATTAAGTTTTATATAGCAATTAGAACATGTAATTAACGATTTACTATTAATTTACAGTGTTTGGAATCACATAATAACAGTATGAAAAATCATATGAAAATCCCACTCACTTGAAGTCCTAAGCTTCAATCTCTATTCCCCTTCAATTTGTCATGCTTTTCTCCGCTTTTCCCCCTTTTGATTCACTGTAAATTCCCTGATTTGTTTGCGCAACTCTCTGATTTGATTGTATAAATTTCTATGATTTATTCGTGCAAATTTGTTTAGTTTGTTTGCACAAATTTATTTGCTAAATTTTGTTTTTTGTTTGGAGAGATTTTGATTTACAAAGAAGGAGAAAGGAAGAGGACGCTCTCTGTAAACCATTTTTACAGAGCTACAGAGAGTAATCGGCTAACAAAATTAATCGGGTCTCTAGGTTATGCTGTTTTTATAGAGGTAGGAACCCTAGATTCAATCTAGAGCGTCCAATATCCAATCCAACGTCCCAAATCAACCAACAGCTCGATTTTACGTACCGACTGCACTAAAGCGGGTCGACCGCCTCCCCATAGCGGTCAACCGCCGTGGACTTCAGGTCGGCCGCTATGCGATCGACCCGTATAATATTTTTTTTCTTTATTTGAAATATATTTTTTGAATTTCCTTTTCGCTTGTAACTTCTTCATTCTAACTCGGATTTTGACATGTTATATATGATAACTCTCCAGAAAATTGCCACGGTCGTAATGGTGAAGTCCATGTGGTCGAATTCTGACAATTGTGAAAATTTTCCTTTTCAGTCCATATCTTATCAATAATTAAATATTCCAATTATTTTAATTATAATTTACGCGGGGTGTTACAGCAAACCCATCAGCATGCTCGACTTCCACTCCTCACCAGTTTGGACTCGCTGAACCAACGCTCGCGCCTCTCTATAAAAGTGCGACCTGATAGGTTTGTCTCGCGGCGATGGAGGTGTCGCACCACCAAAACCTGCACCGAGCTCATCCAAATTTCTAAAAAACGTGCGCCACGACATCCCCGACTTACTGCAACCCTCTGATTCACCTAACTCCAACCACCGAGCCCTAAAACCCGAACCCTAGCTCACAATGATTGTCAATGACCATCGGCAAATGCGACCGAACTTCCACCAAAAATCCTCCATCCCCATACGAACATAACGACACTAACGCCGTCGTCAAATTCTTCACAGATCGAGAGAAATAGAATTTTAAAGTTATGAACATTTTTCCCCTCTTTGCTGATTTTTGGCGATCACTTAGTCATTTCTCAATGAAAACTCGAGCGACCAGTTTTAAAAAAAACTAGACATGAAGATGAGCAACTTTCTTCTTTGACGATTATGCTAATTGTAAGTGATTTGTGAGTTCTTGATTTATGAATGAGGGAGAATGGCTTTTTTATTTATGTTGACAGGGAAACAAAACAAAATCAAATGAAGAAGAAGACCAATCTGAGCATGCATATATATATATATATATATATATATATGCTGAGTAAAGTACAAAGCTATGAAAATCAAATTCGTATGCTCAAATCAGAAGAGGCAATGGCAGGGAGACTAAGGAGGTAAGAAACAGGGTAGGCAAAAAGTTGGCTAAGGAAAAAAAATGGTGGTGGGTTGATGGAAAAAGGCTGTTGTAAGAAGAAAGGAAACACTGTTGTATTATGTTGGTTTTAAATAATTTCTGATTCCCTTCCTTACCGTACTGTGTCCAATTTCGAGCCGCGGTTGATAGAGAATAAAATATGATCGCATATAACAATGTTACACGATCACAAAAAAATAATAAAATAGACAAGTTCCTAGATTCTGTGAAGTTTCAAAATGCCAGTTGTTGCCGTAAAATACGTCAAACAGAAAATTTACTTATTTTCCAAGCTAAAATTATGGAAAAATTCTAAAAATTAAATTAAAAATACGTCATTGGAAATCAAGTCTCGGTTTAAAACAGATAATTTATCATAATTTAAATTCAAATCCGAATATTTAAATTAATTAAATATTCAAATTTGAAGATCCAATATACGGGTTGTTACAAGACATCTTGAAGATGATTAAAGATGATGTTCCTTGAAGAGCCATGGATTTCGTTCAGACCCAGAACGAACTCATATGGATGAGTGCTAGCATTTTATTTTTGCCCGAAGGGCAGTGTTTTCATTCTATGATGGATTGCTAAATGTTAAGAGCGTAGCCTCTCAAACCTCACATCTCGGTAATGGTTAAAACATTGTAGATGCGGTAGGGCCATGTGGGTCGCATCCATTAGGGTATGATCATCCCAAGGTCTAGTGTCGATATCTCTTCGTATGATTCAGGGCACATTTCTGGTTGTTGATCTCAAACAAGGGGTGATCAAATTCACTACAACCCATTCAGGGGTAGGTCAGTCCTATGTTGGCAGGGGTTGAAAGGTTTTCGATCCCACTGTACATTTTATCTAGAAGTGTACAGATTTTCGAAACGTAGTTCCTTACCTTGCTATTTGTTGGAAATGCATTCTCTATTACGAGCCTACGATTTTTGATTGTACAACTATTATTGCTGTCATGTACACACATCACAGCTACTTGGTTATTAAATACTTTAAACCCTAGACATTATCATAATATCACTGGAATTTTGTAACATAATTTTTTTAGTTATCGTAAGGTAAAAACCCATCCGTGTTTATATGCAACGTGGTTTTACGAAATACTTTTGATTTTAAAATGGTTTTACAAGTTATATTAAAGTTCCTTGTGATTTGAGTTTCTCACATTGGTTTTACCAGACTAACCCTGACATTGATTTTCCTATAATGCTCGGGTCAGCCCAGGCATATTTTCCAGATTTAGCTGGATCCTTTGGAGCTTTCAGGAGTCGAGCTGGATTCCCCAAAATGTATTCACGTATCTTATATTCTTCCGTTGTTTAGTTGTTCTTGATGACTGTTTGTTGTATTTATTTGAAATTGTAAGAACGGGCTGTTATAACTATGCAAGCTGATAATAGGTTAATATACTCTGATGTTATGTATAATAAAGGTGGTTTCTTTTTGTAGAGACTTGTTCATATTATATATTACTAGTCACGTTTTATGAGATTATGTTCTGCCTTTTTCTTTCTTTCACCCCAAACGATCCATCTTTCGAACACTTAAATGATCGGCACATGAATACCGATGATGTATTAAGTGTCATCTTTTGGTGTAAGAAAGGCAGATATTTACAGTTTTGACTTGCGAATTGCTCATCTTTTGTGATGACTCATGACATCTCTTGTTGTAGCTTACGAAGTGCTTGTGTTATGGGCATTTTTGCCCATCGCGTATTGGATATGAAAATTCAGAAGGAAAATTGTCAGAGTTTTGGAATAGACTCAGAGCTGCTTAGAAATGTTTGTGAGGTCAAAATGTGAGCGCTGGTCCGAACCGCGTCTCAATTCGAATAACGATTTGAAAGATATGGTCATTCTAAGATTTGTCTAATACGGTCAGACGATAAAGCCTCCAAGATAGCCTTCTGCCAAGGTCCGGCAACACCCACATCAGCAAGGAATCTACCCTCCAAAATCGGATCCACGCCAGCCCAGTTAAGCCCGATCCAACAGAGCCGGACCCGCCAGATATCACCCAATAAGGCCGGACCCGCAAGTGTCCGGCTCCACAAGGCCTAACAGCCCAGGCCGGACCCGCACAGGTCCTGCCCAGTTGATTACGGCCCAGCATGGCCGGACCAGCACAGTCCAGCCCAGCAGGGCCTGACCAACACAGGTCCGGCCCCCAGGACTGGACCCAGCAGAGTCCGGCCCAACTGGGCCGGACAGGCACAACCTGACCCAGCAAGGCTAGGCCCGCACAGGTCCGGCCCTCTGGGAACGGACACTTGGGGCCGGACCATCTGGTCCTGCCCTGCCGGACCAAAATTCCTGGTCCGGCCCTGTGCCAGATCAGATTCCTAGTCCGGCCTTGCCGGACCATCTGGTCCGGCACTGTGCCGGACTACCTGGTCCGACACTATACCGGGCCTGCCTGGTCCGGCACTATACCGGACCGGCCTGGACCGGCCCTGCCGGACCAGGGACCACCTGGTCCGCCTGAGCCGGACCCACCTGGTCCGGCATCCTGTGACCGGACCCACCTGATCCGGACCCATCTGGTCTGGGCCCGCACCCTCTTGGTCTGCTTTTTCGAGGCTGGACTTACCGGACCTTTTCCGGTCTAGTCCTCCTGGGACTGGATCTACCTTTTTTATACTCATAGAAATGAACTATCTTCTTGAGTGTTCAAGATTTAAGAGTCGGGAAGGGCGATTGAAGGAAGATACTAGAATAGTATTCAACGAGCATCCAAGAGCGGTGGAACAACGGCAAAACCACATTCCAAGGGAAGGAAGGTTGAACCAAAGCCTAGAAGCCATGTGCTCAGCTGTCTCTCTCCTCAACCTCACTCTATAAATATCAGGCATATGGCATCATACAGGAGGGATGGAAAATAGTGAAGCTTCCATCAACAATGGCAAACAACTAAGAGAGAAAAAAATCCTTTGTCCTAACAAAAAGTTTATTCAAATTCAAAGCTTGTACTTGTAATCAGATATGGAAGAGATAATAAAAGAGGAACAGTGGATTTAGGCACATTCAGACCGAACCACTATTAATTCTGTGTCTTTTTACATTTCAGTCCTTTATTTATTCTTTATTGCAAACTATTGATTTTCTACCAAACGATAGCTGTATACTGCAAACAGTATTCATAGCTCTACTACAACGTCTTGGAGGTGTTTGCCCATTTTTCGTGCAAACATTTTGGTGCTTTCATTGAGAAGGCTAAACTTTCCTTTTTTAAAAGGAAATTCTCTATTTCTTACTTTTCTTTTTATTTTGAAACCGCTATTTCTAATCTTCTGACTTGAGATTATCGTTTCTGTTCTTAAGAAACTCTCTCCCCTTTTCTAAGATCTGAAATCTATATTTCTTTTCAGATCTATCCTGACTGTTTTACGTAAAACAAAAAATCCTCTTTTTCTCTTCAGATCTGAACATCCATTTTAATACATAGAAAAATTCTCTTGTCCGCTTTCTAGATATTACTTTTACTATTCTGGATCCTCAAGCACATGTACCCATTCTTTAGATCTAAAATCAAGCCACCTCTCTTTTCTCATTCGGAATCCAAATACATGGTTTCTTGGCATAAGAAACCCACCTTTTCCCTCTATTTAGATCTGGATCATTATCTTCTTTCACAAAAGAAAACTTGTTTCTAGTCTTGAGATCTGAAATTGCATTTATTAATAAAATTTATACCTTTTTCTTTTCAAATCTAAAGTCACTGTCTCCTTGGCATGAGAGATTCTCTTTTTCTTACTTTTCCAGTTTGAGATCATTGTTTCTTGGATTAAAATACTCTATATCTCCCAGATCTGAAACCGTTACTTTTGAAAAATCTATTTCTCTTTTCAGATCTACAATCACTATTCCTTGAAGAAAAAAAATTCTATCTTTCTTTTCTCTTATTTCAGATCTACAAACTCTATTTCTCAGCCAAAAAGAAACATGTATTTATTTCTTAGATCTAAAATCGTTTTATCCTCTTTTCTCATTCCAAATAAAAAAACACTCTTTTGAACAAAAGGAACACTTAGTCATTTTTCAGATCTAAAATCAAATCTTATTCTCTTTCCATCCGGAAGCATTGTTGATAAGAAAACTATCTTCCTCTTTTGTATAAGAGGAATCTATTCCCCTAGTAAAATGTAAATTATGGTTCTAAGAAAATCCTTTTCTCCCTCCAAACTCGAAATCCTTTCTCTTGGTCTAAAGTCATTGTCTCTTTGAAATTAGAGCTTTTCTCCTTTTCTTCTTTTTTCAAGTTTTTAATCACCATTTCTCGGATTGAGAAGCTATACCCCCTATCTCAAGATTCTCTCTTTATTTTAAGAGTTGGACCATCAACCCTTTGAATCTACAAAAACCCCCCATTCCTTTCCGAAAATTGAATTATCTCTCTCGAAAGGTACAGACTCTCTAGAAGGGAAGGAGAACAACTTCTCGATGTGCCGCCTAAAGTAAGAGAACTCCGCTGCAAAGAATGCAATAGCTATCCAGATGTGAAAAAGCAGGAAGACTAGTCTAATAACCTCCCGGTGCTAAAAATTATCGAACGTAAATTCGACATGGTTGTGATTGAAATCAGTAAACACTTCACTGCTTAACATAAAGCTTTGGTGGATAAAACTCTTGACACGCTTAGGGTAGACAGAAGCATTCGACCTCAACGTTATAATACAAGGAAAGTCCCAGTCTAGAGAACACAAGGGCATTCTACATAACCAAATGAGCTCCAAGCACAGCCCTTTTTCCATCCAGCATCAAATCAAAGTACTACATTTGAGATCCCACTGATGGATCGAAATATCACAACTTGAAGACCGAAGTCATGATGATTGAATACTCAAAGTCTGGATATGACAAGCACGACACTTCGTCACTCCTATCATGCACGAAGGCATCACCAATCCAATGCATACCGGACATGATTCAAATAATGTCAATAGCTCTCCTTACCTAGGGATATGTTAAATAAATATGAAAAGAGAAGGAGATAGGACCAAGAGTTACTTGCCCACCCTCTAGGAAAACAAAAACATTTGAGTGCCCACTACAAACCTTTATAAGGGGCTAACCCGGCCCCATAGACACTTGCCAAGATCTCCACACGTGCTGATAAACGGGGGGCACAAAGGAGGTACTATATAATCACTTTTCTTTCATTCTAATCAATCTTAAGCTATTGCAGGGCTCTACCATCTACTCTTGGAACTCCATCCTTGGAAAAAGGTGAAGGAAGGATTTGTAAATCTATTGCATGTGCTGATCGACCCGAGGGTGCTTACACACTACACGAAGTAAAGGCAAAAAAATACAACTAACCCCTAAAACTATGCATGATCCCTCCATTGGGTCAGCAAGGCACATAAAGATGAGAAAACATCACTGTCAGGAGTTCAGATAGATGGTCACCCTGGGACGCTAGCACAGCTTGCAACACAAATGCTATAGAAAAATGGAAGAGATACAACTCTCTGCCTTCGGAGTTCGAATGATAAATGATCAGAGAGAAGCCATCCATTTGAGTATGGTGTTACCTCAAAGGGTAAGGAAGAGGACGCGATGGAAACAACATCTGCCGAGAACTTGGATAACATAATAGTTTATACAGAAAGGCTTTGAAGGACGGAGCTCCAGTAATTCCAACATATTTGGCCCGCACTAGAAAGGCGAGAGATATCCAGTACCACCACCATTACTCCTCATATCACGATTCAACATGAATCAGCAATATATATAGTAAACCGCTAGGACATTGCAGTCACCAATCATGATACTAGCTTCACCACTCCCTCATGATCCAATAATAAAAAAAAATCAAATTGATTAAGAACTAAGGATAGCAGGATGCACACTGGGGACATCCACTATAAGTCCACCAAACTAGCCAGAGTCAACTTGACAAAATGACTAGACCAATGACTGCTAGGGGGCATCACTAAAACGCCAAACAAGAATCTTGGCCTAGTAAAACCCTCGTTATCAAATAGAGTACTTGCAGAAAATTCTTATGAGGAGCTCTCCAATCACACAATATGCTCGCATAAACATGCCATATGCATGGTCCTGCAAAGGAGGTACCATAACAAACCTCTTCTTTCATTTTTATCTAACTCGGTTGTTGTCATTTCAGGACAATGTCATTGGCTCCTAGGTTCCACAGAGTCTTACAAAAATACCAAGTGAAACTCCCTATCCAATAGAACATCTTAAACCAGGAATACTACACAAACTGGTACTTTGCCCTTCTTTTGAAGCGGCAGGTTTGGTCTAAACTACTCTTTCCCTTTAACCGAGACAAGAGACTAATGCATTCACTTAACACATGTAGTTATATTCACTTAACACCTATGCTGTTATAACCACTACATATTTTGTGATTAGCAACCCAGATCACAAGCTTGTGTTGGCAGTAGTGAAAATAAGATAGCCATGACTAAGGGCGCTAGCCTGGGCAGTTCACTGCCGACGACCGCCCCTGTTCCTGGCAATGACATACCAGTCGGGCATTCACGCACAAATCTAGCTTGAGTAACTCAAAGAATAAATGCATTCGAAGCCTAGCATGGATTGACTCATGATAGGAGTTTCCCCAGGCCAATGGGCAGGTTGAAGCTGTCAACAAAGTCTTGCAAACACTAATTAAAGAAAAACTAGATAAATCCGAAGGAGTGTGAGTTGACGAACTACCCATGGCACTGTGGGCCTACCAAGCCTCCTACAAAACAGCAACATGACATATTCTATTTGCTTTAAGCATGCAGGGCTAAGGCCATGCTTCCGGTCGAAACAGTTGTCCCTTCACATCATAGGACACATTATGCTCCAAAAGAAAATGAGGAGCTTCTTAACATGTCCTTAGACCTGATTGAAGAAAGAAGGAATAACATCGCTCTCAAGACCGTTGCACAAAGACGGAAAGTGGCAAAATAATACAAATCTAAGGTGAAGCCCCAAGAGTTATAAGAGGGAGATATTGTTCTCAAGCAAGTCTTTCCCTGTCCAGGACCACTAGATCCAGTTTAGGAAGGACCATTTGTTGTTCATAAGGATCTCTACAACGGAGCTTACATTCTGTCGACAGTTGATGGAAAAGGTGTTTGGGAAAGGAAGGAATCTCCAGCATCTCCGCCATTACTTCTCTCAGCCTGTAAAAAGCATGTATCACTTGAAGCAATAAGAGAAAGACAGTGGACGTAGGCATATTCTGGCCAAACCACTGTAAAAATTGATGTTTTGCTCGATTGTTTGCTTGATATTTTTCCTATCGCGATCAATCGCAAGCTCTCGCTAGCAGCAGTGAAAGCAAGATAACCATGACTAAGGGCACGAAAATAGCCTGGGTAGTTCAGCTAACAATCGGCCCCTTAGCCAACAATGATAAACGGACAATAAGTCACGGATTAGGCACGATTATAGCCTAGGCAGTTTATCATTGGTGTTCGGCTCGTCGGCAACTGCGAACCGATAATAAATCCCACGATTAAGACATGGCTGCAACCAGGGATAGTTCGTAGTTGATGATCGGCACCCACGCTAGCCGGGCCATAGTAAATCAAATAATACTCACGATACATGCCATAATGGCCCGGGTAGTTACTGTGTGCGAATCCCGGCTCTAAATCTTAAGTACGGCAGTCGCAAAAGTTACACTCCCTTGGAACATAGGTTGGGCCGACAAACCATATGTCACCAAAATCCATAATCAGGGCAAGTAACTTACGTGCCACGAATCTTAAATTTAGAAGGACGCTCTTGACGGAAAATATAGCTCGTTGTAGTTAAACTAGAAGCTTCTAACAATTTCTTTTAGTCTTGTGGCATTACATACAGATAGTAGAAATATGAATTCCACTCTACCAACCACAGCAGGATATTCATTCGCTTCCACTCCTTCAGAAGAAACGGAGCATCGACTCAACTCCGTCAGAGATAGTTGAACATCAATCCAACATTGCCACAAGAATTTGAATATCCCTTCCAGCCAACTTCTCTCAAGAAATTGTAAGGATTCTCCCAAGCTGAGCACGCTTATGGAACCTAAGAAAAACTCAGTGTAAAGGTATGACTGACTTTTGTAAGATAAGCTAAATTCGATAAAAATACTCGGGGGCATAGCACCACCTAACCCGCTGATTATACACATACACTACCACTCAGCTTGGTAATAACACATTGGAATCATGACCTTAAGTTCGCAAGTTTAAAACCCATTCATGATACAAGGCAGTTTGTTGTGAGAAGCAACCAAGTACACTATGATGGGGGCAAACCCAGACAAATAATGAGCTCTCCCGGCCGAGTTTTGACAATGTCGTTAGAGGATGCTCTGGAGGACGTGATGAGTATTTGTGGACTGCCACGTCCCCTAAATTACTCTCTAAACCTTAATAATAGGGAATCACTTTGAATGATAAGGACCTCTCTTAACAGAAGTGATTCGATCTCTAACCTTCTGAATGTGATTAATTCATATCAAAGTTTATTTTAACACAAATAATTTGATACCTTCACCTAATGAATCAATCCCGAGGACACACGGGATGACTCTAACACATATCTGTGGTAAAATTCCAAATAAAAATGTATTAATAGTTTGTAACTAATTCTAAGGCAAGGATGAAAGTCCTTGACCACACTAGGCCCAAAAGGACGCTAAACTTGCAGGTAAAGTCAACAGAATAGGACGATCTTCTACTGCCAAAGCCAACGAGACATTCGAGTTGAAAGATTGATTCCACCTAATCGATTTAGAGATAGCGAGCCGAAGTCACCAATAAACACCCCGCGCCAGAGGCGTCTAACTGCAATAATCGACATGAACCCGGCAAACAATAGAACACCTAATTCACAAGGTTGGCAAATCTCCTTAAATACTCTGCTCAAAGAAGCCAGGGCCACTCACTCAGACTTAACACCTGCCCCATTAAACGCTTGCCAGTAGTCGACTCCAAACAGATATACGAGATATGAGTAGGAGAAATACCAAGGAAATTGGCTAAAATACTCCTATTCAAATATGCCTGGGGGCAAGTCCTGGAGGATCTAACGAAGGTGCAAGAAATTACCACCAAATATTTCCACTTTACCAGACTAGATGGAACAATAGCCTATTAGCCCAGCTTGACCAGACCTGACTAACCTCCCCTCAACGACGCTATGCAAAGTATTTTACATAAAGATACCCTCCAATGAAAGCAATCAGATGGTAAGACTGAGCTCAGCAACTTGAGCTTGTAAACTAGTGGGGCATTAAAATGATGGTTTGTTGGAGAAGTGCTAACAGACCTTAGGTTGAGTGAGCACGAAGGGAATATCAATAAGTTCAAGTACTACTCAAGATCTTGAAGCCAGAAATAGGAAAGATAAAGAGAAATACCACCTTGCCAGATGAATAATGATTAAACATCGACGTTAAGTGACCAGCAAGTCCTCCTCAAGACAAACGAAGCATTGCACACAGTTAATGAAAGGAAACTCATCTTGGATACGATGATGAGATGTGGATATTCAAACATCAGGATGACACTTACAATGCTGGTGAGGCGACCCTAGATCAAACAAAGCATATTTTGCATTCGCGAAAGTATACTTTGGGGGGCAAATGTTTTGGGCATTTTCGCCCACCGCGTATTGGGTATGAAAAGTCGGAGGAAAAATTGTCAGAGTTTTGGAATAGACTCAGAGCTGCTTAGAAATGTTCACGAGGTCAAGATGTGAGCGCTGGTCCGAACCGCGTCTCAATTTGAATAATGGTTTGAAAGATATGGTCATTCTAAGATTTGCCTAATACGAACCGACGATAAAGCCTCCAAGACAGCCTTCTGCCAAGGTCCGGCAACGCCCACATCAGCAAGGAATCTACCCTCCGAAATCAGATCCACGCCAGCCCAGTTAAGCCCAACCCAATAGAGCCGGGCCCGCCAGATATCACCCAATAAGGCCGAACCCGCAACTGTCCGACCCCGCAAGGCCTAACAGCTCAGGCCAGACCCGCACTGGTCCTTTCCAGCTGAGTCCGGCCCAGCATGGATGGACCTAGCACGGTCCGGCCAAACAAGGCCGGATCGACACAAGTCCGGCCCCAGGACCAGACCCAGCAGAGTCCGACCCAGCTGGGCCGGACAGGCACAGTCCGGCCCAGCAGGGCCGGACCACATAGTCTGGCCCAGCAGGATCGGACCTGCACAAGTCCAGCCCTTTGGGACTGGACACCTGGTCCGGTCCCAGGTCGGACCATCTGGTCCGGTCCCAGGTCGGACCATCTGGTCCGGCCCTACCAGACCAAAATTCCTGGTCCGGCCCTGTGCCAGACCAGGTTCATGGTCCGGCTCTACCGAACCATCTGGTCCGGCACTAGTGCCGGAACACCTAGTCCGACACTATACCGGACCAGCCTGGACCGGCCCTGCTGGACCAGGGACCACCTAGTCCGGCATCCTGTGGCCAGACCCACTTGGTCCAGTCCTAGGCCGTACCCACCTGACCCGAACCCATCTGGTCTGGGCCCGCACCCTCTTGGTCTGCCCTTTCGAGGCTGGACTTACCGGACCTTTTATGGTCTAGTCCTCCTGAGGCTGGATCAACCTTTTTTATACTCATAGAAATGAACTTTCTTCTTGTGTGTTCAAGGTTTAAGAGTTGGGAAGGGCGATTGAAGGAAGATACCAGAATAGTACTCAACAAGCATCCAAGAGCGGTGGAACAATAGCAGAACCATATTCCAATGGAAGGAAGGTTGAACCAAAGCCTAGAAGCCGTATGCTCAGCTGTCTCTCTCCTCAACCTCACTCTATAAATACCGGGCATATGGCATCACACATGAGGAATGGAAAATAATGAAGCTTCCATCAACAATGGCAGACAACTAAGAGAGAGAAAATCCTTTGTCCTAACAACAAGTTTATTCAAATTCAAAGCTTGTACTTGTAATCAGATATGAAAGAGATAATAAAAGAGGAACAGTGGATGTAGGCACATTCAGGCCGAACCACTATAAATTCTGTGTCTTTTTACATTTCAGTCCTTTATTTATTCTTTAGTGCAAACTATTGATTTTCTACCACATGCATTCACAATTAAAATTCATCAAACGATAGCTGTATACTGCAAACAGTATTCATAGCTCTACTACAACGTCTTGGAGGTGTTTGCCCATTTTTCGTAAAAACAGCTTGCTTCTGTATTGACTTGTGAAGGCTCATCTTCTGTGTTGACTCGCAAAGTGTGTGTCTATTGTTATGACTTGCAAAGGGCTCGTTTTTTGTGTTGACTTGCGAAGTGCATGTATTATTGTAGCTTGAGAAGTGATTGCTTTTGTTCTGACTTGCGATGTGCTTGTCTTTAGGGTTTTATGATTTGTGACTCGCTTTTCTGCTAGTCTCTTAGTTTTGACTCGCTTTCAAGCAGTCTTATATTTTCTTGAGTTTGGCTTGCTTTTAAACAGTTTCTTTTGTTCTTGTGATTTCGGAGTTGGTTATCTTATCACCATATTTGAGATGATTGTCGCTGATGGGCATGTGAGGACTTGGTGGCATTATGATTTGGTATTAATGTTGTTTTATTACATGTGGCATATTATATAGTTCTTATTATGCCTTGTGTATTATGCAAGTTAGTTAGTGGATAATTTTATAGTGATGCCTTATGATGTTTAGCATAATCCACTATACGGATTTCTATATCTTTGATGTTTATGCATGCTCATTATATGATCTCACCTTTTTGATATAGATAGTCTGACTCGTTTATTATTTTTATAATACTCGGGTCAGGCCGAGACTTAACAAGTAAAGGGACTCGATGACCTTGGATGTGGGCTGGCTTAAAAAGTTATAGGATGTTACTTATATGTTGATGTATCATTTGAGTTTAGCCTACATACTTATTGTATGTTTGTTTATGTATAGACTTATGTCGTCATGTATTGTAACACCCCCGTAATTTGGCATTAGTTAATTAATTAGTTAGTTAGTTAATTAGGATCCAAAAAGAGAATTTATGCAAATGATGGAATTTGACTACAAAACTTGCACCATTACGTTCGTGGTGAAATTCTGAGCAACATTCATATTTGGAATTTTGCAATCAAAGTCCAAACGAAGAAGTTACGGCTAAAAAATGAATTCAAAACGAAAATAATTAAATAAGAAAAATCAACATTTTATATTAATTGTTGGGCCCCACAAGCCGACCCGTTATTAGGGACGGTCGACCCCCAGTGGTCGACCGGTGACCCAAGGGCGGTGGACCGGTGGGGACCTGACGGCTCCAATCAACCTAGACCGCAACGGTCCAAATTTAATATAATTCGATCTAACGGTTCTGGTTGATTCCAGCGCCTATAAATTCAGGCCTAGCCCTCCGTTCTCTTCTTATATTTTTATGGAAGCAGTAGCGAAGCTTTGCCATTTCTTCTTCTCTACTTTCTTTCTAAATTATAAAGATAAGATATTTGTATCTATATTCATACAAATCTGAGAAGAGTAGAAATCTAATAAAAAGGAGAAGAGAATCAACCATATGTGTATTTGAGGTAATTTGTATATATATATATATATATATGTATCTATTTTCTCTTCCAATCCTAAATCTCTTCTCAGATCTATAATTAATATATATGTATATACCCTTTTATGCATATCTCTTGGATTAAAAATGATTTGGAGATGAATCAAAGGTTCAACTTCAGATTTGGAGATTTGGATCGCTTTTAAAAGGCGAGTGGGAAATTTTGGTAGATTTTTATAATATGAAAATTATCCCGTTGGTGTTTATTTGATTTTTGTGCCTAATTGGATAATTGTATATGAGTTGTAAGCAACGAATTGAATATGATCTTGATATAATAAATATCGGCTACATATCTTATTTATGAATTGATTTAGCATTGTATACAACCTGATCTGGAAATCAGTCCCAAAAGTATGAATTTAGAGTATTGATTTGAATGAAATTTATTCCAGAGCTGAAATAGGTGTATGTTATAAATTTGGATTATTACCCTAATCTTGTTAGAATATAAACTTCTCTATATTTGGAATTATTGAAATTTAGATCCATTTGATACTTGTAAATTAATTTGATTTCTTTCCCTTTTAGAAAGATACAACATTTGATCTAACAAGGAATAAATGCAAATAGAAAGAGATGCATAAAGTATGAATTCATTGTAGTTTACACTGTCTATTTCAGTAATAAAAAGAAATGATTATTCCTTGTAATTTCAAATGATGTAGTCTTTTATATTTTAAAGTTAAATCTCTTGTTTTGGACTAATTTATGGAAATTATAGCGAATAATCTTTTTAGATATGATTCCAACAATTTAACATGGAAAAGTATAATCTAGTGAAGATATATAACTAGAACATATTTGATTAGAACAAATATTTGTACGTAATTACTATGCTTATAATAATTAAATAAAAATCTAATAACGACGCTTGCATGTAATATTCGCGTTTTGGATAATTAACTAATGGGAAAAGAATTTAAAAAGGTTGTAACTCCAATAAATTGTAATAAATATGGGAGTTGCAATAATTTAATAGGGTAAATGAATCGGTGGGACTGATAAAAAAAGAATATATATAAAAGGTTACTAATTTGAAATTAGTAATCATATATAAATGTCTTAGGAAATATCCATTAGGATTTTATGGACAAATTGATATTTATGAGCATTAAGCGGGGATTTATGGGTAGATAAATATTTAAGGTAAATCATATTGCCTTAAATAAAAAGGGAATTAGTAAGCTAAGTCTAATGTCTACCTAAGATAATATAAATAAAGACTCAGGATGGTTAATTAGACTTGGTGGGTTAGTGATGCGAGGTCAGTAGAGTCACTCGACGGAAGACTGTCCTTCACTTTAAGGTTACCAACAGTCGTGTGTACTTACTACTGATGTGAGATACCACTAATCATAGGACCCATGATGGCGTTAGAGATTGGACTTGATTTCTTAATTGGAAAGTATTAAATGGTCCAAATTTGAAATTTGGAGTGATGAGGGATATGTCCATAGGGGTCCGCTTCTGGTTTGAGCTCTGAAGTGGCTGAAGGGTCCGTCTCTCTCCTAAATGGAAGTATTAAGTAAACTAGTGAGATTTCAAATAAATAAATAAGGATGTCCCTAAAAAGGGCTTACTGTAGTGTTGAGGTCTTAAATGGCTGAAGGTTCCGCCTCCTTACCGAAAGAAGTAACTTAATGAGATGCCATATTTATAATTAAAGAGTGAGAGTGGATATCTCGGGAAGGGTTCTCTTCAACTTTGGGGTCTTAAGTGATTGTAGAGTCCTCCTCAAAGAAGTATTAAGTAGCCCAATGAGATCTCCAAGCAATGACAACTAGATAGTACCATTGAGGAGCACACTTTTGGAAATAGATCTTAAATGATGGTGTCTACCTTAGCCAAGGTCTTAAATGACTAGAGTCAACCTATTTTCCACTTGGAAGTATTAAGTGGCTTGGGTACAGTCTCTTACGTTGCTAAGACCATAATAACAATAGTACCATTTAGGAGCATGCTTATGGAAATAGGTCTTAAATGATGGGGTCTACCTTAATTACGGCCTTAAATGACCAGAGTCTACCTATTTTCCACTTGGAAGTATTAAGTGGCTTAGGTACAGTCTCTTACATTAACAAGGTCGTAATAACAATAGTACCATTTAGGAGCACGCCTTAAGGATATGTCTTAAATGATGGGGCTTGCCTTAGTTATTAAGACTAGAGTCTTCCTATTTTCTAATAAAAGGTATTAAGTGCCTTAGACACTGTTTATTACATGACTATGGTTTTATCGACGATAGATGTAGTAATAGTTGGACATTAAATGTCGAAAGCCTTAAATAGTGGTTAGAGGTCTTATAGCTAGGACCCACCAACCATTGACAACATTGTTATGAAAACACCTTGGGAATAGGTCTTAAATGACGTTGTCTACCTTGATTAAGGTCTTAAGTGGTGAAGTCTGCCTATTCTCTTTTCAAAAAGTATTATAGAAGCCCGCTTTATATAAGGTACTAAGTGGCTAATGGGTTTGGAAGTATTGGATGGTTGATATGGCTTCATTAGTATTTCGTAGCTTGGGAAGGGGTAAGTATGTAATCGTGTGTGTAATGCAAGGTTAGATTAGAATTGCTAACCTTAATTGACATAAAAATTAAATGGAAACCTATCGGTATAAGTTCATGTTATGGACAGTTCATATTTTTCAAGTCACCAAAACATTGTTCTGACCCCCTCCTCATTACAACCCACATGATAGAATTTAGAGGAATAGGTCACTGGAGCTAGATGTGCTTTGTTCTTGGAGAAGTCTTCTTTCTCTCATGCTCGATGCTGAGGTAACAAGCTGCTATCCAAGGAATACCTTTAATTCCAAGGTAGTAGTCATAGTCAGTATTCTTATCCTATTATTGTTTCCGCTATGAGTTTAGGTTTCTATCAATCTTTGATAATGCTCATGCTTATTTGCAGGTACCGAATTCAACGATCTATGCTTTGATGGACTTCGGTTTTGATTTTTGTCGAAATTAGGGCCCTTTTAAGGTGCAGGTTGTTACATTTGGTATTAGAGCCTAGGTTAATAGATCTAAGGTATTAGGATAAACTGAGAGAACGTATTCGTACCTTCCTATCTAGTACTATTATATTTTTATGCTAGATTCTAAGAGTTCCGACTATACAAGTAGTTGTAGTTCCACTCCAAAGGAATGGGAAAAGAAACTATGAGTTGGAAATATATCAGAGTTAAGATTTTCATGTCGACTTCAAAGTACCCCATGGAGTGGTGGTGATGCGTAAAGTGCTGTTGATGAAGAGCTTGAGTACGACATGTGGCTGAATCCCAAAGACTGGAGGTGTTCTACTTGACGATTGAGATTCTAGCTACCTTATGATTTTGGATTTTGAGTTCCAGTCGGAGACACACAATTATTCCAAATGGATGGGAAATTAGATTTTGTATGTCGCAATTGTCCAGAAGCAAGTTTTGCTAGGGTGCATTCATTGATCACCTCTTTGATGGCAAACCAGATTTTTATTTGAATAATTAATGTCAATTCCTTAGTCTAAAACCTGTGAGAGAATTTTTATAAATTATATTTTGGAAATGCCTTAGATTTTTCAAAAAAGGGGTTTTCAAATGATTTCTTTTGCCAAAGATTTATTTTGGGAATTTTGTTTTGGGAAAGTTTTGAAATTTTAATTTTCAAAGAAAGACGTATACCACTAGATTGGTCGTATTAAGAAATTTTTGGTTTATAAAAGATTAATTCTTTAAATCCTTAAATATATATATATATATATATATATATATCAGTAAAGGCTTGATATTGATTTTTGGCAAGAAAATAGTTCTTTAATTTGGGAAATTTATGTTTTAAAAAGGTTTTTGGAAACCCTAATATATATATATACATATATATAAGTTTGACCTCTAAGGGAAGCTTTGGTACAAAGTAGTATCTATTATTGAGAAACAAGTTTAATGGAGTATATATTTAGCTCGGTGATTTTTCGATTTATAAAATTGAAGTTTTTATATTTTCTCTCTTTAAGATACAAACAAAATATGAATGATCAATTTTATTGGGGTATGTAGTTTGAAGTGTTGTTGTACGCACCAGCCATTGGAAGAAATATTTGCATGCGAAGTAGGCAGGAAATAGCAGTTGGAATATTTTTGGATTTTTGGAAGTGTTGTTAATCGCAACAGTTGTGCTAAGGGTATCGCATCTTGCGAAGGAAGGGTCTACACGGTAAGGTCGATATCGTCGTGCGGAAGGCAGAATTTTTCTTGATAGGTTAAGCGGAAGATGTTGTACGGAACAGTCAATAGAATATTAATTAATTTAAACGGACCCATTAGGTCCAGGTTTAGGGCGCGCCCAAACCTAAGCTAACAGTCGACCATAGCGGTCGACCGGCTGATCTAATAGCGGTCGACGCTAGGTGGATTCGGACCGAATCTGAACCTAGAACGCGACTATAAGTCGCGTCCAAACCTTCACCCGCCGCAACCCCCTCACTCTCTTCCTTCTCTTCAATTTTTTTAGCCGAACCCATTTCCACCTCCCCCTTCCTCCACTTAACCAAAGCCTCTCTCCTCCATTCCCCTACCAACTGATGCCAAAATTCTTTTGTGTCAGATCTTTCCTTACCACCACTCTGGATCTAAACCCTTTTCACCCTTTTTCCAACCGCCTCTCAGC
Organism: Allium fistulosum; assembly: GCA_030737815.1. Classification (NCBI taxonomy): domain Eukaryota; kingdom Viridiplantae; phylum Streptophyta; class Magnoliopsida; order Asparagales; family Amaryllidaceae; genus Allium; species Allium fistulosum. The sequence goes on along the minus strand of CM060906.1, from coordinate 517,353,705 downwards.
CCCTGGCACCGCCATGCATCGGCAGCTCTTCCTCTCATCATCTTGGCCTCACTCCGCAAGACGCCGCTTGGCTTGACAGGAGCGAGTGGAAATCACCATCTATCTCAGAACGGTGGACTTTGATTTTATTCACGGGCGACCAGTGAAATTCGGATATTCGCCGCTCTTGGGCTTGAAGACCTTTTCATCGTGGCAGGACTTGCACTGATCCTCCGCTTCGAGAATTATGAGCGGGAATATTACCTGTGCTGCATCCATCAATTCAATGCACAGATGGCACATAATTTTGATGATGGAAACAGTTATATCGAGTCCGAGGTAAAGGGAGCTTGGATTGAAATGTCAGATGATGATCTTGTTGGTATTTTGGAGTTATCTATAGTAGGCGCAGATTTGGATGACATAGAGATTACTAATCCTGAGATTTAACAGTGGATCTTTTCTGGAAATGTTGGTGATTGGAGGACCGACAATTTATGACCAGTGGCCCGTCTAGTCGTGCGCATCATTCAGCACAATATCTTTCCGAAGATGGGAAGCCTCACCAGATCTACACCTCAGTGCGGATAGCCGCCTATGTTATAATTGGTGCCATAGCTGTCAATTGGGCTCGTGTCTTGATGCTTCGTATGGTCGATCAGGGAGTTGGTACCCCAAGGACTCATTTTCCATATTGCCACTTACTCATTCGAATGTTTAGGCATTACGAGGTAATTTGAGCGGATAGCTAGTAGTGAGGAAGGTCCCTCCCGCCATCGACCAGACCACCATTAAGAGAATGAAAATTCCTTTACTACCTGCCGCACCACCTGCACCAGCACCAGAGCTGTGGCATCAGCAGCAAGGAATAGCGCAGGGCATCGAGGGACACATAAGTCCTGATCTTATTGCTATCCATCAAGTTCAGGCAGAGCTCCGAGAGATTAGGACAGAGCAGTAGCACTAAGGGCATGAGATTGGGTTTATAGACGCCATACTACGACCATTCTGCGGTCGCGGCAATGGCTTGAGCTCCACCCATGGAGCAAGACCTTCTTACAGTTCTTAGGCAGTATTTTATTTAGGGTTGTTGTATCATTTTATTTCCAGTATTTATTCTTTTCTTTTGGGTTGTTGGGTTGTAAAACTATTGGCCGTCTCTTATAAAAGGCATGCACGATATTATGTGTCTCTATTTATTTTCTGTGTTATTGTTTCTGGATATGTGAACCGCTCCTATATATATGCACAGTAGAGAAACAATATAAATATGGAAATATCATAAAGACACTTAACTAACAGTAAAATCAATATAAGACTGGAAGTTTAGAATAGTTGGAAATTTTAATGAAAGACATGATAAAGTTGTTTTAATATCACGGATCATTACTCATGTTCTTTAAAAGCTAAAAAAATTTGAATAATAGATGTGTTGACATTTTTAAATAAAATATCAAATTTTTGGGTAAAGATCAGTTGTAGAATTTTGAAATTTGGTTTATGCATTCAGCGCATAATCGACTTCCGACTACACTAAAATTGTGGCTTGATTTATCAAAATTTTTTAGAAGGAAAATATTTTGAAAAATGTCCTCTTGATTTGAAAATTTCCCTTTTAAAAAAAAATAATAAGAAAAAGTTTTGGGTTTTAGTTATTTTTGACTCTTAAATTATTTTTAGAATTTTTGTTCAAAATTTTATTTCAAGGGAAAATGTGCATCTAAATATTTTGGAATTTTAATTTCCAAATGACGTACAAATTTGAAAAGTGAGAAAGATTTTTGTGAAAACTTTGATTTTTAAGGCTACATGTTAGGCATAAGGACGGCAAATAGAGTTTGAATTTGAGAATTCAGCGGTGCATTATGGTCGACAATGCGATAAATGCAAGAGATAACAAGGAAAAAACTGTTTTAGCCTTGGAATTTCTATTTCCATACATTATCGACGATGCGCGCAAGTCTATTGTTAGACTTAATTCCGTTTTACAGCTTGAAAAAATAAGCCTCCTTATGCATTTTGTACGTGGAACATTAGGGTAAATCCGAGGCAGCGAAGAAATTTCCATTGTACTGTGGGAACATGAAGGTTATAGTGTGGTAAGAATGTTAAATTCTCCACCTAAATTCCTTTTTCCAACATAGAAGTAAAGTTTAGGAAGCGATTTTTCAATGCATTAGATTATTTGATGGTAGGAAGTAGATGCAAAATTGGTTTCTTCATACTTCTATTTGTAGGAGTATGGAGGTTTTGGTTGAAAAGTTTTTTCAAAAAGCTGCATACATGTAGTACTGTCAATATATATGTAGGTTGTTTGCATCATATTTTCAGAAATGTTTTCAAAAGAAGTGCATTCATATAGGAGGATCCGATTTAGAATCAATCTGCATTCATATTTTCTGTGTGGTGATACAGTAATACACTATGCACTTATGCATGTTTGGTTGCAAAATTTGTTGTACACTCATTAGTTGTGTAGTTTAAGATAATTAGGAGCCAAAATCATGACTTAATCATTGATGAAATTTCAGGGATGAAATTCTTTTTAAGGGAGAAAGAATGTAAAAACCCATAATTTGTCGCTAGCTATTTAATTAGTTAGTTTTAATTAGGCTTCAAAAATGGAATTTGTGCAAACGATGGAATTTTACAACGAAACTTACACCTTCGCGTTCGTGGCGAAATTCTAAGAAAATTTCATATTTGAAGTTTTGCAATCGGAGTCCAAATGTAGAAGTTACAGACGAAAAATGAATTCGAAACGAAAATGATCAAATAAGAAAAATTAACGTTTTATATTAATTGCCCAGGCCCACATGCGGCCCGTTAATGGGGACAGTCGACCCTCAGCGGTCGACCGGTGACCCAAAGATGGTCGACCGGAGACGACCTAGCGATAACAATAAACCTAGGTCGCAACGGCCTAGATTTAATATATTTCGATATAGCTGTTCTGATTGACTCTAGCACCTATAAATTCAGGCCTAGCCCTCCCTTCTCTTCGCATATTTTTATGGAGGCGGTAGTTAAGCTCTGTCATTACTTCTTCTCCACTTTCTTTCTAAATTATAAAGATAAGATAATTGTATCTATATTCATACAAATCGAAGAAGAGTGGAAATCTAATAAAAAGGAGAAGAGTAGAGAATCAACCGTATGCGTATTTGAGTTATAAAAAAATATAAAAGGTGAGTGAGAAATTTCATAGATTGTTATAATATGAAAATTATCCCATTGGTGTTTATTTGATTTTTATGCCTGATTGGATAATTGTCTATGAGTTGTAGGCGAAGAATTGAATATGATCTTGATATAATAAATATCGCCTACATATTCTTGTTTATGAATTTATTTAGTGTTGTATACAACTTGATCTAGAAATCAGTCCCAAAAGTATGGATTTAGAATATTGATTTGAATGAAATTTATTCCAGATCTAAAATAGGTTGTATAATAATATTATAAATTTGGATTATTACCCTAATCTTGTTAAAATATAAACTTCTCTATATTGGAACTACTGGAATTTAGGTCCGTTTAATATTTGTAAATTAGTTTGATTTCTTTCCCTTTTAGAAAGATACAACGTTGATTTAACAAGGAATATATGCAAATAGAAAGAGAAAGAGATGTGTAAAGTATGAATTCATTGTAGTTTACACTATCAATTTCAGTAATAAAAAGGAATGATATTCCTTATAATTTCAAACGATGTAATTTTTATATTTTAAAGTTAAATCTTTTGTTTTGGACTAATTTATGGAAATTATAGCAGATAATCTTTAGATATGATTCCAACAATTTAACATGGAAAAGTATATTCTAGTGAAGATATATAACTAGAACATATTTGATAAAGGCAAATATTTGTATGTAATTACTGTGCTAATAATTAAATAAAAAGCTAATAACAACGCTTGCACGTAATATTCACGTTTAGGATAATTAACTAGTAGGAAAAAAAATTAAAAAGGTTGCAACTCCAATAAATGGTAATAAATATGGGAGTGGCAATAATTTGATAGGATAAATGGATCAATGAGACTGATAAAAAAGGAATAGATAAAAAAAGGTTATTAATTTGAAATTAGTAATCATGCATTAATGTCTTAGGAAATGTCCGTTAGGATTCTATGGACAAATTGATATTTATGAGCATAAGCATGGATTTATGAGTCGATAAATATTTATGGTAAATCTTACTGCCTTAAATAAAAAGGGGTTAGTAAGTTAAGTCCAATGTCTACCTAAAATAATATAAATAAAGACTTAGGATGGTTAACTGGACTTAGTGGATTAGTGATGCGAGGATAGTAGAGTCACTCGATGGAAGACTGCCCTTCACTTTCAAAGCTACCAATAGTTGGGTGTACTTACTACTAATGTGGCATATCACTAATCCTTGGACTCGTGACGACGTGAGAGATTGGGCTTGCTTTCTTAATTGGAAAGTATTAAATAGTCCAAATTTGGAATTAGGAGCGGTAAAGGATATCTCCATAGGGGTACGCTTCTGGTTTGAGGTCTTAAGTGGCTGAAGGGTCCGCCTCTCTCCTAAATGGAAGTATTAAGTAACCTAGTGAGATTCCAAATAAATAAATAAGAATGTCTCTAAAAAGGGTGTACTTCAGTGTCGAGGTCTTAAGTGGTTGAAGGGTCTGCCTCCCTATTGAAAGAAGTAATCTAATGAGATGCCATGTTTATAATTATAGAGCGAGAGTGGATATCTCGGGAAGGGTTCAATTTTAGATTTAGGGTCTTAAGTGACTGTAGGGTCCTCCTCTTTCCTATAAAAGAAGTATTAAGTTGCACAATGATATTTCCAAGTAGTGACGACTAGATAGTTCCTTGAGGAGCACCTTCTAGAAATAGGTCTTAAATGATGGGGTCTACCTTAACTAAGGTCTTAAATGACCAGAGTCTACCAATTTTCCACTTAGAAGTATTAAGTGGCTTGGGTACAGTCTTTTACATTGCTAAAGGCGTAATAACAATATTACCATTTAGGAGCACACTTCTGAAAATAAGTCTTAAATGATGGGGTCTACCTTAACTAAGGTCTTAAATGACCAAAGTTTGCCTATTTTCCACTTGGAAGTATTAAATAGCTTGGGTACAGTCTCTTACATTGCTAAGGCCATAATAACAATAGTACCATTTATGAGCACGCCTTGGGGATAGGTGTTAAGTGATGGGGTATGTCTTAGTTAAGGTCTTAAATGACCAGAGTCTGTCTATTTTCTAAGAAAAGGTATTAAGTGACTTGGGTACTGTTTATTATATGACTACGATTTTATCAATGATAGATGCGGTAATAGTTGGTCATTAAATGTTGGAAGCCTTAAATAGTGGTTAGAGGTCTTGTAGCTAGGACCCAACAACCATTGACAACATTTTTTAGGAAACCACCTTGGTAGTAGGTCTTAAATGATGGGGTCTACCCTGATTAAGGTCTTAAATGGTGGAGTTTGCTTATTTCTATGTTTAAAAAGTATTATAGATGCCCACTTCATATTTAGAAGTACAAAGTGGCTAATGAGTTTGGAAGTATTGGGTGGTTGATATGGCTTCCTTAGTATTTCGTACTTGGGAAGGGGTAAGTATGTAATCGTACGTGTATTGAAAGGTTAGATTAGCATTGCTAACCTTAATGGACATAACAATTAAGTGAAAACTTATCGGTATAAGTTTATGTTATGTACAGTTTATATTTTTCCAGTCACCAGAACGTTGTTCTGACCCCCTCCCCATTACAACCCACATGATAGAATTTAGAGGAACATGTCACTGGAGCTGGATGTGCTTTGTTGTTGAAGAAGTCTTTCTTGCATGCTTGATGTTGATGTGACAATCTGTTGTCCAAAGAATACCATTAATTCCTACGTAGTAGTCATAATCAGTATTCTTATCTATTATAGTTTCTGCTGTGAGTTTAGATTTCTATCACTCTGATGATGCTCATGCTTATTTGCAGATACCAAATCCAAGATCTGTGCTTTGATGGACTTGGGTTTTGATTTTTGTCGAAATTTGAGCCCTTTTAAGGTGTGGGTTGTTACATGTATATTTGAGACCTGTCATAGTCTATGTATGTATATGTTCGTATATGTGAGTATGGTATTTCCTTTTTGTAGACTCACTCTATAGAGAGATATTTGGTGTATTATTTTTCCATTGCGACGTGTGATTCTGTGTCGTATATTATGTGATATATTGTTCTGTTCTAATTAAGCCAACGTGTCTATTGCTTTGTACCGAGCTTATTCACGTCCATACATGGAGTTATGAGCTAAAAGGTGACGTGATGGTGTTAGTCCAAGGGAATAGACACAAATTGTCGCTCCTTCTAGCCTTTTTCTTTGCATTACTCGACGATATTACTTGTAATATTCTTATGTAATATGCGTATAAAGGTGGGACATTACGGCTTGGTATTAGAGTAGAGATTCAGAATAATATAGAATGTAAGAAACATGAATCTTGGCCTAGACAGACTTAGAGTCCTATCCTTTGGGTGTGCTGGGTAGAATTTAGAATTTATTTCCAACTTAGATATAAGTATAAATGATTATTGGGAATAATCATGGGATGTATTTGGAAAAATTTTAGAATTACTTTACAAATTATTGTTATAAAAATGATTTTAAAGTTTGAAACTCACTTTTGTAAAAGAGTGAGATTTAATGGATAAGAATAGATCATGTCTTTAATGACTTGGTATTGAGTAGTGTTGTCCTGATCCATTAGTGATCAGAGTTGCGCAGCGAAGCTGATAGTCTGCTTTCCACTGAGCATAGGAATTGGTTTGTTTATATATGTATGATTGGTTAATGGATGCTGGATTGTTTGAAATTATAAGTAACGGGTTAAAATTAGTATTGAGTAGGAATTATCACTTGAAATTTAGAAACCTACTCGATATTAATTATTAGACTTTGCGGTGTCTTCAATAGTGTAGTTATCGCAAAGGATATTGAAAACTTTATGTTTTATAAAATGAATTATTAATTTGTAAGTAAAACTAATTAAATACTAAGGTAAATGTCGAATTGGATAATTGCATGATGTATGCATGGATGAATGGTTATGTTATTGAATTGTTATTAATTAATTATTATTTATATGAAAATATCGAGATTGATAAAGAAATTTTTGGAAATTAGTTTTGTGTTAAATTGCCCGTTAAGTGCTTTAAGAATTCTGATCGATGCGCTTGATTAACGTTATCGATAGGGATTTCTAAACACTAGGACAAGACAATTGGACACCGTACTTTGAGTTACAATATTTAAAATATTATAAATAACTATGAATGTGTTATAAATAATATTTAAAAAGGAAACTGAAAAAACTTCCTTTTTCATGATGTCCTCCTTTTTAATGTCCTCCTTTTTCATCTGGCGATTTATCGGCCTCCCCCTTTCCCCTTCGACTTCTCTCTCCTCTTTGGCCTCGTCTACTTCATCCTAATTCCCACCGCGTCGTCTCTCCTCTGATGGCCAAGAATCGAAAGAATAAACCTAGGTTCGCTGCTTCTTTTGGTCCTTCTTTGCACACCAGATCTGGCCGTACCTTCTCTATATCGGAATCACACCTTTCTCCATCGGTATCTGCTTCGTTTCCTGGCAACGTCCTCATCCCTGTGCCGCCTTCGATTCAGTCATCCTCACTGCCACTTGTCGCTAATGCCCCTAGCGCACTTAATCCAATTTCGTCACTCACTGCTAACCTAGCCTCATCTCCAGAGGGTGCGATCCCACTGTCAGGTATTGCCAATGTTATTCCTTCTTTACCTATTACGCATTTGGTATCGTCTGTTGGTAATTGGGTGAGTGAGGATTGCAATGTTAGTTTAGGAGTCGAACATACTGACTTGTTGAGTCTCCTTTTGTCTCATCTGACAATGTTAGTTTAGGTGTCGGCCTTAATGCTGAAGATACGACTTCTATTGAGATTTGTATTCCGACTGAATCGTTTGGTTGTGATATAGCTTCTAGGCAACATTATGTTACTGCTTCTATGCCATCACCAGAATCTAGTGAAGTACTTGTTAGCAATGAGTTTTCTGAAGGTTGTTGTGATGCTGCTGCTAATATTGTTGTCAAACCAGTTTGGTCGTCAATGTTCATGGCATTGCCACAGAATGTCGGTGCATACTCCCCGCAGATATTCAGCACTCAAGTCATTGAATGGTATTAACGTGATTCCACCAGCTGTTCTTTGGGACGCGGAGAGCCATTGGTCTGACTACTTGGTTGGTTTTTTCCTAGATGCTACATCATCATACTCGGTTGTTCGTGAGCACTGTAGGCGAGCGTGCAAACTGAAAGGTTCGCTTCATGTCCAATTCTTAAATTCCTTTTTCTTCTTTAAATTTGGTAATAAGGAAGACAAACTTATAGCGCTTGATACTAGCCCTCTCATTATCGAGGGGAAACCTTTTATTATGACTCCTTGGAGCCTTGGTATAGACATTGTTAGAGAGCAGATTCTTTCTATCCCGGTTTGGGCCACTTTCTCCAATATACCTTTTGTCCTTCAACCTTTGATTGGTCTGAATTGGCTTGCGAGCCTTATTGGGGTTTTCAAATGATTAAATGCTACTACCGTTGCGCGCAAGAACCTATTATATGCTAGGGCATTGATTGAAATTACCCGAGAGAATCCGTTACCGTCGATATTGAAAGTAAGAATCATGGAAGGTCATGAGGTGGAAATAAAAGTTAACTACAGCTGGAAGCCTGACATATGTACTAACCGTCAGTCATATGGACATTGTGGAGAAATGTTATAGGAATGCTCTTTTATCTCCTACCGAAAAAATACCTCTCCCTAGGATGGATGTGAAATGGGTTCCCAAGGTTAGAGCTCCACCTCCCTTTGATCCTGTTGTTTTTGCTTCTCCTGCTATGGAGACAGAAATTGATTCACAAGCAGATAGCGATTCCGATGATGAGGTTGTTATATGGGAACCTAAAGAGTGTTCTTGGATTCATGAGGCGATGGATATGAGGTATGACCCGCAGATGCATAGTTATCACATGCTCTTAGGTGGTCCTGATGAGACTAGGAGGTTAGTGTATCATGTTGAGGGTGATGGTCTTTCTCTGACGACCGATGGGATTGTTGGTGCTAGGAATTGGTGGCAATTATTAGATCCTACATGGGACCAGATTTATCTCCACTCTCCTCTCTCGAGGTCTTTCGATCTGAATCCGTCTTCGTATTTTTCTGCAGTTCAGCATGTTATAGGTCCCGGTACTGATGTTGGTATCAGTAATGACAGGGGGGGCTTGTGCCCTTCCGAGTAGTCTAGTCTATTTGTTTAGCTCCTGTGTTTTCTCTTTATTTCTTTTACTAAGTGGTCTAGCCACTATAAAATCAGACTTTAGCTATTTTGTGCATGTACAGAATACCTGTTCTTTATTTATATTCATAGTGGCACGACCCACTTTAAAGCCGGCTGGCTTTGCCAAAAAATATATTTAAAAAAGAAATAAAGTTTTAAGTGAGTTAAATATTACTTTAAATCAAATAAATGTTTGGAAAAATATATTTGTACATATATAATGATTTTAAAGGAAGGTGTCTTGAAGATGAAGAATGTTTTTTTAAAGAGAAATATTATAAGCTGTGTTTATTCTAAAAAGAAGATATTTCATGATGTTTTGATAATAATATTAGTGGTTTATTTAGGATTGAATAATATTATTTAAGGAGCTAGAATATTATGTGGAAAGATATTTTTTGTAAATAAATTAAGAAGAAAAATTTTATTTACTATGAAAATAGTTACCTCTATGTATATATGTGTTTTAAAAAATTTGTTGGATTAGAAAATTTTAATGACATCAATGTGGATGCAAGATATGTATTAATTTTAGATGACATTTGCAGTCACTGAGCATTAGCAATAGCAGAGGTCAATGGCGAGGCCATGTTGATTTCACGGTCAATGTTGCAGCCATTTGACAAAGCAATTCGCTATAAATATATGGTAAGGCAACGTCATTCATATATGTGAATTATGTATGTTCATTTATAAAATATATGCTAAGATGAATTAAGTGTGATGCTTTTGAATTGTTGTGTATATCATATTATGATCTAAATGGATGTTAAAACTTCATATATGAGTCCTAATCTAAGGAAAGTTGAAATAAAAGATGATTGTGTAAAACAAATTTTGGAAATTTTCAAATAATTGAAGAAAATGGAGCTTTTTTTGTTGTACCTCAATCTGAATCTGCAGCATCTTTTTTTGGCCGAATCGCAGACTAGGTTGCTCTCTTTAAGATGATTCGCTACTTAGTCTCAAGGTGCAAAACTATCTATCAACCGCTCTGTCCCTAGGATAAAACAGCCTTTGAAATTTGGTCGATTTGCTGTTTGCACTACAACAAATTTTTCTGAATATAGCACTTTCTAATTTAATTGCTTGCAAAGTTTCTTAAAGGGAGAAAAATGCAGATGACAAAAAGAAAAATTGTCAATTATTCACATTTTCTCTTCTGCCTATCTATTGTTTAAATGGGCAGAATGGAAATTGTAAGCGTTACTAAAGTGAGGGAATGTTAATGGATTTGAATTTATTGTCATTTAAAACGAATTTCTAATACCATTAACTTTTGCAACGGATCAATAATAATGGCTCATGAATATATATTATCATAATACATTTGCAATGGCTCAATTATAATAATGACTCATAAATATATGACCGTTATACATTTGCAACGGTTTAATTATAATAATGGCTCATAAGTATATATTATTATTATGCATTTGCAAGGCTCAATTATATTAATGACTCATAAATATATAACCATTAACCTATTTTTATTTTTATTTTTAATTAATTCACTTAAAGTTCCAACAATCCCCCACTTGAATTATTTAAAAAAAAATTCAAGCAATTTTGAAAATATAGGATTGTGTATAAACAAAAGGTGTCTATTGATTTGAACCTTTGCATAGTGAGTAAGATTTAGTTTACTAGAGTGACTCGCAGTCTTGAACTCTATTCCTGACATTAAACCACACACACCCTTTCTAAAGTGCTATCAACTAAGCCCGTGCATTTATGGCCATGCACATCTATCCCAGTTTAGTAAATACTATGGGAATCTTGCCCAAAAATCCATAGGAAACGGTCACATTTCCACTCCACACAGGTGAGTCTCTCAAGAGTACTTATGAAGGTAGGTACTCCACTCCATTTATAGTATAGATCTCATTAAGAGTTTCTATTAACTCATCATCTACTCACTTAAGGAATACATGCTTCTAAGTATATAAAAATAGCATGTTCAACTCATACCACTTTACAGCTTGTTATTACCCATTGAACATAGTTCTTGGGATCTCTAGTCATTAGTTTGAGTTACTATTGTGCATGACTCGACAATCTAAGGGCAATAGTCCCATTCTTTTAGATGTAGAAAGGACTTTCTCTATGTCCAGTCCCTTCGTCAAAGGATCCACCAAATTCTCATCAGTGCGTACATTATCCACTTTTACAGATATTGAAGAGATATACTCTCTTACAGTACCGTGCTTACGATGAATTTGTCATCTCTTACCGTTGTAATAACGGTTCTCAACTTTTGCAATAGTCGCGGTATAATCACAATGGATCAACACAGGTGGTATCGGTTTTTCCCATAAAGGGATCTTAGCTAGCAGATTTTTAAGTAATCTGCTTCTTCACTAGCATTAGCTAGTGCTATCATTTCTGACTCCATAATGGATTGAGCTAAGATAGTCTATTTCTTAAATTTTCTAAGAAATAACTCCTCTTGCAATACTGAAAAATATATCCACTAGTAGCTTTGGAATCGTCTGATAAAGTATCCTTCAAGGACAGTGGGAAACTTCTGATAGTGTAATCCAAGGTTCATAGTTCTTTTAAGTTATCTCATGACCCTTTTAATAGCATGCCAATGCTCTATACTAGGTCTGCTAATAAACCTGCACAATAATCCCACAACATACGCAATGTCGGGTCTAGTACAATCAGTGGCATACCGAAGACTGCCAATGATGCTCGCATATTCAGACTATCTTACACATTCACTAGTATTCTTAAATAGTTTTACACTTGGATCATATGGTGTACTAGCAGGTTTAGATTCAAAGTAATTATATTTCTTTAACATCTTCCCAATATAATGATTGATCTAAAGAAATTCCCTTTTCAGACTTAGTCATCTTAATACCAAAAATCACACTTGCTTCATCGAGATCTTTCATATCAAAATTGGCACATAGTATGGACTTAACATGATTTACAACGCGAATATTTGAACCAAATATAAGTAAATCATCAACATATAAGCATATGATAGTGCAAATGTTATTCTCGGATTTATAATAAATACATTTGTCACTTTCATTTACTTTAAAACCATGTGAAATAATTAGACTGTCAAAATTTTCATGTCATTGTTTCGGTGCCTATTTAAGACCAAATAGAGATTTATCTAATTTGCAAACTTTATGCTCTTGACCAAGTATAACAAAACCTTCGGATTGGTCTATATAAATCTCTTCTTCTAATTCACCATTCAGAAAAGCAGTTTTTACATCTATTTTGTGAATTAGTAGATTATATAGTGAAGCAAGAGAAATTAATACTCGAATTGATATTATGCTTGTAACAAGTGAGAAAGTATCAAAGAAGTCAATGTTTTCCTTTTGCTAAATCCTTTAGCTACAAGATGAGCCTTATATTTATCAATTGTACCATCAGGTTTCAACTTCTTTTGAAGCACCCATTTACAACCTATAGTTTTACAACCTAGAGGTAAATTAACTAGATGCCAAGTTTTATTAGATTCAAGAGATTCCATTTCATCATTTATAGCATCTTGCCAAAGATCTGAATTCAAATATGACACAGCTTCTTTTAGATTAGCAGGGTCCTTTTCTAGTACATAAGCATAATATTCTGGACCAAAATCTTTAGCTATCCTAGCTCTTTTACTTCTTCTTTATTCAGATTCACTTTCCATATTATGTTCATTATTTCTGATATTGGATTATTAGTGGTAGAAGTGCCCTCACTATTCCTAAGTTTAAACGAAAATTTGTTTTCAAAGAAATCAGCATCATTTGACTCAATAATAACTCGAGCATTCAAATAAAAATATCTATATGCTTTACTATTAAAGGAATGACCAATGAAAACACATTCATATGCTCGACTTGCTAATTTAATTCTTTTAGGGTCAGGAATATGAACATATGCTAAGCAACCTCAAGTTTTAAAATAAGACAAGTTGGGTTTATGATTTTTAAAAATCTCAAAAGGTGAAATTTTGCTATTTAGATTTAGGAATTCTTTTTAAGACAGAACAAACAGTTAATAAAATGTCCTCCCACCAATGAGATGCTGCATTCAAATTTAATAAAATAGCCACTACTAATTCGGTAAGAGCCCTAATTTTTCTTTCATCTTTACCGTTCGTTTCAAGCGAATAGGGTGTAGTTCTCTCATGAATTATGTCATGTTGTTTATAAAATTCAATGAATAAGCTAGATTCATACTTTGTTCCTCTATCACTTCGAAATCTTTCAATTTTCTTATTAGATTGATTTTTCAATTTCAGTGATAAATAATTTAAACATATATAACGCATCACTTTTATTCTTCATGAGATAAGCATAAGTAAAATCAGAGCAATCATCAATAAAAGTAATAAAGTAGCATCTGGCATCCCTAGCCAGAGTACCATCAAGTTCACATATATTAGAGTGTATCAAATCTAAAGGTTCTAACTCTTTAAACACCGATTTATATAGGGTCTTAGTAATTTTTCCTTAGCTACAATATTCACATTTTTCTGAATCATTTATAGAAACTCTAGGGATTAGGCCTAAGTTACTCATGTTATGAATTAGTTGCTTATTAACATGACAAAGTCTAGCATGCCAAATATTAAAATCAAATAGCATATAAACAGAACCATTAACTTCAACATTTAACTTAAACATCACATCTACAACATATCCTTCACCAATAAAAACACCATTTTTAGTGATGGTGTACAAGTCAGATCTAATAGTTTAAGAAAAACTAGCTTTATTTAACAAGAAATCAAATAACAAATTTTTCCTCATCTCTGGTGTAACGTCCCACTTTTCCATATAGTTTAAGTAGACAATAAATCATACATGACCGACTCAAATTGAACGGAAAGGCGGATAGTTAGGGAAAAAGAAGAAAAAAGAAGATAAGAAGAAAATTAAACAACACAGAATCTCATAGCATAACAAATAATCTATAATATACAGCAAATCTTTACACAAAAGTAAATTGTAATATATATATATATACACACACATACAGACATCCATTAGAGTATACTAACCTATTTCATCCCGGACAGTTATAACATCATGTCATCACAATTACTGATAAATACAACAATGAATACATCAGAAAATAACCATCTACGTAAACTCTGGACCTTCAGCTCGTCTCTTGAAGCTCCAAAGCATCCCAACTAAATCTATAATATGCTCGGTCTGACTTGAGCATTATAATAAAATAACACCCGAGTCAGTTTGAAAAACTAGCATGAGAAAGCAAATCCAACTGAATTTTTAAGTTATAAAAGCCTTTGAAATCAAAAGTATCTCATAAGACCACGCCACACATAAACACGGACGGGTTTTTACCTTACGATAATAACCAAACTATTTCATATGAAGTTCTATGATATTATAATAGTGTCTTACATACAAATGCTTATTAATCATAGCCGAAATTATTACATTAATTAAATTCCAGCATAATAGGTATACAACTAAAACCGTAAAGACACTTATTGAAGAATGGATTTCATACAATGACTGGGTTACTGGGGTACCGTTTGTCACGGTGCATCTCTAGATTAAATAACACCAAGGACCTTGCCAGGATCCCTTGCCAACCTAGAACCGGCCTACCATTTGACTGGTAGTACCAAATATTATCACCCCTCAGTTAATGGGCCCCGAAGCATACAATGAGAGATAGTATTGACTCTAGATAGAGATGATCATACCCTACTTGGGAGCAACCCACTTAGCCCTACTGCATCTTCCCTGTTTTAGTCATTCCCGGTTGATGACGCTTGAGGCTACGTTTTACCTTTATATAGCACTTTCCACTTGGAATGCTAACACTACCCTCCAGGCAACAATGCAATGCCAGCATGTATCCATACAAGTTCATTTTAGGACTGAACGAAATGCTTGAGAGCTCCGTCTTCAATTCCATCATCTTCAAGATGTCTTCACTTCGAAATGCTTGAGTTAGATCGAAGTGGTTTACGGATAACATACCTGATCCCAGTCTCTGAAAACATTTATAAATCTCCTATAAATCTCAAAAACCATTTATAAATTTATTTTATAAATCTTTGAAACCGTTTACAAAACTCTTTATAGAAACCTCTTTTAACCCAACCTCCATTTCTAATTATAAACTCTTTTATACATTTCAAAACATTTATAAACTCTTTATAAATCCATAAAACTGTTTATAAACTTCTTATAAATTCATAAACCCGTTTCTAATTTTTTTTATAGAGATAAGTGGAAATTAGCCATAAGGGCCTCTTTAGCAAGCACAATTAGTTTCTAGGACACACAACTGAAATAATTAATTTTAAGGACAAAATGCAAAATAATTAGTTTCTAAGGCCTAAAAACCTATGAAATTATGTCCTTGAAAGTAATTGGACTACTGCCCTTGTCTTTAAAAGTAATTAATCTGCTGACTTTGGCCTTGAAATTAATTTTTGTGGATGTGTGTCCTAGAAACTAATTGGACTGCAAAGTTTGTCCTTCTAGCGAAATGCCCCTATCTAAAGTTATTTATGAAACTACTTTTATCTTGTATAATCTCCATTTATGTCTCCAAATCATCCTATAAAACTCCTCTTCTAAAACCCAAATCTATTTATAAAACTCTATTTATAAATCTCGAACATTTATAAATAAATAACAATCATTTACTTCAAACACCATTATATAATAGTAGTTATTAATTATAAACCTTATAAATGAATAAATAAATATTTATTAACCTTAAAACATCTTAAAATAATAATTTCAAAGACATTATGAATAAAATGCTAATAATTTATTTTCAGCCTTATTATAAATAATAATAATTTATACCTAAAGAGTATTAATAAATCATTATTATTAATTTCAAACCATGTTAATTATTTAAATAATTAATCTTCAAAATATTAACATATTGATAAATTACCTTAAAAACAATATTATTTATAAATAAATAACTTAAAACAATATTAAATATAAATAAATAACTTTAAAACAATATTAAATATAAATAAATAACTTTAAAATAATATTAAATATGAATAAATAGCTTTTAAAACAATATTAAATATAATATAAATAAATAACTTTTAAAACCATATTAAATAATAGTAGGACAATTTAAATCATTTCTAACTAATTTAGAAAAGACAGATAAAAATGTTGGAGTAAAATAGAAATTAAATTCTTTTTAAACAAAATATTTCCAAAACCCAATTTCGAATAAAAAAAATCATTTTAGGTCTCAAAAAATAATTCCAACTCAAATGGCAATTAATAGCATTTTTAAAATACTAATTTGAGGTAATAGCTACCCAACGTTTAACCAATATCCATATTAATTTCTATCACTGCAGGGATTTCAATTGCTCATATAACAATGTCATAACCAATTGGGTTAACAATCAGGTTTCATATTCAATAATTAAATAACGGGAACGTTATTGAATTTAAAATCAACAATGGAAAGGAATCCTGTTGGATACCTTTAACCTGTCCCCATGCATCACAAACAGTATACAATTAATAATACGGGTCATCCGCTACTATGCAGGTATAAATAAAAGGTCAGCCGCTCCAGGGGCGGGAATAAATCCAAACCAACTAATAAAACAATAAATCATCCAATCAATAATTTTTAACAACGGTAAAATATTACTGGTTAACCAAAATGGTGAGTTCAACTCACCAGAGTTCTAGTTGTCGTTGGGGCGTTCTGGATTCTGTCTAAATCGAACGACGTTCGAATTTAGCGAAAAATTCCACTAGCCCCAGTCGTCACCAAACCAATTCCATTTTGTAGTATTCGTCGATATGATTCTAACGCAAAATTTCGTGTATTAATCGGACTTCGTATGAAGGAGTTATTAATTTTCAAAGTTTGAACATTTAATTAAACTAACTACAAAGGACTTAAATAAATACAACAGCTCACCCCACCAACCCAAAGCCCAACCTTCATGGCCCAAACCCGCATAACTCCCTCTTCCCCAATTTCAAATCCTGCTCCCTATACACGCACAGTTACGCATCGTGTATGTCCCTTATTGATACGGCGATTGACTCGACGAAACCGCAAACCGAAGTCGCCAATCAACTTCTCTCATCGAACTCAACTCGGCCATAACCACTTCGTCACCTCTGATTGCCTCCTCACGATCATGACCTCCCATCCTACCTAGATCGACACGACCCCTTTCGACGCTAAAATCCACCAATCTTTGGCACTAGGTGCCGTTTTCCTCGCCAAACTCGAAAACAACCTCTGTTTCCACCAAATCCTCCTCCATTTGCCTAAAAATCCAACCCTAGCTAATAACCCACTCTCAACATTACTGTCGAACACCCAAATTCAAAGTAACAAGCTACAACGTTTGTATAGAACTGAAGAAAAAGACTAATCGAGTGCAATGGAGTTTGTTTGACAATTTTTTGTTAAGAAACGAATTTGATTTTAATTTTTAAAGTCCAAAATGCTTGCATTCTTCCTTTATCATGTAAGAATAAATAGGAGAAGGGTATGTGCAAGAACATGAAGAGTATGGGTGAGGTACGATTTAAAAAGTAAGGTAAATTGTTATATATATATATACACACACACATATACATATATATATTCGAAATACTAGGTTAGTGTTTGGTTTGTTATTTTTAGTTTTTGTTTTCGTCCATAAAAAAATGTACACGACGCATTTATATCATCGAAAATGACCAATTTAGAAAACGAAGTAAACAAACAAAATAGAAAACAACTTTTTTTATTTTGCGTTTTGGGAAATAACACAAGCACGCGAAACAATCCATTCTTCCATCGTCCCTCTATCTCCTTCGTCCTCTCATCCGTCTTTCTTTCATCCCTTCCCCCGTCCCTCCATTCTCCTTATATTTGAGATACATATGAAAACCGAAAATAGAAAATTCGTTTTTAAACCAAACACTACCTAAGCTTCACGCACCTCAGAATCTCAAACTCCTATCAAAGCGTGCCGCATGGCATTCTATATGTAATACCCTTATTTTGAAAACAAGGCAACCAGTCTCGAGACCTAATATGGTCATATGCGGAAGATAGTTTTTCAAACCCGATTATATTAGATAAATTCTGTAATTAATTTACAAGCGTTTCAAATTCGCACGACCAAATGATATGTCCAATCGCCACGAAATTCGACGGCATATAATAATTCATTATTATGGATCCAATGAAACTGGTTTCGTCCAAATCCGAGACAGTGCCCCGAAATGCTATTTTCACACGTTAATTAAAACGTATTATTATTAAAACCAATTTAATCAATTTTAAATCTAAATTAAAAGTTTAATATCTTCATTCTTATTTAAATATAACTTAAATCAACTTTCAAAATCATTTTTATTCATATTAAATTCAGGATTTAATTATTTAAACAATTCCAAATATTAAATCCAACAATTTAATTATCAAATAAATCGCTATATTTGAAATTCAAGTTATTTAACATGTAAATTAATTTTTAATATTTTAAAATCAATTAAATATTCCAAATGCAACTGACTAAAATTTTAGGTCGTTACATCTGGAGTATGCATCACGTCTTTCAACAATAAATTCTTTCCAAAGGTAAACTTTAACTCCACGGTCCCAATTCCAGCAACAGTAGTGGTGTGAGAATCTCCCACATCACTTTTATATCACTAGCAGTATTATATGTTTTAAACATTTCACAATCATAGCAGGCATGGCGAGAAGCACCTGTGTTTACCCACCACCCTTTTGATCCACCGACTAGGTTGATCTCAGTAAGCATAGCCATAAGGACTTCTTCAGCCCAGTTAGCCTACGATTTAGGATTGGGCATGTTCCAACACATTTATGCCAAGTGGCTTGGTTTGCCATAGTTGTAGCATAAGAACAACTGTCCAGTATCATTCTTTAGGGGGTATTATGCCGATTCTTTTGATGCCGATTGTTGTGGTTCTGATTCAGTTTGCGATTTTGACTTTTAAAATTTTTCGCACTTGGTTTCAGACTCTTGTTTGTGGATTTCTTAGTGTTGTTGGTAAATACAACAAGCACCTCTTCGTTCTGGTTCTGTTTTCTGACCTCCTGTTCAATACGAAGATGAGTAATCAAACTCTCTAAGGAAAACACTTTAGACTTATGCCTGAGATTACTTTTTAAATCTTTCCAACTAGGGTGTAATTTATCAATTAACATAGCAACCTAAAACTGTTCATCTAAAGACATACCTTCGAAGATGATCTAATGCACAATTTTCTAGAGCTCGTGCGACCGTGCCTCCAAAGATTTGTCTTCCGTCATCTGAAATTTTAAATATCGACTAACAACATATTTTTTTCGCTCTAGCTTCCTCGGTATCATATTTTTTTGCAGTGCATCATCTCCTTCGCTGACTTGTCTGAGTTGTAGTAATCATGCATATCATCGCTTAAGCCATTAAGAACATAATTTTAGCATAGGTAGTCATGTTCAATCCAGTCCTTCAAAGCCTTTTTCCAATCGTCTATTGCTTCTCCAGGCAGCGTTAGTTTTTCATTCGTCAGCACATGTGCCACCTAACGCGTAGTCAGAAAAAACTCCATCTTTTGGCACCATCCTTTGAAATGCAAGCTTTCGAATCTAAACGGCAAAGCAGATAAAGTCGGAACCTCAAATATCGACATCGGGGTAGTAGAGTTGTCACCAATCGAAGCCATGATCGTCTTAAAATTGTTGTAACCCAATATGAATCTGTAGCGTCTTTTATTTCTTTTTTTTTGCTAAGTCGAGGACTAGGTCGCTCTCTTTAAAATGATTCATGACTTAGCCTCAAGGTGCGAAGCTATCTATCAACCGCTCCGTCTACAGGATAAAATAGCCTCTGAAATTTGATCAATTTGTTGTCTGCACTACAACAAATTGTTCTGAATATAGCACTTTCTAATTTAATTGCTTTTAAAGTTTCTTAAAGAGAGAAAATTATAGAGGACAAAGAAGAAGAAAGAAAAATTGTCTGTTATTTACATTTTCTCTTCTGCCTATCTATCATTTAAATAGGAAAAATAGAAATTGTATGCATTACTGAAGTGAGGGAATGTTAATGGATTTGAATTTATTATCATTTAAAATGAATTTTTAGTACCATTATCTTTTGCAACGGCTCAATAATAATGGCTCATGAATATATATTACCGTAATACATTTGCAATGGCTCAATTATAATAATGACTCATAAATATATGACTGTTATACATTTGCAACGATTCAATTATAATAATGCTCATAAATATATATTACTGTTATACATTTGCAACAGCTCAATTATAATAATAGCTCATAAATATATAACCATTAACCTATTTTTATTTATTTTTCAAATTAATTCACTTAAAGTTCCAACAGTTTTTATTTTATTTTATTTGAAATCGGAAGGATAAATTGTTTAAGTAAGATTTGGTATAAATAATTACCATAGGAAGCCATTATATTCTTTGAAAAATGTGAAATTTGAAAATGATTATTTGGAGTTTTGTTGAAAAATAAAATTGATGATAATGAGAAGAAAGCAGAAGGGTAGAAATTATTTTCTCCTTAAAATGGTTCTATTAAAAAGATTGAACTTTGTAGTTATGATTAAAATAAGTAGTTGAATTTTTGAATAATCCAGTTTTAGGAAATAAAGTATTTCAAATTTAAATAGCTTTACAAAATAATAATAATAATAATGTTTGTGCCAAAAATGGTCACAAACCCCAAATGTCGTGAAAGCACCAGTGTATGAACACAGATCAATAATAAACGATCACAAATCACAGATCTAAGTGATATAGAGGATAAAAAATGAAGAGTAGTAAACTTAAAACGGAAAGAAACAGACAGAGACACAAGATTTATAGTGGTTCGGCTATCTCCGGCCTACATCCACTCTAAAAGTTAATCTTTTATTGACTTTCCTTGCTGGTTACAACTGATTACAGCCAATTATGATGATAAAATTCGAGTATAACAGCAGCTATGGAGTGCAAAGTTGAATCAGGCAGAGTCTGGACGTTCAAAAACCAAAAGATCCCTTTTCTGTAGGCTCTGGGGTGCTATTTATAGGCGTTCCACGAAAATATCTCGCTCAAACTTCGGGAGACTTCTTATGGCACGTAAGTGGGCCCACGTGATCGATCCCATGGAGTTTCGACTCGATCCGCGATCGATACGAACGCAATTCGTATCGATCAAGATTTTGTCCGATGGAGTCGAAACTTGGTGTGAACATTCCTTAGCTTGTGCATAAGCTTCTGTGAAAATTTCATAGCATTTGGAACTGTAGATCTCGAGATATGACCGATACGAAACGTAGCTTCCTCAACGTTGTCTGGTCTGCATCGATCAATTCGTATCGATACCTGTTCGTATCGATGCCCTTCACGTGCGTGCTAGTGACGTGGCCTTATCCTCAGGGTGTGATCCATTTTCCATGCCGTGTTGAATGTTTCTTCCCTCAAATCGTGCACATTCTTCGCTCGCATCCATGCTTCGTGCTCATTCGTATCCATCTGTCTGCATTGGTTCACTTGCGTCCATCAATCTATATCCACTACTTCGTATCGATCATGTGACCTGATCGATATGAATTTGCATCGAGTCGAACAATGACGAGTCAAACATCCCCGCATCGAACAACATCGAGTCGAACAGCATCGAGTCGAACAGCATCGAGTCGAACAAACCATCGCATGCTCACCTATCCAATCCGGGTCCACTGCCATCGTGTCGAAATCCATTTGGCCCTCCTACCTGATCGATACGTTCGCACTGTTCGTTTCCATGCTGGTTGATACGAATAGTATTGATTCGAAGTGCACAGCCAAGTCCATTTCCATTGATACGAAATGTATGGATGCGAATTGTATCGATACCAAACCAGTCCCTTCCAACATTGATCCATCCATATCTCGAGCATACGAACTCCGTTTGACCTGAAATTTGAAACGTAGCCTCTCCTAGCCTTGACCATCATTTCCTATCGATCCCGTCATGATTAGGGCTCGGCCAAATTTTGACAACATCGATCACAACCTTGTTTCCAATCGATTTCCAATCCTGATATCCATCCTTTTCCAGCTAATTTGTTGATATTCCAGCCTTGGCCAAAGGGTGGGATAACATTTGCCCCCCAAAACATGCCTTGTGATAAGAAGGGGTGTTTTGAATAGTTCAGAATCCGATAATAGCCATATCATCCAAGTGCGTCGTTCTTGACTGCTCCGAGTCGATGTCTGATTCCAAATCCAGTAACCAAAGCTTTAGCCAATTCCATATCCATCCGAACTCGACAGCCGAGTTCTAATCCATCCTTATCCAATAACCAATAACCGAATCCATGACCTCTTCGGGTCAATATCCAAGTCCGGGACCGCTCTGGGTTCATGCCTAAATCCTTAGGCTGTTCATGGCCGATATCCAAATCCTTATCCTCTCCGGGTTCTTGCCAAGCACAGTCCACACTTGACGACCGTGGCCCAGTGTCCCTGGGCGTTAAATAATTGCCATGGCTTAAGTCCTAAGCCGAATCTTGGTCGCTCCGGACCCTTGTCGAGCATAGTCCATACTCGACGACCTGAAATTGTAACCGATAGGTATTATGGGGCCTAAGTCCTAGGCCGAATCCTGGTCTCTCCGGACCCTTGCCAAGCATAGTCCATACTCGATGACCATTTACCAAAAACCAGAGGAAACTCCCATCAAAATCCAATCCAAAATCCTAATCAAATCATAAAACCAAAAATCCACACCCGAAATCAAAACCAATATCCAAACATGAAAACAATCATCCAAATGAAAATCCAAACCAGAAATCAAACAGAATCAGGAGTTCAAACCAAACTCCAAAACCAAGCCAGTAAAGACAAATGTCCAAACCAAAAGAAAGAGCAGATTTCACAAACCATAGTGTCGCGGTTTATCATCATTCAGAGCATGCCTAGGGGCCATCTCCGTCCCCGTACATGAGTAAATGACTTGGCCATTTGCCAGTAGTTTGCTACTTATTTCGTATTATCCCGGTCAATTGATAACCAATCGACCATCATTCCTGGGCCTCGTGCCATCATTGTTTGAGGTAGACGGTGGTTGCTCCTGCTCCACCACCGCATTGCGAGCCCCGACATATTGTCGTAACTGTCCATTCCTTACATGCTCCTCAATAATGTCCTTCAGATGCCTGCAACTGTTGGTATCATGTCCGTCCAAATCGTGGAAGAGACAGTGTCTTCCTGATGCCCTTTCACGTTCTGAGGGTTCTCTCCTAGTTGGCCTTCGGTAAGGAAGGCGATTCTGAGTCTCCATGAATATCCGTTCCAATGTCTCGTTTAATCCCGTGTAAGTGGAAAACTTCGGTTCCCTCCACCGCTTCCTAGCTTTTCCTGATTCGTCATCCAGCTTCCTTTTTGCTTTATCTTTATCCGAGCCTCCACTGGATGGCCCACCATCCTCAGCTGCATTCACCTCCTTTAACTTCATATCTGAACATGTATCTTCCTACCGAAGGAATCTCTCAGCTTCGTGAAAGAATTCCCCGAGATCCAGTGGTGGGTCCCGTATTAGAGATACTTTGAAATATGAATCCTCTCTGACTCCTAATACTGCTGCCATTAAAACCATCGATGGATCTGGCCGATCCACTGAAGCGACTGCTACATTGAACCGAGTTAAGAAAGCTCTGAGCGATTCGTCTGTCCTTTGCTTTACTGGCATTAGCGTCATCACATTCTTCGGTCTATTAATGTGAACCCGAAACCGCTTCAGGAACCTGTCCACCAATTCTGTCTATGTCCTAATAGAACCTTCTTCCAGCTGTTTGAACCACATAGCAGCTATATCCGTCAAGTACAGAGGGAAACATCGGGCCATCACCGTTTTCGATGCCCCAGGCACTTCCATATGTCTTGTGTACCTCATCAAATGGTCAGTCGGATCAGCCTTGCCATTGTACACCTCTAGCGTGGGTAGCATGAACTCTGGTGGGTTCCGAGCCATTCTGATTTCACGAGTAAATGGACTCCTGTTCACTCCTTCCAGATCCCTGTTTGTCAATCCTCCGCGCATAGTTCGCCTAATAATCTCAGCCAATCCAGCGTCGCCCGTCAAGGGTTGCCCCCTGAGTCCCCGAGGGAATTTTGGTATGTACTCCTCATCTCGCGCTCCTACATTCCTGCCAGCATCTTGTTGTGTGGTGTTACCTGGAATTCCTCCATGAACCTGTCCATCACTACCAGGTGGCGTGCCCCCATGTCCGGATCCATCTAGATTTATGGTCGTGTGCTGGTCCGGGGTTGTGCCTTGTTGAGCTGCTCCATTCGATTGCCTGTTTGGTCCTTCCGCTCCGGCTCCATGGATCTGAACTCCTTAAGTTCTAGCTGCTCCTGCTTGCCCAAACTGTCTGAGGAGGTTATGCATCATCTCCTCTTGCCTTTTCAAAAACTTTTCATGCATAGCTCCCATCATCACCTCCATCTCGTCTCTGGTTATGAAAGCTAAAGTCTGATTAGCCCCTGATGAAGCCTCCTGGCTTCCTTCATGCTGACTTCTCTCGGCTCTTTGTCTTCTACTTGACTGCCTTCTCATAGCTCTTTAGATCTGAACCCTTAAGCGTTCAAATCCGGACTCCAAGTTTGGTATAGCGGGTGCTAGTTGTTCTCAGTGAAAGCACCAAAGTGTTTGCACCAAAAATGGTCACAAACCCCAAATGTCGTGAAAGCACCAGTGTATGAACACAGATCAATAATAAACGATCACAAATCACAGATCTAAGTGATGTAGAGGATAAAAAATAAAGAGTAGTAAACTTAAAACGGAAAGAAACCGACAGAGACACAAGATTTATAGTGGTTCGGCTATCTCCGGCCTACGTCCACTCCAAAAGTTAATCTTTTATTGACTTTCCTTGCTGGTTACAACTGATTACAGCCAATTATGATGATAAAATTCGAGTATAACAGCAGCTATGGAGTGCAAAGTTGAATCAGGCAAAGTTTGGACGTTCAAACACCAAAAGATCCCTTTTCTGTAGGCTCTGGGGTGCTATTTATAGGCGTTCCATGAAAATATTTCGCTCAAACTTCGGGAGACTTCTTTTGGCACATGAGTGGGCCCACGCGATCGATCCCATGGAGTTTCGACTCGATCCGCGATCGATACGAATGCAATTTGTATCGATCAAGATTTTGTCCGATGGAGTCGAAACTTGGTGTGAACATTCCTTAGCTTGTGCGTAAGCTTCTGTGAAAATTTAATAGCATTTGGAACTGTAGATCTCGAGATATGATCGATACGAAACGTAGCTTCCTCAACGTTGTCTGGTCTGCATCGATCAATTCGTATTGATACCTGTTTGTATCGATGCCCTTCACGTGCGTGCTAGTGACGTGGCCTTATCCTCAGGGTGTGATCCATTTTCCATGCCGTGTTGAATGTTTCTTCCATCAAATCGTGCACATTCTTCGCTCGCATCCATGCTTCGTGCTCATTCGTATCCATCTGTCTACATTGGTTCACTTGCGTCCATCAATCTGTATCCACTACTTCGTATCGATCATGTGACCTGATCGATACGAATTTGCATCGAGTCGAACAACGTCGAATCGAACATCCCCGCATCGAACAACATCGAGTCGAACAGCATCGAGTCGAACAGCATCGAGTCGAACAAACCATCGCACGCTCACCTATCCAATCCGGGTCCACTGCCATCATGTCGAAATACATTTGGCCCTCCTACCCTCCTACCTGATCGATACGAACGCACTGTTCGTATCCATGCTGGTCGATACGAATAGTATCGATTCGAAGTGCATAGCCGAGTCCATTTCTATTGATACAGAATGCATGGATGCGAATTGTATCAATACCAAACCAGTCCCTTCCAACATTGATCCATCCATATCTCGAGCATACGAACTCCGTTTGACCTGAAATTTGAAATGTAGCCTCTCCTAGCCTTGACCATCCTTTCCTATGGATCCCGCCATGATTGGGGCTCGGCCAAATTTTGACAACATCGATCACAACCTTGTTTCCAATCGATTTCCAATCCTGATATCCATCCTTTTCCAGCTAATTTGTTGATATTCCAGTTTTGGCCAAAGGGTGGGATAACAAATAATAATGAGATATAGAAGTTCTTTTGTGAAGCAAAGAAAAGAGATTTGAGAAATGAGTTTTGAATTTTAGTACAAAGGTATGACTTCTACTAAGCTAAATTTCTATAATTACAAAATGAAGTCTACAAAATGAAGTTTGATAAGGTAAATATTTTAGTAAAGAAAAGAAAATTCTTTTGGTTTGATTATATATGCAACTTATTATTAGAAGTTGGTTTTGAATTTTACATATAGAAATTTGAAGCGAAAGGAATTAAAAAGTTGAGTAATGATTGAATATTTGTAGTTTTTCATGTTATGGAAATTGATTCTCAAAGAAATTTTGAGGGTTTAATACATAAAATAAGGGAAGTCTTTTTAAATTATTTCATGACCTTATTCTATGAGATTGAATAAATATCTTTTAAACACCTTATATATTTATTATTTTAAACTATAGAAGGTGTTATATTATTTTAAAGGATGTAAAATATTTATGTAAACTTATTTTCGAACTAGAAAATAAGAAAGAATGATATGTTGATTTTTGAAAATTGGTATGTTAAGTCAAATTTATGTTTTATATTAGTGGAATTTGGTTAAAATTTGAAGAATGAAGAAGAATTTAGAAAATGAATTTTTGAAAATATTTATTATAGACTTTTCTCTGAATTGGAATTGTGAGGATGCAATTTCTTTAAGAGTGGAATTCTGTAACAACCTTGATTCTTGAGTTGCTTAAAAATATAATGATTTAAATTGAAAATTTAAATGAGAAATTTGATTTCTTAAATTTTTGAAATTAGGGAAATTGGAATTTTAGTGTTTTATTTGGAGATGATTGAAATTAGAGTTTGGATAAGAATATTTAATTAGTTTGAATCTTTTATTTTTAAATAAAAGAAAATTTGAGATTAGTAGACTTCTTTTAAAATAATGTTCATTTTTAATAAATACATAAGAAATTCTCTTGTTTGAATTTTTGGGCTATGGTTTTAAGCACTTGATTGTTTAGTTATGATGCTCACTAGTTAATAAATTTAAAAGAATGGATTTTAAATTCTTGTTAGATTGTAAATTATATCCTAAAGCCCAAACTAATTAAATAACTAAGAAGGGAAGTCTGTACGTTCTCTTTATTCTTACTGTAAACAGAAACTGTGAAATAGAAAGACTGCATTTTCCTCTTTTTAACCTAGAAGCCTTATTCCAATCTATTTTAACTTTCTTGCGATTAAGTCATCTTATGAAGCTAATTTATTCAGGTAATTATTTCTAGCTTGAATGCATCTCAGTTGTGGCATGAATTTCAGTTTACAATAGATTAAAATTGGGTTTTTGGTTGTTGTTTTGGATGAATTGCTATTAGAGTTTGCTGATGTTTAATTTTAAGCTGTTGTAGAAGTCATGGCTACTTAATTGAAAGAAGAAAAGTTGAGTTAATCCTCATGCAAACTATCTCCGAATTTCTAAGTGCAAGCCTATGAATTTATATCCAAGGTTTGTGAAATTAGAAGTGTGATTTGTTACCTCTGTGAATGCAAACCTATTTAATCATTTTCTGTCAAAACTCCTTACTGTAAATCAGTTTTCTACCTCTTCTCAATGTCTTGATTGCTTTGATCAATAACCTTATGAATGCATGTGTTTTAGGGTCAATATTGCAAATATAAGTCGCTGAAACACGATGAAATTGTGCCAGAATGGGTGTACGTCGACGGTGGAGAGGAAGGGTGCTTGGAGCTCAAGCCCCAGGCATCCCACCGGTCGATCGGTCTTTGATGACCGGTCGACCGATCAATATCTGGAACTTGAGTTCCACCTCTTACTTTGTCCTCCCTATCGTCTTGTTTGAACCCATGTTTGCCTTGCTTGTTCTGATGGTTTCCAGTTGCTTTGTTTTCCAATTTTCGGAGATTCGATTCTCCAAATTTTGATGATTCTTCGACTCAAAGATTTTTGAAGTCATATTAATATATCTACCTAATATATATGTGGTTTGAATACAAGCAATTTACAAAAGAAAGTTTACTATAATTTACCTGTTTCAAACTTGTTTCCAAATCAATTTAATTCCTTTTATAAATGACTATAATAGGTAACTTTATGTTAAATATAGTTAAGTAAAAATAGTTTATGGATTTAAAAGTATGGTTTTGATATATAAGCCTATGTTATTTGAATATAGCTTGTGGTCCAAATTGGGATTTTGAAACAACTATATACATATAAAGATAATTACATTTGGATATCAATTCAGATTTATAGCTTATTTTATCAAGTATTATATATATATAGTTGAGTAATAAATGAGTTTTTTGATCTTTAAAGGAAAAGTTTGAAAGTATGTATATATATATTGTATTTTAGAAGTCATTTCATATGCGATGAATTTGAATTAATTACTTTCAAAACTATAAATTCTTTTTAGCTTTTATTATGCTTAGCCTTTGGCTATATATGCTATTTTGGTATTTCTTGTGTGACTTTTGGAATTATTACCTTCTTGCAATTTCTACCTTTACTTCAGTGAGAAATCAAATTAAACGGTTTAGCAATACAAGTGGTTTGGAACATTTGTATTACTTTGTCGGTTAATTCTTGGACTTGTTTGATTGAATATTTTAGTCAAGTGGGATTTACAATCTTTTAGTAAATATTCAAGTATTGCTAAGTGGTTATGGGACATTGGACGATACTCATTTAATTACGAACCGAGAGTATATAACACTTATCGATCAAAAATGATCTCTTTGACGTGCAAAGTGCTCGTCTCTTGTGTCGAGTGGGATTTACAATCTTTTAGTAAATATTTAAGTATCGCAAAGTGGTTATGGGACATTGAGTGATACTCATTTAATTACTAATTGAGAGTATATTACACTTATTGATCAGAATTGATCACTATGGCATGCGAAATGCTTGTCTCTTGTGTTGGCTTGCTAAGTGCTTTCCTTTAGTTTTGACTAGCGAAGAGCTCGTCTTTTGTGTTGACTCGCGACGTCTCTTATTGTAACTAGCGAAGTGCTTGTTTTTTTATTGAGTTGTGAAGCGCTCGTATTTTGTGTTGACTCGCGAAGTGCATGCCTATTGTTGGGACTTGCACAGTGCTCGTCTTCTGTGTTGACGCACGAAGTGCGTGTCTATTATTGTAACTTGCGAAGTGCTTATTTTTGTCTTGACTTGCAATGTGCTTGTCTTTATGGTTTTGTGATTTCTGACTCGGTTTTATGCTAGTCTCTTGATTTTGACTCGCTTTCAAGTAGTCTTATATTTTCTAAAGTTTGACTTGCTTTCATGCAGTTTTTTGTTCTTGTGATTTCGAAGTTGGTTACCTTATCACCATATTTGAGATGACTACCGTTGATGGGCATGAGAGGACTTGGTGACATGGTGATTTGGTATTGATGTTATTTTATTACATGTGGCATATTATATATTTCTTATTATGCCCTGTGTATTATGCAAGTTAGTTAGAGGATGATTTTATTGTAATGGCTTATGATATTTAGCGTAATCCACTATATGGATTTCTATATTTTTTATGTTTATGCATGCTCATTATATGATCCCAATTTTTGATATTTAGAGGTAATTTGACCCCGTTTATTATTTTTCTAATACTCGGGTCAGACCAAGACTTGACAGGTACAGGGACTCAGTGGCCTTAGATGTGGGCTAGCTTAAGAAGTTATAAGATGTTACTTATATGTTGATGTATCATTTGAGTTTAGCCTATATACTTGTGGAATGTTTGTTTATGTTATAGACTTATGTAATCTTGAAAATTTAAGACCTATCATAGTCTATGTATGTATATGTTTGTATATGTGAGTTTGGTATTTCCTTTTTGTAGACTCACACTATAAAGAGATATTTGATGTATTATTTTTCCATTGCGATGTGTGATTCTATATTGTATATTATGTGATATATTGTTCTTCTAATTTAGCCAACGTTTTTATTGCTTTATGCCGAGACTATTCACATCATATATGGAGTTATGAGGTAAAAGTTGATGTGATGGTGTTAGCCTAAGGGAATAGACATGGATGGTTGCTCCTATCCAATCTTGTTCTCCGTTTTAATCGACAATATTACTTGTAATATTCTTGGATAATATGGATATAAAAGTGGGGTGTTACAATAATTGAGTCTGAGATTGCCCACGTCTATACTAAACATGTTTTCCATATCTACTATACTTGGATTATATAAAGCAGTATATAACATGTTAATAGAGTGTTACATGAATATACATTTCTTGGTAGATTATTCTTTCACACTTATGAGAGAATATAAGAGCTGGGTCTTAATTACTTTCTATGCATATATGCTCAGATAGTTGGATACGTTAGCTCCTTTATGAATTTTGTGCCATTAACAAGTAGCAACCAATCAAACTGTAAGTTTATTCCTTTTAAATATCATTAGAGAAAAATTTAAACTAAGAATATTTTTACCAAGTTAAAGAAAAAAATGATATTTTGATGTTGTTGCCTTTGGCTTAGTCTCCTTCGTCTATGTATACAATGAAAATAAATGTGTGAATTTTAATTATGTCTTTTTGAAGGCTTGATGAATTCACCCAATAATGAAATGGTTAACACATATCATCGTTTGTATATGCCATCTAATACTGTTGTAGAATAAATAATTTACATATTGTTTTTAACTCCACTTACAACTATGTTATTGTGGCGTATTCTTTAATTCAAATGGTGCTATTAGGAAGCGTGTTAATGTTCACACATTTGCAAATGGCTTGCAAAAGGTTTTCTCGTCGATTAGGTATGTAACTTCAAATCTCAATGATTATAACATGTTGCTATACCGAAAGTAATATATATAGAAAACTAATATTATGCCAACATACTTAAATAATGTAGGTACGTTCTATTGAGAAAGTTGAGTAATATAAGGACATGAGTCTTGTAGAAATTAAATACAAGAATAAGAGATAAGAGATTTTAGGAGAAGATAGTTTTTGTTTTAGTCAAAGAGATAATTTACAATGATAGAATACATCCTCCTTTTCTAGCATTACAAAATATTAATGAAAAGGAACCTAATTTTGTGTATATAGAAAGCCTATATTTTTTAAGATCCTATTTCTTGTAAATGCAGATTTTTTTCATAATTGCAGATATTATGTATTTATTCTTTCCATATAAATGCAGATTTCTTCATAATTGCAGATATTCTGTATTTAGTTTTCCATATAAATGCAGATTTCTTCATAATTGCAAATATTATGTATTTATCCTTTCTATATATAACACTCCCCCTCAAGTTGGAGCATAGATATCAATCATGCCCAGCTTGTCAATTACATTATTAAATTTCTGTCCACAAATTCCTTTTGTAAGAATATCTGCAAGTTGATCTTCTGACTTCACAAATGGAAAACAAATGTACCCTCTGTCAATATTTTCTATTATAAAAAATGATCTACTACAACATGTTTCATAAGGTCATGCTGAATTGGATTATGTGCAATCATAATTGCTACTTTATTATCACAGTGCAACCTCATTGATTTTCTGAGATTAAAACCAAGATCCTTCAATACATTTTTATCCATAACAGTTCACATACTCCATGAGCCATGCCTCAAAACTGAGATTCTGCACTTGATCTAGCAACCACCTTTTGCTTCCTGGCTTGTTACTATATTTTCGCAAACAAATGTAAAGTAGCCTGAAGTTGACCTTCTGTTTGTTATATCTCCAGCCCAATCTGCATCAGCATATCCTGTTACTTTGATTTCACCACCTTTCTAGAACAATAGACCTTTTGATGGAGATTTCTTTAAATATCTAAGTATTCGAATGATAGCCTTCATATGTTCTTCACTTGGGTTATGCATAAACTGACTTAAAATACTAATAGCATATGCAATATCAGGTTGAGTATGGAAGAGATATAGTACTCTGCCTACTAAGCGTTGGTATCTTCCTTTATTACATCGGATTTGGTAAGGAAACATTCCCAGGTGATGATCCACTTCAATTGGAGTTTCTATTGGTTTGCAATAAAGCATTCCAGTTTCTATAAGAAGGTTTAGTGTGCACTTTCTCTGAGACATAAAAATTCCTTGATTGGATCTTAAAACTTCAATGCCAAAGAAATATTTTAACTATCCTAAATCTTTCATTTCAAGTTCTAGTGACAAATACTTCTTTAATGATTCCATTTCTACTGTATCATTTCCAGTATTAACCATATCATCAACATAATTAATAGGAGCAGTAATTTTGCCAGATTTCCTTTTTATAAACAAAGTATGATCAGAATTACTTTGTCTATATCCAAATGCCTTCATGCTCTTTGTAAACCGTCCAAACCGTGCTCGTGGTGACTGTTTCAAACCGTATAACGCCTTCTTCAGTTTGCATATTTTTCCTTCTTCAGATTTCAATGTTCCAGGTGATAATTCCATATACACATCTTTATCTAAGCCTCCGTTAAGAAATGCATTCTTTACATCAAACTGTTGCAATGGCCAGCCTTGATTTGATACAAGAGAAATGAGTATACGAATAGTGTTCATCTTTGCTACTGGTGCAAATGTCTCCTCATAATCCACACCATATGACTCTGTATACCCTTTCGCCACTAGTCTGGCCTTATACCTATCAACACTTCCATCTGAGTTTATTTTAACAGTGAATATCCATCAACATCCTCTACCAACACAAGACCGGCCTACCTCTATAACTAGGTAGTACCGAATATATCATCCCCCGGTCGTTACCGACCTTTCCGAGGGCCCTCATAGCATACAAACCACATTAATTTACATCCCGAACATCATAGCGGGAAGAAATATATCTAGAAGAGGATGATCATATCCTACTTGGGAAGGACCCACTTAGCCCTGTTGCATCTAACCCCGTTTTGGTCATTTCCAGTTGATGAGGCCTAAGTTAATGATTACCTTTCACATATTACATATCACGTATCACATCACTTTGAATGCCACATTGCCATTTCCGTTGACTACTAATTGCCTTCCACAAAAATACAACCCTTGAGCTCGTATGTCTCAAGGAGGGTGTTAAGCTAAGAGAAGTTGCCTTCTCCGCCACCACTGATGTACGTTTGTAAAAACCAATATACGTAATCTTAGAAATGCAATGTCAGATACTCGTCCATAATAGTTATCCAGGAACAAGACAAACCGAAGGTACTTTCCTACCACATCCTGTCGGGAAATCCCTAGGATTGGTAGCGAATAGTCCTTGCATTGGATATTTCATAACGAAGAGACTACTGCTACTATATGCATATTGGGATTTTAACCCCAAAGGATCAACAAGCAGTCCTTCACTACGAAAATCCTAAATATCAATATCATCGATAACCTACACAATCGAACACATATACGTTGGTCCGAAGTGGTTTTCAGATAAATCTGATCCCGGTCTCTTCGCACCAACAATGCAAAAGCGTTTCTCAACCTCACACAGAAACTAAGTCTCATAGACTTATCACATCTCCAACTTTCAACTTGCTATCCTTCGGCCAAGAAGGAAGCTCGATAGATTGGAGTAATACTCCGCACTACGCGAATTAACACTCTCAACACAAACGATAATCAAGCTTACACAGATGGCTACGTACTAAGTGTACGACTAATTAGTTCCCACATCAAGTCGAGGAACTAAAATGGCCAAAATTTGATAGTCGGTTATTTAACTATCAAAGCAACAAACAAATATTTAACACCACAAGCAATCACTAGGCCCTTTTAATTAATCTTTCATTATTAAATCACTTTCTAAATATTCACTTAAAATTATCTTTAAAAAGATATATCCTCAAAACCATTTCAATATTTCACTATTTGGAAAACATTTCCATATACTTACTTTAATAATAAGTAATTTACAATTTACCTTATTTTCAAACCATTCAAACTTCATTTTATAATATCACTTTCTAAAAATATCCATTTTATTTAAAGGATTATCCACTGTCCAAAATCGTGAATAAACTTCTCTAACCAAATTTATTGCTTCTACACATTTAATTAAAAGGATTATCCACAGTCCAAAATCATGAATAAAATTCCTTTAATAAGCTTTCATATCTAACTTATCAAAATAAGTTGATTTCAGATTTATAAAACAATGTTTATAAATTCACGGTTTTATTCTATAAAAACTTCCATTTATAAAATTCCTTTATCAACCAATTCCATTTATCTCATTTATATTTCAAAATCTAATTATAAGTTAATTTACTTATAATTCTTCTTATTTACAAATTCATTCTTTTTATAACTTAATCAATTTATAAATCATCTTATTTACTTATAAGATTCAATTTATAACTTCATTTTAACACTTATAAAACTCGTTTATAATCCCATTTCTTTTTATTTATAAAATATCAATTTTATAAATCTTATATATAAACCATTTATAATAAATTCAAAATTCTCAATTTAAATTATTTTACAAAATATTTAACTTCATCTTTTAAAAATCATATTTTGATTCCATTTAAATAAACTTCTTCTTTTAATAATTTACAAATCATTATTAAAAACTTATATAACTTCAAAAATCACTTAAAATCCATTTTAACATGACATCATCATTTTAATATTTTAAAAATTCCAAAATATGGCCCAATGCTACAAAAATGCTAATAAGGTGATTCACATCAATCACGGCATCCAAACATCACATATCACAGGATAACAGCATATATCATAATATCTGTAAATAAAAATCAACACTGGTGAGGAATCCAGTTTGATCCCTCCAACCTGTCGCCTGCAACAAATATACATATGAGAAAATATGTACAATGTCTGCATCGAGGCAGACGTGCGTACAAAAGGTTGTCTGCTTATACACGGGAATGTATATGGTCTCATCTGCTCCAATAGGCAGGAATATATCCAAACCAATCAGAGTGAATTGTACTCGCTTTGTTTGCAGTGGTCCTTGCAGCGTTTTATTTCGAATAAAATTAAACGCGCGTTTAATTTTACCCAAAATTTTCACTAGCTCCAATCAACTCCAAACCAGCTCCATCGCGTAGTGTTCATGAATATGAACCCAACGCAACTTGTTTCGTGCGATTTCGCCCTCGTGTGAACAAGTTACACAATTTTAAAGTTTACACGAATTAAATTATAAATAATTTACAATTCTTTTTATTTTTATTTTAAACCTTCTTTAATCTGAGCCGTTCGTTCGTATACATCAGATCATGGCTGCTATTTTCCTTCTTCCTTCATCGCTTCAACCCGTTCGAAGATACCCATCGCCGCCATCATCATCAAATTGCCGCACCTCCCATGACCACTTGAACGTCGATCAGACGCTGCCATTCGAAGCGCCTCACCACGCTGCACCATCGCCCAAAGCCCGGCCGAGCTCGGCCACCTCCTCCTCCACGAATCACCCTCCAAACATGACGCCTTCACAAGCCATTTCCTTCTCGATCGTTGCACCATAGTTGATCTCGACAGTATGGATTGAAAGATCTAAACTAGCTCTACAATGTTGTAGTTGAATGTTTTTCCAAATTCTCGATGGATTGAGAGATTTTGAGGGGGAAAGGATCGAACGTTCTTGGCCATTGAATTTTTAGTGGCGGCCAGACCTAGGCTTCTAGGGTTTTGGCAAATAACGTCCTTATATAGACAATTTCAAAACACTATTCATCGCCAAAATTTTCCAAACTCCAATCGAAACGCTCCGCCTGGCGTTTATAAAGTTTTACCCTTATTCCGAACACAATGGAATATATATCGGGAGCCAATTCCATCGTATTTGGAAGATAGGTTTTCGAATCGAATTATTTTAATTAAAATTTACTTAAATAAATTTCTACGCATTTTAGTTTCGCACGACCAAACCGTAAGTCCGATTGACACGAAATTTGAAATCCCACAATAATATAACATTACGGATCCAATGAAACTAGTTTCGTCGAAATATGAGACAGTGTCAAAAATAACTATTTTTACACGTTAATTAAATATTAAAATTTCCATTTGTATAAATTAACTTTAAATTCAATTTTAAAAGTTCCCTAACTCCATTCTA
Source organism: Allium fistulosum (assembly GCA_030737815.1). NCBI lineage: Eukaryota > Viridiplantae > Streptophyta > Magnoliopsida > Asparagales > Amaryllidaceae > Allium > Allium fistulosum. Next base: position 517,317,208 of record CM060906.1, on the reverse strand, counting down.
ATTCAAATAGAATTTAATACAAATTTATAAATCATTTTAATCCACATTAAATTCAAAATCAAATTATTTCTGCAATTTCAAATATTAAATTAACAATTTAATTATACAATTAAATCAAGATATTTAAAATATAAGTTATTCAATTTGTAAAATTAACTTTTGAATATTTAAAATCAATTAAATATCCAAATTTTGAATGACTGAAATTCTGGGTCGTTACATTCTCCCCTACTTAAAAGAATTTCGTCCTCGAAATTACTAAGTAAGAAAAGCCACAAAATCCATTTACCTTTCAAAAATAATCCGTTCAAACTAGATGTCCAATATTATTTAAACCTTTTAGCTCTTCCAAAATCCATTAGCTTAACTTCTTACGAAAACTTTTCTAAGTTTTCAAATCCATTCATAGTTATCTTTTCAAAACCAACTAATATCGTTTAACTTTTAGCTCAAAATCAAAATTATAGTTATCAAAAATTTTTTTTTCCAATTTTCTTAAAAATTTCTCTGACGCCTTAAATTTTCAAAATTTTTTGCCATAGCCTCATTTGCCCGGTTCGATCCGGAAAAATATCATAATATATATATATATATATATATCACAAGTATACATCTCATATTCGTTGATGAGGCATCCCGTAGGGAAAAAAATATAAAAGTACGATATGTAATCCGAGATATGTACCTTTATATTATTAGCGAGCATATACGACTAATATAATGCGAAAGCGAGCTCCAAATGCGAAGCATACACCATCCACGCCTACTAAATACTCAACAAACAAATGAGAAACATGTACATAGAAAGTAGTATCAATATACAACATATACCAATACAACTACTATATATGCCAATATAGCAAATGCAATCAAAAGCAACAAATCCAACCATCAAACAACTATCATCCAACTAACCAATATCTATCCAATAAATGCATAGCCAAATCAATATACATTCATTTCGCATTAATATTCATTGAATTGGTTTTCAATTTATTCACATTTGATTCATTAACATTGGATTTTTACTAACATTCATTTATTCATATTAAATTTGTTTACATTCACTAATTTACATTCAAGTTTGTTCCCTTCCAAATTAAATCAAATTCAATTCTATTTAGATTCACTTACTACCAATTTGAATTCAATTATTTAGCTTTCAGTTTCATTAAGTCAATGTCATTAACATCTAATGAATTCTATACAACCAACTAACATCCATCTAACAACCAATGCATATCCAAATGACCAAATTTATTTAATTTACACTCAAACATTCATATTTACTTTGTTTACACATTCAATTTGTTTTAACACTTTTTTATTCTGAATGGTTTATATTCAATATTCATATTCTTTGCTAATACTCAATTTAGATTCAAATTATGTTGAATCACATTTCATTTCATTAATTCACTTTATTAATTCATGTTAATATCAAATTCAACTTCATTCAACATCACTTAAGTTATGTTTCATTTCATTCTCACTTACATTTACTTCCACTATACAACTTAAGTTCACTACTAATTTAATTCAAATTCTATTTTATTTAACTCATTTCATTAGCTCATATCTTTTTATTTACTTGAGTTAAATTTCATTTTCAAAGATCATTTTATTTAACTTAACTTAGATTTTATTTCTAAGGTCATTTTGTTTAACTTTTACTTAAGTCAAATTTCATATCACTATTCAAATTCAGATTTGTTTTGCTTAACAAAATTGTTTAACCATTTTAACATTTGGTTTAACTTACATTTTCCCATTCTATAAGTTATATAACTTTTTTATTTAAACTTCCAAATTCATATTATATGATCACTTCACCTCTTAAGTTTAATTTCCATTTCAACAACTTATCTAATCCAATTCAAATTCAATTCAATTTATTTAACTTCCCCTAAGTTAAACTTCAATTTGGATAATTTACTTACTTACTCAATTCAATTTAACCTTACTTACGTTAAATTTTAATTTATATCTCAATTTCACACTTAAATTTTTGAAATTTCCTTTTCTTATTTATACTAATTCCAATTATAAGTTCAAAGCTTATTTCTCTTATATTTATCAATTTCAAACTAGGTTTTAAATTCAAATTCGTTTATCATAACAAAACTTCAATTTCAATTTACTAATTAGTAGCAAATCCATTACACAGAAACTCGAAAATGATATTGATGATGCTGCAGTCATCACCCTTATTATTTTCCAGTAACAGTAGTGAATTCAGTGCTTTATATTCTTTTGAAAATCCCTTTTCATATTTACAAATCTTTTACTTATATAATTTCACTATTTTACTTTACTTATATAAGATTCATTCCAAATTTACTTATCTTATTTATTTTTATAATAATATAATCTCTTCAAACTTTGAAAAACAACTGTCAAAATCAACGAGATTTCATAATTTTTATTTACAACTCATATTTATAAATATACTCATGTAGTTTCATTTCTTATATATAAGATTATTTCACAATTGTAAATCATAATAATTATAATTCCATACTATATAATTCATTTGCTTATATAATTTATTCTTTTACAATTGTTGCTTCTATTTAGATTATTCAAACAGCTTTTATTAACTTATATTTTTTTTCAAACAACCAAACAATCAATTTATATACACTATAATAATTTCTAAAAAATTGTTTCCTTTATATATAAAATAAAATCAAGGTAAAATTATTTCATTTACCCAATTTAAAAACAATACTATGTCGACTTGCCTCGCTTAAGTGTTTAGAAATCCCTATCGATAACATGGCGTCCCACATACCGACCAGAATTCATAAACAACTCAACTGATAAGTAAACACAATATAAAACATTTTATATCACTAACAAATACGCGCTCATATATATAATAAACTCAAACTCAATCTAGGGTGCTACTGACCATATCTATATTGAGTACACATCAAAGCCAAGGAATATACTAAACCTAAGCTCTGATACCACGTGTGATGATCTAGGCTTTGCAACCATCGACAGTGGATAACCCACCGTAGCTCACATGGGTACCTCACGATTTGCTTTTACGGCCAGCCTCTCAACTGTAAGCCTAACTGGCAAACCAACCCCTCAATACTCGATCTCAGGGACATGTAGGGGTAAGAGTCATCCGTTCACTACCTAACAAGAAGCGAGAACCCCCTATCATGTACGAACATCACTAAGCAAATCCGATCCCAGTCTCTTCGCACCAACAACGCAAAAGCGTTTCTCAACCTCACACAGAAACTAAGTCTCCTTGACTTATCACGTCTCCAACTTTCAACTTTCTATCCTTCGGCCAAGAAGGAAGCTTGATAGATTGTAGTAATACTCCGCACTACGCAAATCAACATTCTCAACACAAACGATAATCAAGCCTACACAGATGGCTACGTACTAAGTGTAGGACTAATTAGTTCCCACATCAAGTCGAGGAACTAAAATGGCCAAAATTTGATAGTCGGTTATTTAACTATCAAAGCAACAAACAAATATTTAACACCATATGCAATCACTAGGCCCTTTTAATTAATCTTTCATTATTAAATCACTTTCCAAATATTCACTTCAAATTATCTTTAAAAAGATATATCCTCAAAACCATTTCAATATTTCACTATTTGGAAAACATTTCCATATACTTACTTTAATAATAAGTAATTTACAATTTACCTTATTTTCAAACCATTCAAACTTCATTTTATAATATCACTTTCTAAAATTATCCATTTTATTTAAAGGATTATTCACTGTCCAAAATCGTGAATAAACTTCTCTAACCAAATTTATTGCTTCTACACATTTAATTAAAAGGATTATCCACTGTCGAAAATCGTGAATAAAATTCCTTTAATAAGCTTTCATATCTAACTTACCAAAGTAAGTTGATTTCGGACTTATAAAACAATGTTTATAAATTCACGGTTTTATTCTATAAAAACTTCCATTTATAAAATTCCTTTATCAACCAATTCCATTTATCTCATTTATATTTCAAAATCCAATTATAAGTTAATTTACTTATAATTCTTCTTATTTACAAATTCATTCTTTTTATAACTTAATCAATTTATAAATCATCTTATTTACTTATAAGATTCAATTTATAACTTCATTTTAACACTTATAAAACTCGTTTATAATCCCATTTCTTTTTATTTATAAAATATCAATTTTTAAAATCTTATATATAAACCATTTATAATAAATTCAAAATTCTCAATCTAAATTATTTTACAAAATAGTTAACTTCATATTTTAAAAATCATATTTTGATTCCATTTAAATAAACTTCTTCTTTTAATAATTTACAAATCATTATTAAAAACTTATATAACTTCAAAAATCACTTAAACAACCATTTTAATTTGACATCATCATTTTAATATTTTAAAAAATCCAAAATATGCCCCAATGCTACAAAAATGCTAATAAGGTGATTCACATCAATCACGACATCCAAACATCACATATCACAGGATAACATCATATATCACAATATCTGTAAATAAAAATCAACACTAGTGAGGAATCCAGTTTGATCCCTCCAACCTGTCACCTGCAACAAATATACATATGAGGTACAATGTCCGCTTCGAGGCAGACATGCGTACAAAAGGTCATCCGCTCATACACGGGAACGTATAAGATCTCATCTGCTCCAATAGGCAGGAATATATTCAAACCAATCAATATATATATATATATATATATATATATATATATATATATATATATATCATATATCATCCAAACAATCATCAATTAGCATAAATAAATTTATTCTCACTTATATAAAAATATAGGCGAGTCAGATAGAGTGAGTTGTACTCACTTTGTTTAAAGTGGTCGTTGTAGCGTTTTATTTCGAATAAAATTAAATGCGTGTTTAATTTTACCTAAAATTTTCACTAGCTCCAATCAACTCCAAACCAGCTCCATCGCATAGTGTTCGCGAATACGAACCCAACTCAACTTGTTTCATGCGATTTCGACCTCATATGAACAAGTTACACAATTTTAAAGTTTACACGAATTAAATTATAAATAATCTACAATTCTTTTTTATTTTTATTTTAAACCTTCTTATCTGGATCATTCGTTCGTATACATCAGATCATGGCCGCTATTTTCCTTCTTCTTTCATCGCTTCAACCCATTCGAAGAAACCCATCATCGCCATCATCATCAAATTGCCGCGCCTCCTATGACCACTTGAACGTCGATCAGACGCTGTCATTCGAAGCGTCTCACCACGCTACACCATCGCCCAAAGCCCGGTTGAGCTCAGCCACCTCCACCTCCACGAATCTCCCTCCAAACATGATGCCTTCACAAGTCATTTCCTTCTCGATCGTTGCACCATAGTTGATCTCGACCGTATGGATTGAAAGATCTAAACAAGCTCTACAATGTTGTAGTTGAACGTTTTTCCTAATTCTCGATGGATTGAGAGATTTTGAGGGGGAAAGAATCAAACGTTCTTGGCCATTGAATTTTTAGTGGCAGCTAGACCTAGGTTTCTAGGATTTTGGCAAATAATGTCCTTATATAGAAAATTTCAAAACACCATTCATCGCCAAAATTTTTCGAACTCCAATCGAAACATGTCGTTTGGCGTTTACAATGTTTTACCCCTATTCCGAACATAATGGAATATATATCGGGAGCCAATTCCATCGTATTTGGAAGATAGTTTTTCGAATCGAATTATTTTAATTAAAATTTACTTAAATAAATTTCTACGCGTTTTAGCTTCGCACGACCAAACCGTAAGTCTGATTGACACGAAATTTGAAATCCCACAATAATATAACATTACGGATCCAATGAAACTGGTTTCGTCGATATCTGAGACAGTGTCAAAATGACTATTTTTACACGTTAATTAAATATTAAAATTTCGAATTTGTATAAATTAACTTTTAATTCAATTTTAAATTTTCACTAACTCCATTCCAATTCAAATAGAATTTAATACAACTTTATAAATCATTTTAATTCACATTAAATTAAAAATCAAACTATTTCTACAATTTCAAATATTAAATTAACAATTTAATTATCCAATTAAATCAAGGTATTTAAAATATAAGTTATTCAACTTATAAAATTAACTTTTGAATATTTAAAATCAATTAAATATCCGAATTTCGAATGACTGAAATTCTGGGTCGTTACACTTTATTAATCCTTTCTGATCGTCTAGGTTCTGTATCAATACTGGTTGTAGTTTATTGTTACATCTGGTTCGTGATCAAACAACATTTCTTCTGTAGATGCCGTTACAACATTTCATTCATCATTGATTTCGACAGTTTCAGCATGATCTTCTCCTGGTATTTCAACAGCTTCAACATGATCTCCCCTTGTCATTTGACCCTCTCCATCAATATCCTGGTCTTATTCAATTTATTGTTCATTGCCAGCTATATCACCCACACTAGTTATATGTTTGTTCAAGTTATTTGTCAGTTCCTCTAGCTCAAGAAATATATTCCCAATAACTGTAAACTTTCCTTCACCGTCATTAGGTTTCTCCCCCTAAAGGGAAGATCCTATCAAATATGGTTTTAATTCTCAAAATGAAACATCTAAGGAGATATACATTTTTCCTTCCATAGGATCATAGCATCGATAACCCTTTTGAAAATCAGCATATCCAAGAAACACAAACTTTCGAGCATAATGGTCTAATTTTCCTCGTTGGTATTTTTTTGGAAGAAGGTACTTTATTAACAAATAAGAAATTCATATACTTTCATAATATGCCTCGTTAAAACCTTGCAACTCCCCTAACCTAAATGGGTGTCTTGCAAAGGAAAAAGAGTACATATTATGTCCATATATTAACATTACAACAGAGTATAGCCTAATCCCAAGTTGTCAAATGGATGGAGGAGTAAAACAAAGTATCAATGCACTCAAAACCATCCATACGATCAACTTGAGGCTATAAACTAAAGAGAAATACAAGAAAAACGAGACCAAAATAAAAAATAGAAGAAAACAAAACAAGTCTAGACACGTGGCCATAGGAGAAACGATAAAACAACAATAAAAAATTCACCGAAGTGAAAAGCCATCTCTCTGCAGACTTCTGGAAGAGGGAGACTTCAATCGAACTTTACCAAAGCCAGATCTAAAAAACAAAACTTCTCTCGCAGCAAGAAAATGGCGGACAAAAGCAGCGATCTACAGGGAAAAGCACAAAATTGCTCAGCTACAACTAGAGAAAACAAATGCGGATTCAAGGAGGATGAAGCTCCAGACTTGGATCCATCACAATGTCAAAGTTCTCTAAGATAAGTTTAAGATCTAAACTCAATTTCTTTGTGTTCAATTTTTTGTGAATTAAGTTTTTGCAGTCTTGAATAGTGAGTGTAGTTCTGATATGAGTAGGCATTTCGATTCCTTTGAACACCCTTGAATTTCTCTCACTCCAGATATTCCAAATAAAATCGTTAAAAGCAACATTTTTAAGGTGCTTGAATATTGGGTTATCTAACTGATTTTGACAAAATATCTCCAGTATTTGGTTGAATTCTGTATCATTACTGATATTAATTTTAAGCTTCTACATGATTACTTGGAGCACTTGCTTAGAATACGAACAATTAAAGAATAAGTGGTCTCTGTCTTCTCTTTGGTTTGACATAGCACACATGTTTGGTCTATAGTATTATTCCATCTGCTAACTCTGTCTTTGGTGCTCAGTTTGTTTAATTTGGCCAACAATGAACATGGACATTTTAGGAGCACAACTGGAATCCCAAATAACACTGGTCCAATTGTATTCTGTATATTTATTTCTGATATGATTCCAAGATGAGGAAAAACTAAAATGACTAGACTTGTTTGGAATCCAAAACCAGAAATCCTTATGCACCTGATTGTGTATTTTGATAGAATGCACAGAATTGAGTATACGAGCAGGAACATAATCATGATGATCCTTCCAGTTATTGTCTAATATAAGAACAGAGACCATTTTGTTAGTACCACCATTAATATACATTGAGTTCCACCTAAATTTATCAACCAAAGAATACCCATTAATCCATGGATCCTGCCATATATTTGTACTTTCACCATTAGCTAGTTTCCTGTCTATAGCACCTTTACACCATTGCCTTGCTTTGAGCAGTAGTTTCCAAGTATAAGAGACATTATTATTTGTGTCTGCAGTCCAAAAATTATTGTCCTTGCAGTATTTGTTGCGCATCCATTTTGACCATAAAGTTTCCCCATGGATGAATTTCCAGACTAATTTAACTGCCATGGCTTTAACAGTTTCTTCAATTTTTCTTATTTTCGGTCCTCCCTCATTTTTTGTTTTATATACATCTTCCCAACACATTTTATGGGCTTTAGATTTCCAAATGAAATTGGCACATACAGAATTAATTCTATTAATGATTGCCACAGGATATTGTGTGAATTGCGCCCAAAATTGAATCATAGGATGAATAATTGTTTTCACTAGCTCAACTCTACCACTTATGTTCAAAAGTTTGCTTTTCCAGTGATTAATTTTTTTATTTATTTTGCCTATAAGATACCCAAAATATCTTGATTTCAGTTTATTATTAGATAGAGGGATACCCAAATAAATCGCCGGAAGATTTCCTATTTGGATATTTAAAGTATTCGCAATTAGCTGCTTGTTTGTTGCACCTTTGATAAAAAAACAGAGTAGACTTGTTTTCATTTAAGTCAAGGCCAACCAAAGTTTTCAAAATCTGGAATATTTTCATTATGCTTAGTGCATTATTATTTGTAGCTGTGGCTATAATTAAAATATCGTCCGCATACAACAAGTGGGTGATCATGAGCTCAATGTTATAAATAGGGGTAATGTTACCTTTCAAGAACTCCATATAAATCTTGATAGTAAGAAACTCCATAGCAGTAGAGAATAAGTACGGCGAGAGAGGGTCTCCTTGTCTTAATCCCCTTGAACTCTCAATAAAACCAACAGGTGAACCATCAATTAACACCGAGAAGGTAGGAGTAGATATGCATTCATAAATGAGATTAGCGAATGATATAGGACACCCCATGGAAATCGGCATATGATGAATAAATTCTCTACTTATTTTATCATAGGCCTTATGCAAGTCAATTTTCAGGCAGAAATTGTTCGATTTTTTCCTATAAAATCCTCTAACCATTTCATAAGCAATAAAGAATTTTATGAAATAATTCTCCCTAGGATGAAAGCGTTTTGGTTATAAGAAATAAGGTCATTCATATAGGGTTTTAGTCGGTTGCATAGAAGATTGGCTAAAATCTTATAAATGACATTGCAAAGGGAGATTGGCCTAAAATCAGGCAATTCATTAGCCTCGGGTTTTTTTGGGATTAGACAAATAAATGTGTGATTGATTTCTCTAAAAAAATTACCCGATAGAAGAATGTCATTCATAGCATTCCAAATGTCATTTTTCATGAGTTCCCAGTGTATTTTATAGAACTTCGAATTTATACCATCTGGACCCGGGGAACTGTTATCATTAATTTGAAAAATGGCTTCTTTTATTTCCTCTAACTGGAAAGGTTTGCATAAATTGTTTCTTGCATTTTCGGGGAGGATTTTCTTACGAGTGATGCCTTGGAATTGAATTGCAGTCTGCGCTGAAGAGAACGAATCTGAGAAATATACAACTGCTTTTTTTGCCAAATATTCTGATGCTAAAATCCATGATCCATCAGAGTTAAGAATAAAATTATTCTTTCGAGTAGGCTTAGATACATTGACCCAGTTATAGAAATAATTAGTAGGCCTATCTCCTTTAGTCAACCAATTTAATTTCATTTGCTGTTCATTTTCAGTAGCGATTTTGCGCATAAAAGATTGTATCTGGTCTGTTTTAGAAGAATATAGTTTGATCAAATCCTTATTTAAAGAATCAGTGACTAGATGATTGTAGATTTGATTTGTCTCTTCTTTACATTGTTCAATCACTTTCTGGATGTTATCTTTGTTTTTCCTCCAGGTCTTCAGTGCGGCTTTTGCAGATTTCAGCCTGCACAGCAATGCATAAAAGGGGTTTCCTTGGAAATTTCTGGTCAGAGCATCTTGTAAGGAACTATGATATCCAGATTGCATATGCCAAGAGTTGCTATACCTGAACGGTACTCTGCATTTCTTTTTATTATGCAAAATAATTTTGATATTGATTGTAGAATGATCACTAATAGAATGATTTCCAAAATGAACACCAAACTGCGAAAACACATTCATCCATAGGTTATTAACAAACACTCTATCTATCTTACTATGAATCGAAAATTTTGGACCTCCTCGCCAAGTGAAATAATTTCCGGTAAAGTCCGGTTCCGTAAGATTAGATGAAGAAATACAGTCAATAAAATCCTGATCACCCATAGAGTTATATATTCCATTATTTATTCTATCATAAGTGGATAAAATAGAATTAAAATTGCCTACCACTATCCACAAGAGGTTAAACTTTTTGATTGCTCAACAATATATATTTCCATAAGTCCATACGCTTCGTCTCTTTATTGGATGCATAAACCATCGTACATAATATAGTTACACCATTAGCATTGTGAAGAATACAGGAAATGTATTGGTTGCTTGAATGAAGAATAATATTAGACCATTGTGAGGAGTTCCATAGAATAAAAATTCTACTTTTATTGTCATTGGTAATATTATGAGTATGCTTCCACTTGTTATTGATTTTGTTCATGAATCTATCAATATTTTTTGTCAATAGTTTATTTTCAAGAATACCGCAAAATGATAGACTTTTATTATTTAATGGATTAGATGTATCGGCTATTTGTATATCCATGTACAAGGATATTTTCTAAATTAACTTATTTGTTAGCGTATTAGTAGTCGTTTCCAGAGAGAACGACCAAACATTCTGAGACTTTCCTTGTGTAATATTTTCCATGTTGTTATTGCTGTTTAAAGTATGTTTGTTGCTGACTGAAACCATATGTTCCTGTGATGCATTTTGAGATTGAATGATTATATTAACTGGGTTAATTGTCGTTTCATCCAATTTATTCTCTTGTCCATCATTTTCATCAATAATCATTTCGTTACCTTCTCGAGACTGATCTTGGTGGGTGACTTTCGGTCTCCATACTTTAGTGAACTGACAGTGGGTTTCAGAATGACCAAAACTAGAACAATTAGAGCAAGTAATAGGTTTCCATTCATAAGTTATCTCTTGCGAAATAATTTCATCTTTTTTCGAGATAATAGGAATCTTGTTAGGAAATTCAAAAGAATTATTAATCTCGATTAAAACTCTAGCATAAGCAATTTTTATAACGCCTTCAGTGAATTTATCCAATTTGATAGGAGTACCAAGAACCGATGCAATACTACTTATTCCCTCTCCAGTCCAATAATCAAGCGGTAAATTAGGAAAACGAACCCAAATCAGAATAGAATTGAGAAGTTCCTTGTTAAGTTGCATTCCAAGAGACCATCTCTTCATCATCATCAATTTTTTATTATAGTAGTAGGGTCCACCTTCTAGGATTCTATCACAATCTTTTTTGTTATTAAATTTAATAACATAAAATCCATTATCTTTAGAGAAAATAGAGAAATCCTCTTCTGGCTTACATACTCTAATAATATAGTCTCTAAAGTACGGATAATATGGTTTAAGGCCTACTACGTATATCACAATGGTATTATCCCACTGTCTTTTTGCATCTTGAACAACTTCAATAGACATTTTTTCGCATTGCATTGAGTTAAATTCTCGTGGTTGATAGAACTTTAAGGGAATAGATACTGGTATATTATTACCCTTGACTACTTCGTTCCACGCCCTGCTAGACGAAGTAGAAAACTTCCATTTGTTCAACACAGGATTATTGCCATTATGAGCAGATTGAGCGGAAATATTGGTTTTGTGAGTAAGGTTCGAATTTCCTTTTAAGTTCGTAGAGGTACTTGATTTTTGATTTTGGAAATAGGTAAGTCCAGGTTTTGGTGATATAGAATGATGCACTGGCTTTGACTGGCGCTTCCATTTCTTGGATCTAACTTGGATGAAACCGTCTTCGTTCATCATAGGGTCAGTCGGAGAAGGGTGTCGTGAGGGAAGTTGTGCGGTGTGAATCCCGAAGGAGTGTCTAAGAACACGGGAGGAGGATCTTCAGGTGGCGGTGATGGGTGAGTAGCTTGCGATGGGGAAGACATGCTGAGGACGACGAGCTATGAAGCCCTAGAGCGAGCAGAGAGATCTATGGGAGGCGGTTACCGAAAAGAGAGTGGCGGCTTTCAGAGGAAACCCTATTTTTTTTACCGTATTAATTTTTCATCATTGATATTTAGATATTTGAACAAAGACAACACACCCAAACACATGTGGTTCTAAGTTTGGCATTACAGGGATGGTGATAAGGCGATAAAGTCTTTTGAATGGAGTCTGAAACTCAATTACCCTAGATGGTTTAAGGTTTATCAAGTATGCGGTGAATTTTAATGCTTCTCCCCAACAATTAAATGGTATATTCATACCAAAAAGAGATGCACGAACAACTTCTAATAATTGTCTGTTCATTCGTTCAGCTAACCTATTCTGTTGTGGGTATATACATTAGAGGTTTGATGCCGAATGCCATTATTTGTCATACATTCTGACATGTCATTACTAGTAAATTCCCCGCCATTGTCAGATTGATACACTTATATCTTTCTTTGGAATTGATTTAAAACCATCTAATTTTTTTTAAATACTTCAAACACTTCACTTTTATGAGTAATGAAAGATATCCATATCATACGAGTACATTCGTCAATAAATGTCATAAAATAACGAGCTCCAGATAATGAAGGAATGCGTGCAGGACCCCAAACATCAGAGTGAATAATACTAAAAGGTTTTGTACTTTTGTTACAACTTGGAGAGTACGTAATACGATGACCTTTAGCAAGTTCACAAATATTGCACTTAAAATCTGAAATATTACATCTACCAAATAATGCAGAATTTAATTTTTTAAGATATCCAAAAGAGAGATGACCAAGTCGACGATGCCATAACCAAACCTTAGCTATTTCTTCTTCAATTCTTCCAACTTTATTTTCTTGATAAATTTTTTGCTCTTCGTTATTAGTCAGGTCTAAATAGTAGAGATTGTTTCTTCTAACACCATAACCAAGAAACTTCAGAGTCACTATGTCCTGAAAAATGCAGAATTGAGGTCAAAATGTCATAGTACATGTGAGTACAACAGTGATTCTACCAACAGACTGTATATTGTATTCTAAGTCAGGGACAATAAGAATAGAATTTAATGTCAAGTTATCAAATACATCAATAAAGCCTTCTCCAATTATAGGAGAGGAACCACCATTTGTTATGTATATAGAGCTTCTGGTTGAAGGTGTAATGGATGATAATATGCTAGAGTTGTTTACCACATGATCAGATGCAGCGATATCAATTAACCAAGCATTATTTAATGAATTTATAGATGACACACAACCCGTAGTTTTCATACCTGACTGGACAATATTCACTGAATGAGAATTTTTAGCAGCATCCTTCTTTGCATTCAAGTTCTTCTTTGCATTCATTATGAGATTAGAGATTTATTTGGATTAAGGTTCAAGATTCATAATGGAGTTTGATTAGATTCAAATTTTGGACCTCCTCCTTTTGTAGCATTATAAAATTCTTGGAAGAAAAGGAACATAATTTTGTGTATACAGAAAGCCTATATTTTTAAGATCCTATTTCCTGGAAATGCAGATTTCTTCATAATTGTAGATATTCTGTATTTATCCCCTCTATATAAATACATATTTCTTCATCATTGCAGGTATTCTGTGTTTGTATTTCGATATAAATGCAGATTTCATCATAATTGCATATATTCTGTATTTATCCTTTCTATATTTAACAAGGTTTACCTCTATATCTAACTAATAAAATGCAAGTATGCCTTGATGAGAGAGAAGTCAAACTAAAAATTTCTCTTCTCATGTTTTGTAATAGTTGTAATGTCTGGATTAGCTAAGGGGTCTTGCTCCCTATATCTTGTTCCATTTGGTCTTTCTCCCATGAGAATTCACCCAATGTTCTTCTTATAACATGTCGATATAAAAAGAATACTTTTTAAGTTACATTAAAGAATGTGAAGTTTGCAAACTAATGATTTCCCCATTATATCATGTTCTCCAGTGATAATTATTATCTTTGAGTTGCTACGTATGAATCTTAAGTTCTTAACTATGCATCTAACGAATATACTATGGTTCTACCCATAGAAAAATAAGGTAACTTAGTGCATGCTAGTTGCATTACTTTATAAGTTCCCATTTCAATACCCTTAAGATAATCATTTTACATTGAAATAACCTGATAACAGGGCCAAGGTGCATACTATGTATGAAACACCTTTGTAAACCATTTTTGATTCAAGCTTCAGCCTCATCATCCGAGATTCTTCATCATCCTATTGGACCTGATGATACATGAATCATTCATATTTGGTGCACATTCTAAATTAAATTTTTATTGACTCAAAAACTAAATTGCTTTCTTTTCATGTTTTATTATAATTCATAAAAGAGAATTATTTGACTATATGATAAATGTTTTGTTGATTCATCTCAATAAGATAATTTCAATTTTTGAAATTTAATGGGTTAATTTTTTTTCATTTATTTGTCCTTGAACATATTATTGAGGTTCAGCCAAACTAATATCACCAGAACACAACATATTATTGTGTTGTTTTGATTTATAGGTCTAGAAAAGTGATCATAATGCGCAGGTAGTTTTATAATATGTTAATAGTTTGTACAAATATATATACATATATATTACTATTAAAATTTATATATAACTATCACGGTCAAGAAAACACATAGTAGTTTATTATTGTCATTTATTGAAAAAGTATATGCTTGCTTATTTTCTAAACAATATACTAAATATGAGTGTGTCTCTGTATTATATGTATGTATAAGTCATTTTAATTGCAAGCACCTAATTTTATTATGAATGAAAGAAAGTTGAGTAGCATGTAGCTCCAGTTGTACTATAACAGTAGGCAAATTTTATACCTACTAAGATCTATTCAATTCGTGTTTTCCCTCAATAATTTATAACCTATGTCATGATCAATGTGTAGCATATAGGTTTTGGGTTTTATAAATATTTTAATTATATTCTTTTTTTGTGCGTCATCATCTTCTAATTTAATTTTCATTTGGAAGCAAGTGCATGATCTTTATAAGCGCATATTCAGATAAAAGTACATTCTTAGTCATAAATACTTTTACCCAAGGCCCGCGGTGACAAAACCATCACCATGTGTTCATGGCTCAAGATCTATTTTTAGTAAATGATATTCATGTTATATTACAAGTCCAATCATTTATCTCCCACATTGTCATGACTAGAACAACTATGAGTGTAAATAATGCGGTCTTCCGGCTATGAATGCAGTTTCTACAATGGTGTCTGTAAGTTATTTACTGAGAACATGCTCTAATACATTTATTCTTAGAAAAACCCATTAACATGTACTATGTTTATACATGAAGATCTTCATTCAAAGATTCTTAGTACACCTGATGGGCATATAAAGGACGTTGAGTCTTCTGAGGTACTAAATGTAAGTTTTTGCTTTTTGGATATTGTATTTGCTAATAAATGAAAATAGTTAATCTCTTTAGTGATAACGTTTAAAACATATGGAGAAGCTAGAGTTGGTTTTGAATCTAGGTAAATAATATTTATTTTATTTATATATATATGTTAAGTATTATGTACATTAGAAGATAAATATGTTGATATGTTATTGTATGAAAGATTATTTATTTTCTTGGCTTTTGGTACAATCTATCTATTACTTATATTGGAAAGGAGAAACCACAATCTGCCTGATACCTAGATTTTCTAGGTGGCACCAAACTTTCGTATCCAACTATTGCTTGGGTACCTTTTACCGTGTGATTAGTTAAACAATCGTCTGCCTTCCTCCTCCTTTTAAAAACAGTTATTACAATTACAGCTAATAAACCATCTGCTTCCTCTGGGAAAAAATTCTATCTAATAATTCGATTACACATTTAGTATTCGTCTCCTTAAATCTGCTTTTCGATCTGCTTTCCATCGTCGTCGTTCACGTAAGTTTCATAATTCTCTAATTTTTTCTATTCTGCTGCTTCTTCCTATTTATTTACTTTATGTTTTCTGGTTGTATAATTTTTTTGAACGTGAAATACTAATGCGCATTGTTTACAATATGGTAGTTGTTATAAAAATTCATACTTATCTCTATCTTTTCTTAATCATAACAATCCGTAGTTCTCCAGCATGAATATTGTTTGTGCCAAAATTGAGCACAACACTCTTCGGATGTAATTGAAGAGATTAGAGTGAAGAAATTAAATGGAAAAATGGCTAATCTAACAATCACACCAAGAAAAGTCAACAGTAATAGAAGAAGACAAGAATTTATAGCGGTTCGGCGTTGTAGCCTACGTCCACTTTGAATAGTTTGTTGTTTATTGATGATTATCAACTGAGTTACAACAGTATAAATCACTAGCACTCAAGTTACAATGGAGTTTCAGTAGAGTAACGGCGTAGAAGCTTCAAAATTCCTTTTTTAGTCGGCGTAGGGGTGCTATTTATAGGAGTAGATCTGGAAATATTTGCCCCAAAACCCAGAATACCTCTTCTCACACGTAGGTGGGCCCACTAGATCGATCTGGGGTTGTTTGGGATCGATCACTGATCAATCCATGTGCACTTCGTATCGATCAAGGAATGGCCAAATGGAGCCGTGATCGATCATGGACATTCTTGAGTAAATAAGAAAGCTTCTGTGAAAATTTCATGGTATTTGGACTTGTAGTTTTTGAGTAATGATTGATCCAAGATTGGATTTCCAGTTTAACCGAAGGCTTCGTATCGATGCTTGCGTATCGATGGATTTTGTATCAATGACGTGGAGCGAGAGTTCAGTGGAAATCCGTGTTTCATGCCTAAACACCATTTCCTTTGGTTCGACTGTTTCCTTCGTATCCATCCAACGTTATGTTCTTCGTATCGATGCTTGCATGTGGTTTTATATCGATGCTTGGCTCTTTGCTTCGTATTAATTGATTAACTGATCGATACGAAATGTGCAGAAGTGTGATCCATACGAAATGATAGCTGTAGAACAAATGAACCATGATCGATCCGAGAGGCGCTATTTCTTTATGGATGCGAAGTGGATGTATGCTGAGTGATGGACTTGTGCTCATTTCATATTAATCCTTATGGATACGAAATGATGGGTTTTGATGGATGGATACGAAGTTGATGTGCTCTACGTGGATCTTGATCGATCCATAATTTGCATACGAACTCCGATTGATCTAAAATTTAGAATGTCACCTTTTATAGCTTTGCTTGTTATACCATGCTAATTATAGCTCGATCTGAACTTGGACCAAGTTTGCCTGTACCCATTGTGAACCTGTAGACAACCGATCTTCGGGACGGGTTGTCTTCAGTCTCTACTCAAGTCCTTGGTGTCAGGGCCTTGCCAAAAGGCGGGATAACATTTTCCCCCCAAAGTACGTCCTGTGTGAACATGATGTGCTTTGAAAAGCTACGATCTTTATTCTGAAAAAGTATATCCGATTCGTTGAACAGTTGTTGTCTTTTCATCAAGAGATGTAACCTTTGATTAATTTCCAGTAGTATAAATGTCGAGTTGTAGACTGCCAATGATCATGCAGTTTTATGTTGTAACTGAAGGTCGAGTGCTAGCAATTTTTTGTTTATCATTCTGGACGTCACCATGCAAGCATCAAATTCCTGTTAACTTTGAAAATTGAATGTTAATATAGCATACATGCACGTATATTAACCTGACCCCCGTTCATGTTTGCACGTTCACGGGTCATTGTCAAGTTCTCTCTTTTTTTTCTTTTTTTTGTCGAGTTTCATATCGATCCTCTCCTAAATCGATGTGAAATTCGAGTTGTAACAATAATTGATGATCGTTTTAATTCATTCCTTCGTATCGATCCTCTCCTGGATCGATCTGGGATGTATGAAGACAAGCTTCGTATCGATAGTTATCGATACAAGATAGACTGATTACGATGTGCTGCGTATCGATCGATACAACATATTAGTTCTGGGATTGATGGATACGAAAGTGATGTTTCATATCGATGGGGTTGATCGGTCCAGACATAATCAAGCAGTGATCTTCGTATCGATGGATACGGACTAGTGGTCTTCGGATCGATTCATGTTGATGGATACGGAAGCCAATCATTGTATCGATGGATGTTGACCGTTTCCCTCGGTTTAATGACTGGGATACGAAACGTTTCTTTGGTGGATATGAAAGTATATATATAGTTTCTGGACTTAGAGAAATTTTTCACTTGCTTTCGCTTTTTCTTCGTATCGATCTGAAAAGAAATAGAACAGTCAAAACCTTCGTCTCCAAACAATTAACCCATTAACCTTTGATCTAATTCTTCAAACTAGGTAATTAATCGACTGAAACCCTTTTTACAAAGATGAGATTCGAGTTTCACGGCACTTCGTCCAAGGTGATGGCCAACTCCAGCGTTGTTGATGCCGGAATGGGCTAGGGCGAGGTCGAGGGAGTAGTTAATGGCGTCTTGGAGAAGAAGAAGGAAGAGAACACTTGAGGGAGACGATGGAGTCACTGACCTCAAGTCTTGATCAAATGCGCATCGATGGAAGATGATGGAAGGCTGCCTCCATGATCGAGGGAGGGATTGTAGGAGTTCGTATTTATAAAGATTAATGGTTACAAAGCCGATTGTCTTGGATACAAAGAGTATCGATACACAGTTGATCGATACGAATGAGCATCGATACGAAGTGTATCGATACGAACAGGCTATCGGTCCAAGTTTTGTATCGATATGAACTCAGGCTTTAGGTGAACGATCCAATTCAAACTATGATGGATACGTAAGCCAATTGTCTTTTGCATACTTGAACACTTAACTCCGATGAGCTTTAGCCTTGCATACTTGGACTTTATTGAAAAACTGCATATATGACTACCTTTCAAAGCTCGTCGATGGAAATGTAACTTGACAAACATAATCAATTTTAACTTGGATCATTCTTCGAAGTCAGGATGGCATGGTTGAGACGGCCAGCGATGACGGTCACTCCGGTCGAATCTCGAAGTCTTGTCGCTTTATCATCTTTTAAACTTGTAGAAATTTAGAGTATTATGTAGCACTTCACTACGCAACACGATCACTCACTTTACACCGGGGGGAACACGGGTTTCTTGCCATCTAATAATGGTTTTTGCTGAGTTCAATAGCTATGGATCTCGGAAGTTCCAAGTAGCAGGAAGTGCAGAGTCCTCCACTTCCTAGAATAGAAATGCCAAACATCGCAGCTGACGTAGTAAGTCCTGCTCCGGATGAACTGTCGGGTGCAGTGTTGGTTCTAAATCCAGAGGACTCGGTCCATTCCAAGATTTCTGAAGATATGCTGGGCAGAATTTGTCTCAGACACGGTCTATCTTTGGAAGACGTTCTACTACCGAGGTCAGAAGACAGTGCGCACAATCCCCCGGAAGGGTTCACTACCTGTAATCTATTCATGTGCACGGCCGGAACATTGCCCTCGTTTAACCAATTCATTCGGGATGTGTTATTCTTCTTGAGGATCGCGCCTTCTCAATTGCACCTCAATGGATATGCTCTTCTCAATAGCTTATATATCATATTTATGGAGCATCTCCTTTGACCCTCGAACGTCGAGGAGATCAGATACTTATTTAATGTCAAGGGTCAGGGAGATAATCCCTCATTCACTTATCTAGAAGCGATCAGGAACTACCAAATCGTGGCAGGTGCTTGGAGTAAATTGAGCTACTTCAAGACTGAGTGGTTCTTCGTGAGATGCCCACTGGGGTTTGCTAGGCGATGGTTGGTCAGACGTAAGTGCTTTAACTTCTTCATCAATTAACTGGGTAATACAAATCAATGCTGAACTCATCACCGCATTTCTTTTACAGCTTCCATTCCACGGCCCGAAGGAGCATAGTTCAAGGAGATAGTGAGAATGCTTCAAGCGGTGCCCGCCGAACTTAGAGAAATAGATGAGGTTCTCTGTGATGATAACTTGATCGTCGTCGGGCTCATTGAAAGAGGCCAGAGTATTGGGCTAACATGGGTTCCTAGAGAGGTCCCAATAAGGCATAGTGGAAGATGGGCTCTTATTGTGCCCCCAGTCGAGGGAGCTCAGAGTGCACCTGGAGTTACAATCATCAAACTAGGCGATGACGAGAGTATAACAGCTAGACATGAGCCCGCGGTCGTGCCTCCGCAGGGCCTTCGATCATCAGAATCAAAGAGAAAGAGCAAAATTCTCGTTCACAAAGCCAAGGGGCATAAGACCGCTGTAATAACTCAGCCCGCTACGACTTCTACAGGTCCAGAGACCTCCTCTCCATAAACAGAAGGTTCATTGAGAGGATTGGCGGATGTTCCTATCCCAGATGACATATCTTCGTTCCAGGATCTTGGATTAGAGGAGCTCCACTCCCCATCACAAACTGGTGCATGCCTAACTTCTTTAGACATAGGGGAGCGAACTCCAACAAGCAAGGCTACCACAATCGGTCGGTTGGGTGGTTTGCACATGCATACACAGTTCACGGCACCACACAACTTCTAATCACATGCTCCTTAATTTCTGGAGATAACTAATTATACTCCTCTTTTTATTTTACAGACACGATGGTGAAGCAAGGGTCCATGCTCAGAAACCTCCGCTTTTCGCGCCATTCATCTTGATCGTGCTCCAAGTCACATCGCCGCGAGAGCGAGAGAGAATATGGTCGGGACTATTACTCTAGCCAAGAGCGCGAACGTCATGATAGGGAGAAAGAAAAGTCATATCAAAGCAGGCGCCGCTCTCGATCACGATCTCCACCATCAAAAGGACCTTCAAAACCATCCGGCTCCGGTAGGCCATCTTCTGAAACTACACATCAAATAGCGTCATTCCATATTCTAAGATCCGGCGATCAGCGTCGTAGAACTAAAACAGAAGCTCCGGTCGTCGCAAAACAAACCGCTATAGAGCACACAGGGGAGGGAGCCATCCTAATCGCTAAGTTGAAGAAAGACTTCTCGAATATTTGTTTCGATGGCTTTCATTTCCCTCTAACCTTGAAAACAATCCCAAATGACATAGAAAAACCGGTGCAAGATTACGTGCATGACGTGTACAACCAGTACCGGGAATGGGTTAAGATGGATAAAAGGGTTTTGGAAATATCTCTCAAGCGGGCTAAAACGATCGAGAAACTGGAGAGCAACCTTTCCCAAAAAGGCAGAATAAAAACGGCGCTCACCAACGAACTTGAATCTTCAAGGAAAACGAAGAAGGAGGCTGACCATAGAGCCGAAGAGGCTAGGCAGTCCATGGAAAACATGAGAAAGACTCACATAGACCTGGTGCAGGAGATGGGTCATCGTAACACTGTTATCATCCGGGAAAGAGATGAGGCGCGGAAAGAAGTTGAGGAGCTAAGGGAGAAGCTGATTGAGGCCCTTAAAGAGAAGGATGAAGCTAATAAAGTGGCCCAGGAGGCAAGTGAGACTGTAAGGCTCAGGGGAGAGAGGGATGCAGCGAATCTAAAGGCCGAGGAGGCCGATTCCAGGATTGCAAGGGAAGTTAAAGCGGTTGAGGCCAGGATGGAGAGCGAATTTGAAGATCTCCTGGTCACATACAATGTTAATGTCTTGAGAAATCGCAACTTAAACTAGCCCGGTGAAGATTATCCTTTCCAACTATATAAGGCCTGGAATCGCTTGCTTGAGGACGAGAAGGTGATCCGCAACACTGCAACCATCGACGAGTTCAAACTAGAAACTCAAGTGTTGATCGAAGATGAGCTTAAAGTCCTCCATGAGACAACCATCGCCCTTGAGAAAGAAAAATTGGCCGCCAAGTATCCAGAAGCTGGGGAAGGATCCGGGATTGAACATCATGAAGTCAGTTCTGAAGTGCCTCCAGCGTCCCTATCTGAGCCTACTTCTTCTATCGATCCTCCAGTTGTTCCGGAATATGATCCTGATAGGCCGCATCTCTTCCCGGTAATCAAGCGTGGCTCGAAAGGCACGCCAACTCAGCACAAGAGCCAACACGAGGAAGGTATTCCAGAAACTTATCCTATTCCTCAAAATGCAGGAGCACTATCAGATGATATTACTAATATATTCTCTTATCTTCATTCGATCTTAGATTCTGCACCGACCGACCCACCTACAACTCAAGAAATTCATTACGAGCAGGAGGCGCTTACAATAGAGGCTACAATCACGATGGTCACCACTTCGACTGGGGAGATGCACGATAGTAGCTGCATGCTTGAGGAACAATTGATGGAAGCACTCTTCAGCCATCAAAGTGATCCAAGTATCAAAGTGCCTTTCAATATTGATGAAGATGTAGTCATAACGGGTTCCTCATGTCCGACTAGCAGCGTTCCGATGGGTATACGTGCGGACCGGGCAGAGCAGATAATGGAGGAAATCAAGGTCGAGATTGAGCAAGCTGAGCAGGCTTGTAAAGCTGGAGATGGTATGGCGGGTCCCGGTTCGGTCCAGATACTTGTCGTTTCTCCGAGTGGCACTATCATCGAGACCAGCGCGCCTCCTTCCTCTAATATCAAGAGTGCCACCATTCTTCCAGTTCCGCACACAAAGGATATTCTGGTCCCTGTGAGTTCTCGGGAGGAGACTGCTTCAACTCCCCCGGCCGGAGACAAGCCAGCTAGAGCTGGCCAGGGAGGTAAAGGTTCAAAGAGGGTTCTAAGTGGCAGCTCGAGCGGGTCCACGCCGAAGAAAAGTAAGAAGGATAGAAAACCGAAGGCGTAGATTCGCAATTTTGCTTCCTTTCTTTCAAGATGGCTAGAATAAGCTTTTCTTTCGCTTTTTGTAGGCCATGTATAGACGCGGGCTTGGTCCCTGCTTATAGGAATTCTTTAAACAGATTTTCTACTTACTTTCTCAAAGAATAGTGGAAATAAAATTTCTTTTTGGTTTTCGGCATAACTCTGTGTTCATTTGTCTAAGTACTTTAGTACTCACATTTCCATTCAATG
The DNA here is from genome assembly GCA_030737815.1 of Allium fistulosum. Classification (NCBI taxonomy): domain Eukaryota; kingdom Viridiplantae; phylum Streptophyta; class Magnoliopsida; order Asparagales; family Amaryllidaceae; genus Allium; species Allium fistulosum. Next base: position 517,294,051 of record CM060906.1, on the reverse strand, counting down.
TACTTGTGAAGTTTTAGTCTTTGAGTCGAATTTGAATTCAGTCTTTAGACCCTGAAGTCATGGCTTCGGGTGGTAATCAAACGTCGAGTCGAGTCCCAATGTTGCGCTGTCTCGGTCAGCGACAGGTACTTGAGTTATGCCCCCAGTTCTGGGGAGAATTGAAGTAGTCAGTTGGTAATCGTCCTCCGCCTTCACTAAATTTAACTTGAATTGGTTGGAACAAAGTTAAAGTGACACGAGTTTGAGTGGTCGGATCACACTCGCTCGCTTGTTGATATTTGCATCCACATTCTGGGGATTAAACTTGTATGCTGGCAGTCTGTTACGCCTGCTTAATGTTTAGAATTACATCCACACTTCGGGGACATAAATTATTTTACGGGCGGTCGGTCACACCCCTTTTAATGTTTATACTCTAGTTCACACTCTGGGAATTTAGAGTCAGTTGATAGACAATTAATCACATCTGTTTAAGTATTAGGATTTTGTTCGCACTCTGGGAACAAGGAGTTGGTCAAGGTTGTGGATGGTCGGATCGCATCCGCCTTGATCCAAGCAAAGTCATAGATGGACGGATCCATCCTCCTCGAGCTTTGGAAATAAGCGAGGTCGTGGATGGACAGATCCATCCTCCTCGAGCCTGGATTGAGGCGAGGTCGTGGATGGATGGATCCATCCTCCTCGAGCCCGGATTGAGGCGAGGTCATGGATGGAAGGATCCATCCTCCTTGAGCCTAGATTTTGGATTTTGTACTTCAGCTTGCACTTTGGGAGCTGGAGTTCATTAGAGGATCATCGTGTTTCAATCCTTATTTTCTTTTATCGTTGCTTACCCTCGAGCTCGGGGTTTCACTTAGCGAGTGACCGGTCAGATCATGATCACTCCCTATTTGAATGAGTCCTACCGTAGGATGGGACTTAGCTCTTCGTACATCATGACGGTCGCACGATGCACTTCAAGAATCGCCTACCTACGGTTGTGTTAAGATGCTGAAATAATAAAGTGTGGAAAAGTTAGTTGCATTATTACAAGTTCAAATTCTAAAATTGCATAAACAAATTTCAAAAGAAAAGCAGACTAAATGAATAAAAGCCAGTTATATGTAATTGCGGTGAAGACTCTTGCTCTTTCATGCCCTTGGTAAAGTGAGACCATCAACAGTTAATAATTTGAATGTACCATCACCAAGTCTCCGCTCAATGACTTATAGTCCTTCCCACGTTGGTATCATGTGTGAAGGGAACGGATAAACTCATTTAAGTACAAGATCGCCAATTTCAAAGGTTCTGGGTCAGACCTTAGTATTGTATAATCAGGTGACTCGACTGCAATGTGCGGCTACCCTCAAATCAGCCTCTTTACGCTTCTCATCTAGTAAATCCAAAGATTCAGTGAGTAAGATGGCATTCATCTTTAGATTACAATAGGTCACATGGTGAGAAGGTACTTCTAGTTCAACTGGGATAACGACTTCAGAACCATAGAAAAGTGCAAACGGAGTATGGCCGGTCGAGGACTTGTGGGTAGTTCGATATGCCCATAAGGCCATGGGGAGCTCATCGACCCACTTACCTCCTGCCTTCTCCAGTCGTTTCTTCAAAATGGACTTGATAACTTTATTGACAGCTTCGACTTGTCCATTCGCTTGAGGGTGAGCCACTATTAAGAACTTCTTCTGGATGCAGTAGCGTTGACAAAAATCTTTGAACTCGACACTATCGAATTGGGCTCCGTTATCAGTTATAATCGTTCATGGGAGGTCAAAGCGACATATGATGTTGCGTACAACAAAGTTGATTACTTTCTTCGTTGTGATAGTAATAAGGGGCTCAGCTTCCGCCCATTTAGTAAAGTAGTCAACTGCAACGATGGCGTACTTCACACCACCTTTGGACAGGGGTAAAGACCCTATTATATCAATGACCCATGTGGCAAACGGCCATGGACTGACCATCTGAGTAATTTCTGTAGGTGAGGCTCTTGGAATTCTGGAATGTTTTGGGCACCTATCACATTTCTTGGCATAATCTGATGCGTCTTGATTTACGGTTGGCCAGTATTATTCGTATCTGAGTATCTTTCGCAAGGGCTTGTCCCTTGGTGTGGTCACCACACTCTCCCTCGTGCATATCATGTAACACTCGTTTGATCTCATCGTGGGTGATACACCGGAGTAAAGGAACAGAATATCCCCTCCTGTATAGGACTTCATTCTGGATAATAAATCGTGAAGCTTTTCGGAGAACCTGTCTTTTCTCGCTTCTGTGTTCGGGTAATGTTCTGTGCTCAAGGTAATTTCAGATCAGAGTCATCCACGACTCTCTCTTGGGTGTTGCCTCGTGCTTGCGGTCCATCTCCATCAGATCGATACTTGGGGCAGTAAGTGTCTCCATCGGGACAAGTCCCATCTATTGTGCTTCGCCAGTGCTAGCCAGTTTTGCTAAAGAATCAGCTTTCTGGTTTTGCTTTTGGGGTATTCAGTGGATAGCATAATAGTCGAACTGATTCAACACTTCTTGAACCCGAGTAAGGTAGGTAGTCAATCTCCGATCTCTGGCTTGATACTCCCCTCGAACCTGGCATACGACCAGTTGCAAATCGTAGTAAATTTCCATAGCAATTACTCCCAAGTCTCTGGCAAGCCTAAGTCCAGCAAGTAAAGCTTCATACTTGGCTTCATTGTTAGTTGCGTGGAAGTCAAACTTTAAAGCATGGCATATGGATCGACCTTCTGGGGTTTCAAGTACTATTCTGGCGCCCGAACAACGGTCGTTTGACGCACCATCAGTGTATAGCTTCCATGTACACTTGGGAGATTCACTGGCTTCGGGAAAATCCTCTAGTATGGTGAATTCAGCTATGAAGTCCGTCGGAACTTGTCCTTGAATAGCTCGCCTTGGTATATAAGTGATGTCAAATTGACTTAACTCGATGTTCCACTTAAGTAACCTACCGGCTCAGGTTGTGTTAAGATCTGCCGGAATGGTTGGTCGGCGTTGACAATGATCAGATGAGCCTGGAAATATGGATGGAGCTTTCTCGAGGCTATAACGAGACAATAAGCCATCCACCTTCGGGTAGTTTCTTTCTGCCCCTGTTAATCTTTTGCTGATATAATAGACCGGTCGTTGGATCCGATCCTCTTCTCGAATTAACACAGCACTAATTGCATTTACCAAAACCGCCAGATAGATATATAATCTCTCATGATCAACCGGCTTCGACAAGACAAAAGGTGTTTCTAGATGCTGAACTAGTGCTCGGAATGCACCCTCACACTCCTCTATACACTCGAAGTTTCATTTTCCTTTTCTGATCAAATCGAAAAAGGGAATGCACTTGTCCGTAGATCAGGAAATGAATCTTCTTAAGGTTGCCACCTTCCCATTGAGGCTTTGCACCTGCTTTATGGTTCCGGTAGTTTCAAGATTTCGAATCGCCCGGATTTTTTTAGGATTGGCTTCAATTCCTATGGCTTTGACGATGAACCCAAGGAATTTTCCTGACACAACTCCAAAATAACACTTCAACGGATTGAGCTTCATCTTGTACTGTCGAAGTATGTTAAACATTGTTTCTAAATCACTAACGTGGTTGATGAATAGTTGCGACTTCATGAGCATATCGTCCACGTACACCTCCATGGTCTTTCCGATCTGGTTGGCGAACATTCGTTTCACAAGCCTCTGATAAGTTGCTCCAGTGTTCTTGAGTCCAATTGGCATCACCTTGTAGCAATAAAGTCCCAGATCAGTGATGAAGCTGGTATGTTCCTGGTCCGTAAGGTTCATCGGGATTTGATTGTAACTGGAGTATGCGTCCATGAAGGATAAGAGCTCATGTCCAGCTATTGAATCCACCAGTTGATCAATTCTAGGAAGAGGAAAACTGTCTTTTGGGCATACTTTGTTCAGATCTAAGTAGTCCACACATGCTCGCCACTTTCCATTCGACTTTTTGACAAGCACTGGATTCGATACCCACTCCGGGTATAAAGCATCACGGTAAACCCATTAGTCTTGAGTTTATCCACTTCTTCCTTCAGGGCGGCAGATCTCTCTGGATCCATACCACGGCTTTTTTGTTTCACCAGGACGCGCCGCGGGTCGATATTTAATGCATGGCTCACGATGTTCGACGAGATCCCACACATGTCCGAATGAGTCCACGCAAACACATCGAGGTTTGCCCGGAGAAAATCAACCAATTCATGTCTCATCTGAGGGCCGAGTTGAGACCTAACCTTTGCCATTCTGGAATCGTCATCGTTGTTGATCGAAACATCGATCGTCAACTCTACCGGAGAAGCCTGGTAATCTTTGGCTTCCTCGTCATCATTATTGTCTCTGGGATCAAGGTCCTTAAGGAACTGGTTGTGGCGCTCGAGCCTAGGCCTAGGCGTTAGTTGTAAATTTTCTAAAAAACGGATGTAGAGAGATTCCTCTACGCCCTTTCCTTTCTCCTTCCGTCGCGCATCCCGCAGCTCTGCAACATAACAAGCATGCCCAGCCACCTGATCACCATGTACTACCACGACTCCATTATCAACAGGGAACTTCAAAGTTAAACACCAAGGGGCGATCGCTGCCCTGAAATCTACGAGGGCTGGTCGGCCCAAAAAAGCATTATAAGGGGAATGTATGTCCAACACAACAAACTGCAACGTCCAGACTCTCCGACGATCTCCAATACCCAACTCAATGGGTAACTCTACCATCCCAGCTAGTATGGTTGAACTTCCATTAAAGCCATGCATACGTGACTGGAACGGCTTCAAATCTTTCGCTTCCATCCTCATTTGGTCATAAGCACGCTTGAAAAGTATATTGGCAGAGCTTCCGTTGTCGACTAAGATCCTCTTCATTCAAGCAGGACCTATTTGGGCTGAAATAACCAATGGACCGATAGTGGGGGCCTCGACTCTGTGAGCATCACGATTTTTGAAAATGATGTCGTCTATCATCGTCCTCTGTTGTTGTGCCGGGGCCCCATCATCAGTATTACTACAATATTCGAAGTCCACATGCCTAATCGAACTGACACATGACTTCATTTCCTTCCAGCTCTGATCAGTCGGATGAGGACCACCACTTACAATATTAACTACCAACCTCCCAACAGTACGCGCGGGTTCTTCAGGTCTCGCTTGGCCTTGACCTTGATTTGGATTAGACGGACCCGCACTTCCATCCTGCGGAGCCCGGACAAACTGTTCTAACTTTCCCTCTCTGATCAATCTCTCGATGATATCTTGCAAATGACGGCACTCATTATTGTTATGGCCGTAACGATCGTGGAATCTATAGAACTTCCCGGTCTGAATTTGTTTCTCAGATGACGGTTTTGGAGCTGGCTTCTTATACTGTCCGGTATTACAAGTCTGAAAATAAACATTTTCCAACGACGGGTTTAAGGGAGTATATCGATCGAATACAGGAGCTCTGGGCCTCCCGCGATGTGGGTCTCTCTTCTTTTCCTGACCTCCATTACCCTTCTATTGACCTTGCTTGTTCTGTATGTCCAACTGTACTTTACCAGAATTCTCACCGGTCTGCTTTACTTCAACATTGCTCTGAATGCCTTCACCAATAGGCCCCGCAACGTCCTGCTTCCTAGATCGTCTAGCATCTTCTCTCCTAAAAAACTGGGCTGCCTTAGCATAGAAACGATCCAACGAAGCGGGGAGTTTTCCATCCAACCAATCACCAAATTCGGAATCAGGATCGATCCCTTTAGTCAATGCCATCAGAATAGAGTTGTCATTGGGGTTGTTGACCTCAGCACAAGCAGCATGGAACCTTTCCAGTTAACGCCTAAGAGTTTCTCCTAGAGCTTGAGTAACACTGGACAAGGTATTGACATCCTTCGGTCTTGTAGCATGCATACAGAACCGTTCAATAAACTTAGTAGCCAACTGATCGAAACATGAAATAGATCCAGGTGGTAGATGAGTGAACCACATAGTCGCAATGCCTCCCAAGAAGATAGGGAAGCTTCTATACTTAACCGCATCGTCAGCTCGAGCGGCGTTCATAAGCCATCCATATTTCAGAATATGTTGATTGGGATCCGAATTTCCTTCATACACCGGCAAAGTCGACATCCTGAATCGGTGGGGGTGGCTCCGCATAGAGAATGTCATTAGTGAATGGGGTGTGACTTCTGGAGATCCCCAATCATTATTTGTAAGGCCTTGACTTTCTTTGATCATCTGGCGTATCATGGTTGGAATGTCAGGCATCCGAATGTTCGGGGCCAAGGCATGGTCAGATTCTATGTTACAGAGATGGTCTGGTCACTGTTTACGGTCCGTTCCACGCCTCCTTGGCTCCCGGTCTTCAGGAAAATGAGGATCCTGAGCATGAACGTGTTGACGAAGGGCTAGATCCTGTTGGTTCTGGGTCTCGGCTTCCAGATCTACGGCAGTAGCAGCTGCATAGTCATGAGTGGTGTGATAAGGAAGTGTCCCTCCTCGGGGGGACGGAGGGTCCAGCTTGATTCCCTGTGGAAGGACCAATCCCGGCATGTCCGAGATTCACAACATGCTGGTGCCCGAAGGCTTCTGCATAGTTTTCATCCAACCGATGGCGTGTATATCTGTGATTGGAGTTAGAAGATGCTCAGCTTTTAGACAAGGAATAAGAGGTGTGCTCCCTTCTAGATCTCCATCGCCTTTCTTCATTCAGCTGGTTTGCGAGCTCCGTGTTGGCACGGATCTGCTGAGTGAGCTCCTGACGGCTCTGCGTAAGTTCTTGCATAAGGGTCTGGAACTCCTCTCTAGTCACCGGACCAAGTGGATCTTGAGCTCTAGCAGACGTTTGGCCTGCTGTGGTCAGCTATGTGGGATTTTGCCTATCCCTTCCTTCTGGATCTACAGCTTTGGAAGCAGTTCTAGTAGTGCGCACCATGTTGAATGTAGCTCTTCCTAGATCTGGAGTAATCTGAGTAGAATTGAAGGAACTACTGGAAGATAGATTTGGATCTCCTCCTTAGATTTTAGCAATCCAACAACGTCAGGAGATCCACAGAATCTAAATATGAATTTCTATGGTTTTTTCTATTGTTGTAAGTGTAGGCAGGAGGCTTTAGTAAACTGTAAAGAGAAGTAGTAAGTAGCTTTTGTAATTGATTTATATTATGTATTTTTTAGAGGGTGAAGTGTAACTATATAAGTGGTTAATAAACTATGTAAGCGTGAATTTTTTCATCTACGTGTCTGGACAAATGGTTCAATAATGATATTATATTCATTGCAAAAAATTGTTATGCTTTTCTCATTAGGAAGCCGTATAACCTATCAATAAACTATTTGATTATGAATCTGTGTGTTTGAACACATTCTTACATTATGAAATATGTTATTGCTTACATTTATATCCATTGATAACATGAATTTTGCAACTTATATATGTGTTACAAAATGGATATTGCTAACATTTATTTCTGTTGGAAGGTACAATTTAATAAAAGATATAAGTGTTGCAAATATAATATTTCAAAAGTTTATAACCGTTGGGAAATAATGTTTCCTAACGCTTATAACTTTTGGTAGGTAGAATTCAGTAACGAAGACAAGTGTTACAAATAAACACCCATGCCCGTATAGCCACATGTATAAGTTTTGCTAAAATTGCTAATAATGGTTATACTCTTTGGGAATCCTTTGTTTTGGTGTAGTGAATTTGGTCGCCTACTGATTATTTGGTCAAGACCATGTATTTCATTTTATGAGTTTCAAACTCAAAAGCAATACAAGACTATGGATATTTGATCTACATACAGTCACATATAAATGTTATATGGTAAACAGTCATAATTCGTAATGTATGAAATCACGATGAAATTAGTTCATCTGCAATAAGAAAATAAACCATAGTGCAAGATTGAGTATTCGATTTGATTGATTACAATAAAGATCATATTATTTTAAATGTAACACAAGATTAAAGCTATAATATGTTAGAGCCAATGCACATGATCAAAGATGGCTGATAGTAACAGATAATGTAAATGTAGCGAAAATAATATAGTGGATTACACAGTCGATTTTATGCTAGTTTGAACCTCCCATCCTACATTTAGTTCCAGACTCCTTCTGGAATTAACTAGGCAACCCTAACTTAACCTGGAGGAACATGTATTTTACAACGACACCGCCTGAACTGCCGAACAGGACTTCAACAACAAATGTAACAAAAAGTTACTTCTTGACATAGTGTATGTTCTATATACAAATTGTCTTTTCTAGTACAACGACTCATATAACCAAACCAAATGATATAAGTGGAGGTGCAGATGCAAGAAATTTATTCAACTAAAATATGAGATGCGGAAATGAAGCACACTAGACGAAAATCGCTGAATCACGTGAATCTTTTGAAGAACAGGGTATTGCTTTTGGATTTGAGAGTTTTGGGAATCGATTTCAAAGCATTGACTTGTATGTTGTTGTATACCTAATTCAGGAATGATTAAGGGTATTTATAGGTGTTGTAGGGATGCTAATGTAGTGTCACAATCTTTCAAAAGTATCCATCAACAAAGAGAAACAACCGTGGGCGCGAAGAGATGTGAATACACCTTTTCAGGAACTAACCGTTTTACGTGGATTCAATCGATTGAAGATGAAGTTCAGTCGACTAACTCTTTATAAAGCTCAGTCCCGAGAGCAAAGCCAAAAACAGAAGACTGGATTATTATTCAGTAGACTACAACAGTCAACTAGAACTTGTGCTCAATTGACTGCCTCAGTCGACTGGACTATGCTTCAACAGACTATTCTTCGTATTTTTGTTTGAGCTTCGTCGATCTTCAATTAAGTGTATTGTATCCTTTAGCTTTGATGCATTCCAGTAGTTTGTTAACACCATTGTAAGCCTTCTAAAGCTCATGTACTCTTATAGTATTACTTTGAAGCAAAGTATTCTCTGATATGTGCTTTAATTTTCATCTCTTCCATTGAATGTTTATTAAATCTGTAATGTACCTGATGAAATCATTAGTAGCATTGTTGTTTGGTTGTTATCATCAAAAGACCTTAGATATGGTTCTTTCATTCTCTTCCTTTTTGATGATGACAACCACATAACTTTATATTAGAAAATAATAGCTCCCCATAATTATATGCTATATATAAAATAAATTTATTTCCAAGTATCATTATAAGTAGCTAGGAAATATTTTAAAATTATTGCAAGTGATGAGTATCTGATAGATATGTCAAGCGTAAACAAATGATATTCATTTCTCTAAAATATAGGGTTCACGACTTAAGAAACCATGTCCAACTGGATGTGGTTGATCCTTTAAAAATATAGTTTTCATTATTAATCACAATGTCAGAATAATTGCTAATGTATAATTGTCTATCGTGATTACTCAAATTAATAGGAAATAATTTAAAATCAAATGTCATCAAGTTTGTACTTGAAAAGTGGTTTCTATTTCTAGGTGGAGTAATTTCATGAAATAAAGGGGTTTTAGGACTATTTTGATGTTTAGCAGTAGTATTGAAATGTGTATCTATGAAAGCATATCAAGTACTATTTCTACATTTATCTTATTTATAGCATAAACCAGTTCTATCAACGAGCTTTAGTGTTCGTAATTAAGGAATATAAATCATCTTTTTCTCTATTAAAAATTTGTGATTTTATCATTTAATTTATCAAAAACAGCTTTAGAATCGCAATTTTTTTTTGCAAAATAATATTATTACCTTTTAAAAGTTCACATTCTTTAATTAATTCGAAATTCTTTTTATTTAAAGTACTATTCTCTTTTTCAAGAGGCAAAAGTTTTGAATTAGAATATTTTAAAGAATTTTCCAAAAATATATATTTATTTTGCAAAAAATCGATTTCCTTCAAAAGATCTATATTTTTATGACTTAAACACTCATTTTCATTTAATAGGAAATCCTTTTGTAAAATAAGTTCTTTCAATGTATTTTCAAAAACATTAGTTTGTTTTACTAAAAAATTATTTTCTTCTATCAAAATACTAATTTTACGCTCATAATCATCTAATTTAGCTAAAGTAACAGAATTGACCTTTCGTGATGTTTTAAAATGTAACATCCCTCCTTTTTGTACGTTTTACGCAGACACACATGCCGACTCAAACCATACAGAAGGACGGATTGTTATTGGGGTGAATAAGAAAAAAATAGAGAAAGAAAAAAAACAAAATAGAATCTCGCAGCGGAATGACAAAATATAATAATCAAATAACAGTTCATGAAGCTGTATACAAAACATTTGATTATACTTATACAATACAAAATCAGAGTACACATATCAGAGATAAATAAATAATGCAGCGGAACAGTATGAATGCAGTGGAATAAATATAGTAAATAATAGTAGTACAAATCTTCGTCTTCGTCCTCCAGAAATAAGTTCTTCAAATCCTGAAATTCTTAGGCTGACCCGAGCGAATTGAAAAGACAAAACACTCGAGTCAGAACTAAAAGATCTTATGTGAGTTAAATCGATGGTAAATAACTATGAGTGGAACATCGTCAGAGATGTGTACGGGGTTTGACATCTCCTATCCAGTGTCTAACGTGAGTGCAGTAACTTAAGAGATGTTCGGGATTCACATCTCCTAAGGATCCGTTAAACTATCTACTATGTAGTACAATACGCTGTTATAATATGTCTACAGTAAGATAAACTATTAAAATAGCGTTAAGGCATTACCCATTCCCCCTTAACACATTTTATAATGACAATAGTCTATACAGTACCGTAACTCCCCGTAAACTGGGGCCACCAGAGGATACCCCATACGTACGACATAAAACAAACTCGTAGAAGGCGCGCTAGGGTAGGTGACACGATACAACTAGGCAATGCCAGGGTAGATATACCAACTACACTTCGGGACCGGTGGTAACGCATAGCAGCTACTACCGCCCACCTCGGAACACACTCCCAAATCAAAATCGAGGATGGCCACCAAATCAATCGCAAAGTCGGAATATAGTATCGAAGGAATGTGCCCGATCGGAGGAATGACCTCACTTGGCCCGTCAATTGCTCCTGTTTTAGCCACCTTAAGATAACTCATGGGAGTCAGGTCCACGTATATACTTCATATAGGATCGTCGCCAACCATCCTACTTCATTCTGGAATCTTCACCGCGTACACAGTTGTCAAAGTGGTTTTCGGTATTAGCAGAGAGTATGACAATATCCGATCCCGGTCTCTTTAACAACCAATCGCTTATTACACACCGGATGGTTCTTTTACATTTCCAAAATCATTTCATAATTGATATCAAAATATCATATTCAATTCAAATCATATCATTTTCGAAATCATTACTTACTTTCGAAATCATATTCACCTTTGAAATCATATCACATTTGAAATCATAGTTCGAAATTATATTTCCTTTCAAAAGTCATATTTCCAAAATAGGCTAAACTCGTTTCAAATATCGCATTAAACCAAATATGTTATTTAAATCCCAACTTAGGTTATAACATCATTAACCATATCCACTTAAAAAAATTGAGAATTTGAATATAAACCCATCCATTTTACTTAGTTTGGAATTTAGAAGAAAATAGTTTTAAATAGTTATAAATAGTTAATATAGATTTAAAATAGATTAAATATAATTAAAATAGATTAAGTAGCTTTAAAATAGGTTAATTAGATTTAAAATAATTTAAAACAGGTTAATTAGTTTAAATAAATTAAATGGTTTAAAATAGGTTAAAATGGTTTAATATAATTAATACAGGTTAAAATGTTTAATGCTTTGAAAATCTTAATAATTAGAAATTTTGAAATAATATATTTTTAAAACAGTTTATATTAAAACATGAATTTGGAATTAATATCAAATTAAACTATTCATTTCATTTCAACACATTTGGACCATTTTCAATTTCCAAGTCAACAAACCAAATTCCAAACCTTTCAATTTAACATTTCAATAAACTATTGAATTTCATATCGTTTCAATCCATGTTCAAATATCAATTCATATTACTCTAATTTCAAAATATTTCAAAGTTATTTTCAAACAACTTCAATAACTTAATTTCGATAGAATTTCATTTATACTTAAAAGTTTAACTTTAAACTTCCAATTTAATTTCTTAAAGCAATTCCTTTTAAACCATTTCACATTTCATCGTAAACTTGATTTTCCAATAATACTTCCATTTATATACATCAAAATTTATTTCAAGATATCATTTAATTAATTCAAAAAAATTAAAAAGTTCAAAATCATTAAATTTAACCAATCCGGTGTCCGTATATAATTTTCTACCATAGGGTCAAGTGATACAGATATGTATCATTTCAATCCGCAATTTAAAATGTTACGGTTATATATACCATTTCAAACCGCAATCTCGAATAAATAATAAAATCCATAAAATCGCTCGAGTCTATCATTTCAACTCATAACGATTTTTCCTTAATCTATTGATCATTCGGGTATGTATCATTTCCACCCATAGGGAACTTGCAGTTATAACAATATAAATACAACATCCATTCATCCAATACAACAAATCAAACATTCATCATAATCATCATCCAAATCAATTAATAAATGCCAACAAATAAAGGGCTATCAATTACAGATGATTAACTGGCAATTTAAATTCAATAATAAATTAAATGACAATTTAAATTCAATAATAAATTAAATGACAATTTAATTCAAATTAACTGAGATGATGATTTAAAATATACCAAACAGTCATAAATAAATTTCTAATCACATCATAAATTTAATTTAACAAACATAAGAAATTTTAGAAGTTGTAAGTGGGTTAAAACACTTACCTTTTGAATTTAAATCGAATTTAAATTCAATTTAAGCCTAAAATTCGAATAGTCTCAGAATTCATCCAAACCCACGTCAAAATGTTTGAAATTTCGATACGATCCCAGCGGAACAAACCGCGTGTGAAACGGACCTCGTATGTAAAAGTTATTAACATTAGAAGATAAATATAAATTTAAATAAAATAAAATAGAAGGTAAATAGAATAGACACGTCACCTCACTATTGAAACCCTACCCGTTAACCTGCTTGTTCAAACGCAGGCAACCCAAAGCCGCCTCATCACGATCGAACGTACGCCGTGACCAACGCATCCACCGGCCGCCTACGCGCCACCTCGATTGTGACGCCCCACCTCTATACCCACGCTAGCCAAGAACACTTCGATGTAATGCTGTCAACTAGCGCGGATAATAAGGCTGTTGAGGAGCGACCATCCATGTAACTTCTTTGTGCGAGCACCGATATGTCAGATGGAATAGAATGCATATCTTTTAAGGAGGAAATCCGACATACCGATACAAACTCAAAGCTATCACATGGTGGCTATATATAATCTTCGGAAACAAAACATAGAGGTAATCATAACATAAATCAGTCACAGACATCCATATCACAAAGGCGGAAAAAGATATGAATATATATATAACACATGAAAGTGTATATCAGAGTAGTGGTCGGAAAGATCCACGATAATACAAAAGAATATCAACACGTGCTATACAAAAGAATAAGCACACAACCTAGAGTCTATATCTCAAATGTGTACATCCAAAAAAACTACTAATCTATGTAGTTAGCCAAAAGTCAGAATAATCCTGGGAGAAGTCAAGCAGAAGCACCTGTAACATCTCGGTCTGACCCGAGTATTATTTATAAGAAAATAATAAACGGATCAGTCTAGCTATAAATATCAGATGATATGGCATAAAGTAAAAGACATGGCATGAACATGTAATAACCATAGTGGCATACTACTGTAAGTATGTAATTGAAAATCAACAAGAGATTAATCAATATCACAAGAATCTTCTCGAAGATATAATAGGGTATCATACCCTAAACTTGTATTCATAACAAGTCAATAACACATAAATTCACCAATGCACAAAAACTGATATCATATCAATGAAAATCATGAAAATTGGTGAAGCACAAATTCCAGAAATCATCACAAGAAATCCAGAAAACACATAAAAAGGGGGGAAAGGCCTAACACATGAACGGGAGCATGAAAACTCACCAGCGTGTATAACACATGAACGAGAAGCTATCTCATGGAAGCCATCCATTAAATTTTCACACATGAATGGCCCGAAGACCATGGGGTGCTACCCCATATATGTGATGGTGAAACATCACAAAAGCGGGGTCTAGTCTCCCTCGCAGACAAAGAGACATCGCTCAATCGCTAGTCTAAATCACAAAAATGATCGTCATGATCATAAGGAAGTGTCAATAACACTAAGCCAGTAAATATATGAGTTTAGCTTCATGTCCCATAACCACTAGCTTAACTTAAATATTTAAGAACAAACTGTAGATCTTCACTAGGAAATTGTCACAAAAGGGTTCAATCGAACAAGTCCAAGAGCTAACCGACGAAGTGAACGCAAGCGTTTCATACCACTCGTTTTACTAAGTCGTTTAATTCGATTTCTCATCCGAGTGAAGCAAAGGCTTGTAAATACTAGTAGATTGAAAAACGGTTTGAGAGAACGTGTTTTATATTTAAAATAGTGTTGAAAACATTTTGATGAAAGGGTTTTGATATTTACTACTAGTATTGAAACCTTCATATCTATAGAGTGACAAGTCACAAAACGATTGCTGAAACAAATCGAATCACATAAATTCACATTCGAAGACGTGAGTAAAATCCATGGAAATCAGCTCAAATGCATCCAAGTAGAAAATAGGGGATGCGGCCTAACATGCGAGCAACCTAAGGAAATATAGGTCGAACGACCTAAAAGTGAAGCAACCTAAGCTGCTGCGTGACTTAACAGGGCGTCACGACCTAACAAAACCAAGCTAAAACGGTGCACGACCTAACAGTCTCGAGCTAAAGAATTGCAAGCAGGTCAAACAACCTAGCGACCTAAAGGTGTTCGTGAGCTAGCATTAAACAAAGTCAAACGACCTAGTAGAAAACAAGGTCTAACGACCTAACACCTAAGTTCCGAGCGACCTAACGAGATACCAACCCGAGCGACCTAACGACATAAAGAGGTAAAGGCCTAACGACCTATGGAACACGTGAGCGACCTAACGAGGTAAAAATGACAAGGCCGAGCAAGCTAGCGAAGTCTGGTGTCGAGCGACCTAGCGACACTGTGTTGAGCGACCTAATGAGGTCAATGTTGAGTGACCTAACGGAGGAAGCGACTTAACATAAACAAGGTCATGCGACCTAAAGGGGTACGCGACTAAAAGGAGTTCGCGACCTAAAAGGATTCGCGTCTAAAAGGAGTTCGCGACCTTAAAGGATTCACGACTAAAAGGAGTTCGCGACCTTAAAGGATTCGCGACTAAAAGGAGTTCGCGACCTTAAAGGGTTCGCGACCTAACGAGGTATGCGACCTAACTGGGTACGGGGTCAAGCGACCTAGTAGTTCGCGACTTAAGTGTGGCCAAGCGACCTACGACCTAACTTCCCCTGAGCGACCTACGACCCAACTCCTTCGAGCGACCTACGACCTAACTGCAGGCGAGCGACCTATGTCCAGAATGAAAATCTGCAGTCTTTCTTCTTCGAGGCAGTGCGACCTAAGGCCCAGAATTGCAAACACACACGAAAATTTAGGGTTTTCACCCATTCAATCCAAATCCAATACAAACAAACATGCTAAAGTGATGGGGAATCATTCCCAACAGTCCAATGACGATTATAGGCAAGATGTGAGATTAAAAATCTCACCTTTTCACTAAAATGGATGAAGATGGAGATTGAAAGCAAGGAGAAGCAATCCAAAGCTTGAATCCACTATCTTCTCACTACGCCATAGATGACCTTCTGCAACACAAAAAAAATGTTGGCTCAGGCCCGAAAAATGTTGCCATAGGTCTATGGCAACACTTTTAGGGTGATGCAATTTTTACCGTTGCCTTAGACCTCAAAGGCAACATTTTGACTATCTAAGGCAACATAAGTAATATTGTTGCAATAGAACCCTATTTGGGTCTATGGCAACACCCATAGGTATCTGTAGCAACATTCCAAAATGTTGCTATAGATATTAACTTTCTGGATTTGTGGGGCCCACAATGTAGAGCATATTTGATTTTTTAATAAAAATAAATATTTATTTAATAAAATGCTATTGCATAGAATTTGATATTAAAACAGTAATTTATTTAAATAAATATTTTATTTCAACATTTGAAATAGTACAAATTCCTGACTCCACTATTTTACAATTCAATAATATATAACACTGATATTCCTCACTACATCACTCAGTTCACTCATTACATATGCAGTTTCAATTTATACAGACACCGACACTGACAAATATTTGACGAGCTGAGTGCCGAGCCGAAGGCGAGCCGAGAAGCGGGTCCGGGCGCAGCGCCGGCGGGGGTCCGGGGCACCGTAGTCCCTGCAGACAAAGAGACATCGCTCGATTCATCCGATTTTGGAAGATCGAGCCTTCTTTGAAACGACGTAAAATGATGCACAAATGGTAATTGCAAGCACTACAACAATAAATGAGGCAACTGTAATAACTGGACCAACAGCCACCTTTAAACCGTCAACAACCCCTGACGAACACTCACAGCACCACAATAAAACTTCTACCAACAATCACCTCTGCCACTCACAACCTGAACATTGTAATCATCAATTCACCATCAAACAACAGTACTACATGAAAACGTGCACTAGATTATAAAACTGAACTTGGAGCCCCTAAGTTCAACACTATTTCCCTTAACAACAATTTAAAAATAAAACACTAAAAATTATCTATAAGGAGGATGTATATAAACAAGTCTGTGAGTATTAACTAGTAACCGACATGAAGAAAATGATATAATGTGAATTATATACACATGATACCTGCAAAAATATAACTAGAAAATGATATATAGTTCCAAAGGAGCATTTGCACAAACATATGGGGGGCGTACTACCTTATTGAAAATACCAGTACCATTCCCATGCTTATCCTTAATAATGTCATCATCTTGCAATCTATTACCATTAGCAGATTAATTGTTGCGAGAATGACAGCTAAATCTCGAGAGCAGTTCGGGTTTTGGGAGAAATTAAGGCGCTAGAAGGGTTTTCAGGTGAAGTAGTCTAAAGGAGAAAGGTAGAGGGGTTGGTGGCGAGCAAGTCTTCTGTTGGAGGCGAGAGCTGATGGCGACGACAGCGGTGGAAAAAGGGGTTTGAACGGAAAACTTTGTTTGGCTTCGGGTTTTGGTGTTGTGACAGGGCTCTGGTTGGAGCTAGATGGTCGCGATGGGTCAAGGGGTAGCTGGGGGTAAGGGTGACAATTTGGTGGCGGAGGCGAATGAGGAAGCAGAAGAAGAGGAGGGTGACAATTTGGTGGCGGAGGCGAATGGGAGGAGGCGAATTGAAATGAAAACCAAAAGGGGATCTGAACTAGTTTAGGCGGGAAAACAAAATTTTGGGGCAAATCGCAGTGGTGATCCATTTTAACAACCAGATTAAATGTAGATCGTTGGATCGTATTCACGCGGATTGCTAATTTTATTAATTTTTTAATTTGAATACATCTATTGCAACACTATATAAAAATGTTGCATCGTGTTACACTTGTTTAGCTAGAGCAACACATTTTTATGGCTAAGGTAACACCAAAAATACAACGTTGCAGTAGGACCAAAATTTTATAGCTGTCGCAACATTTTAGCTGGCAACACCTTGCAAAAGTGTTGCAGAAGGTCATCTATGGCGTAGTGTCTTCTTGAATTTGGAGTTGAATGTTGGGTTTGCAATTGAATTTGAGCTTGGAGTTTTAATTTCCCTTTCCCTCCTCCATTTTTGATGAAGCTTGAATGTTTAGTGAAGAGGTGGAGTTATGAAGAGGAGGGGTTGGGCTGAGCTTAATGAAGGTACAGTCCAAACCAAAGTCCAAGACGGGAAAAGTGACGAAAATTTCACTATCTCCAAACATATCGAAGTTTACACTCAAAAAGATCGCAAATGTCATTTTGAACTCAATGGAGGTGGTCTCGAGTCCTAATTTGACTGTTTGCAAAAAGTAGCTTTTCGGACTAACATCCGACTAACTATAAAATATTTAAATATGAAATCACAAATATGCGGGTTGTTACAGACTCCCCTCCTTAAAGAAATTGCGTCCTCGCAATATATATATATGATGGAAATAAGAAGTAACAACCATAAAAGCATATTAACACAAAAGAAATTTGAAATAAGAAGTTTACCTCAAAGAGCATGAGAAAGTAAGTCCGGATGTGTTCGCTCGATGAATTCTCTAGTTTCCCAAGAACAATCCTTAGGACTTGAGGACCATTGAACTTTAACAAGCGGAACATCTTTATTTCGAAGTCGTTTGATCTCCGAAGCAATAATTTGAATAGGCTGCTGCTCATAAGTTAAATTAGGCGAAACTTCTATCTCTTCCACAACACCGGGCTCAAGAATAGAATCGGAATCCCGAAGGCACTTCCGTAATTGAGAAACGTGAAACACGTCATGCATAGCATAAAACTGAGCCGGTAATGAAAGGTGGTAGGCCATGGAACCAATACGTTCAGTGATAGGAAATGGCCCAATATATCGAGGCGCTAACTTTCCCGATCGACTGAAACGTACAACACCCTTCATAGGTGAAACACGGATAAATACAAGATCTCCTACAGAAAACTCTAATTTTCTTTTTCGGTTATCGGCATAGGATTTTTGTCTACTCTGGGCTTCTTTCATCCTATGTCGAATAAGTTCAATCTTTTCTGCGGAATCTCGAATAAAATCTGGTCCTAAAACCAGCTTCTCACCGGCCTCAAGCCAACAAGAAGGAGATCGGCATGGCCTTCCATAGAGTGCCTCGAAAGGAGCCATACCAATACTAGATTGGAAGCTGTTATTATAGGAAAATTCAACAAGTGAAATATGATCTTCCCAAGTTCCACCAAAGTCAAGAACACTAGCACGAAGAAGATCTTCAAGTGTTTGATTCACACGCTCAGTTTGTCCATCGGACTGGGGTGATAAGCGGTGCTAAAATTAAGCTTCGTTCCCAAAGCTTTTTGAAGACTCTTCCAAAATCCACTGGTAAACAATGGATCACGATCACTAACAATAGAAGAAGGAACTCCATGCAGTTTAACAATTTCTTTAATAAAGAGTTTGGCCAGAAGAGGAACGGTTCGGTTCGACCGAACGGGAATAAAATGGGCAGATTTAGTAAGTCTGTCAACGATCACCCATAAACTATCATGACCCGAACGAGAACGGGGAAGGCCATCAATAAAATCCATGGTAATTTGATCTCACTTCCAAACTGGAATTTCCAATGGTTGCAATAACCCACCAGGCCTTTGATGTTCAGCCTTAACAAGTTGGCAAGTCATGCAACACTTAACAAAGTTAGCAATATCAGATTTCATTCCCTCCCAGTAATAAAGTCGCTTCATGTCTGCGTACATTTTACTGCCACCGGGATGAATGGAATATTTGGAACGATGAGAATCTTCTAGTATATCTTTACGAAGATCACTAATATTTGGTACGATTAGTCTACCAAATTTTCGAATACCGCCACGAGAATCAATATCAAAGTCTTTCAAGGCTTCAATATCAGTTTTATCCTTAAGGTTTCGGCTAAGCAAAGCCAATTCAGGATCCAGCTTTTGAGCTTCAAGAATGCGGTCTAATAGAGAAGGATGAGCCTCAAGGCTACATAAAACAAGAGATGAACATAAATCAGAAACACGATCTCGAATTTCACAAGTGGATAAAAGTTTGAGATCGTTCCATTCAGATATCATCATGGAAACAACCGCTTGTTGTTTTCGACTAAGTGCATCAGCAACTCGATTTCCCTTTCCGGGAGTATAAAGGATATCCAGATCATAAGAGGCAAGAAATTCGAGCCAACGCTGTTGACGCAAATTAAGTTCCTTTTGAGAAAATAAATATTTCAAAGACTTATGATCAGTATAAAGTATAAATTTCTCTCCCAAAAGGTAATGTCGCCAAATCCGAAGGGCGAAAATGATAGCCGCGAGTTCTAAATCATGTGTGGCATATCTAGTCTCAGCCGGCTTCAATTGCCTATAAGCATAAGCAATAACACATTCTTTTTGCATAAGAACGGCACCCAAACCAACGCGACTAGCATCGGTTTAAACAACAAAATCTTGATTCCCTTCGGGAATGACAAGAATAGGAGCCTCAGAAAGGAGTTCTTTTAATTTTTGAAAAGAAGTTTCACATTTGTCCGACCAAATGTATTTAACACCTTTCTTTGTTAAGCCAGTAAGAGGCACGACAATCTTAGAAAAGTCTTTTATAAAACGGCGGTAATAACCTGCCAATCCGAGAAAACTATGGATTTCAGTCATGCTCACCGGTCTCTTCCAATTTTGAATCGCTTCAATCTTTGAAGGATCCACTGATATTCCGGATTCGGAAATAATATGACCGAGAAACTTCACACTAGATTGCCAAAAATGGCATTTAGAAAATTTTGCCTTTAACTGATTACTCCTAAGAGTTTCCAATATAATCCGAAGATGCTTTTCATGTTCCTCCTCGGTTTTGGAATACACAAGAATATCATCAATAAAGATGAGAACAAACCGATCGAGGAAATTTTTGAAAACTCGATTCATGAGGTCAACGAAATAAGCCGGAACATTCGTTAAACCGAATGGCATAACTAGCCATTCATAAGATCCATAACAAGTACGGAAAGAAGTCAAAGGAATACTATCCTCTGCAATACGAAGCTGATGGAAACCGGTAGCCAAGTCCAATTGTGAAAAGACTCTAGCACCACTAAGTTGATCAAACAGATCATCAATCCGAGGTAAAGGATATTTATTCTTAATAGTAAGATCATTAAGCTTGCGGTAGTCGACGCAAAGCATAAGTGTACCATCGGACTTAGTTACGAAAATAGCTGAAGCTCCCCAAGGCGAGGAACTAGAGCGAATAAGTTGCTTCTTCTCTAACTCGGATAATTGTTTGCGCATCTCTTCATTCTCCTTATTGGACATGCGATAAGGAGGACGGGTAATAGGTTGAGCTCCAGGTATAAGATTAATTTTGAACTCGATTGCTGCTTAGGTGGTAGTCCTAAAACGGGCTCAAAGATGTCGGAAAATTCACGAACGACACGAATAAGAGAAATGACATCCTCCTCGTCATCATTATCATCATCACGAGGATTTAAAGAATATAAAGATGCAACCAAAGCGGAATCCGAATCTTTAAGAACAATAGAAATCTGATCAACAGATTGCGGATGACGGAGATAAATAGTCCGCTCAGGACATAGGATATGAGCTTCATAACGAGTTAGCCAATCCATACCCATAATCATCCCAAAGCCTAAGTAACGCATGACATGCAAATCGGCTAGGAAAGAAAAATCACACAAAATAATCTCCACGTCTTTACAAAGTAAACTAAGAGTTGCGGATCCACCAACCGGATTCGCAATTCTTAAAGAAGTCATTAAAGCAACAACACTTAAAGAAAAAGTATCGACAAGTTCCTTTGATATAAAAGAATGGGATGCACCCGTATCAAAGAGAACTCTAATAGGTTGATCATGAAATATAATAATGCCATCAAGGACAGAATGAGACATACCTTGACCGCGAGATGTGTTGCCAGGGGCTTGAGCAATGTTTAACTTTCCCTCCTTATCTTGAAGCTTAGGGCATTGGTGCATAAAATGATCCGGACTTTTACAATAGCGACAAGAGCGGGGCTTTGAACACTTGTTCGAAAAATGGCCCTTAGCTCCATAGTTGAAGCATTTCTTATCACTGGGGGAAAATGCCTTTGCAGCAGGAGTTGCTTGCTTACCCTTTTTATTGGGATAAGGACCTTTGAATTTGTTTGGCCTCTTCTTGTTGTTGAAGTTTGGTTTGGAAGCCACCACTTCAACATCACTGTCCTTATCAGCCTCTTCAAGACGAAGAGCGATATCAATAAGTTGGTCGAAAGAAACTTCTAATTTTAGAAGTAATGGCTTCTTAAAATTTTTGTTTAAGCCATAGACGAACCTCTGGTTCTTCTTCAATGGGGTGTTGATGTATCCAACCCCATATTTAGACAGTGACTCGAAGGATGCAACATAATCTGTCACGGAAGATTCACCTTGAACAAGGTCTATGAAACGTCGAGCCAACATCACTTTCTCTGCTTCTGGTACGAATTTCAATTCGAAGCGTTCCCGGAATTGCTCCCAAGTGAGATCCGCTTCATTAATCTCAGAAATAAGAAGTTCGTACCAATCCAATGCTCTCTCTTGGAGCATACTGGAGGCCACCTGAACACGGTGAAGATCGACGAGATTCATGCGAGAAAAGATTCTATCGCATGTTCTTAACCAATCCTGGACTTCAATAATAGTTTCGGGACCTTTGAATGGTTTCCCACCTAAGTTGGTATAATCGTTGCACAAACGTGCAAATCCAGACTTAGGATGAGTAGGTTCCTAATTAGGACCAGCTGCTTGAGCATTCTTTACTAAATCAAGAAGCTGTTGAGCGGTCATAAAAACTCCATCCTGGGGAGTAACAGTAGATGGTCCAGCTCTGGGACGACCTGGTCTAGACATTCTCTTCTTTGAGGAAGAGAAAAGAAGAAAAGTTATTCTCCAAATAATTATCAAGCAAGTCTTGATAGATAAAACAAGGATTCATAAGATGAAATAGGATGAGTTGGTTCGAAGCCTTGACTTAAATCCTAAGGCATGACTCCTAAGTTGGACTTAGGACGATGATCCTTGTTAAGTTATTCTATATTGTTCCGAAGTTTGGCTCTGATACCAAGCTGTGACGCCCCACCTCTATACCCACGCTAGCCAAGAACACTTCGGTGTAATGCTGTCAACTAGCGCGGAGAATAAGGCTGTTGATGAGCGACCATCCATGTAACTTCTTTGTGCGAGCACCGATATGTCAGATGGAATAGAATGCATATCTTTTAAGGAGGAAATCCGACATACCGATACAAACTCAAAGCTATCACACGGTGGCTATATATAATCTTCGGAAACAAAACATAGAAGTAATCATAACATAAATCAGTCAAAGACATCCATATCACAAAGGCGGAAAAAGATATGAATATATATATAACACATGAAAGTGTATATCAGAGTAGTGGTCGGAAAGATCCACGATAATACAAAAGAATAGCAACACGTGCTATACAAAAGAATAAGTACACAACCTAGAGTCTATATCTCAAATGTGTACATCCAAAAAAACTACTAATCTATGTAGTTAGCCAAAAGTCAGAATAATCCTGGGAGAAGTCAAGCAGAAGCACCTGTAACATCTCGGTCTGACCCGAGTATTATTTATAAGAAAATAATAAACGGATCAGTCTAGCTATAAATATCAGATGATATGGCATAAAGTAAAAGACATGGCATGAACATGTAATAACCATAGTGGCATACTACTGTAAGTATGTAAATGAAAATCAACAAGAGATTAATCAATATCACAAGAATCTTCTCAAAGATATAATAGGGTATCATACCCTAAACTTGTATTCATAACAAGTCAATAACACATAAATTCACCAATGCACAAAAACTGATATCATATCAATGAAAATCATGAAAATTGGTGAAGCACAAATTCCAGAAATCATCACAAGAAATCCAGAAAACACATAAAAAGGGGGGAAAGGCCTAACACATGAACGGGAGCATGAAAACTCACCAGCGCGTATAACACATGAACGAGAAGCTATCTCATGGAAGCCATCCATTAAATTTTCACACATGAATGGCCCGAAGACCATGGGGTGCTACCCCATATATGTGATGGTGAAACATCACAAAAGCGGGGTCTAGTCTCCCTCGCAGACAAAGAGACATCGCTCAATCGCTAGTCTAAATCACAAAAATGATCGTCATGATCATAAGGAAGTGTCAATAACACTAAGCCAGTAAATATATGAGTTTAGCTTCATGTCCCATAACCACTAGCTTAACTTAAATATTTAAGAACAAACTGTAGATCTTCACTAGGAAATTGTCACAAAAGGGTTCAATCGAACAAGTCCAAGAGCTAACCGACGAAGTGAACGCAAGCGTTTCATACCACTCGTTTTACTAAGTCGTTTAATTCGATTTCTCATCCGAGTGAAGCAAAGGCTTGTAAATACTAGTAGATTGAAAAACGGTTTGAGAGAACGTGTTTTATATTTAAAATAGTGTTGAAAACATTTTGATGAAAGGGTTTTGATATTTACTACTAGTATTGAAACCTTCATATCTATAGAGTGACAAGTCACAAAACGATTGCTGAAACAAATCGAATCACATAAATTCACATTCGAAGACGTGAGTAAAATCCATGGAAATCAGCTCAAATGCATCCAAGTAGAAAATAGGGGATGCGGCCTAACATGCGAGCAACCTAAGGAAATATAGGTCGAACGACCTAAAAGTGAAGCAACCTAAGCTGCTGCGCGACTTAACAGGGCGTCACGACCTAACAAAACCAAGCTAAAAAGGTGCACGACCTAACAGTCTCGAGTTAAAGAATTGCAAGCAGGTCAAACGACCTAGCGACCTAAAGGTGTTCGCGAGCTAGCATTAAACAAAGTCAAACGACCTAGTAGAAAACAAGGTCTAACGACCTAACACCTAAGTTCTGAGCGACCTAACGAGATACCAACCCGAGCGACCTAACGACATAAAGAGGTAAAGGCTTAACGACCTATGGAACACGTGAGCGACCTAACAAGGTAAAAATGACAAGGCCGAGCGAGCTAGCGAAGTCTGGTGTCGAGCGACCTAGCGACACTGTATTGAGCGACCTAACGAGGTCAATGTTGAGCGACCTAAGGGAAGCGACTTAACATAAACAAGGTCATGCGACCTAAAGGGGTACGCGACTAAAAGGAGTTCGCGACCTAAAAGGATTCGCGTCTAAAAGGAGTTCGCGACCTTAAAGGATTTGCGACTAAAAGGAGTTCGCGACCTTAAAGGATTCGCGACTAAAAGGAGTTCGCGACCTTAAAGGGTTCGCGACCTAACGAGGTATGCGACCTAACTGGGTACGGGGTCAAGCGACCTAGTAGTTCGCGACTTAAGTGTGGCCAAGCGACCTACGACCTAACTTCCCCTGAGCGACCTACGACCCAACTCCTTCGAGCGACCTACGACCTAACTACAGGCGAGCGACCTATGTCCAGAACGAAAATCTGCAGTCTTTCTTCTTCGAGGCAGTGCGGCCTAAGGCCCAGAATTGCAAACACACACGAAATTTTGGGGTTTTCACCCATTCAATCCAAATCCAATACAAACAAACATGCTAAAGTGATGGGGAATCATTCCCAACAGTCCAATGACGATTATAGGCAAGATGTGAGATTAAAAATATCACATTTTCACTAAAATGGATGAAGATGGAGATTGAAAGCAAGGAGAAGCAATCCAAAGCTTGAATCCACTATCTTCTTCTTGAATTTGGAGTTGAATGTTGGGTTTGCAATTGAATTTGAGCTTGAACTTTTAATTTCCCTTTCCCTCCTCCATTTTTGATGAAGCTTGAATGTTTAGTGAAGAGGTGGAGTTATGAAGAGGAGGGGTTGGGCTGAGCTTAATGAAGGTGCAGTCCAAACCAAAGTCCAAGACGGGAAAAGTGACGAAAATTTCACTATCTCCAAACATATCGAAGTTTACACTCAAAAAGATCGTAAATGTCATTTTGAACTCAATGGAGGTGGTCTCAAGTCCTAATTTGACTGTTTGCAAAAAGTAGCTTTTCGGACTAACATCCGACTAACTATAAAATATTTAAATATGAAATCACAAATATGCGGGTTGTTACATCGATGGCCTGTCGCCTCCGCCCCAGAGACCCTCCTTGCGATCAACGTCGACCAGACACGGTCAATAGGGCAGCCGCCGCAACCAAAATTACAACCCTATTCGAATTATTTCCGTAGATCCGACCGTCAACTCGCTGCGCAACCCATGCCGATGCGATCCCCTTGCGACTCTCTACAAGACCGTGCCTTCGATTTGTCGATCAGACGAAGTTGATCGAAGATCAACGAACGACCGAGAATAGTTCATCAATTTTTGGGCAGACAGAGGTTCAATTTGGAAAACAAATTACAGATCTAAGATGCGCTCGTCAAGAGCTTCAAATCGATATATAATTCGACATAGTTTGTGGAGTTTGAAATTTTGATTTGAATTTGATTTTTGAAATTGAATTGAGAAGTTTGTTTGGTTTGTCATCCATT
Organism: Allium fistulosum; assembly: GCA_030737815.1. NCBI lineage: Eukaryota > Viridiplantae > Streptophyta > Magnoliopsida > Asparagales > Amaryllidaceae > Allium > Allium fistulosum. The sequence goes on along the minus strand of CM060906.1, from coordinate 517,267,780 downwards.
GAGAAGGAGGAGAAGACTGAAATGTACGTACAGACAAATGAAAATGAGGAGTGGCTAGGGTTTATAACGGGCTATTTATAGACAAAGCTGAAAATAGAATGAATGGACAAGATTTATTTGGATTGAACGATAAACGACCCGGAAAGCCCGTTCTGTCTCCGGAACAAAAACGGGTCATCCCAAATATCAAAATAGATGTTTTTGATACTTTTAAATTCAATGGAACAGGTTTCAAGTCCTAATTTCATCGTATGAAGAAGTTATGTTAAAGTCAGCTTATTTAAAATTGATTTCAATTAAATTGATTTCTAAGCGTTTCGAGCCCGTACGACCAAACGACAAGTCCGATCGTTACGAAACTTGAAATCTTACAATAATTCACCGTTATGGATCCGATGAAACTAGTTTCGTCGAAATCCGAGTCAGCGGTCAAAATGGCTATTTTCAGGTTAATTAAATTAATTAATATTAAATTAATTAATCACTTTTCGATTCAATATATAATAATTTACAATTTCTATCATTCTAGATTACTTAGTGATTTATAGTCCTTTAAAAAAAATCTATATCAATTTACTGTGGAATATTTCACAATTTACCTTGTTTAATCTCAATTTCAAAAATTCAGTAATTAAAATAAGAATTCCAAAATTTCATTTATTTGATTTTCAATCCTGTTATTAATCAATTATCATCTTATAGATATAATTACCATTGGTTTATATCTTAGTGCATTAATAATTTCCAATTTCATCTTAATTTCAATTAACGTAGTATTTAATTTCATTTACTTACAATAAATCCATTTATTATAAGTTGAATTCCAATTATTTATAATTAATTCCAATAAATTGATTTGATTCAATTCCAATCTTTTTATTAAGTCCATTATTACTCTATAAACCTAGTTAACCTTTGTTTTACCTTTCATTACCTTAATATACTCCAATTTAACAACTTCTAAACATTGTATTACATCTCACATTAATGTAACATTTATTTACATTTATTTAAAATTGATTTCAATTCAACTAACTAAATAAACAGGTAATTTATAATAATTGTCACTATTTACTTTTAATTACATTTATAAGTTTATTACTTACAGCAAATGTTACCATTTCTTTCATCGCACTAATTTTATTCCATTTCCATTCATTACACACTATTTTATTAATAAGTCAACATTTTAAATTATCAATTACCTTTTATATCCCATTATAAATTAATGCACACATTAATACAACAAATATTATAATTCTTTACACAATACTGGTTTTATTCAATTACCATTAATAAATTAAATATTTACATTTGTTTCCTTATATTCAATTTATAACCAAGTATAACATCTTACATTATTTCATTTATTGGAATTACATTCAAGTTGTTAATAATTAGCTTTAATTATCATTTGTTACATTTCATTTCAGTATTCATTTCATTATTAAATTACAATTTTTTTTATTCCTCCCAATATTTAATCGTAAAATCCCTATTAATTTAACTATTTATAATTGTCGAAATTTACGGGTCGTTACACTCTCCCCCACTCAAAACTTTTCGTCCCTGAAAAGGAAAAAGAAGGGAAAAGAAGAATTAAGAAATCAGTATATCTTATTCAAGATATCAAATCTAAAAACAAATAAAATTTACAAAATTAAATAATTTACATAAAAGATATCAATTTATAACAATTAAATCCTTTTATTCTCAAATTAATAAAGTTTGGAAAACATTTCTAAAAAATTTCTAAGTCCAAAATTCACGAAAAATTTCGGCAGAGTCTCCTTTGTACGGAGTGGCTCGGGAGAAAAAAATATCAATAATAATAATATATATCAAAAAATTTCAAAATAATATATCCCAACAGTGGAAAAATAATATAATATCGCTATAATACCGTAATCCAAGAACGTACCTATTTGTCGGGCAAATAACGCTTATTTTTATGAAACCAAAAGCGGTAGCAATTGCTTCCATAACCTGTATTTCACTTACATAATCCAAAAAGAGTTCATAATTATATAAAATGAAATATTTAAAGTTGTTTCAACCACTAACAAACAAATCAATATAAACAACAATCACTGGCAACCACGTCATACAATTATCATATGGAATCAATAGAATCAACTATCCATCCATAGCAAACAAACAAATGGTTTGTTCGGGTTCAGAAATTTTTAACCGCCCAGAATGACAAATAAACTACTAAGTATACCATATACTCTACAGTCTTAGATAAAACTCAATAGATTATTCATACATCCAAACAATTAGAAGTGTCCTACCCCAAACATCTATACACCAAGCAAACAATAATTTACAATGTTATTTGAGTTATTCTTATTAAATTTTCTTTCATAATATTTACCGTTTTTAATTTTTCTTTCATAATATTTACCGTTTTTAATTTTTCTTTCATTCATACAAGGATTATTTCTTTAACATACATTTATCTCTTACAAAATTTTATTCTCATTCATTCATTCAGTGTTTATTTCATTTATTTTTCCTTTATTACTTACAGAAATTCATTTTCATTTATTCATATCATGTCAATTTCTTTTTATTGCATTACATTTATTTTATTATTTACTTTAATTATAAATAGTTTCAATATTAACTTAAGTTCAAAATCCTTTACTTACAGTACTCATTTTCTATTTCAATTAATTAGTAGTATTACAATTTTAACTCAAGTTTATAACTATTTTCATATCAAATTTCATATTTATAAAAGTAAATTTCATTGAACACTTCCATTACATAAGTTTTACTTGTAAAAATTTCCATTACATATTCTTTTAACATTTCCACTTTTATAATTGGTAAGTTATATATATGTCTTTAAGAATGCAATTGAAAGTTACACAAGTTTGAATTACTTATTCTAATTAACTTAAGGTTCAATAGTTATCATTTCTTATCTTCGTATCCTTAAGTTTACAGGTTTTAAGTTTCAAATTTCTCATATATTTCATTTATAACTTAGTATTTACTTTCCTATTTTCAATTTTTGAAGTTCCAATTATTAAATGATTAAAATTTTCATTCCATTATAATAATTGAAATCTCTAATTTATGGAAATTTAAGAACCAAATGTCCGGTTCCATTTTAAATCATTTAAAATAATATATACATATATATATACTCATAACTTTTATCCAATCATATTTAAAATAATATAGATATACTCATAACTTTCATTTAAAATAATATATTATATCGCGAGTTCGATACCCGTCTGCCCTACTCCCCTCAAGGCGTGGAGGTGGATTCCCAGATAACCGAAAAACATGGTTGGGAACATCAAACCTCTGTGCTGGGGCTGGCTTAAATCCCTCCTAGGGTTGGCAGACTCACTAGGTAGGGGCTCTTCCCTTCGGGGTTGAGTTTTTTTTAAAAAAAAATCATATTTAAACTTAAATTTTTTTATTTGTTTATCAAAATAGATCTGTAGTAAAACTACTACAATGGCCTCCCCACTTTGAAACTCGAAAATGAATGTCGATGATGCATGCACTCATCACCGAAATTATTTTCCAATGACAGAGAGTAGAGTACAGGACTTATTTCTTTCCAAAATTCCATTAAAACAATTCTTTCAAATTATATTGAAATATTTATATCATAAAATACTTCTAATAATATTATTATTATATCCCAAAATCATTCGAAAGAAATTTTCAAAAAAAACCCTGGAACTTAAGTTCTAAATTTCCAAATTTCATTTATTTTATTATTTTATTTTACAACCAACATATTACAACCAAATATATATCATTTATAAAATTTATTATTTTATATACAGAAAATAAAATAGGCAAAATTATTTCATTTACCTATATTTCAAGACAAATATTGTGTCGGTCTGCCCTATTAAGTGTTTAGAAATCTCTATCGATGTCATAGCGTCCTATGCACCGACCAGAATTTATAAATACAAAACGGAACAAACTAACACAATATAAAAACCCTTTATAACACTAACAAATACGCTCTCTCATATATATACTCTCAATGACTCATTCTAGGGTACTACTACCCTATTTTCAAAGAGTCGGACCCCACAAAGCTAAGGTTATCGCTAAACCAAAGCTCTGATACCAACCGTAACATCCCGCCTTTTTGTACGTTTTAAGAAGACACACATGCCATCTCAAACCATACAGAAGGGTGGATTGTTATTTGGGTGAATAAGAAAAAAAACAAAACAGAATCTCGCAGCGGAATGACAAAATATAATAATCAAATAACAGTTCATGAAGCTGTATACAAAACATTTGATTATACTTATACAATACAAAATCAGAGTACACATATCAGAGATAAATAAATAATGTAGCGGAACAGTATGAATACAGTGGAATAAATATAGTAAATAATAGTAGTACAAATCTTCGTCTTCGTCCTCCAGAAATAAGGTCTTCAAATCCTGAAATGCTCAGGCTGACCCGAGCGAATTGAAAAGACAAAACACTCGAGTCAGAACTAAAAGATCTTATGTGAGTTAAATCGATGGTAAATAACTATGAGTGGAACATCGTCAGAGATGTGTACGGGGTTTGACATCTCCTATCCAGTGTCTAACGTGAGTGCAGTAACTTAAGAGATGTTCGGGATTCACATCTCCTAAGGATCCGTTAAACTATCTACTATGTAGTACAATACGCTATTATAATATGTCTACAGTAAGATAAACTATTAAAATAGCGTTAAGGCATTACCTATTCCCCCTTAACACATTTTATAATGACAATAGTCTATACAGTATCGTAACTCCCCGTAAACTAGGGCCGCCAGAGGATACCCCATAGGTATGACATAAAACAAACTCGTAGAAGGCGCACTAGGGTAGGTGACACGGCACAACTAGGCAATGCCAGGGTAGATATACCAATTACACTTCTGAACTGGTGGTAACGCATAGTTTCTACTACCTCCCACCTCAGAACACACTCCCAAATCAAAATCGAGGGTGGCCACCAAATCAATCGCAAAGTCAGAATATAGTATCGAAGGAATGTACCCGATCAGAGGAATGACCTCACTTGGCCCGTCAATTGCTCCTGTTTTAGCCACCTTAAGCTAACTCATGGGTGTCAGGTCTACGTATATACCTCATATAGGATCGTCGCCAACCATCCTCCTTCATTCTGGAATCTCCACCGCGTACACAGTTGTCAAAGTGTTTTTCGGTATTGGCAGAGAGTATGACAATATCTGATCCCGGTCTCTTTAACAACCAATCGCTTATTACACACCGGATGGTTCTTTTACATTTCCAAAATCATTTCATAATTGATATCAAAATATCATATTCAATTCAAATCATATCATTTTCGAAATCATTACTTACTTTCGAAATCATATTCACCTTTGAAATCGTATCACATTTGAAATCATAGTTTGAAATTATATTTCCTTTCAAAAGTCATATTTCCAAAATAGGCTAAACTCTCATTTCAAAATATTATATTAAACCAAATATGTTATTTAAATCCCAACTTAAGTTATAACATCATTAACCATATTCACTAAAAAATCGAGAATTTGAATATAAACCCATCCATTTTACTTAGTTTGAAATTTAGAAGAAAATAGTTTTAAATAGTTATAAATAGTTAATATAGATTTAAAATAGATTAAATTTAATTAAAATAGATTAAGTAGCTTTAAAATAGATTAATTAGATTTAAAATAATTTAAAACAGGTTAATTAGTTTAAATGAATTAAATGGTTTAAAATAGGTTAAAATGATTTAATATAATTAATACAGGTTAAAATAGTTTAATACTTTGAAAATATTAATAATTAGAAATTTTGGAATAATATATTTTTAAAACAGTTTATATTAAAACATGAATTTGGAATTAATATCAAATTAAACTATTCATTTCATTTCAACACATTTGGACCATTTTCAATTTCCAAGTCAACAAACCAAATTCCAAACCTTTCAATTTAACATTTCAATAAACTATTGAATTTCATATCGTTTCAATCCATGTTCAAATATCAATTCGGATTACTCTAATTTCAAAATATTTCAAAGTTATTTTCAAACAACTTCAATAACTTAATTTCGATAGAATTTCATTTATACTTAAAAGTTTAACTTTAAACTTCCAATTTAATTTCTTAAAGCAATTCCTTTTAAACCATTTCACATTTCATCATAAACTTGATTTTCCAATAATACTTCCATTTATATACATCAAAATTTATTTCAAGATATCATTTAATTAATTCAAAAAAATTAAGAAGTTCAAAATCTTTAAATTTAACCAATCCAGTGTCTGTATATAATTTTCTACCCTAGGGTCAAGTGATACGGATATTTATCATTTCAATCCGCAATTTAAAATGTTACGTTTATATATACCATTTCAAACCGCAATCCCGAATAAATAATAAAATCCATAAAATTGCTCGAGTCTATCATTTCAACCCATAACGATTTTTCCTTAATCTATTGATCATTCGGGTATGTATCATTTCAACCCATAGGGAACTTGCAGTTATAACAATATAAATACAACATCCATTCATCCAATACAACAAATCAAACATTCATCATAATCATCATCCAAATCAATTAATAAATATCAACAAAAAACAGGTTATCAATTACAGGTGATTAACTGGCAATTTAAATTCAATAATAAATTAAATGAATTTAATTCAAATAAATTCAAATTAACTGAGATAATGATTTAAAATATACCAAATAGTCATAAATAAATTTCTAATCACATCATAAATTTAATTTAACAAACATAATAAATTTTAGAAGTTGTGAGTGGGTTAAAACACTCACCTTTTGAATTTAAATCAAATTTAATTTCAATTTAAGCCCAAAATTCAAACAGTTTGAGAATTCATCCAAACCTACGTCACAATGTCCGAAATTTCGATACGATCCCAGCGGAACAAACCTCGCATGAAATGGACCTCGTATGTAAAAGTTATTAACATTAAAAGATAAATATAAAATTTTAAATTAAATAAAATAGAAGGTAAATAGAATGGACACGTCACCTCACTATTGAAACCCTACCCGTTAACATGCTCGTTCAAACGTAGGCAACCCAAAGCCGCCTCATCTTGATCGAACGTACGCCGCGACCAACGCCTCCACCGGCCGCCTATGCGACAAGCAGCGCGCCACCTCGATGGCTTGTCGCCTCCGCCCTAGAGACCCTCCCTTGCGATCGATGTCGACCAGACACGGTCAATAGGGCAGCCGCCGCAACCAAAATTACAACCCTATTCGAATTATTGCCGTAGATCCGACCGTCAACTCGCTGCGCAACCCATGCCGATGTGATCCCCTTGCGACTCTCTACAAGAATGTGCCTTCGATTTGTCGATCAGACGAAGTTGATCGACGATCAAAGAACGGCCAAGAATAGTTCATCAATTTCTGGGCAGACAGAGGTTCAATTTGGAAAACGAATTACAGATCTGAAATGCACTCGTCGAGAGCTTCAAATCGATATATAATTCGACATAGTTTGTGGAGTTTGAAATTTTGATTTGAATTTGATTTTTGAAATTGAATTGAGAAGTTTCTTTGGATTGTCTGCCATTGAGAAGGAGGAGAAGACTGAAATGTACGTACAGACAAATGAAAATGAGGAGTGGCTAGGGTTTATAACGGGCTATTTATAGACAAAGCTGAAAATAGAATGAATGGACAAGATTTATTTGGATTGAACGATAAACGACCCAGAAAGCCCGTTCTGTCTCCGGAACGAAAACGGATCATCCCAAATATCAAAATAGATGTTTTTGATACTTTTAAATTCTATGGAACAGGTTTCAAGTCCTAATTCCATCATATGAAGAAGTTATGTTAAAGTCAGCTTATTTCAAATTGATTTCAATTAAATTGATTTCTAGGCGTTTCGAGCCCGTACGACCAAACGACAAGTCCGATCGTTACGAAACTTGAAATCCTACAATAATTCACCGTTACAGATCCGATGAAACTAGTTTCGTCGAAATCCGAGTCAGCTTCCAAAATGGCTATTTTCAAGTTAATTAAATTAATTAATATTAAATTAATTAATCACTTTTTGATTCAATATATAATAATTTACAATTTCTATCAATCTGGATTACTTAGTGATTTATAGTCCTTTAAAACAAATTTCTATATCAATTTACTGTGGAATATTTCACAATTTACCTTGTTTAATCTCAATTTCAAAAATTCAGTAATTAAAATAAGAATTCCAAAATTTCATTTATTTGATTTTCAATCTTATTATTAATCAATTATCGTCTTATAGATATAATTACCATTGGTTTATATCTTAGTGCATTAATAATTTCCAATTCATCTTAATTTCAATTAACGTAGCATTTAATTTCATTTACTTACAATAAATCCATTTATTATAAATTGAATTCCAATTATTTATAATTAATTCCAATAAATTGATTTGATTCAATTCCAGTCTTTTTATTAAGTCCATTATTACACTATAAACCTAGTTAACCTTTGTTTTACCTTTCATTACCTTAATATACTCCAATTTAACAACTTCTAAACATTGTATTACATCTCACATTAATGTAACATTTATTTACATTTATTTAAAATTGATTTCAGTTTCAATTCAACTAACTAAATAAACAGGTAAATTATAATTATTGTCACTTTTTACTTTTAATTACATTTACAAGTTTATTACTTACAACAAATGTTACCATTTCTTTCATCACACTAATTTTATTCCATTTCCATTCATTACACACTATTTTATCAATAAGTCAACATTTTAAATTATCAATTACCTTTTATATCCCATTATAAATTAATGCACACATTAATACAAAAAATATTATAATTCTTTACACAATACTGGTTTTATTCAATTACCATTAATAAATTAAATATTTACATTTTTTTCCTTATATTCAATTTATAACCAAGTATAACATCTTACATTATTTCATTTATTGGAATTACATTCAAGTTGTTAATAATTAGCTTTAATTATCATTTGTTACATTTCATTTCAGTATTCATTTCAGTATTCATTTCATTATTAAATTACAAATACGGGTCGTTACACTCTCCTCCACTCAAAACTTTTCGTCCCCGAAAAGGAAAAAGAAGGGAAAAGAAGAATTAAGAAATCAATATATCTTATTCAAGATATCAAATCTATAAACAAATAAAATTTACAAAATTAAATAATTTAAATAAAAGATATCAATTTATAACAATTAAATCCTTTTATACTTAAATTACTCTGAAGCAATGTATTCTCTGATACATGCTTTTATTATCGTCTCTTCCATTGAATGTTTATTAATTCTATAAAGTACTTGATGAAATCGTTAGTAGCATTGTTGTTTGGTTGTTATAATCAAAACACCATAGATATTGTTCTCTCATAACATAAATCTAAGAACTTGATCGCTAAAATGTCAATTTGATCAGTTTACATAAGGCGCATCATATTTGATGTTCTTAAATGTTAAGGATGATCAAATGCATTTTTTTAAATACTTCGTTATGATATTGTAGTAAGCGATTTCTTTTGAATGGTTCGACCATTTAGAAAGAAAAATGAATATATAAGAGTAGATATGATTTAAGGTACAGTTGGGATGAAGAGAGTGAATAGTCACTTCTACTTCATAAAGAAACATAGAAAATGAGAATTGTAATAAAATAATTGATACTTAAATTGGAATGAGAAATATGATTTGTATTCCAAAATGTATTTTCATATAGAAAATTATTTTCTATGAGATTTATTTCTTTGAGTTGAAGATATTTGTTCAAAGAACTCTCAATGCAAGTTAGTTGTGGTATATGAAACAAATAATCTATATTAAGTGAATTATGGACCTTTGAATTTAGTACGCAATTATAGTAATGGTTGAAATAGTGGGAGCATGCCACATAGACTTACTAATTGCATAAAATTATGAAAATTATTTTCGTAAAGCATATCGAATATAATTTATGAGATAATGATTATTTTTTAGTATCAATTAAAAAATAGACATGGTTATATTTCAATGTGAATATTATGAATATTCGTTATGAAATAGAACAATAATGTGGTATTTGTTTTCATAACAAAAGTGATGCACTAGAAAATACCGAAGTATCTAAAAAATTTAACGTTATTTTGGGAATTATGGACTAAGCCATAGTTTTGAGAAATAATTTTTATTATATGATTATGAATCATATGGTACTGGTTAATCATATCTCAAACAATTAAGGGTTATGCACCCATTTAGTGGGAGCGTCATCAGAGTTGATGAACTCTTCAGATTGATACATATAGATGTATGTAATTGTAAGTCTATTAATACCAAAATAGTTCCGCATACTCCATCATATTCATCGATGAGTTATCACAGACATAAATATGTGTATTTGATACCATGTATAAGTTAATGATAAGCTCATAAAATATAAAACGGAAGTGAACAATTTAACATGCGATAAAAATGATTCGCTTTGATCGAATGGGTAAGCATATTCGAAAGGGTTTTGTATGTACCTAATATGAATAAAGATTAAGTCTCAAAGGTCACTCCTCCCTATAATACATAATGATGTATTGATTAGGAGTAATTGAACTTTGTTGGGCAAAGTACGATTAATGATGAGTGAATTTGAGTGAAATTCTTTCTATAAGGTGTGCACTTAAGAGTAGTACATAAGGTTAAAATTAAATCATCTAAATAATAGTTTACAAAACCATAGATATGGATTTATAAGAAATCCCTGCATTTCCTAAGCTAAGAGTTGGTAGGTTGTCAGAGTCGAAAGACTGCATGTAATAATTGTGCGTAAGGGATCTTGTATGAATCGTCCCAAGAGAATTTCGGAAATGATAGTCATTATATGACTAATTTATGGTATGAACATAAATATGTTGTGAACTAATGCAACATCAGTTTTATATAAGGCAATTCATAAAATATTTATGAATGCACATTCCATTGCATTGAGAAACAAACGTTGTTTCAACAAATACCAACTTCATAGCGAAATTCTTTAAGAACTATTGGTAAAAATGTATTTGGATACGATCCAAGCATAAAATCAATTACAATGGATGAAATGAAATTGACCAAACCTAAATGAACACAATACATTAGAACGTCTAATGAGCATTCTTGTACATTAAAGAGAAACTGTGAGTTTCCTATCAATGTTAAGAATAAATAATCCTCAATTGGTTAATTAAACCATTAAAAGTATTGACCCAATGATATTGTACAATGTGCAGATCCAAAATAGATTCCAAGTAAACTATTAAAATATGATTTTGATAGTTGTCCCCAAAGGGATATAATCCATTAGCCGCAAATGTGTCTTTAAGAGAAAGATAAATGCAGTTGGAATATAGTAAGCCGCATTGATAAGAATAATTCCATGAATTTCAATTGTTGAAATTAACGTAACAGATTCACCATTCGATGTGCTTAAGTTGGTTCAGATTTTACTCACAAATTATCGCATGGTATAACTTTATGTTTTGATACATATGCGTTAAAATAGAGAATTCTAAATAACGATTTAGAGTAAACTATTTACACATAATAACCAAAGTGTTTCGAAGTTAGTGAGAGCGATATTAAGTTTGTGAGTTTTTGGATATGGTCCAAGAACATATATGAAAGTGTCCTTTGACAAGCATCTAAATTGAACAAGTGTTTTGACAAAAACATTAAGTAGTTTGATTTTCAGTCAAAATGCAGAGGAAGTGTATGCTCATAAGAAAGAAATTGAAACTGTACATAGATATTTCTAAACCATAAGTAAACAACACACTGCTGATTGTTAACAATGTACTTATGTTTAAATCAGCTTTAGGTCTTTTAATACTCGACGTTGGATTTGTAAATGATGTCTTTTATAGTAAGTATAAAAGATATTAGAAATATCACAAATGATATGCAAGAACACCTTATGTTTAATACGGAACTGTAAGATGGATTCCTTATGCATTGGCAATAAGACTTACCATACATTGTTATGTTGTCTACGATATCTTGATTTGTTTATATATTTGAAACATGAAGTAAATATCAAATCCAAAATTGGTATCACTAAATGGTTATTTGAGGTGTTCTTATGTATTTATGAAATACTAGAGAATTGTTTACCAAAACAACAAGTTCCTTATGAAAGAGTGTCCGGTCTCAAACTTTCATAAGTGATATTGAGTATAATATGTCGATAATAAATTCAAGTTAAGAATCTTTAAGTTGGAAATATTCCAAATGAAAGACCGTGGTTGATTCAATAAAAAATGCTAAGTACATTGCCTTGAATACTACCGCAACAAAAGCAATGTATATAAATATAAATGCACAAATTTACAACCAAGCTGTGGATGATTCCAAATGTTGAGAATTCCATAACATTGTTATATGATAACAATGTCAAGATATGGTTCATAACTGAACTTAGAGCTCACTAGAAGTTGAGAGACAAACTCCGAATTGTTCCACACGATGAAGGTAACTTATCAACGTTGTAGAGATTTGATTGATAGAGTAGATAATTGAAACATAATAGCATACCCATTCACTAAGGGGCTGAATCAATTGGTTTTAAGGAAACCAATTGGAAAAGTTGGAATAAGATTTTATAATTGACCCCAAGTGCAAGTGGGAGATTGATAGAGTTAGGAGTATGTCTTGGGCGCAATTATGTAATTTGTTATATATATATATATATATCTAACTCTATAACCAATCTTGTTCGTAATAAAGGAGGTTTCTTTCTATTATATAATTAATTAATTTAATTAAAGTATATTTAATAGAAAATCCATAAATGGTAAATTTTGTGATAGTAGTTACAAAGTGATGTAATCATGAATAATTTATCACAATGAAAATAAATATACCATTTTAAATATTCCCGATCAAGATGTATCAAAACTGGATATTGATACATCCATTGAGACTATAGTACGTAGCACTCTCCAAATATTGGACAATACATTACTCATGCCTACTAGAGGCACCAAGAGATTACGTACTAATAGTTATTGGATAACCATGGAATGACTCACTCGATAGTTTTCTATTGGTTAATATAACTAAGGTCAAACGGAAAATATCGATGTGATAAAATTACACAGTTCTCTTGACTTGATAATACTTTTGATCTTCAAAGTGGAAGCTTTGCTTTGATTATAGTTAAATTGTGGCACATCTTTCACCGAATGACTATAGTTGGGTTGAGTGGAAGTATTAAAGGTGAAATACTATTCAAGAGAGGATTCGTCTTCTCAGTTATATGAGCTTAGTATCAAGGTCAACTGAAGTCAACTCAAAGTCAAATCTCTGGCCATAGCATTTCAGTTAATAATAATTGTCATTATTGAACCAAGAACTTTGTGTTTGGACTATAGAGTTGAATATGGATGATACTGGAATTTTGACTGTTACCAAATTCTACAAGTCCAAAGCGATATAGTTTTGACGAAGAGAATTGGTTTAAATAACTGCCACAATCGAGTAACACTTAACAAAGTAAAATTGGATATTACCAAAACCAAATAAGCGATAAATTTTTCCAAAATGTCACACCACCTGCTAAGTGACATGTGAACGTTAATATTCGAATAGTTCGATATTAATCACTGACCAAATTTACACATAACGGGTTACACAACCGGAATGATGAATACTCTTTTGACCAAATGATTTAATTAATTTGTAATTGTTATAAATTAATTAATATTTATAAAATTTTAGTTATAAAATTTTATTTTGATTTGATGAACAAATATTACTAAATATATTTATAATAGTAGAAATATATTAATCGATAGACAATATCGATACACGTTGAAATTGGATTTAAACACAAAATGTTTTGTTCAAGCTTTATATAGGTTTAAAGCCCATATGGGGATGGTTGCGTTTGGCCATGATGGAACTAAGTAGGTGCGACCATTTGATGACAACTAAATGGGCTAGGTTTGTATAGATATGGAAAGGAGAATTGGTAAGAGATCTAAATCCTAATTTGTTTTCATTCCTCCTCTATATAAGCATCTCAATCCATACCTATTAGTTTTGGAAGCATCCAATCCCCTACCTTTGGCCGAATTCTAGTCTCCATCTATCCATTTCAAAGTCAAATCAAAGTAAAACAGATACTATTCGGTAGCTGGTGGTCATTGGTTCAGGGACTAACATTCTACTGGATTGGAAACAAGTTCAAGGAGTATGTCTCATAGTTTCAAGGTGTACTTATAGGCATTAGTGAGAAGGTAAATTTTATGATCCATTAATGATTATTAACGTGAAGATAATACTTATATCATGTATAATGTTTTTTTAGTTAGGTGATGATTCTATTGTATCAATGAATTGTCACAATCAAACTGGTTATATGTTTATATATTTGAGATTATTTTTTTTGTCATTATCGTGTATATATATTACTCGAGGCAAAGAAAATTAATTTAATATTCATTGTTTTATTTATATAAGCTTTATAGTTCAAATATTAGATCATATATTGCATAAAACCTAGTTTTAAAATTTTATATAAGTAATATTATACATAAAACATTTTTGGCAAAATTAAAATAATATATATATATATATATATACATATATTACTTAAATATTATTTAAATCATTCAATTCAATATGTAAATAATATTAATACATGTAGTGTTATAAAATATGTTTTAAATTTCATAAAATTAAATTTACATATAATATCATTTTCGGTAATAAAAAATTTAAATTTTTACATAATTTAATTAATTGTCAAAATCAATAAATTGCTTTTAAAATTATTTTGAATAATACATACATACATACATACATACATATATATATATATTTCATAATATCTTTGAGATTTTACTGGAATATGTAAATTTTGAAATATCTTGAAATTTATATTAATTATTTCATGCGAATATATATATATATATATATTTAATTAAAAATTAAAAAAACATCATTGCCATGAGCTATATAATACACATGTTTATATATATTATTTTATAGATATATTTTATTTAAGTACACACACACACATATATTTATTATTAATTTTATAAGATATTAATACATACATACATATATATATATATTAAATAAAAAATTATTATTTTTCAAGTTTTTTATTTCGAATTTCCGTTGAAATAAATAAATAAATTTTAATATAATTTATATGATTTAAATATACATATATATTTATTTATATACATATATATTTTTTTATAAGTTTTATATATATTATTTATATACATATATATATTTTATAAGTTTCATATATACATATTATTAAAATAATTTTAAAACAAAATATAAATATATATTATATATTGCAATATTTTGTATAAATATATAAAATATATAAACATACATCTGGACAATATATTTGTATATTAGACGAGCGAACATGTCCGTTGTGGTGTAAATCGCAACACTTGTACATGGGCATATTATGTCTTGCACGGATTTCTATGTTACACTTGCACACACGTGTATATGTGTATACGATAAACACACACACATATATATATATTATATAATATTAAGTATGTAATATATAACTTTATTATAAATTTAAATAAAACAATTATTTTATTTAAAAAAAATTTAAAAATTTTCTAAATAAATTAGACTTTATAAGCCCAATAAAGATCCAAAATGGTAAAAATAATAATTGAAATTCATCCATTACTTTCGCTGTGGGCTGGCCAGTTCCAACAACAACAACATGTGAGGGATCAGACAACAATAGCACAAACCTCAGTGGTGCAGTAGGAGTGACCGCCCCCTATAGCGGATGTATCCGGATGCAGTCGAGAGTCTGGGTTGGGTATGGTAATCTCATGACCAGGATGGATTGGAATTAGGTTTATTTTTTGCATTTTGTTTTTGCTTTGAGTAAGCTATAAAGGATTGCAGGCGGGCTACTTACACATGTACGAGACCTCGATCGACCCCATAGACATGCTCTAAGTTAAAGCCTAAAAGTAATACTCGATTGAACTATTTGTTTTGGATTAACACTTGATGCATTTTGATTAAACTCTATGAACGATTGATTAATATATATATATTTAGATATGAAATCATTTGAAGCGTATGCCTTGACCCGTTCTTCATGTTGAAAGTTTAGATTTGAAGATATTTGCTCATTAAAACTTGATATGGTGATTTTCATGTTGGAAATCATCTATAAATAGAAATCCTTCATCAACTAAAAAGACTTTTAGGTCTTCCTCCTCCTCCTCATTAGACTTTGAGCAATTCCGAGGTCTAATAATTATAACTTGAAATTCCATTGTAAATTGAGTAATCCAAAGAGAATTAATAAATAAAAACAACCAAGTAGATGTAGACTGGAAATTTTGTCGAACCACTATAAAAAGATCGTGTCTCTCTTCTTTTTTCTTTTTGATTTCTTACATTCTCAATTTGTTTACTATGTTTTTCATTGATTTGTGGTGTTGGTCTAGAAAAAAGGGCAACACTTGGTAACAAAGTAAAGTTTTCCTATTTACTTTATCCTCTTTTCTTTATGAGTATATATATATTTTTGTTGGAAGTGGTAGTTAATAATCTAATGACATCCGGGGCAGTGAGAAATAACAATTTCTTATCTAAGTTTCGTAGACTGTATGAAACAATATCATGAAACTATTATGTGTAGTTATTTCATGTTAATCTTTATACAAAAATGATGTAAACATAACATCTTTGTCAGTGTCCATAAACGAAGGATATGCACTTAAGCGTGATATTGTTCATATGTGTTTGTAGTTGAGTTTTATATATTAGCATGTCACTTCTTTTAACAAAACCAACTCTGTTTATATATATTATTTAAGAAAAAATTATTTCTTAAAAGTAAATGGTTTTTTGACTAAAGGTTAAAACCAAAATAAGATTTCATTGTGAATGCTTAAAGTTTAATGTATTTTGCATTGTTCGGTTCATAGAAGTATATCATTAAATTCATTATCTAGGTATATGGTAATGTCCAGCAAAACAAAGTTTGATTTCCATAGCTCAAAGCCCCTTAAAGAGTTTAAACTGAACCGTCGCGCTTATTATTTCTCTCTTTCGAGCGCAGCTCTCCCATTCGTCCAATCCCTACATAATACTGCTCCCCCCCCCAAACCACCGAAACCCTCACACACACTCGTGACTTTTCCAATCTTTCGTCATTGTCCTTTCCTTCTACCCCACCCCATTCGTCAGCACCTTCAACTCTGAATCTCCGCCAGCTCGACTGACAACCGTCTTCGCCTCTCCATCCCTTTCGACTTTCCTCATACCCTCCTCGACAGTGGTCGGCAACATTGAGGTCTGGTTTACATTCACTTTTGTGAATTTGTGTGGTGATGAAGTATATCATTATGGTTGATGGAATCTGGATTGAATACTGCAAATTTTGCAAATTAAACTATTTAATTTTATAAAGCAATATCGTAAACATTATTATACACTATTTTGCCTCAGTATAGCTCTCTACCCAAATTTTGATGCAAAAATTGGATGTTCGAGCTTTTCTGCAATACTTATAGCTCCCGATGAAAAAGATTTGAAAGTTGTTACTGATTGTATACAACCATCATTTCTTCTTTCATTGTTTAACTTGGACCATACTTTGGGCCTTTCACTATCAACAATAAGTTCATTTACTATACAAATAATGAGATTTCATCTTTTGCACACAAATTTTTTTTTGGTTCTATTTTTTCCCCTTTTTTTTAAAATAATTTCAAACTGATCAGAACTGCCTGATGTGAGCAAAATATGCCACTACCAAAGCCAGTTCCTAATTTTGCATATTTCTACTTAGTGCGCATTCTTATTCACCTTTACGAGTACATATGCACGCCCAAGTGGGCCTGCATTTAACCACAATGTGCATGCATTTTTATTTGTACCTGTGAAAATAGATTTGATAGCATCCCCACATTTGAACGCCGTCTAGGCAGAAACCGCTATTTTTTTGTTCTGACTGCAATAACTTCTTCATACTAACTCGGAATCAGGCAAAACTTCGACCGATGAATTCCTACCTAAATTACAGACAATATGGTACACTCGGATACTTCATCTTGTGAACACACACTGTAGTTCTCCATGGTGACTGACAATTTACTTAGAAAATAACATGGCACAACATCCTCATATTTGAACTCCGCCTAGTGCAGAAGCCGCTATTTTTTTTATTCAGACTGCTATATTTTCTTCATACTAACTTGGAATCCGGCGAGACTTCGATAGATTAACTCCCACCTAAATTACGGACAATATGGAACACTCGGATACTTCATCTTGTGAACGCACACTGTAGTTCTCCATGGGGACTGACAGTTGTACTTAGAAATTAAGAGGCTACCACATCCCCATATTTAAACTCTGCCTAGTGCAGAAGCCGCTATTTTTTTGTTCAGACTGCAATATTTTCTTCATACTAATTCGGAATCCGGCGAGACTTCGACCGATTAACTCCCACCTAAATTACGGACAATATGAAACACTCGGATACTTCATCTTGTGAACGTACACTGTAGTTCTCCATGGGGACTGATAATTGTACTTAGAAAATAGCAGGCTACCACATCCCCATATTTGAACTCCGCCTAGTGCAGAAGCCGCTATTTTTTTTGTTCAAACTGCAATAACTTCTTCATACTAATTCAGAATCCGGTGAGACTTCGACCAATTAACTCCCACCTAAATTACGGACAATATGGAACACTCGGATACTTCATCTTGTGAACGCACACTGTAGTTTTCCATGGGCACTGACAATTGTACTTAGAAAATAACAGGATACCACATCCCCATATTTGAACTTCGCCTAGTGCAAAAGCCGCTATTTTTTTTGTTCAGACTACAATATTTTCTTCATACTAACTCAGAATCCAGCGAGTATTTTCTTCATACTAACTCGGAATCCGACGAGACGTCGACCGATTAACTCCCACCTAAATTACGGACAATATGGAACACTCGGATACTTCATCTTGTGAACACACACTGTAGTTCTCCATGGGGACTGACAGTTGTACTTAGAAAATAAGAGGCTACCACATCCCCATATTTGAACTTTGCCTAGTGTAGAAGCCACTATTTTTTTTGTTCAGACTGCAATATTTTCTTCATACTAACTCGGAATCCGGCGAGACTTCGACCGATTCAAGCTCACAAATTAGGGCACAGCCGTGGCTCACACAGCTTCAAGCTCCATCGCGATTCGCTCCTACATCTGCTCCAGTCGCGATTCACGATCACAAACTTGAAATTAACTGGCACAACTCAGAAGAAGGTATAAATTTGTTTTCATCCTCTTTTTGTTGTTGATAATATTGATCTTTTGTATTGGCAGTAATTTATGAATTATACTGTTCAAATTAGTCAGGTTCGATTTGTTATCATGGGAAATCTTTTCTGTTCTCAATACATCATTCATCGAAGGTTTGATCTAAAAGGTTCGTCACATGGTCGCACCACAAATAAATCGGAGTCATAAATTGATGCAAATACTACGCTGAAAGACCTTGACCTTAGTTATATATTCAGATTACACAAGTCATGGTTTCAAGAATTCTGTAGGTTTGTAACCATTTAATGTTTACATAAATTGAACAAACACTTGTCAGTTTTGATTGTATGGTCGGAGGCACTTTCGTAGCTTCAAATTACAAATATACCCATCATATTTTTCCCTCCAGTTTATATGACTTGTTTTGGACCCAAAGATATGTGTGATTCTTCTTGGATTCATGATCATTTATATAATGGCAAATTTGGGAATTTTGGAGCTATGTGATACAGCACATATGTTAACCGAGTGATAATTGTGTGTGCACAGGCAAGTTGACAGAGACTGTGATTTACTTGAGCAAGAAAGAATCATGGACTAGAGTCTTTTGGTGGGTCTTCATTTTAGAGAACGTCGGGATACAACTTCAACCGAAGGTTACTTCTGAAGCTTGATTATTTGTATAGATTTTTGATTTCAGTACTGTAGTTGATTGAGGATTTTTTTTTGAATGAAGGAAATATTAAATATTCAAAGGAAACTCCTCCTCCAAGGGTGGACATGAATCAGTTAGTTTTAGATCAAACAAGGTACATGTCAGTTGCTTCCAATTTGTTGTAGGATCTGGATCAAATAGTTGTATAGAAATTTTCCGTTTGTCAAAATAATTTGGTTAAGAAAAAAAATTAATGTTAGTTGCTATTTGGAAAATTTTGCAATTTTTTTCATTTAAATAATGATTAGAACATCTTTTACTAAAACTAGGCGAGGTTTTATGCATCCGGACGACGTTTCATTTCTGCCACTACTCGATTCACATAGCATCCGGACGCTCGGACCGCTCCTCTACGATCACGAATTCGAAGACCCGAACTAAGGATTAGGGAATCGCTTGATTCTTGAACTTAAAGCTTGAAGAACAGAAGAAGGCGGAAGTGTAGAAGCGCATAAGGTTAAAAGCTACTCAATTTAATAATTTTAATTTTATAATTCATAATTATGTTGTAATTAAGTAATTTACATAATTTACTATTTACTAAAACTAATTCATTAATTTACACAGTATTCGTTTCATTGATTTCAAAGAACAGCAGCGTCTACTTGAATGATTGAATCTCTGATACTATGTTTACTAAACAGTCTAAACTAATTCATTTCGTTAATTTACAAGAAATTATCTATAGTCTAGCCATCTCCATCTTTGTTAATATGTTGTACACATTCATAATTTATTGATAAATAGCAATGTTTTTGTAGAAATTTATAGTTAAATTTTTTTGTCCAACCGATTAGTTAAAAAGAATTTTTACTTCAAATTATCGTTAAAAATATTTTGATAAATTATCACTAGTAGAAATTCACTTTTGGCTTTAGGCACCAAAACTTCTAGGACCGGCCCTGCATTCATGCATGATTTATTAATACAATTAAAGATGAGTACTCCAACCATTTTTTTCATTGATTTTTCTACTTTTTAAACATGTCATTTCCCATGCAAGCTAGGTTTATTTTTCTTTTTAACATTCTCTCTTCTATCCAGTCTCTTTGTGCTTCAAGCCTCAAATGTGAACTGTTGGAAACTGTTCCTCTCACTAAAATATTCAGTTTTATTTCAACAGAATTTGGGTCTGAGTTATATTTTTTGCTTCAATATAATTTATCCTCTCATTTCAGTTGGGATTGCTCTATAACCAACCAGCAAAGGTAACATTCTTCTATTATCGACCAACGTTTTCAATTTTGTGTTTCCTGCTTAGTCTTCACTCCATGCTTAAATTCACAATTTGATGCATTCTATGTGATTTTGCTATGAAGGTTTTATTGTTAAACCAACTGATCTCACTCTCTTTTTAAATTCAATAATGAATCGAAGAGTGCAAAATCATGTATCTCTACTAATTGGTCCAGCTTATGCTTAAATGTGGTACGAAATTAAAGATAAAAAGATTTCAGGTGATGCATGGTATGGTTGAAACTATTAGCAAGATGTGAACTAAATCAATCAGGTGATAGATGCTTTTATTTTCAAAAAGATTCCTGATCAAGCCCAATAAAATATCTATCAACTGTTACCGATTATTTCTGTAGGATTAACAAAGGTAGGTGACCTTTTTTTGATTCATCATTATATAAAGCTTAAAATGTAGTGAAACAGAAGCATCTCCATTCACTTTGCATTGCACTACATTACTTTGGGAAAAATAATATAGAACTCAACGCTTTTTCCCCATTTGTATATGTAAAAAAATTGTTCTCTATTTTTTGCAAAATAGAATATGCACTTTTCCCAAATGAAAAACTACTACTTATTTATCGACCATTTGGCATACTAGAGAATTATTACACAATTCGGTTTGATCGATTTTCAAAAAAAGAGTTATAGAACTCTCTGACAAGTGAGACATATAATAAAAAATATGGTTTGAAAACATATATAATTTACAAGTGTCAAATATATTTTTCACAACATTTGTAGAAGTAATTTATTTAACGAATGTTTTATCATTTTTATACGACATTTTCTTTACCTCACTACAAAAAAAGGATTTTTAAAGACTCTTGTATTTTGTCTCTAAATGCAAGATTTTGTCTCTAATTTATATTTGTAACCAACTTAAGACAGATAAATGTTGTCTCTAAAATCAGGTCTCTAAATAAACAGAGACCACAAACATTCGTCTCTAAAATATTAGTAACCTCACAAATGGTCTCAAATACACACCTACACCAAAAACTAGTTAGAGACAATTTTAGGGGTCTCTTGTACAACTATAGAGACCATATTTAAGGTTTCAAATCCGTTATAAATACAGTGGTTATTATAAACCAGTTGGATAGAAGAAATGAAACATAATTTTATTATAGTTTTAATCACAGATCAATGAGTAGAAAATATACAATGTTAAACAGAACAAATAGCAAAATAAATGTTAAATTTGCAGCTCATGTACAAAAAAGTAAGCTCATGTAAAAAAACGAGCCTACAGACTACTGAATATTTAAGTTGGACCATACAAACAAAAAACTGCAGTTCATTGCAAGAAAAACAAATTACAGAATATTCAAAGCATAGATGTCATAATCAAAAAACAGCACATCTAATTAGGACCCTACAAACTATAATCCTGAATCAAGATCCAAACAAAACAAAAACTAAAATAGAAGTTTAAAAGAAAAGACAATTCCAACAGAGCCTGCTTTATACTTTCAGAAGCTAACATGCAATTCATGCATCATTTTCATTTTGCAACCCAACGTTTCCTCGAGTGTTTGATGCTTGATTATTTCCAAGTTGATTATGATCGGGTTGATCTTGTGTTATAGGTCTCAATAGTTGCATGAAAGATCCAACTTGTTCTGAAATGTTTCCAAAAGTTGATTGAAAAGGAACAGTCGTTGTTTGATATTGTTCGGGTGTTTGTTGACAAGGAACTAATGGTTGTATCATTTGATAAAGCTGCTGAGAAGACTGACCTGATGGCTGCGGGGTATGATTAGGAATTTGTGGAAACGGTTGATCACATGGATGTATGACTTGACATGATGACTGCACGAGAAAACTTGAAGGTTGTAGAAATGGTTGAGGAGGATGCTGCAACACTTGATTTGATGGCTGTGGTAATGATTGAGCGGATGGTGGCGCGAATGGCTGAGCAAGCTGTTGTGGGATTTGACTAGGCGGCTATACAGAAAACTGGCCCAAGAGTTGTGGTTGACCGGATGGTTGGTTGAACGACCATGATCGTTGGTTTATGCTTTGAAGATTGGTCGGATTAATTGAACCAAGCAAGCTAGTTACTCTCAATTTTACTTCTCTTTCTATTATCGATTTAAGCTCCGATGTTAATAACATGCCACTGGACATTACAGGATGTTCTTGATTTTCACGATCTGCTAGACAGTGAGATTGAGAACTTTTATGCAATATAGTATTTGTATCAACATAAGGTGCTCCATAAACCCTTCCTCTTGTAAGGCCTCCGGATGACTCAGCCCAAAGTCTTGGATTCCATACATTTTCATCTTCTTGTAGCTCGGCTTTTTTCTTTATATATGTTTCCTGAAAAGGTTAAAAGGGTAACAACATATAGGCTTGTTGGATAGCAACATCTAAACTTCTACTTTGATATACACTAATAAATGAGATAAATTAAAATCTTGGCAAACAAAAGTTAAAAGTGTGGACGAGCTACTATGCTTACTATACTTACAAATGGCAACCAAATTGATGTGACTTATTGTAATCAAAGTTTAAAATTAGTTTTCAAACTGAGTGTGAACTCAGTACCAAACTAATGTAACTCAATTTGTAATCAGAGTTTAAAATCAGTTTTCATATTGAGGTTAAACTCAGTTTATAAACTGGGTTAATAAACTAAGTATGTATGGGTTATTAAATTCGATTTGTAAACTGGTTTAATGTTGCCTAATTACTCATTAAACATTGATATTTGGTGCTTTCCTCCAAATACATGAAGCTTATGTATAATTCAAGAAGTCATGTATATGACTTGGTTCCACAATCAGTAGACTTAGGCAAGTGACAGCCTACGTTCTGAAATATGCAGCATAAACAGTAACAAGTACAATAAAAATAGTATCATCTGGAACATGACTTCAAACATACATCAAGACTTGTACCCAACTTCAAAACATATGCCAGGGCAAATGACAGCCTACAAGGATATGTAGGTCATAATATTCATAAGAAAATCAACTTTTTATTTGTTTTTAATTGGTAGAAAGTATGAGCCGAGCAGCAGTGATACTAATTCTTTATTAATTTGAAGTCCACTTTATACATATATAATATGGATCTGGTGGTCCGTACATTTCTCTGCTCATCATTTTTGACAGACTTTCTGTTATTTATGCTTCTTCTTACCCTATGCTCATGTTTCCTACGTACATGCATGCCACTATGCTCATGTTTCCTTTTATTAACGCTTCTTCTTACTCTTTGACAAACATAAACTATATTTGGACGAATATAAAACTATTGTATAAGAAGCCCAAGTAGCAGGAGCTTCATTACAGAAGCAGTATTTAATGAACAGAGCAGTTTTGTTAAAAGGGGTACATAATTAAAAGTGTTATTGATTAATTGATGTTTAAACCTAAGTAACAGAATGGTGCCTTTCGAAGCTGATATTGTGAAGAAAATACAGTATTTAACTTTTAGGTATATTATTGTAAAAAAGAATTTATTATGCAATGTGGAGTAAATTATTGAGAAGGATAACTTATAAATTGAACTTGTTATTTACTTAAGTTTAAAACTGAGATTATGCAATGTGAAAATTATGCAATGTGGAGTAAAATTCTTATTATCTGGGTGTTATTAATTCCTTAAGTTTAAAATTGAGATTTCAGCACGTTATGCTTCTTACCCACTGGATGAATAAAATGAGAATTTTCCCATCTAAATATTAAAGGTATTTTAAATTAATAGAGTTTAAACTTAAATAAATTAGTTGTTTTATAATTGAGATAAAAAAACTAAGTTTTTAACTCAGTTTTAAAGTGGGTTTAAAACTCAGTTTCAAAATGAGTTTAAAACTCTGTTTGAGTTTTAAACTAATTTAAATTGAGCTGAAACTCAGTTTAAAACTGAGTTGTAAGCTCAGTTTTTCTGAGTTTAAAACTCAGTTTAAACTCAGAAACTGGGTTTAAAACTCGGATTTACATTGAGATAAAACCTCGGTTTAAGCTCTGAGTTTAAATTAGTTTTAAATTGAGTTTAAAACTCAATTTAAATTAGTTGTAATTATAGCTGAGATTTAAATGCTAAGTTTTAAACACAGTTTAAAATCTAGTTTTAAAATGAGTTTAAAACTCAGTTTAAACTCAGAAACTGAGTTTAAAACTTTGTCTGAGTTTTAAACAGAGTTTAAATGAGCTAAAACTCAGTTTAAAACTAAGTTTTAAACTCAGTTTTCTGAGTTTAAAGCTCAGTTTAAACTCGGAAACTGAATTTAAAACTCGATTTTAAACTCATTTTAAACCTCGGTTTTAAACAGAGTTTAAAACACGGTTTAAGCTGAGTTCAACCTCAGTTTAGAACTGAGTTTAAATACTTGGTTAACTCCTTTTTTGTACAAAAATTAAACTCGGTTTTAAACTAGTCAAAAATTTGACTTAACTGAGTTTTTAACATAGTTAATAGGCACCAAACAAAATGAGTTGTATGAAATTTATTGATTTACATGATAATGTACAGTTTGTTTGGCTATAATGTTTCAGGTTGAGCAGCACAACCTATAACTTATACTGTCTCAAGAATAAGGCTTGATTTATAATGTCTTCACAAGCACTAAAGCCAAAAGTTTGTGCTATCATAGAAAGAAATATGCATGCTAATTCCAATGATTAATTCCAATGGCGAACAATGTAACTAGTTTAGGTTTCAACCTACAAAAGAACATAACAAGATTAATAAAATTTAAAATAACTCACATAGACTTTCCGCGACTTGTTGTCAACAAATTCGCAAGTTGATACTGAACCTCGCTTTGCTTTACCCTTTTCCTTAGCTTTCTCTCTCTTAGTGTGCCAAGCCACGAAACTTTCCTCGAAACTCATTGGTTTACCCGTCTCAAGTTCCTATAAATAGAGGATACAGAGATTAGTAAAATACCAGTTGTAATTAGTTGCTATTTGTAATTAAACTCGTTGTTTAAATATGTCGCAACTAATTTAAACATTTGTAATTAATATACTATTCCAGTAGCTTCAATCTCTAGTAAATTTGAGATATACATTGCTAAGTCAGTATCTTTGTAATAAAGTAATGAGGGCAGTTGTTAGCACCAAAATTGGTCACTAACCTCGTTCAGAAAGATCGTGTAGAGATATAAGTGATGAAAGAAAATTAAACAGAGAAGACAATGCTAATTTAAATGCAGAAAGTAAGAACACCAAATTTATAGTGGTTCGGCGTAATTGCCTACGTCCACTTTGTTCAACTTTATTGATTTCCTTTATGGTTGATTACAAATACAATTCGTAAATCAAATGCTTGAATGAAGTTGTTTGAATAGAGAAGGTGAATCTTGAAAATGGCAGAGTTTCCCCGTATTTTCTCTCTAAAAAAGGATCCCTTTCACTGTGACCCTGCCCCCCTATTTATAGGCAAATATGGGCTGGACTTCCCAAATGGGCTGGATAGCCGAACGGTCAAGCCTCAGTACAGTGGTCGCTGCATGCCGATCCTGGTATGCCGAACGCTCTGATGCCGAGCAGTCTTTCCCACGCCGAACGATGCTTTCCCTGCCGAACGGTCCTTGTGAAGTTGTGCATACTGAATGCCTTCTGAATGTCGAGCGCTCTGATTTCCAAGTTATCCTATCGCCGAGTTCCACTGATGTCGAGTACCTTGCGATGCCGAGTACTACGCCGAGTACCTCTGGGTTCCGAGTGCCAGGGGACGCCGAGCGCTCTTGCAGCCGAGTGCCAGTTGATGCCGGACACCACTTGACGCCGAGTACCTTGGGATGCCGAGTACTCCTGATGCCGAACACCACTTGACGCCGAGTACCTTGGGATGCCGAGTACTCCTGATGCCGAGTACCACGCCGAGTACTCCTGGATGTCAAGTGCTTCGCCGAACACTCCTGGATGCCGGACACTCTCTGATGCCGAGTTCTACTGGATGCCGAACGCTAGCGCCGAGCATTGTTTGTCGCCGAACATTAACTGACGCCGAGCATTACTGACGGTGCATCAAACGACTGTTGCTCCGGCGCGGGATCGAATCAGTCGAAATCTTTTGTGACTCGCAGTTAGTGGTTTACCAAGTACGAGGAGACTACCAAGCAAAAGGGCGAAAGCTTGCTCCGTACCTCGTTCAGGTCCAGGAACTACTATCAAATCTTGGGCGTTATGACATTTCACATATCCCGCGAGAACAAAACAAAGAAGCCGACTTGTTGGCTAAGTTCGCAAGTACCGACGATGTTCAGCAAATGGGATTGTATCCCGTGGAAGTCTTGCATGCCCCGAGTACGGACGAGATGAAAATCGATCTTGTGTTGGAAACAGAGATCGAGAAGGACTCGTGGATAACCCCATTCAAACTGTACCTGACAACCGGGGCTTTACCAGAAAGAAGAAGCGAAAGACGACAGGTCCTTCGAAACCACTAACTGACGGTGCATCAAACGACCGTTGCTCCGGCGCGGGATCGAATCAGTCGAAATCTTTTGTGACTCGCAGTTAGTGGTTTACCAAGTACGAGGAGACTACCAAGCAAAAGGGCGAAAGCTTGCTCCGTACCTCGTTCAGGTCCAGGAACTACTATCAAATCTTGGGCGTTATGACATTTCACATATCCCGCGAGAACAAAACAAAGAAGCCGACTTGTTGGCTAAGTTCGCAAGTACCGACGATGTTCAGCAAATGGGATTGTATCCCGTGGAAGTCTTGCATGCCCCGAGTACGGACGAGATGAAAATCGATCTTGTGTTGGAAACAGAGATCGAGAAGGACTCGTGGATAACCCCATTCAAACTGTACCTGACAACCGGGGCTTTACCAGAAAGAAGAAGCGAAAGACGACAGGTCCTTCGAAAGGCTGCGCGGTACGTAATGCAGGATGGATCCATGTACCGGAAAGGATTCTCAATCCCATTGTTACGATGCATCGCTCATGATGAAACAAAGCGAGTCTTGAGGGAAGTCCACGAAAGGGAATGCGGCGACCATACTGGGGGGCAAACGCTAGCAAAGAAGATCCTCCGCTATGGGTATTACTGGCCCACCGTAAACCGGGATGCCGCGGACTACGCAAGAAAATGCGACAAGTGTCAAAGATATGCAAAAATCCCGAGGGCTCCGTCAACGGAACTCACACAAATGATCAGCCCTTGGCCATTCACGATCTGGGGAATCGACATAATCGGCTCTTTGCCTCTATCCAAAGGTGGTGCGAAATACGCGATAGTTGCAGTCGACTATTTCACGAAATGGGCTGAGGCAGAACCTTTGGCCACTATCACCTCTAAGAAAGTCATTAACTTCGTTGTACGAAACATCATATGCCGCTTTGGTCTTCCGCGCACCATCATTACAGACAACGGAACGCAATTCGAAAGTAGAGAATTCAAAGAGTTCTGTTTAAAGTACGGCATCGAGAAAAAGTTCGCTGCCGTTGCACACCCAAAAGCTAACGGACAAGTCAAGGCCGTTAACAAAATAATCAAGTCCATACTAAAGAAGCGTCTGGAGAAGGTTGGAGGCAAGTGGGTAGATGAACTCCCGACAGCATTATGGGCATATAGGACTACCCACAAGTCTGCGACCGGCCACACTCCGTTCGCCTTGGCATACGGCTCTGAAGCCGTAATACCCGTGGAACTTGAAGTTCCATCGCACCGAGTGACATACTATGACCCCAAGACGAACCAAAACCTCTTGCTGGAATCACTGGACTGCATCGACGAAAAGCGTGAAGAAGCTGAGTTAAGGGCGGCGGCGCACAGACATCGAGTCAAGCGCTACTACGATGGCAGAGTCCGCCCAAGAATCTTTGATGTGGGTGATCTCGTTCTGAAACGAGTCTTCCCAGTACCATCACGCATGAATCCCAGCTGGGAAGGTCCATACGCCATTGAACGGAAGCTTGGAGAAGGAACCTTCAAGCTAGCGACCGTTGATGGCGCGACACTCCCCCGAGCATGGAACAGTGAACATTTGCGGCACTATTACATTTAGCATGTTTCCCTTTCTTGTTATAGGCACTATTGTTTTGTGCATGTTTCCATTCAATAATGACTTAGTTTCCTTTTGAAGTTGTAATCGAGCAATTTAGTTGATTTTCATTAATAAAGGCTTGAAGCCACATTTTCTATGAAGTTTCTGTATCTCTTAATTGAATGATAAATTACATTATTCTGTGCGGCGTACAGACTCATACGAACGATTCCAACCTCCGAATCCCCAAAGTGCGGAGCGGAGTACTCTAAGTCCCCAGAGCGCGGACTAGAGTATAAACGATTTCCAATCTCCGAGTCCCCAGAGTGCGGAGCGGAGTACTCTAAGTCCCCAGAGCGCGGACTAGAGTATAAACGATTTCCAATCTCCGAGTCCCCAGAGTGCGGAGCGGAGTACTCTAAGTCCCCAGAGCGCGGACTAGAGTATAAACGATTTCCAATCTCCGAATCCCCAGAGTGCGGAGCGGAGTACTCTAAGTCCCCAGAGCGCGGACTAGAGTATAAACAATTTCCAATCTCCGAATCCCCAGAGTGCGGAGCGGAGTACTCTAAGTCCCCAGAGCGCGGACTAGAGTATAAACGATTTCCAATCTCCGAGTCCCCAGAGTGCGGAGCGGAGTACTCTAAGTCCCCAGAGCGCGGACTAGAGTATAAACGATTTCCAATCTCCGAGTCCCCAGAGTGCGGAGCGGAGTACTCTAAGTCCCCAGAGCGCGGACTAGAGTATAAACGATTTCCAATCTCCGAGTCCCCAGAGTGCGGAGCGGAGTACTCTAAGTCCCCAGAGCGCGGACTAGAGTATAAACGATTCCCAATCTCCGAATCCCCAGAGTGCGGAGCGGAGTACTCTAAGTCCCCAGAGCGCGGACTAGAGTATAAACGATTTCCAATCTCCGAGTCCCCAGAGTGCGGAGCGGAGTACTCTAAGTCCCCAGAGCGCGGACTAGAGTATAAACAATTTCCAATCTCCGAACCCCCAGAGTGCGGAGCGGAGTACTCTAAGTCTCCAGAGCGCGGACTAGAGTATGAACAGTCTCAAGTCTCCAAGTCCTCAGAGCACAGTGTCAGCAAACCAAATAAAGACAAGAGAATCATTCAAACAAGAAGAAACTAAAATTTTATTCGATAAGTCCAAAATGGGGATACAAGATCACTCCTACAAAATTCGGGCCTATACAAACTACAAGTTATGGAAGAAAGAAACTGTTACAAACTTAAGCAAAAACTTGTTGAACAAGTGCATCGATCATTTCTTCGACTTCTTCTTCTTGTCTGCCTTTGGTGTTTCCGACGACTCCTCTCCCTCACGTTTCTTCTTGGACTTTTTGCTTGCTAGAGAGACGGAGTCAGGAGTAGGGGACGGAACATCTAGTGGTTTGGACCTGCCCGGGAGAATGGTCTGTTCCGCGGGTCAGTAAGTTCCAGGACTTCAGATTCAACCTTAACTTTGACCTTTCTCTTCTCCTCGTCGGCAAGACGATCCTTCATGCTCATCTCTGAAGTATGTTCAGAGGCGCCGGTGATTTTAACTTCGTCGCTTCCTTCGGCAGGAGACGAAGTATCAAGTTTGTCATCGTCAAGCGCCCCAATCACTTGAGCGTCTGGTCCGGGAGTTACCCCCGCGTGAGCAACGTCGCTTGTTTTCTCCGCTTCCTCCTTGGCGTCATCGCTCCTCGGAGTTGGCTCAGTGTCAGAACAACCTGTGAAAAAATATAAGAAGTGGGCATTAGAACGAATAACCACTGCTAAAAAATGACGGGATCACTTCGACTTCTAAAGAAAGAAGAATCTCCTACCAGGATCAGGTTGACTGTCGGTGGCGCGCGGGGTTTCACCCTCCAGGATAGGTGACAGCACATGAACGCCAAGCCCGGGATCTTCGGGATCGTAACTGGCATGTTGCTCAAATGGATCAAGCGTCGACCGACCAGCCGATTGAGCAGCATAAGGAGCGGCAATGTGAGGAGTAGTAGCGTCGGCCTCTGACGGGCCAGCCTCGTTATTCTTCTCTTTCGAAGGGGAAGAGCCTTTGCCATAGAGAGCCAATGCCACGGATAAATCCGATGGCTCATTCCCCCTCAGGAACTCCTTCACCAGTGCATCCTCGTCGATTTCTTCGGAGCCTGATTCGACTTTCTTGATCTTTATCAGAGTCTTCCATGCCTCAGCAAGGGATTCATGGTAGCCGTCGCCCAAGAATGTTAGGTCGCGGTGCATAAGGACACGGGCTCCGTACTCGGCGATCAACGGGTCAAACATACTTTTGACCTCTTCCCTGCCAGTCTCTGCGGCCGCCTCAAGGCGAGAATCAAGCTCCTCCTCAGCCATTCTTTTACCCTCCTCACGGGCCTCATCCTTCATTTTCTCGACCCCGGCAAGTTCACCGTCAAGCTTTGCCTTCAGAAGCCGGGTAGCAACAATCTCATCGCAATACCGCTGTGATTCTTCCTGAGCGGCTATTTTGTCTTCTTTCTCCTTGGAGAGTTGTTCTTTCAGCTCTTTGACTTGAGTAGCGAGCGCGTCCCTTTCTTTTTGGACAGAGTCTTTTTCTAGGGCAAGGGTGCCGCTGCGCTGAACTGCTTCGTCAAGCTCCTTTTTGTGTGCCACCTCTAAGCGAGTAACTGCCTCGGCAGTATCTTTTGCGCCTTGTTCAGCAGCTTCTAGCTTTAACTTATAAGAGGCGAGTTCTTCGTCTTGGAGTTTGATGATTTTCTTGTCGCTGTCAGCCTCTAGATTCAGACGGTCAATCTCGTGTTGACGCTCAACGGATACTTCTGAGATCTTCTCCACCAAGTGCACGAATGCGTCATGTTGAACATAGACGTCATTGTTGCAGGCAATCGCACTTTGCTTCACGTGCCCAGGAATGTGATGGATGGCCGGGAGGAATTTCAAACCGTCAAAACAAATCTTCGGAAACTTGGCCTTAAGGTCGACCATCTTTTCCGCAACGGTTGGGTCCACGGCAGGAGCAGGAGGAGGAGGCTTAGAGAATTCTGTTCTTTTACGCGGCTCTCGAACTTGCCTCGTACTCGATGAACTGGAATGTTGTTCTCGAGCAGCATCGGACTGATAGCCCTTCTGCAGAGACTTCTCTTTATCCGGCTCAGTTGTAGGAGGAAGATCACGGGACTGAGAAGATTGATAGTGCGCTTTCTTGCGATGAGACGACTCGCGCGGACGATTGTCCCTATCCTCATAATCACCTCGGTCCCGGCGTCTGCCTGAACCGGAATCCCGTCCGGAGTGATGAAATATTGAAGACCCCTGAAGGCGATCAAGTCCGTGGGAGCGGCCCATATCACCTGCAAAGAAGGAAGATAACAACGAATTAAGGAGAATTCACGAATTAAAAAGACTTGAAGTATGTTATGGAATGCGCATGTGCGTGTGTGTCCTAAGTGTTCCCCCCGACGGACCCGTGCGTTTATCTTTGCTAATCGGAGTATCGTCTCTGTGAGCCGGGAGTTGAACTCCTACATTGCCTCCAGCGGGCGAGGAGAATTTGAGAGCTTCAGGATCATCGAACCCGTAATTAAGTATGTCTTCGGGAATGGAGAGGTTCGAGAGACCCCTCAGAGAACTCTCCAGATGCTGTGAAGAAGCCTCTTTCTCAGGAGGGATAGGCGTAGATTTTGAGGTGTCGCCAATTTTCTCTTTTTGAACCAAATATTTCAGCTTTTTCTTTCCCTTCGAAGGGGAGGATGACGTCTCAATATCCTGAACTTCGATTGCCGGATTCCAAGCAGGACCCACGTTCTCGCCCTGAGTGTCGGGTGCATCACCCTCTCTACTCTCGCCTTCTTCGTGCGCGACGGGAGCGCGACGCGACGACGGGCCGGCAAGTTTTTTCCCTTTACCGGATGGAGGTTTGGGAATTGTAACGCCTTCTGGAAGGCTGACCCGACGATCAGGAGCTAGCAAGCCGAACCCCGACAGCGATTCATTTGAAATGATAGCTCGAATATCTCGGTCCTCGGCCGGAAGAGCTCTAATCGCGTCGACAGCATCAGAATATCCTCGGCCTTCCGGACGCGGGTTAATACCTGAAAAGATGAGATGAAGAGTTAAGAAAAACATGACTCCCATTAAGTACGAGTAACGGTTCAGCAGAGAGACTTACTGCCTTCAACCCATCTCCTAGCAAAACCAGACGGGCATCGCACATAGAACCATTCCTGTTTGTACAGGGCGAACTTGCTGCAGGCCCCTGTCAAGATCTGGCACTTGTGATACGGCTCGAGGAAAATGAAGGAAGGGCTATCTTTCCGTCTCTTGAACATATAAATGTATCGAATATCACCGGGGGTTGGAGGTCTGGAGAAGACAGCCATGAAGAGTAAATAAGTCCCATATAGGAACGCATGACCATTCGGGTGCAGCTGCGACGGAGCGATATCTATATACTGCAGCACATCCCGGAGAAATAGGTTAAACGGAGGCACGCTGCCCATCCAGCACATGAACTTGTTGCAGGCCGTGTACCCGACTGGGGGCAAATGAGGACGGTCGTGTCTCGAAGGAACTAACACGTCAGTAAAGGGAATTCCGTGAATGGAACATATCCGTCGCAGAGCGGCCTCGTTGATCCTCGAGGCTTGAGAATCGACCGGATTGTCCAGTAAGATGGTTGACTCCAGAACATCGGGCTCCAGATTATGAGCGGGAGAGATTGACGGGTTGGAAGCATCTGCGGCTCCTTGCTTTGCTGACGGCCCAGGCCTGTCAGATATGGTGGCAGAACTAGATTTTCCTGACATCCCGAATAAATAATGAACCTGGCTAAATGCTTGAGAAAGCTATACTTGAAAAACGTTGAGCGTTAGAATTAGCAACACGAGTTTTCCCCCCACGTGGTGTGTGAACTAGTGCAAGCAATTGTGTACAGACAATAAGAATCTAAAGGTTTTAAAGATATAATAATTAGCTTCGAATCATCGCCTTCGAAGACCATCATCGCCTTCGAAGACCGTCATCGCTGACCGTCTCAAAAAGCTTGCCTTGAGGTGATTACAGTTAAAGATTCAGAAAACATGTAATTTATAAAGTATCCGGCTTAAGTCTAATTTGACATTTATATCGTTCGGCATTCAAAGGTCGCTCGGCAGTTACATTGTTCGTCCTGAGAAGTGTTCGGCATGTATCTTGGTTCGGTTAAGTCATTGTCAAGTGTTCGGCATTGAAATTGTTCGGCATATATATGTTTGTTCGGCATTTGAATGTTGTTCGGCTTGAATTATAGTGCGACAATTGTATTGTTCGTCCTAAGTATAGTTCGGCACGTATATTGTTCGGCCTAGGTATTTATATTGTTCGGCATTTTTGATGTTCGGCGAATATAATGTTCGGCAGTTATATTGTTCGGCATTTTTGATGTTCGGCGAATATAATGTTTGGCAGTTATACTGTTCGGCATTTTTGATGATCGGCGAATATAATGTTCGGCAGTTATATTGTTCGGCAGGTATGTAGCTGTTCGGCATGACAGTTGTTCGGTAATTATGTCGTTCGGTCTAAATGCTACTCGGCGTATATGTCTATTCGGCATAAGGGTAGCGTTCGGCCTTAGTTCGTTCGGCTAAGGCAGCGCTCCGCCCTCGATCATAACTCCGCCCTACTCTTTCTCCATTTACGACGAACGACAGAGACAAGATCGCCCGGCGAAGGTTGCGCCGTTCGACACCCCATCTTCCTTTTTCTTCCAATCTTGATCAGCACAAGGGAGCTAGGCCTAACTACCATGCACCGTTCGGCGACTCCGAACGTGCGAACCACTTCAAATAACCACACATTGTACAATCCCATGTGATGAACCTAAAGTTGAAGTAATGTAATCGTGGAGGGAATGATACCTAGTTCGACGATCGAGGTTGAGGAAGGATCAACTAGACTTTATGTCTGATAGAGTGGCAAGAGTTGTAAATCTCTGGGAATAATAGAAGAGAAAGCGTAAAGAGAGAATGGTGGAAGGGCGCCTGGTTATATAGAGGGAGTTGGAAGTCGAAAAGGCCATGACCGGTGGAACCGCTCAAGGTCGTAGCGTTCGGCCTCGGCGCATAACGGTTCGGCGCTGAAGCATCACTCGGCGAGGAGACACCGTTCGAACGCGCATGTCTCGTTCGGCATTTGGAACGCGTCCGGCACGCATCGATCCCACAAAAGGGGCGTCTCCGTTCAAGGTTAGCCAAGGGTTTAAGACGTGACGAAAAGGTTGCACGGTTCAAAGCGTACCACGTTCGGCCACGCGATACACTTTGGGGGGCAAGTGTTTCCTGGTGATTTGACCAGGCAACTGAATGCTCGGCATTGGCCACTACTCGGCATGAAGGACTGTTCGGCATCCAGGAGGGCTCGGCGAAGCGCGCGGCATCCAGTGGGAGTCGGCATCAGAAACGTTCGGCATCCGTAATGCTCGGCGTCAGTTAATGTTCGGCGACAAACAATGCTCGGCGCTAGCGTTCGGCATCCAGTAGAACTCGGCATCAGAGAGTGTCCAGCATCCAGGAGTGTTCGGCGAAGCACTTGACATCCAGGAGTACTCGGCGTGGTACTCGGCATCAGGAGTACTCGGCATCCCAAGGTACTCGGCGTCAAGTGGTGTTCGGCATCAGGAGTACTCGGCATCCCAAGGTACTCGGCGTCAAGTGGTGTCCGGCATCAACTGGCACTCGGCTGCAAGAGCGCTCGGCGTCCCCTGGCACTCGGAACCCAGAGGTACTCGGCGTAGTACTCGGCAACAGGAGTACTCGGCATCGCAAGGTACTCGACATCAGTGGAACTCGGCGATAGGATAACTTGGCAATCAGAGCGCTCGACATTCAGAAGGCATTCAGTATGCACAACTTCACAAGGACCGTTCGGCAGGGAAAGCATCGTTCGGCGTGGGAAAGACTGCTCGGCATCAGAGCGTTCGGCATACCAGGATCGGCATGCAGCGACCACTGTACTGAGGCTTGACCGTTCGGCTATCCAGCCCATTTGGGAAGTCCAGCCCATATTTGCCTATAAATAGGGGGGCAGGGTCACAGTGAAAGGGATCCTTTTTTAGAGAGAAAATACGGGGAAACTCTGCCATTTTCAAGATTCACCTTCTCTATTCAAACAACTTCATTCAAGCATTTGATTTACGAATTGTATTTGTAATCAACCATAAAGGAAATCAATAAAGTTGAACAAAGTGGACGTAGGCAATTACGCCGAACCACTATAAGTTTGGTGTTCTTACTTTCTGCATTTAAATTAGCATTGTCTTCTCTGTTTAATTTTCTTTCATCACTTATATCTCTACACGATCTTTCTGAACGAGGTTAGTGACCAATTTTGGTGCTAACAGCAGTAACCTATAATTGTGTGTGTGTCTACAGATTTACATTGCTAATATATATATATATATATTCTTGACTCTATAACTACAGATTTTTTTTCTTCTTCTGATAGATAATTTAGTTGGAAAAGTGCACTGATGATGACACACAACAACCAATGGCGCTTTCTGCTTACCTATGTTTGAATAACCAGTTATTCAGATTTGTTTAAAAAAGATCAATGAATTAAATAATCCATCTACACGTAAAATCTGTTGCACTTTACCTCTTTTCGATTTATTTATTAAATGTATCTAATATTAATTTTTATGTTCACAAGCGTGCACAGAAAGTGCACTCAAAAGCGCACCATTTCCCCTAATTTCTTAAGCATTTCAAATATTTTTACAGTATTCCAGACGACTAGAAGTGCACTATCTCATAGTGCAGCATATCTGGTTAGTGGGTGGGGTGGCACCGCATTAAATGATGCAGACATCCTACACTTTTTGACCAGGTAGTCTCAGTTATGATTTTGTTTTATTCTACCGCTACATTAAAATATCAGTTCCATTTATATTGATATCTTAGTTCCATTTATATTGATATCTATATTAAAATATCCAGTTGCCAATTCACAAATTGACATTGTAAGTTTTAAGTACTTCAACTTTGCCATCTTGCAACACACAATCAACTTAAATATAAAGTGAAACATCAATTTTCTGAAACAATGCGCTAAGTAGGCACAGGCTAACATAACTTAAGATTAATTATGAAATAATGCATCTAAAATTTATTCAAGTTGCATTTTGCAGGAAGAAAAAACTTCATAGAAACCAACCAAGGAATAAACAAACAGATAGAAATTTATCTATTGTCTATTGCAGTGACAACTTCATGGATGACAATACTTTGATTTCAAAATTGTACCTACGATGTCTTGTGCATTGATGAATAATTTACAACAATTTTCAAAATAGTTAAGGAGAAGCAGGTGAATAATTGTATTTACCACTCTCCACATTTAACAGACTGCAACTGATAGGTTTCAGAAGATAATAAAGCTAAAAAAATTAAGTTACTAATAAAAGTTGTTGCAATCGAATGAATCAACGCTGTATACGAAAAAGGACAGACTCAGTAGTGCAGAAAATTGGTATAGATACAAAAATATACAGGAGATAATTGAAAGGATAAACCAAAAATGGGTAAGTTCGATGTTACCATAATTCACACTTTCAAAATGGATTTACAGTTTGGTATGTGTGTTTCAATCACAATATTCGAGCAAAGATCTGAAACACAAGGAACGTGCATTCCAGAATGTCTGCATTTCAAAGATTTGAAAAGTTGACTCTGATAATTGAAGACGTTAATCGGAAAAATTTGAAATGTTGATATATCTGATCTGATATGTGTATTACATTACTATGCATTCGACAATAATAATTATATATGAAAAGGTATTTTAAAAAAGACGCAGTTCGGAATATAAAGAACCAAATTATTGAAATAAAGTTACGCTTAGTGAAGGTAAAAATTGGAGATAGAACAATTCCCTCTGTCGTGTATCCTCGATTGATCCAGCCTCAAAGAAAAAGGGAAATTTAGTTGCACTAAAAGCCTTTTCTTTAGCAAAGTCAGTTTCTACGGGAAATTCAAACAGTTTTTTTGTTTGGCAAACAAATAAAAAAAATTTGGAATAATTTGAATTCCGTGATTTAAAGAACCTGAAATTCCCAACAGAACGAAACTCATATTTCTAGGTGGAGTCAGCATTTATAATGGGCAAAGAATATGAAAAAAAAGCACCCTTATCATAATTTTCTACTTAAACTTTTAAACTATAATTAAATACATACCACTTGCGCGTCATGTGAAACAATGGACACAGATCCAGCGATGTGACGTGTGTGTGTCCCTTCTTTTGGTGTCAAACGATTGGCTCTCATCTTCTGACATTTATCATCATATGCGCTTTTGTGCCATTCAATATCAATCATTTTATTCCATACATCTGTCTGTATCCATGCAGGAGGGGTGTCTCGGCAGTCGGTCATCTTTATGGTTTGCTTTAATCTTTTGGCTCTTTGTCGTGCATGATTTAATTTTTTTTCAAGATAGAAGCTGCTTTCTTTTGCCACATCTCATAAACTTTGTGCTCAAAAATAACGTCGTAAGTGTATGCCCTCTGCAAAAAAAAAGCAGGATAATTAAAATTAAATTTTAAGATGCTACAAATTTATTCGTTGGTGGTCTAGCTGCAACCCAGTAACGGTATATTCATACACGCACACACGTTGTAGCTAACTTGAGATTAAATTAAACTTATCGCTATCAAGGTCAACAAATTGTTACAATAGAAGGTAATTATGTAGGTTCTGACAACATAGCTTCAAGTGGCTACGCAAAAAGGGAATCTAATCATGAATCATCGGTGGATCGGTGGATAATCCATTGCTAAAAAAAATTGTTTTCAGCACAGTCGTTGGTATCGCATAATGCATTATGTATAATGTAATGATAGTGTGCAAAGTGAAATTATAAGTGCACTTGAGAAACAAAATGATAATGTAGAAAGACTTGCACAACTTGAATGTCATGAGTTGCATAAAGGGGTAATAGTTTGCAAAATGAGGATTGTAGTTTTTAAACTGAATATAGAAAAATGTTACAAATTGAATATTTATTTAATAAAGAGTCAGAATGTAACGACCCGTAAATTTCAACTGTTTTAATAACGTAATTAGTTGAAATTTTGTGAAATTTTAAACGATAAAATTTTGAAATATAAATTTGATATTTGGAATGCGTTTAGTTAAACATAGCAACTGATAAATTTTCGTCTGAAGATATGAAAGTTTATTTCGCGCGTAAACTTACTTCAATTTAATCAGTTAAAAAGCGATGAAAATAAAATGTTTCCGAAACCTAAATATTTTTACATAGAAAAATTCTAAACCATCTTCTGAGCAAGATGTCAGTTTGTCGTTTTTCCAAATTCGGACATCTTTGGCTCCGTCGATCTTATTTTTCTACGTTTTTCTAGCATTTCCGCTAGTATAAAAATTCAAATTTTTATAATTCAATCAAACCACTGATATCTATATACCATTTTGATCGTCTCGTCGTACCGATCCCCATGATATATTCAATTCTGTGTTTTGAATTTCGGTACACAGTGAAATCCGCAAAACCGGTAACCGTATCAATACCGGTTATGTGCATTTTGGTTTGTTTGTGATCATTCGTTATTTATGTGAACTCTAGTCATTTAGCATTTATAACTTCCTGAACGTGACTATTGCCTTTCACTATTTTCAAAACAACCTTTGAGGCTTTGATCATTCGTATTCCATCGGTCCAAGAGAAACAAAATTTAAAAGCTTCATTTGTTTACCGTGTGTTCATTCTTTCCCAGATCTACTTCTTCCCTCTCAAAATTTTCTTCCTCCTTCACGTAACCACTAACCAAATGCGACAACACCCTCTTCCCACTTCCTCCGTCTTCACAGATTTTTCTTCGCCCATCACCGTTCGCCTACCCGCCTTAACCGATCCACCTTTAACCAAGCTCTGACTTCGGCCTCCGCTTCCTTCTGGTGCCGCACCACCCTGGCCGTAGAGCATGTACCAACTTTCACACCTTGAAGCAGCTTGCGTCCATGCAAACAACCACCATGACTTTGTGTTTTCGCCACCGAGCCTCTTCGCCGACCTCTGGCTCCCAGGGCCGGATCCCAACCCGCAAGCCTCTCATTTTCATGTGCCTCTTCCCCTTCAGCTAGCATGGCCTTTCTTCTATGACTTTGCTTGGTATGAGTCTATATATATAATGTTTACGGGATATGCTGTTTATGTAATAGGTAGTGAGAATATGTAGCACTTTATAGTATGTTGGTAGTAATGTTGATATATGTTTATATAAGTTTCTTTAAAACCTGTGTGAACACGTAAGTGTGTATATAAGTTATAGCTGTTTTATATATTATATAGGAAGTATATTTTTAGGCGTATTATATATGTATGTGGGCAGTATATAGGTTTACCTTCGTATATTCAAGTTATACAATATTTTATAAAGGGTTCAAATGCTAGTCTGAAAATATATGTCTAGTAGTTACATTATATCGCATAGGTTTGCACGCATGTTAGGCTACAACCTTCTTGAATGATGTTGTCGATTTCGATTTTTATTTTTTTATTTTTTTTATTTTTTTTATTTTTATTACTTTTCATCTAGAAGTTATATAACTATATATGTGTGTTACAGATCATGGTCTGCATATGTCTTACATGAAAACTGAGTTACGTATTAGTTTCTTTATATGCGGCCTTAAAGATAATATATATTATTATTTTTAGTTGTTCTACGCTTTATTTTGAACAGTCTTTGTAATAAATTATTAACGTATCTAAATACTTTGTTTCCAGCCATTCGTTTCTACCTTTCTTTGTTTTGATCTTCGGCCTATCCTGATTGCATGTTATTTATGTTTGAATATATGTTGTGTGTTCTGTTATGTTATAGCTTTAATCATAACGTGTATATAATTACTTATGTAAAAGTCTATTCTTATTTACAGTACAGTGCGTAGGGGATTTTTGGAACAACTTATACTTATTGTTGGATATAATTTGTCTGCATAGTTCTTGCTTATAATCTGAGTTATATATTATGTTATGTTGATTTTTTTTAGTGTATACAGTATCAGACCTGCTGTTTTATATAGGTTGTTTATACATAAATACATATATTTAGAGTATTTTATGTTATGATGATATACTGTACTTTGTTGAAAAGTTATCAGCTTATACCTGAAATTTTTATAAATGTTGATGATGTATATACAAGAATTTATATAAGTCATACATATATTATTATTTATCTTAAATTTTATATATGGTTGTGTATATACCATTTGGTTTCAAAATAGCTTTATAAGTAGTGCATATTTACAGGGTTATATATATGTTTAGTCGGTAACTTAGGTATTTTACCATTCTGGGTTCACATATACTTGGTTGCATATAGGAATATATATATTACCAACATATGGTTTTGTGAGTAGTCTGCATGTATGCAGGTATATTGTTTGCATATTTGTTGATTTATGGTCTGCACGTGGGATGTACGAATACTAACCGGCATTTGTCTATGGTTGATTTTGATGTAAACATTTTATACAAACAATGATTTCAATTATATATCTACTTGAAGAATTTTCGAAAGAAATGGACAGATTCCATTATCTTATTTTAAGATATGTTTGGATTTAGAGTATGACTTTATTTATATATAGTTATAAATAGTTATAGATAATCTTATATATGAGTTCACTTATATCAGTCATCTTCATCGATTCCGTTTTGATTTGAATTCGTCTATTCCTATTTATCAGCTTGATCGTCGATTCGTGCCAATCTAGCTTCGATTGGAAAGTTGTGCTTGCATTTCGTAACTCAATTTCACCATCCAATCTATCAAGCCTCGAAAGGTGAGCAATCACTCACGATTTACATTCTTTTATTTATTAAATTTGATTTCAATTGAAACGACAATTGAAATATGCAACTGTTAGTTATTTACACTGTTATATCTGTTATTACCTGAATCAGTTCACCTGTGACATCTGACATCATTATCTGTTAATTATTTATGCGATGATAATACAGTTTGGTTGATAATTGATCGATTGTTGTTTTTTTATTTGGGTGTAAAATTGTAATGTATAAAGTGATAAATATTATGAAATTGAAATTGACGTAGGAGTTAACAATTTGAAATCGACATATGTGTTGAATATGATTAGTTAAATATGACCCCTTTAAATGTAATTAAATTGACACGTAGAAATAGTGATAACTACACCTTGAACCATTGAATGTTTGATTGTATAAACTAATGTAGTATAAGTGGATAATTGATATCAAGTGAAGAACCGTATTAACTTTAGTGTAATAATCTTTAATCTACATGAAATGATAGTGTAGATTCTAGAAATGATTATATTAATTTACACAAATAACAATGTGAATTAATACGATTATTTCAGGATTATTTGAATGGATTATTGGATTGATATTGATTGTTGTTATTGCTTGTTTATTTACTTTGACACCATCCCAGTTATCACACTGCAAGTTCCCTTTGCTATGTTTTGATTTTGAATTGAATTGGAATCGGGTTGAAATGATAAATACCCAAAATTGAACTTTGACCTAGGATAGAGAATTAAATAAAAACCGATTGGTCAATAATTTGATTTAAAAATAAAATGAAGATTTTATTTGAATAAATAATATGTTTTTGAAATGAAGTTGAAATTTGAATTTTCAATAAAAGGAAAATGTTAATATTTAGTAATCTAAAACAAAATATTAACAATGTAATTGATGAAAGAATGGTTTAATTTGAGAAATGATTGAATTAAGTTTTGAAATTATTTAATAATGAAATAAAATTGAATTATTTAATAGTTAAATAAAAATTGAACCTCTTGAATTAGTGAAATTAAGTTCTTTATTAATTGAGTTTGAAATTGTAACCGAGTAAATAAATAAATGAAATTGGATTTCGTTAACAAGAAATAGAAATGCGATTTATTGAAATTAATGTAAGACTTGTAATTTAAAGAATTGATTTGTCGAAGCTAATTTAATTAAATTTGAAGTTTTGATATAATGAAGTTGAACTTAAGTAATTGATTTAATGAATTGGAAATTTAATAGAAATTGTTTTTGAATGGCAAATTTACTTAATGAATATTGAATGAAATCGATAAATGAATTTAAATTGATTTAAATGTTAAATTAAATTAATTTAAATGTTTTCGAAACGAAACTTATATACGAACTTGAACCAATATTTGAATTGTTTTAAACAAAAATTTTGAAGTTGAATTATAAGATTTTGAAATGGTAATTTGGATGTTTTGAAATGTAAATTTTGGAAATTGATATATAAAGACAAACGAAATGTTGATTTACGAATTCTAATTGAAATTGAAATTGATTTGAAATATATTGACGACCAATCGGTGTTATAATTACGAAGGTTATTAAAGAGACCGGAATCGGTTATGGATATACTCTCTATCTAAACCGAAAACCACTTTAATAACTATACGTGGAGTGTGATCCAGAATGAAGTGGTTGGAATGATGTACGTGATGACTGAAGAAAGAGAACGATAATGGATAGCCTTGACACTTGTGTCAAATTGGAAATGACTAAAACAGGAGCCGTGCCGGACCAAATGGAGGTCAGCTACCTCAAGCGAACACACTTCTTCGAACTACTCATTACTTGTTGTCGATTGGTGCACCCTTGATTTTGGGAGTGTTGTTTCGTGGTGTTGCGGTCGCTGCGGCGATGCGTTCTCACCAGTCCGGATCAGGCAAACGGTAGTTTCACTACCTTGGGTATTGCCTCATGTGCCTTGTCATACTTGTATCCCTATACGCGACCACTACGATTTGTTTTGTACCTTTAGTATATGGATTGCCCTCTGGTGACTTCCGGTTTTGGGGAAACTACGGTCTTGTATATGCTCTTGGGAATAAAAATGTGTTAAGGGTGGAATGGGCCATGACTTAACACTATTTTGATACTTTATATTACTGATAGACATTATCTACTTATCGTACACTACTACATAGTAGATAGTTTAACGGATCCTTAAAGGATGGTTATTCCAAACATCCTTTGAGTTACTTGTATTTCAATTGCTATTTCACTTGAGTTGG
Source organism: Allium fistulosum (assembly GCA_030737815.1). NCBI lineage: Eukaryota > Viridiplantae > Streptophyta > Magnoliopsida > Asparagales > Amaryllidaceae > Allium > Allium fistulosum. The sequence goes on along the minus strand of CM060906.1, from coordinate 517,223,467 downwards.
ATTTATTGATATAAGAATGTTAATCCTGACTCGAGTGTCTTGTGTTTTTGCTTTACGCTCGGGTCAGACTGAGTGTACCAGTATTCGAGACTCACCTTTGGAGTTGGAGCTTTGCTTGAAGATCCAGCCATCTATTCTGCTTTCAGTATTCGATGATTCCAGAGATGTATTTTGATTTGTATCTGATGTATCGTATTACTCTTCCGTTGTATCTAGTTTAACTCTGATGTAACTTATACATTTATATAGTAGCTTCATGAACTACTATCTCTTTTATTTCCGCTGCAATTATTACTCTGTGTCTGTGATCTGTGATTATTTTATTTACTGTATATGTTCAGTTTTGCCAAATTTAAATTAACAACGCGGTATTTTGAGCAATTCAACTCCGGCATGGGTGTCTACCTATACACTTATAATGGATGCGAATGGTCCAAAATATCGGGTCGTTTCAGTTGGTATTAGAGCTTTGGTAGCTCTAGGCAAAACTCAGCATATAGGGTAAATGTATTTACAGAATCACTCTCATTCGAGTTTCCATCTCTTCCTTTTGACTCGATTCCTTTGAATTTTGGAACGTTCCCTGCGGTTCCAAAAAATTCATTCGTGTCCCTCACTATTCGTCTTCTCTAAATTCTGGAGCATCACATAACTCCACTTCGAATGACCCTTATAGTGAATCGGCGGTCTCGCCAAACTTCGAATGATGTGTAAAGGGGTGAAACTCCTTTATAATAGGCATCGATTTACCGGAGATTTCTGTATCCTCGGTTTACGATGCTATCTATTCCCTGCTATACCTGAATTCCATCTCTTGAGATCAAGTGTTGATTTACCTTGGAATTCAGCATCGATCCTATTCTTGAAGTTACGGACGACCCGGTTAAGGTTGCCCGTGAATTAAATAAACTTACCATCTCCCGATTCTGTTATTGAATCATCTTATCTTTTCTTTCGAATTTGTCTTCGAATCAGAATTCTCTTTGATTTGAGTCCATCAAAATTTGAATCTCTACCCTTACTTTGAATCCATTCTTGTATTGTCGAGCGAGGAAGTGTATTTGTAAATTAATATTAAAATGTTTTGATGTATATTGTGTTGTTTGAGTTGTTGATGTGATTTGGGTTTCCGATCGATTCGTCTGATCAGCGCTATCGATAGGATTTCCAAAACACTTGAGCAGAGCAAACTGACACAATTTCGTTTTCAACTTTGGTAAATAAAATAAAGTTTGTATGATTATATTATGAAATTAAATTGTTAATGAATCTGTTGTCAAAAATGATAATATTTGATTTTCATTTATTGTTTGGAAAACCATTGATTATTCTAATATGATAAATAAATGAAATTATAGAACATGGTTTAAAATTTTAATTTGGAATTCAAATGGATTTAAATCAGAATTTGAGAATTTAATTTCCGGTGATTTCCAACTTTGATTTGAAAGTTTTAGGTGTATAGTTTTAAAATATTTTCAAATTGAAATCATTTCAAAGAATTTTAAATGTTTGAATCAGTGCTCTTCTCTTTGTCGCTAGAAAATAATCTCGGTGATGGCGGCCGCATCACCGACATTCATTTTTGAGTTTCGAAGTGGAGAAACCATTCTGTAGCTTTGCTATGGTTTTGTTTGGGAAATGTTTTAAATTTTAATTTCTTAAGTATGACTTGATTTATATATATATATATATATGGGAATATTATTTTAAATTTAATTGATTTAATATATATAGTATATACATAATTATCTCTAAAGGGTTTGAAACTAAACGGAAATTTAATTCTTAAAATTATGTTAAAGGATGTTTTCAATTGTAAATAAAGCTAAATTTTGGATAAATATTTAAGCTTGAAATAATTGGATTTGAAAATATTATTTGTATAGTACTAAATTGCATTTCATATAACTTACCTAAATTATTCAGAAGTTAAAAATGTAACTGGATAATATACAATATAAAATTTGAGTGTTTATAATAAATGTTTTACACTTAGATGAAAAAAATATATGCTAATAAGTGGATAGAATAATAAGTTAACTGAATGAGATGAATATGATAAATTTGTTCTGAAAGAATTAACAAATTGAAATTTGATCAACTTATGAAAATACCTTGAATCTAAAAGCAATTAGTAAATATAAATTAATTTAAATCGAAACTTTTATGGTTTAAATTAATTTATATGGGTTAAATATATGTGATTAGATATATTAAGTAGAATAAATTTAACAATAATTTAGAATAAAGAAGAATTTAAAATTGCTGAAAAAAATATGATTATAATAAAAGACTATTCAAATTTATGGTTTTAGAAATAGTAAATTGAAGAAAATGGGATAATAAGATAATGAATTTAGAAATAGTTGAGATTGATTTTAGTGAAATCAAATGGATAAAATCAATTATTGAATATCAATTAATTTAAATTTGAATTTATATGGTTTAAAGCAATTGTTATTTTTGTATTTCAAATCTGTTTTCTTTCTGGTTGTTTCTATTCTCCTACCTCATTCCTTTTCGGGGACGAAAAGTTTTGAGTGGGGGAGAGTGTAACGACCCGTAAATTTCAACTGTTTTAATAACGTAATTAGTTGAAATTTTGTGAAATTTTAAACGATAAAATTTTAAAATATAAATTTGATATTTGGAATGCGTTTAGTTAAACATAGCAACTGATAAATTTTCGTCTGAAGATATGAAAGTTTATTTCGCGTGTAAACTTACTTCAATTTAATCAGTTAAAAAGCGATGAAAATAAAATGTTTCCGAAACCTAAATATTTTTACATAGAAAAATTCTAAACCATCTTCTGAGCAAAATGTCAGTTTGTCATTTTTCCAAATTCGTACATCTTTGGCTCCGTCGATCTTATTTTTCTACGTTTTTCTTGCATTTCCGCTAGTATAAAAATTCAAATTTTTATAATTCAATCAAACCACTGATATCTATATACCATTTTGATCGTCTCGTCGTACCGATCCCCATGATATATTTAATTCTGTGTTTTGAATTTCGGTATACAGTGAAATCCGCAAAACCGGTAACCGTATCAATACCGGTTATGTGCATTTTGGTTTGTTTGTGATCATTCGTTATTTATGTGAACTCTAGTCATTTAGCATTTATAACTTCCTGAACGTGACTATTGCCTTTCACTATTTTCAAAACAACCTTTGAGGCTTTGATCATTCGTATTCCATCGGTCCAAGAGAAACAAAATTTAAAAGCTTCATTTGTTTACCGTGTGTTCATTCTTTCCCAGATCTACTTCTTCCCTCTCAAAATTTTCTTCCTCCTCCTTCACGTAACCACTCACCAAATGCGACAACACCCTCTTCCCACTTCCTCCGTCTTCACAGATTTTTCTTCGCCCATCACCGTTCGCCTACCCGCCTCAACCGATCCACCTTTAACCAAGCTCTGACTTCGGCCTCCGCTTCCTTCTGGTGCCGCACCACCCTGGCCGAAGAGCATGTACCAACTTTCACACCTTGAAGCAGCTTGCGTCCATGCAAACAACCACCATGACTTTGTGTTTTCGCCACCGAGCCTCTTCGCCGACCTCTGGCTCCCAGGGCCGGATCCCAACCCGCAAGCCTCTCATTTTCATGTGCCTCTTCCCCTTCAGCTAGCATGGCCTTTCTTCTATGACTTTGCTTGGTATGAGTCTATATATATAATGTTTACGGGATATGCTGTTTATGTAATAGGTAGTGAGAATATGTAGCACTTTATAGTATGTTGGTAGTAATGTTGATATATGTTTATATAAGTTTCTTTAAAACCTGTGTGAACACGTAAGTGTGTATATAAGTTATAGCTGTTTTATATATTATATAGGAAGTATATTTTTAGGCGTATTATATATGTATGTGGGCAGTATATAGGTTTACCTTCGTATATTCAAGTTATACAATATTTTATAAAGGGTTCAAATGCTAGTCTGAAAATATATGTCTAGTAGTTACATTATATCGCATAGGTTTGCACGCATGCTAGGCTACAACCTTCTTGAATGATGTTGTCGATTTCGATTTTTATTTTTTTATTTTTTTTATTTTTTTTATTTTTATTACTTTTCATCTAGAAGTTATATAACTATATATGTGTGTTACAGATCATGGTCTGCATATGTCTTACATGAAAACTGAGTTACGTATTAGTTTCTTTATATGCGGCCTTAAAGATAATATATATTATTATTATTAGTTGTTCTACGCTTTATTATGAACAGTCTTTGTAATAAATTATTAACGTATCTAAATACTTTGTTTCCAGCCATTCGTTTCTACCTTTCTTTGTTTTGATCTTCGGCCTATCCTGATTGCATGTTATTTATGTTTGAATATATGTTGCGTGTTCTGTTATGTTATAGCTTTAATCATAACGTGTATATAATTACTTATGTAAAAGTCTATTCTTATTTACAGTACAGTGCGTAGGGGATTTTTGGAACAACTTATACTTATTGTTGGATATAATTTGTCTGCATAGTTCTTGCTTATAATCTGAGTTATATATTATGTTATGTTGATTTTTTTTAGTGTATACAGTATCAGACCTGCTGTTTTATATAGGTTGTTTATACATAAATACATATATTTAGAGTATTTTATGTTATGATGATATACTGTACTTTGTTGAAAAGTTATCAGCTTATACCTGAAATTTTTATAAATGTTGATGATGTATATACAAGAATTTATATAAGTCATACATATATTATTATTTATCTTAAATTTTATATATGGTTGTGTATATACCATTTGGTTTCAAAATAGCTTTATAAGTAGTGCATATTTACAGGGTTATATATATGTTTAGTCGGTAACTTAGGTATTTTACCATTCTGGGTTCACATATACTTGGTTGCATATAGGAATATATATATTACCAACATATGGTTTTGTGAGTAGTCTACATGTATGTAGGTACATTGTTTGCATATTTGTTGATTTATGGTCTGCACGTGGGATGTACAAATACTAACCGGCATTTGTCTATGGTTGATTTTGATGTAAACATTTTATACAAACAATGATTTCAATTATATATCTACTTGAAGAATTTTCGAAAGAAATGGACAGATTCCATTATCTTATTTTAAGATATGTTTGGATTTAGAGTATGACTTTATTTATATATAGTTATAAATAGTTATAGATAATCTTATACATGAGTTCACTTATATCAGTCATCTTCATCGATTCCGTTTTGATTTGAATTCGTCTATTCCTATTTATCAGCTTGATCGTCGATTCGTGCCAATCTAGCTTCGATTGGAAAGTTGTGCTTGCATTTCGTAACTCAATTTCACCATCCAATCTATCAAGCCTCGAAAGGTGAGCAATCACTCACGATTTACATTCTTTTATTTATTAAATTTGATTTCAATTGAAACGACAATTGAAATATGCAACTGTTAGTTATTTACACTGTTATATCTGTTATTACCTGAATCAGTTCGCCTGTGACATCTGACATCATTATCTGTTAATTATTTATGCGATGATAATACAGTTTGGTTGATAATTGATCGATTGTTGTTTTTTTATTTGGGTGTAAAATTGTAATGTATAAAGTGATAAATATTATGAAATTGAAATTGACGTAGGAGTTAACAATTTGAAATCGACATATGTGTTGAATTTGATTAGTTAAATATGACCCCTTTAAATGTAATTAAATTGACACGTAGAAATAGTGATAACTACACCTTGAACCATTGAATGTTTGATTGTATAAACTAATGTAGTATAAGTGGATAATTGATATCAAGTGAAGAACCGTATTAACTTTAGTGTAATAATCTTTAATCTACATGAAATGATAGTGTAGATTCTAGAAATGATTATATTAATTTACACAAATAACAATGTGAATTAATACGATTATTTCGGGATTATTTGAATGGATTATTGGATTGATATTGATTGTTGTTATTGCTTGTTTATTTACTTTGACACCATCACAGTTATCACACTGCAAGTTCCCTTTGCTATGTTTTGATTTTGAATTGAATTGGAATCGGGTTGAAATGATAAATACCCAAAATTGAACTTTGACCTAGGATAGAGAATTAAATAAAAACCGATTGGTCAATAATTTGATTTAAAAATAAAATGAAGATTTTATTTGAATAAATAATATGTTTTTGAAATGAAGTTGAAATTTGAATTTTCAATAAAAGGAAAATGTTAATATTTAGTAATCTAAAACAAAATATTAACAATGTAATTGATGAAAGAATGGTTTAATTTGAGAAATGATTGAATTAAGTTTTGAAATTATTTAATAATTAAATAAAATTGAATTATTTAATAGTTAAATAAAAATTGAACCTCTTGAATTAGTGAAATTAAGTTCTTTATTAATTGAGTTTGAAATTGTAACCGAGTAAATAAATAAATGAAATTGGATTTCGTTAACAAGAAATAGAAATGCGATTTATTGAAATTAATGTAAGACTTGTAATTTAAAGAATTGATTTGTCGAAGCTAATTTAATTAAATTTGAAGTTTTGATATAATGAAGTTGAACTTAAGTAATTGATTTAATGAATTGGAAATTTAATAGAAATTGTTTTTGAATGGCAAATTTACTTAATGAATATTGAATGAAATCGATAAATGAATTTAAATTGATTTAAATGTTAAATTAAATTAATTTAAATGTTTTCGAAACGAAACTTATATACGAACTTGAACCAATATTTGAATTGTTTTAAACAAAAATTTTGAAGTTGAATTATAAGATTTTGAAATGGTAATTTGGAAGTTTTGAAATGTAAATTTTGGAAATTGATATATAAAGACAAACGAAATGTTGATTTACGAATTCTAATTGAAATTGAAATTGATTTGGTTTGAAATATATTGACGACCAATCGGTGTTATAATTACGAAGGTTATTAAAGAGACCGGAATCGGTTATGGATATACTCTCTATCTAAACCGAAAACCACTTTAATAACTATACGTGGAGTGTGATCCAGAATGAAGTGGTTGGAATGATGTACGTGATGACTGAAGAAAGAGAACGATAATGGATAGCCTTGACACTTGTGTCAAATTGGAAATGACTAAAACAGGAGCCGTGCCGGACCAAATGGGGGTCAGCTACCTCAAGCGAACACACTTCTTCGAACTACTCATTACTTGTTGTCGATTGGTGCACCCTTGATTTTGGGAGTGTTGTTTCGTGGTGTTGCGGTCGCTGCGGCGATGCGTTCTCACCAGTCCGGATCAGGCAAACGGTAGTTTCACTACCTTGGGTATTGCCTCATGTGCCTTGTCATACTTGTATCCCTATACGCGACCACTACGATTTGTTTTGTACCTTTAGTATATGGATTGCCCTCTGGTGACTTCCGGTTTTGGGGAAACTACGGTCTTGTATATGCTCTTGGGAATAAAAATGTGTTAAGGGTGGAATGGGCCATGACTTAACACTATTTTGATACTTTATATTACTGATAGACATTATCTACTTATCGTACACTACTACATAGTAGATAGTTTAACGGATCCTTAAAGGATGGTTATTCCAAACATCCTTTGAGTTACTTGTATTTCAATTGCTATTTCACTTGAGTTGGATTTATTGATATAAGAATGTTAATCCTGACTCGAGTGTCTTGTGTTTTTGCTTTACGCTCGGGTCAGACTGAGTGTACCAGTATTCGAGACTCACCTTTGGAGTTGGAGCTTTGCTTGAAGATCCAGCCATCTATTCTGCTTTCAGTATTCGATGATTCCAGAGATGTATTTTGATTTGTATCTGATGTATCGTATTACTCTTCCGTTGTATCTAGTTTAACTCTGATGTAACTTATACATTTATATAGTAGCTTCATGAACTACTATCTCTTTTATTTCCGCTGCAATTATTACTCTGTGTCTGTGATCTGTGATTATTTTATTTACTGTATATGTTCAGTTTTGCCAAATTTAAATTAACAACGCGGTATTTTGAGCAATTCAACTCTGGCATGAGTGTCTACCTATACACTTATAATGGATGCGAATGGTCCAAAATATCGGGTCGTTTCAGTTGGTATCAGAGCTTTGGTAGCTCTAGGCAAAACTCAGCATATAGGGTAAATGTATTTACAGAATCACTCTCATTCGAGTTTCCATCTCTTCCTTTTGACTCGATTCCTTTGAATTTTGGAACGTTCCCTGCGGTTCCAAAAAATTCATTCGTGTCCCTCACTATTCGTCTTCTCTAAATTCTGGAGCATCACATAACTCCACTTCGAATGACCCTTATAGTGAATCGGCGGTCTCGCCAAACTTCGAATGATGTGTAAAGGGGTGAAACTCCTTTATAATAGGCATCGATTTACCGGAGATTTCTGTATCCTCGGTTTACGATGCTATCTATTCCCTGCTATACCTGAATTCCATCTCTTGAGATCAAGTGTTGATTTACCTTGGAATTCAGCATCGATCCTATTCTTGAAGTTACGGACGACCCGGTTAAGGTTGCCCGTGAATTAAATAAACTTACCATCTCCCGATTCTGTTATTGAATCATCTTATCTTTTCTTTCGAATTTGTCTTCGAATCAGAATTCTCTTTGATTTGAGTCCATCAAAATTTGAATCTCTACCCTTACTTTGAATCCATTCTTGTATTGTCGAGCGAGGAAGTGTATTTGTAAATTAATATTAAAATGTTTTGATGTATATTGTGTTGTTTGAGTTGTTGATGTGATTTGGGTTTCCGATCGATTCGTCTGATCAGCGCTATCGATAGGATTTCCAAAACACTTGAGCAGAGCAAACTGACACAATTTCGTTTTCAACTTTGGTAAATAAAATAAAGTTTGTATGATTATATTATGAAATTAAATTGTTAATGAATCTGTTGTCAAAAATGATAATATTTGATTTCATTTACTGTTTGGAAAACCATTGATTATTCTAATATGATAAATAAATGAAATTATAGAACATGGTTTAAAATTTTAATTTGGAATTCAAATGGATTTAAATCAGAATTTGAGAATTTAATTTCCGGTGATTTCCAACTTTGATTTGAAAGTTTTAGGTGTATAGTTTTAAAATATTTTCAAATTGAAATCATTTCAAAGAATTTTAAATGTTTGAATCAGTGCTCTTCTCTTTGTCGCTAGAAAATAATCTCGGTGATGGCGGCCGCATCACCGACATTCATTTTTGAGTTTCGAAGTGGAGAAACCATTCTGTAGCTTTGCTATGGTTTTGTTTGGGAAATGTTTTAAATTTTAATTTCTTAAGTATGACTTGATTAATATATATATATATATATATATGGGAATATTATTTTAAATTTAATTGATTTAATATATATAGTATATACATAATTATCTCTAAAGGGTTTGAAATTAAACGGAAATTTAATTCTTAAAATTATGTTAAAGGATGTTTTCAATTGTAAATAAAGCTAAATTTTGGATAAATATTTAAGCTTGAAATAATTGGATTTGAAAATATTATTTGTATAGTACTAAATTGCATTTCATATAACTTACCTAAATTATTCAGAAGTTAAAAATGTAATTGGATAATATACAATATAAAATTTGAGTGTTTATAATAAATGTTTTACACTTAGATGAAAAAAATATATGCTAATAAGTGGATAGAATAATAAGTTAACTGAATGATATGAATATGATAAATTTGTTCTGAAAGAATTATCAAATTGAAATTTGATCAACTTATGAAAATACCTTGAATTTAAAAGCAATTAGTAAATATAAATTAATTTAAATCGAAACTTTTATGGTTTAAATTAATTTATATGGGTTAAATATATGTGATTAGATATATTAAGTAGAATAAATTTAACAATAATTTGGAATAAAGAAGAATTTAAAATTGCTAAAAAAAATATGATTATAATAAAAGACTATTCAAATTTATGGTTTTAGAAATAGTAAATTGAAGAAAATGGGATAATAAGATAATGAATTTAGAAATAGTTGAGATTGATTTTAGTGAAATCAAATGGATAAAATCAATTATTGAATATCAATTAATTTAAATTTGAATTTATATGGTTTAAAGCAATTGTTATTTTTGTATTTCAAATCTGTTTTCTTTCTGGTTGTTTCTATTCTCCTACCTCATTCCTTTTCGGGGACGAAAAGTTTTGAGTGGGGGAGAGTGTAACGACCCGTAAATTTCAACTGTTTTAATAACGTAATTAGTTGAAATTTTGTGAAATTTTAAACGATAAAATTTTGAAGTATAAATTTGAAATTTGGAATGCGTTTAGTTAAACATAGCAACTGATAAATTTTCGTCTGAAGATATGAAAGTTTATTTCGCGCGTAAACTTACTTCAATTTAATCAGTTAAAAAGCGATGAAAATAAAATGTTTCCGAAACCTAAATATTTTTACATAGAAAAATTCTAAACCATCTTCTGAGCAAGATGTCAGTTTGTCATTTTTCCAAATTCGGACATCTTTGGCTCCGTCGATCTTATTTTTCTACGTTTTTCTTGCATTTCCGCTAGTATAAAAATTCAAATTTTTATAATTCAATCAAACCACTGATATCTATATACCATTTTGATCGTCTCGTTGTACCGATCCCCATGATATATTTAATTCTGTGTTTTGAATTTCGGTACACAGTGAAATCCGCAAAACCGGTAACCGTATCAATACCGGTTATGTGCATTTTGGTTTGTTTGTGATCATTCGTTATTTATGTGAACTCTAGTCATTTAGCATTTATAACTTCCTGAACGTGACTATTGCCTTTCACTATTTTCAAAACAACCTTTGAGGCTTTGATCATTCGTATTCCATCGGTCCAAGAGAAACAAAATTTAAAAGCTTCATTTGTTCACCGTGTGTTCATTCTTTCCCAGATCTACTTCTTTCCTCTCAAAATTTTCTTCCTCCTCCTTCACGTAACCACTCACCAAATGCGACAACACCCTCTTCCCACTTCCTCCGTCTTAACAGATTTTTCTTCGCCCATCACCGTTCGCCTACCCGCCTCAACCGATCCACCTTTAACCAAGCTCTGACTTCGGCCTCCGCTTCCTTCTGGTGCCGCACCACCCTGGCCGAAGAGCATGTACCAACTTTCACACCTTGAAGCAGCTTGCGTCCATGCAAACAACCACCATGACTTTGTGTTTTCGCCACCGAGCCTCTTCGCCGACCTCTGGCTCCCAGGGCCGGATCCCAACCCGCAAGCCTCTCATTTTCATGTGCCTCTTCCCCTTCAGCTAGCATGGCCTTTCTTCTATGACTTTGCTTGGTATGAGTCTATATATATAATGTTTACGGGATATGCTGTTTATGTAATAGGTAGTGAGAATATGTAGAACTTTATAGTATGTTGGTAGTAATGTTGATATATGTTTATATAAGTTTCTTTAAAACCTGTGTGAACACGTAAGTGTGTATATAAGTTATAGCTATTTTATATATTATATAGGAAGTATATTTTTAGGCGTATTATATATGTATGTGGGCAGTATATAGGTTTACCTTCGTATATTCAAGTTATACAATATTTTATAAAGGGTTCAAATGCTAGTCTGAAAATATATGTCTAGTAGTTACATTATATCGCATAGGTTTGCACGCATGCTAGGCTACAACCTTCTTGAATGATGTTGTCGATTTCGATTTTTATTTTTTTATTTTTTTTATTTTTTTTATTTTTATTACTTTTCATCTAGAAGTTATATAACTATATATGTGTGTTACAAATCATGGTCTGCATATGTCTTACATGAAAACTGAGTTACGTATTAGTTTCTTTATATGCGGCCTTAAAGATAATATATATTATTATTTTTAGTTGTTCTACGCTTTATTTTGAACAGTCTTTGTAATAAATTATTAACGTATCTAAATACTTTGTTTCCAGCCATTCGTTTCTACCTTTCTTTGTTTTGATCTTCGGCCTATCCTGATTGCATGTTATTTATGTTTGAATATATGTTGCGTGTTCTGTTATGTTATAGCTTTAATCATAACGTGTATATAATTACTTATGTAAAAGTCTATTCTTATTTACAGTACAGTGCGTAGGGGATTTTTGGAACAACTTATACTTATTGTTGGATATAATTTGTCTGCATAGTTCTTGCTTATAATCTGAGTTATATATTATGTTATGTTGATTTTTTTTAGTGTATACAGTATCAGACCTGCTGTTTTATATAGGTTGTTTATACATAAATACATATATTTAGAGTATTTTATGTTATGATGATATACTGTACTTTGTTGAAAAGTTATCAGCTTATACCTGAAATTTTTATAAATGTTGATGATGTATATACAAGAATTTATATAAGTCATACATATATTATTATTTATCTTAAATTTTATATATGGTTGTGTATATACCATTTGGTTTCAAAATAGCTTTATAAGTAGTGCATATTTACAGGGTTATATATATGTTTAGTCGGTAACTTAGGTATTTTACCATTCTGGGTTCACATATACTTGGTTGCATATAGGAATATATATATTACCAACATATGGTTTTGTGAGTAGTCTGCATGTATGCAGGTATATTGTTTGCATATTTGTTGATTTATGGTCTGCACGTGGGATGTACGAATACTAACCGGCATTTGTCTATGGTTGATTTTGATGTAAACATTTTATACAAACAATGATTTCAATTATATATCTACTTGAAGAATTTTCGAAAGAAATGGACAGATTCCATTATCTTATTTTAAGATATGTTTGGATTTAGAGTATGACTTTATTTATATATAGTTATAAATAGTTATAGATAATCTTATACATGAGTTCACTTATATCAGTCATCTTCATCGATTCCGTTTTGATTTGAATTCGTCTATTCCTATTTATCAGCTTGATCGTCGATTCGTGCCAATCTAGCTTCGATTGGAAAGTTGTGCTTGCATTTCGTAACTCAATTTCACCATCCAATCTATCAAGCCTCGAAAGGTGAGCAATCACTCACGATTTACATTCTTTTATTTATTAAATTTGATTTCAATTGAAACGACAATTGAAATATGCAGCTGTTAGTTATTTACACTGTTATATCTGTTATTACCTGAATCAGTTCGCCTGTGACATCTGACATCATTATCTGTTAATTATTTATGCGATGATAATACAGTTTGGTTGATAATTGATCGATTGTTGTTTTTTTATTTGGGTGTAAAATTGTAATGTATATTGTGATAAATATTATGAAATTGAAATTGACGTAGGAGTTAACAATTTGAAATCGACATATGTGTTGAATTTGATTAGTTAAATATGACCCCTTTAAATGTAATTAAATTGACACGTAGAAATAGTGATAACTACACCTTGAACCATTGAATGTTTGATTGTATAAACTAATGTAGTATAAGTGGATAATTGATATCAAGTGAAGAACCGTATTAACTTTAGTGTAATAATCTTTAATCTACATGAAATGATAGTGTAGATTCTAGAAATGATTATATTAATTTACACAAATAACAATGTGAATTAATACGATTATTTCGGGATTATTTGAATGGATTATTGGATTGATATTGATTGTTGTTATTGCTTGTTTATTTACTTTGACACCATCCCAGTTATCACACTGCAAGTTCCCTTTGCTATGTTTTGATTTTGAATTGAATTGGAATCGGGTTGAAATGATAAATACCCAAAATTGAACTTTGACCTAGGATAGAGAATTAAATAAAAACCGATTGGTCAATAATTTGATTTAAAAATAAAATGAAGATTTTATTTGAATAAATAATATGTTTTTGAAATGAAGTTGAAATTTGAATTTTCAATAAAAGGAAAATGTTAATATTTAGTAATCTAAAACAAAATATTAACAATGTAATTGATGAAAGAATGGTTTAATTTGAGAAATGATTGAATTAAGTTTTGAAATTATTTAATAATTAAATAAAATTGAATTATTTAATAGTTAAATAAAAATTGAACCTCTTGAATTAGTGAAATTAAGTTCTTTATTAATTGAGTTTGAAATTGTAACCGAGTAAATAAATAAATGAAATTGGATTTCGTTGACAAGAAATAGAAATGCGATTTATTGAAATTAATGTAAGACTTGTAATTTAAAGAATTGATTTGTCGAAGCTAATTTAATTAAATTTGAAGTTTTGATATAATGAAGTTGAACTTAAGTAATTGATTTAATGAATTGGAAATTTAATAGAAATTGTTTTTGAATGGCAAATTTACTTAATGAATATTGAATGAAATCGATAAATGAATTTAAATTGATTTAAATGTTAAATTAAATTAATTTAAATGTTTTCGAAACGAAACTTATATACGAACTTGAACCAATATTTGAATTGTTTTAAACAAAAATTTTGAAGTTGAATTATAAGATTTTGAAATGGTAATTTGGAAGTTTTGAAATGTAAATTTTGGAAATTGATATATAAAGACAAACGAAATGTTGATTTACGAATTCTAATTGAAATTGAAATTGATTTGGTTTGAAATATATTGACGACCAATCGGTGTTATAATTACGAAGGTTATTAAAGAGACCGGAATCGGTTATGGATATACTCTCTATCTAAACCGAAAACCACTTTAATAACTATACGTGGAGTGTGATCCAGAATGAAGTGGTTGGAATGATGTACGTGATGACTGAAGAAAGAGAACGATAATGGATAGCCTTGACACTTGTGTCAAATTGGAAATGACTAAAACAGGAGCCGTGCCGGACCAAATGGAGGTCAGCTACCTCAAACGAACACACTTCTTCGAACTACTCATTACTTGTTGTCGATTGGTGCACCCTTGATTTTGGGAGTGTTGTTTCGTGGTGTTGCGGTCGCTGCGGCGATGCATTCTCACCAGTCCGGTTCAGGCAAACGGTAGTTTCACTACCTTGGGTATTGCCTCATGTGCCTTGTCATACTTGTATCCCTATACGCGACCACTACGATTTGTTTTGTACCTTTAGTATATGGATTGCCCTCTGGTGACTTCCGGTTTTGGGGAAACTACGGTCTTGTATATGCTCTTGGGAATAAAAATGTGTTAAGGGTGGAATGGGCCATGACTTAACACTATTTTGATACTTTATATTACTGATAGACATTATCTACTTATCGTACACTACTACATAGTAGATAGTTTAACGGATCCTTAAAGGATGGTTATTCCAAACATCCTTTGAGTTACTTGTATTTCAATTGCTATTTCACTTGAGTTGGATTTATTGATATAAGAATGTTAATCCTGACTCGAGTGTCTTGTGTTTTTGCTTTACGCTCGGGTCAGACTGAGTGTACCAGTATTCGAGACTCACCTTTGGAGTTGGAGCTTTGCTTGAAGATCCAGCCATCTATTCTGCTTTCAGTATTCGATGATTCCAGAGATGTATTTTGATTTGTATCTGATGTATCGTATTACTCTTCCGTTGTATCTAGTTTAACTCTGATGTAACTTATACATTTATATAGTAGCTTCATGAACTACTATCTCTTTTATTTCCGCTGCAATTATTACTCTGTGTCTGTGATCTGTGATTATTTTATTTACTGTATATGTTCAGTTTTGCCAAATTTAAATTAACAACGCGGTATTTTGAGCAATTCAACTCCGGCATGAGTGTCTACCTATACACTTATAATGGATGCGAATGGTCCAAAATATCGGGTCGTTTCACAGAAATATTGAGTTACCTTAAACTCATTAAATAACAGTTGTCTTTTCTCTTGGGGAACTTTCGAAAATGCATACCATGGTTCAGTAAATCGCATATCCCATATAGATCCAATAAGACGTGCAGCGGATTTATTCTTAAATCTATGACAATCAAAAGAAATATAATCTATTTCATATATATTATTTCGTAATGTAAATGTAAAATTATGTAAAACTTACTGAGTTCCTTTCCATTCGAGAGGTCTTTTTTGCGTAATAGGATCAATTGGAGTATCATATCCTCTGATCGGGATATACTCCGTTTCATCAACTGTATTTTCTGTCTCTGCTCCATCCATCTCATGTTCTCCAATTTCTAATGCATCGTCTCTCTGTTAGACACCTACTTCCGCTTCAAAAGTTTGCTCCCCTCCAACTTCAACAATATTTGCAACTCTGTTCTCGCAGGTAGATGAGTGTGCTATTGCTTCTCTTTCAATGCATTGCCCCCTCCAATTCCCAGAACATGTTCCACTCCATCCTCATATATGTTTGATAGGTTTTCATCGATGTTAGATAAACTATCATTTCGTGCTGATCTTCCAGAGATTTGTCTACATCCTGTACTAGTTGCCTTTCTCATGAGGCCTCGAATCTTTGAACCTGCCATTAAGCCTTCACAAAATATCATTAGTAAAAGATCTCATTATTACTGCTAGTATTGTATTTATGAAAATTCGGTAAATAAACAACAATTTCCAATAAGACCACACTATTTACATTTATGCGATGACATTTTAAATCCTAATAAATCAAGTTATTTTGTTGTCATTTCATTGAGTAAATAATTTATTTTGGAGAGTTTAATGGGTTTTAAAAAGATTAATTAACTTTAGAAGAAGACTACAGTAGATATTGGGTGATTTAAAACATAAAAATTACTTGTTATGGGAATTCATTTATCAGTTCCCTCATAACAAAACTTACTTGTTATGATTATATTCCAACAAGAAGAAGTTTTATATAAACCTCCATGACTTTTGCTCAATACTAAAATATATTTACATTAAACAATTACTGTTTAATGGGCAAGATTATCCAATGCATACACATTATTGCAATTCAGACAATGTTGCATATGCCTAAAATTATAAACAAACATAAACAACAAGATTGGTACTAACTTGAAATGGTTCAAAGCTATCAAGCATGTTAACTGGAAAAAAATAATATAACCTGATGATGGTGCATGACACCCCAATATGAGGACTGCACAAAAGAATTGGTTAAGATATTCATCCTTTTGAATCACTATTAGCTGTAGGGTTCTTGGCTATATTAGTGGTTAGCAATCCCTTAATGCGTGGTTAGAACCAATAAGTTAGCAAGAATATCTTTACATTTAACTGTGGAGAGGTTTTCACTCGGAACTCAAACATGGAAAACCTGAGTTTTCTATTCGCACCAATTGCAAATGATTTTTTCTCTTCTAAATATGGTAATGAAATTCTAAATAGATATTTCTTCTATAAACCACCAGTCTCCTTATCATTTTTCTATAAGGTTTTCCGGCAAAAATGTGAATGAAAAATACATTATTTTTCTTAAAAACCAATAGAGTTAAGTTTTTTCTTGTAAACGCTGAGTAAGAGGAACCAAGCACTGTTCAAAAGTGGACGATAAAAGAATTCTTATGCCTTGTACAGTTTAGTTTGTATATTCCTATTTGAACATAATGATATTATACAGGTATCTTTTTCAAAAAAACGAGGAAAATAAAATGAACTAAAGAAGAATTGATTTGCAAAAACAATGATGGAAGCTATTGATAACAAACAAGTGCCACAAGAGTGTTGCATGCAGCTAAGGAGAGTTAGTGAATAATGTATGTGCCCAGTGATGCTAGAAGTAGGATATACAGGCCAAAAGTGTACAGGCAGACGCAGAGAAGTGACGATGAAAGGAAAGTTCCTGCCAGCAATGTGCAACATGGAGCCACACTCCTGCCAGCAAGCACGTACTTAATACATGTATGTTTGGTGACGTGGTAAATTTTGGGTAGTAAGTTATAAAGAATGTAAATATGGTGAACTAATTTGTGTGGACCTTTATTGTACAGAATTCACTCAGCATTAAGGACTTATCTTACTCCATTTTTTGTTGTTTATCTTCTGTTTTTCTGTTTAGTTTCCTCCCTTTTTTACCTTTATTTTGGTTTTGTATTGGTTTTGTATGTGTTAATCTCACCTCATCAATAAAATAATACTGAATTCATTATCTTGTATTATTTTAGTAGATTTCACGCCCGCGGAGCTGAAGTCACTGATGGTTAAATAGAGATGTAGTTTCAGAGATCAACAATCCAATGGTTAGTCAACTTTGAACTATAATATAGATGATGTACACCTTATAAGCTGTTACATTGTAATTTTCACATGCACACACACACGCTGAGATACTCAGCTTGTTTTTGGTTTGATAAACTTATTGTTAATAACAATGCAATGCTTACAGGAAAACTAAAAATAATTACATTTGAGGAGTTCATTACAATTGCATTGGATACAGATAGAGTCATGGGGATATATATTCAGAAATTAAAAGCCCAGTTTTAGTCAATCAACACACAAGTTTTCCTATCCAAATCACATTGTCATATGCATGTTAGTTTATGTAAATAGGTACAAACTATGAGCATACGAGGGAAACTGTATTACTGTTCTTTTTTAACAGGTGAAATGGGAAAAGGGAAAGAAATTTGAAGACAAGTTTGTAGAGACACTAGTAAAATATGGGTATAAAGGGGCATACAAATCTAAGGAGTGGCTAAAGCAGTCTTTGTTTATACAATCCTTTATGCCAACTTATCTAATTTACATAGCTAAAATGACCCCCAAAGTTCTCATGATCAACGATTTTGACATTCCAACCCAAAATATAGATCAGTCATTTTGGGAAATTACTTCAGACAGTTACTTTGAATACATAAAAGAGTACATAATCGGCATTGGACCATGGAAAGGTACTATAGTTCATCCTGGAAACAATTATTTCTTGACACCATCTGATCATGTTGCAAAATCCCATGCTCATGATTTACAGGTATGCCACTTCTCGTTCTTTCTTTCTTTTTTAAAATTTTTGTAAATTTTATTTTGAAACATGTATTTACATGAACATTATATATCTAAATGTAAAATGCAGGTGCATCCATATACATTTAGGAATAAGAGCCATTTCTTGCATTTCAATTTCAATCAAGATCCATATGCCAAACATGATTACTGGATTAACAAAATCAAAGTTGATGGTTTTTTCACTGATATATAGATTTTGTGTACTTTCTCCTGAATTTTGTGATGGCTATACTAATGCAGTAGCTGGTTGGGTTATGCAGATGTATAATACTTCTTTCTCAACAGATATATAGATTTTGTGTAACTCCCAACAGTTGCTTCTTTCTCAACGAAAGATAAAGTGATAAAGGAGTGGATAAAAATTCTCACCGAAGTACGTCGAAGAAGTATTCACTATAATGAAGTTTTAAGCTTTTCCATTGGTGATGTCGGTAACATTATGGTGTATGCCTGTATAACAAAAAAATCCATATTATAAATTAGAAGATCGAATATTGCCCAATATATTTATTAAACAAATTTCTAATTTTTATGCCATGTACATATTAAACAAATTTCTAATTTTTATGCCATGTACTTGTCGAATTTGTAGCCCATAGAGCATTGGGCTGCATCAAATATTCTTTCATATCGCACTAAAAAGTCATCATAAATGTAACATATAGTATTCACATGCACATGAAATCTAGATTGGAAGAAACAATAGTAAGTAATCTAGAAACATTTTTCAACTTGTGATGTATCACGTTTCAAAACAATAAAAGATGATAACAAAATTATTCATGGACATTATGAAATTATAAAACGGCAACCATAACATCTAATAATAGTTTAATGCTACTAGGGAGAGTATTCATCCTCAATAGCTACTTCATCGTCACTTTCATCAACATCATCTGAATCGTTATCTACTTCTATATCCACTTCTGAATCATCACTACTATTATCAGTCGTTTCCATTTCAAGATTCAGTTCTTCATTATCAATGAAATCATAATGTTCAATTATTATTGGTTGATCAAGACTATCATCTGAAATAACAGTTGGGGGTCGAGATATCCCATCTGCTTGATCCACATCTGTATTCTCCTCTGAGTTTAATACATTAAGAGAAAACCGACTTCTTGCACTGGTTTTAATCACAGTTAACCATTCATTTGATGCACCTCCGGGTTGGCACGTAAAATAAACTTGCTGACACTGGTGCGCAAACACAAACACATCTTCTATTTGAAGTCGAGAATTACTTTTTACTTCAATCAATCCATTTGTATAGTGCACTCTTATCCCATCTCTTGATAGTGTGTCAAACCAATCACAGTTGAACATAAAAATTTCATTCTTCTCTCCAAGATATGTCAACTTAATAACTTCTTTAATCATCCCATAATAATCACTTTCTAGATCATCATAACAACTTCCTTTCACACATACGCCACTATTTATTGTTTTTTTGTTCTTCCCATACCGCATTGTATGGAACTTATAACCGTTCACAAAGTAACCATTGTAACACTCCACCAAATAACTGGGTCCTTGTGCAAGTAAATATAGTTGATGCATAATACTATCTAGTTGGAATGAAATCTATTAAAAAAATACACGTGATAAGTGAACAATTTATACAACATAAACTATATGTAATATATTAATTTTACATCCAGTTAAAAAACTTATATTTGATTTTAACCATTCATGAAATATTGATTCCAACTTCATATCAATGAAATCCTCATCCTTTTCCGAATAATGGTCTCGTAGTTCATCTTTACATTTTCTAAGCGCAAAATTATATTCTTATTGGTAAGATGTATTATGGTATATCTAAGTATAATGATATTTAATATTACTTACATCATCAAATCTTTCAATTCAGGGCAATTGAAAAGTACGTATTTATGCATAGCACGATGTTCTATTGGGGTCAGTCTCCTCTTAACGAATGCATTTGATAGCACCCTGCCCGAATGACAAAAAATGGATAGTCTTTCATCAGTCATAATCTCTCCTCCATCATCATTTCTCGGAGCTTGACTCCATATAGTTTCTACATTTGGACCAAAATAACATGATGTGAAGTTTGAAATCTCATCAATAAGATATGCTTCAGCTATGGACCCTTCAACATGCGCCTTGTTACCCACTTTCTTTTTCAAATAATACAAATACCTAAACCATAAATAAAAATTAAAAAATAATCCACATAATTATCGAGAAAATAATAAGCGTACCTCTCAAAAGGGTACATCCATTGATATTGAACTGGACCACCTACTTTTGCTTCATATGGAATATGAATAGGCAGATGCTCCATGGAATCAAAAAAGGAAGGAGGAAATATTTTCTCAAGCTTACAAATTATTTCAACGATATTTTTTTCCAACAAACTCATGTAGTCAACATTTATATTTTTCGCACATATATCACGAAAAAAATTACTAAGTTCGACTAACGTTTCCCATATATTTTTTGGTACGAATGACCGAAATGCGGTAGGAAGAAGTCTTTGCATAAATACATGGCTTTTCTACCCACTAATTTTAGTTTCGTAATCGTTGACACATCTTTGAATGTTAGAGGCATATCCATCTGGAAAACGTATGCTTTTAACCCAATGACAAACATCTTTCTGATCTTTTTTTGAAAGACAAAAAGGAGCCTTTGGCTTGTAATAATTACCATTGGAATGTTGAATTAAGCTCATCCACCGTTGTTTGCTACAAATTTTTTCAAGATCAAGTCTAGTCTTCAAATTGTCTTTTGTTTTGTCGGTGTCCATCAATGTGTTAAATATATTGTCAAAAATGTTTTTTTCAATATGCATCACATCTAGATTATGACGAATCAAATTTGATTCCCAATATGGAAGATCCCAAAATATACTCCTACGTACCCAATTATGTGATTCACCGAATCCTGTTATTTTTTGATTACCTGATTTAAATCCAAATACAATATTAGGCAAACTTGACACTATATCTCTCATCTCAAAACCAGAACGTCGAGGAGGTGGTATATCATGTTCAATAGCATTCCTTTTGAACTTGTCCTTTTGCCTTCTGAATGGATGATTTAATGGCAAGAATTGTCGGTGGCAATCAAAAAAACAAGGCTTTCCTCCATGTTCAAGAGTAAAGGACTTTGTTTTCTCCATACAATAAGGACATGGTAATCTTCCATGTGTACTCCAACCGGACAATATACCATACGCAGGAAAATCACTAATTGTCCATATCAAAGCACCTCTCAGCAAAAAATTATCTTTTCTGTGCACATCGTAAACTAGAACACCTTTCCACAACTCTAATAGTTCATCAATCAAAGGTCGTAAGAAAATATCTAAATTCTTTCCAGGACCTTTAGGCCCTGGTATGATCATGTTTAGGAATAAAAATGGTTGTTTCATGCACTTCCAAGGTGGTAAATTGTAAACCGTCAAAATCACCGGCCAAGATGAATAAACTTTTGCAGAAGTTCCAAATGTACTAAAACCGTCGGTACATAAACCCAATAGCACGTTTCGATCAGATGATGCAAAATCTGGATGTCGACGATCAAATTCTTTCCATGCTTCGCCATCAACTGGATGAGCCATTGAACCATCAGTTGACTTATTATAATAATGCCATGTCATGTCTTTAGCATGATTTGGTGACATGAATAACCTTTTCAATCTCGGAATGATTGGGAAGTATCGAAGTTGTTTTGCAGCGATGTTTCTGCAATTATTTCCTATACCTTCAGACTTGTAACGAGGACTTTTACAAATATCACAAATAACCTTCCTATCATTTTCTTTGTAATACAAGATGCAAAAATTCTGACAAACATCAATTTTGTCATAGCCAAGCCCAAGAGGTTTCAACATTTTTTTCGCTTCATAAAAATTTTGAATTAGCTTATGTCCTTCAGGTAACATGTTGTCAATTAGTGCACTCATATCCTTGAAACATGCTTCTGTTACACCTCGTCGAGATTTAAGAGCCATCATTTTGGCACATGCAGATAACTTTGTCTCTTTTTTGCATCCATCCCAAAGTGGTTCATCGTCCGCTTTTAACAGGTGTAAGAACTTTTGAGCTTCGGCATTTGGTGATTGCTCTTCCACATCATTATCAACACCCATCGCATCTAATACTATATCTCTATATGGATTATCATCATTAAAATTATTTGTATCTGACTCTGACATTGTTGGTTCATCAACTTCTTCCTCTCCATGGAAAATCCATTTAGAATAAAGTGGAACAAAACCATTTAGTAATAAATGCTTAGAAATTTCTTCCTTTAATTGAAATTTTTTGTTTTTGCACATGGAGCATGGACACCTAACGGTTCCTTCGTAATCTACTTGTAAAAATGCATAATCAATAAATTTGATGACACCATTAACAAATTCTAGATTTATATATCCATCTTTAAGCCTACTATACATCCATGAACGGTCACTCATTTTGAGACTTATCCTACAAAGAAATAAAACTTACTTAATATTTAATAAGCAGTAAAAAGTTATTATAAAACAAACTTATAATACAATACATACCTACTTTTACCTACGGAAAAGTGGGGGAATCAAACATTACACATTCCAGACTATAATAATGATTCGCAACATATAATCAATAGAATATACTAAAAGAAAAAACATGTAGCTTGGTGAAACAATAATAATGATTCAAAATATATAATTCATAGAAATAACGCATAAATAAAAAGGGTAAAATGGCCCATCGATAATATAAGAAGGAAATAATGGTCTAATTACTGAAAAGAAAAGTGAAAAAAAAGAGTATTTTCACAATAAATTTATGCCTACACTGTTAGTTTGACAATGCAGCTGATGTTTGGTTTTGTACATTATATTAAGAAGCTTATTTTGAATATTCAGAAAACTTAGACAACATCGATAAATTTTCAAAGATGCGTTGCATATGTGATATGTCCCTCATGCTTTAGGAGACTAATTAACATTAAAATGATGATGGTGATGATGATAAAAAGAAAAGATATTTATGTTAAATATTAAGGGATAATTTTTCCATTTATAATATGTAGAACAAGGTGTATAATAGATGTACATGAAATTAGAGCTTATACACTCTCCATGATCGACACGGTATTACTTTTACTCATGATTAATTCTGTAGCAATATAACAACTATAGTTCTACTAGAAACCGATCGTTTATTTCAAAGCTTTAAGTTTATTAACAAGAGGGAAAAAAAGATTTGTCAGAATAAAAACAAATGATTTACTAACCAAACTCTAATGATTTTTGAAGGAACTGAAAATAATTAGCTTTTAGTATCTACTAAATCTTTGTTCTTGTCAGGTTTTAATTGCGGCACATGTTTAACTCTTCAGACTGTTTGACACAAAAATACTGGAAACTCTTTTGATTTCTCATAGATAGTTTTTTAATATTGGCATAGATACTCTCTTCTTTATGAACCGCTTAGTGCTCGGTTCTACCTATTCACTATATATTTAGTCATATATTTATTTGGTTAACTTTAGAAAGGTAAATAATTAAACAATCTTCTCCTTGATCACCTTTCCTAGAACAAGATTATAAAAGGTAGGTTAAATAGCTACGAATGATTAAGCACGCGCACACATATATTCCTAATTATTCTGTATGAAAATCCAATCCAAACTTCAATTATTTGAGCAAATGCTAAAAGTGACATAAGACAACAGTTAAGTGTACCTACAGTACATATCTATTATCTTATTATCCAAATGATTGCTCAATTTTACCTGCAAGTAGGACCAAAAACAAATATCAATCTACATTTCTGCATCTTTTCTAATCTTATCTCACCAATTTTCAAAATATTTTCCGATAGAGCAATGATTTTTATTGACACTAATTAATTGTATGTACAGGTGACATATGCAGTGGACATATCACAAACAGCAGACGAAAAGTCGAAAACCTGGTTATACCCAACCCACAACTTCACCCTAGCAAACTTCTGGTCACCCTACCTAGTCGAAGCCCATGAATTGGACCCAAATGGACCTACCCTGACCGGAGTCTTCGATTTAAAACTGGACAAAGCCAACCTGAACTGGACCAAGCACATAGAACCGTTCGACTACAAACTCCATATGAATACTTTTCCTTGATTAATCTTTTTTGCATTCTATATGTGGTAACTACATTTCTATTCTTGCAAAAATATACCGTTCTTAGACATGATATCAGATTTCAGCAATAAGACACAAATCCTAATGGTCTAAAATGCACTAACAGAACTCCCAATAGCCCAATATGTGCTAGGTCCTACGAAAATATTCTATATATCAAAAATTAATGCTTGCAATCTAGTAATAATATCCACAAAATTTTGCTTCTGTTCAGTTTTAGCAACCTACTATTAATTTATATGCAGGTCGACTTATTAAACCGATTGCATTCAAATCAAATAAATCGACACAGAAAAAGGCAGCAGAAGTAAGTAAATTGAAAATCGAACCGCTGTTTTCTTCAAGTATATACGTCGATAGGTTGGAGCATCTGTTGATTCGCGAACAGAGGAATAGGGTTTTGCTTGAGGTGGATTGCGGTATTGAAAATTTTGGGGGAGAAAACTTTTATCTGTGGCGGCTAGGCATTTTAATTATTTCTGGAAGAAATGCAAGTGGGTGATTACGTGGAGGTAAGGTGAGTAATTAAAGGAGTAATGAACGATCTACAGCATAATTGAAAGCTTTTTCGTTGAGACCCATTAAAGACAATGGTTTAAATTATTTTACTAATTATCAGTGACCCAAATATTTTGTCTCTAATTAGACTTGACATAGAGACAAAAATGTTTTGGGTCCCTAAAATCTGTCTTAAATTTGATATTTTCCTGTAATAATGTTAATATTCTTATGTATATGTTATCTATAATCGATCCAGTTTATATATGGAAACGACATTGCTACAAATGTTCCAACTCTATTAGTCAGGCATGAATTTACACAGCTACCCATGTTAACCATGCAAGTGACTCGCATTTCTTACCTTCAAACTTTTGTTGCAAGTATATGTTATTTGTATTACAAATCTAGAAACTATTGTATTTAAGGCACATCATATCCAAATCAGCTAACGACTAAAAGGTTATGTTCATGTGTTGATTTCTTAAGTTTTTTTTCCTAAGCACGTCAACAAAAAGTAATAAATTTAACACATACCATGCATTGACATATAGATGACCCTCTATATAAC
Source organism: Allium fistulosum (assembly GCA_030737815.1). Lineage (NCBI taxonomy): Eukaryota > Viridiplantae > Streptophyta > Magnoliopsida > Asparagales > Amaryllidaceae > Allium > Allium fistulosum. The sequence continues at coordinate 517,197,463 of CM060906.1, read as the reverse complement.
ATTTTTCTGCTTACTAATGACCTATTAACTGTATGAGTACACACATTATTTACTTATTTATCACATACATTTATTTGAAGGTAATTAGAATAATGTCATAGGTATTGTGTGCATTGTAAATCTGCTTTTACAACAAACTAATTTCATATTAAGATTTTGCAATATGCAGCATATAGATAAAAATAACGGACATACCATGGGGTGCTCATGTGTTTCTCTTTCCTTCTTTTCTACTAAATTTTCCATCGGGTTCGAGTTCTTAAAATTATTGATTTTTCTCTTCTCCTAGATCTATATGGTTGACACTCACTGTTGGATTCGGAAGAAACTACGCTGTGCAATATCACATTCCCAGTGATTTCAAGTAATGTTTATTTGTTTTTTAACCATGATTTTTTCCTATGCCAACTTCCTTTTAATTTTTCATGAAAACTGTAATTTTAGATAATACTATTCTTATAATCCTTAACTTGCTTTAAAACCCAATTTCTCTGCTTTTTCAAACATAGGGGTGCAGTCGATTGTATCCTTTATCTAATTTAGTTATGATTACTGTAAAGAGCCCAAATTTAGCATGGTTTGTAATCTATATCTTGCGAATAATATAAACCCTAAGATCTAGAATTACATGATTATCACATATGTAATGAATTAATAAAACATACCTCCAGACATCTTGTATACGAATCAGCAATGTTGTTGTCGAAGGCTGTATCAATGGATAAAGGAGAATAGTTTCTCTCTCTTTTCCTATATTTTCTTTATGTGTTTTCTTATTATCCTTAGTGATGGACAAAGGTTAATATTTATAGGCAGAGAGGACCAAAATTCCAGATTTGTAGATTTAATCTTGATCGTCCATCATGATCAAGATGAGAGAAATTAACGCTCTAGATTATAATCGTTTTATTTATTAGCATATTAATAGGAAAACTCTTTAGATTCTATTGACCACATAATGAGAAAGGAAACGTTTGAGGAAGAAAACGGTCTATTAATGTACCACATAATGAAGAAGGAAACGTTTCGCATTAATTTCCTTACAAAACGGTCAAATTTCCTTACATGGTTGACTTACTTGAATACTTTGACAGCTGATCCATGGATAATCTAAAATGGGATGAAATAACCTAACCTTCGAATTATTGTTAACCTATTCGGATACATTACTTAGCGTTTGCAGGTTTCAATGGATAATGATATTTATCGTGTTCCTTCTCGAACGATCTTTCAGTTTGAATAGGATAGCTTGAACAATTTTTGAAGTGGTTATAGTATATTTATACACAACAACGTTATATTATTGCATGTGAAACGATCTATAAAGTGAGGAAATAGTTCTGATTTTATCTTACAGTTCTTCATTGGGATATGATAGCAAAAAATTGTGTGGCCATGCAAGCCAACTGCTTTGCACTACTGCAAGGTAGGTGGTGTTTAAGGTGGAGTCTGGATTCCAGTGCCGCTAAAGTTGTATAGTCGGCTTGAGAATACTGAGCATTTTTCTCTTCTAAACGCGTGAGCTACTAAAAAACAATAATCTATCAAGTTAGTTTGTCTTCATCAACATTTTCTTCTCTCCTAGACTTATATGAATTCAATTTGGTCCTCATTACTATATGGTTGATAGTCACTGTCAAGAAGCTCGGTGTCAATCTGTATGGCCATGCAAAAATTTTGGTTGAGACGCTTTTCGGGTTGTTGATCATAAATTCACTGCAGCAAATAACTGAAAATTTTAGTTCATTGTTCTAATTATGCTAGCACATTTGACTTTTCTATTCATTTTTATGAATCTTTCTTTGGCAGGCTTCTGGTTGGAAAAGGCACTGTAATAAATGAGCTTGCTGAGATGACCAAGGTTGGTTGCCTCTTGGCTTTCGACGAGGATGGCATATGATTCTTCCTTAGGATTAAAACTCTTTCGCTCCTGAAGAAAATGATGAATTCTTGGTTTCCGCATCTTCTTACTCCAAGGCCTGATTTATATTTGTGGTTGTACTTCTCTGTGACCTATTGTTACACCTGCATAATATATTTTTGTTAGTTAAGTTATATTGTTGTTGCATTGGTAGTTAAGATCTATATGCTGATGCATGCTATATGGAACTACCATTTTGAAAACTGCTTATTTTTATATAATCAATTAGTATGTTTTAAAAAAAACAACTTTTGCGGGAATCCTTCTAACAAATCGACTGACTATAAAATACCATATTTCTTATACTGTTGATTTTGACGGCGAAAGATGTTAATTATTAATCGTACATGATGCCTTAATTTAGTTACCTGCGGCCGTAAGAACATTTAGTTATAAAAACCTATTGGTGAAGTAAGGAAAACTATTTCTTTTGGTCAATATTCTAAACATGTAAAATTCTTGCATTATTTTAAATTTGACGCTGTATATCAGTATTTTTCAACTCCATTTTAAGTTGTTTTTGTCGTTTGACTTGGTTATGGGTTTCCCAAGTAATTCTTATAATCTGTTCTTTATTGAAACTTTGTTAATCTTTTTTTCTCAATTTTTATAAAACAACTATCCATATGTTTTAGTGTACAATTTGAACTAAACACTTTGGTAGCATATGATTTACATGTAATTTCTTTTCATATGTATATTATTGTACAAATTAAAATAATTTACGAAATTATTATTGGTAAAACTGTTTATGTCATTAGTTATATTTCAGCTTGGGATTTGTACTTATCATCCAATATGTTCTTTCTGAATAATGTTTCACAGACATGCTAAGTATTGGTTTTGATGTGATTATTGTTACTTTCATGCACATTATTACAAAATTGCATTTATTGAATATGATAGAATGTATACATACATTAAAATTTGATATTACAAACAGTGCACATTTACTAAGGGTCCATAATTAAAAAAGTGCAATAATAAATTTGTACTTCTACAGTTAGCCTATTTGCAATGAACATAAAACATATTACCACCCGTTTCACTTTCATAATGGAAAAATAACAAATCTGTACTTAATAACATTGCAATTTGTTGAAAATTGTCCAAACCTACCTTCTTTCCTACCAGTCGCTTTGTTCCACCTTTACAATTACTGTCATACCACGTTCTATATGGAATAAGAAAGATGCTGCGTCTTCCAAATGAACAACAGTACGACATATATGTCAATCTAATTGCATCCTTCTCCTCACTCGCATTATGTACAATACAGTTTTCAGCTGCATGTTTATAGGTTGCATAGAGTTCGCAGGAGAGGCTAGCTGAATGCATGGTGGCTGTAGCTAGAATTGAGTGAAGGTGGTCTGATGAAGAGTTCATCTGCGTCTGCTGTGTAATACTGAGTATGCTGCTGGCATTGGGCATGCACGATGTAAGATGTGCAGTTATGTGGAATGTGTTGATGACGAGTATAAAGAGTTTTTCTACACAGGAGATGCTGTGAATACATGGCATGTGAGACTGTCGACACCGTGATGGGTAAGTTTGCATTTCTTTACTTTGACATGTTGGGTTTTGGCTTATAGGTTGCATATTTGCCCTTTAGTTTGAATTTATAGTGGATTCTCACACTTGATATTTGGTGATACAATTATGCTACAAAGTGGAAGGAAAATTAAAATTACAAAATAAAGAAATGAATGACTACCTCTGATATTCATTATTTGTCTCTTTATACCTGATATAGTTCAACTATGATTGTTCCATTTGTACTTCAGTTTGTACAAGTCATATTTTAATTGTATTACATTGCCAGTGTTTTCTTATATATGAAGTCGTCTACTGGACAATTTTGAAGTTATATGAATAAGAAACTACACATTACTTTTTGCCGACTATCCATTTCCTCATCCATTTTTTTACCCTTCATTTACTGCCTTGCAGGCAATTGTTAAATCAATCACTACATTTATCTCAGCCCATGTTATGACGATTTTGACTCAAGACCACTCAAATAAAAACCCCAAAGCACAACGGAAAAACGTGATCGTGCTAAATAGCGCAAAAACAACCAATCGATATCTCAAACCAAACTCAACCAATCCAAATCCGATCACAATCTACAAACAAGCAATATAGAAATAAAGTAATAATGAAGAATAAATCACACACCGATTTATAGTGGTTCCACTAACATTGTATTAGTGTACATCCACTTTGAGAGAGAGCTTTTATTAATACCAATGAGAAAAGTACAAGAGATTGATTACAATGATCACAATATTCACTCTAGAATATTATTTTGTGGAGATTAGAATTTAAGAAACTAGGATTTGCTAAAACCCTAGTTAATGGAGGATTAAAACCCTTGGAGTCATTATCTTTCAAAACAGAAAATAGTTTATATAGGAGAGTAGAAAATCTAGGAAAAATTCCCGAAATGCTCCTTGAAGCTTCAAAATCATTACACCAAGCCCAGGTCAAAATTACGCAGAAAGATGTCACAGACGTCTGTCACTTTATAACAGACGTCTGACGTATGTTTCGGGAAAACTCTCCTGAAACCACAGACGTCTGTCGCAAAGTGACAGATGTTTGTCCCAAGTTTCGAGTTCCAAAACATGTTGTCACAGACTCCTGTCACTTTATGGCAGACGTTTATCGCTTGGTGCTGGCCACAACATCCACTTACTTCACCATATCTTCCTCCTCAGAGTTTCGATTTGCGAACCATTTTCACCGTTATAAAGCTAATTTCGACCTCTTCAATTCTCCATATAGTGTCGTCAAAATTCAACACTCCACCTCGACACTATATCCATCTCCAACTCCAATGGTACCATACCATCAACAACAACCGATAGCACAAACTATCACCACTTGTACCTTTAACCAAACATGAATGTTTTCCCAATGAGCTCCGGCAAAGCCACCGTCCATTCACTCCATCAACGAGCTCAGGCAAAGTCCCCGCCCGCTAACGAGGTGTTGAAAACATTCAAATCCTAAACCGTCTCACCAAAGACTAAAGTGCTAAGGAGTGTAAACTAGCACTCACCAAGAAGATAGAATCACAATCTCTCACCGATACTCTTCCCATGCATAACCAAGCTCCTCTCTCAACCATACCACCCCGTGACACCTAGCACTTCAACAAGCGAATCAAGTTCGAGCAATGCTCGAACTTCCTAACCGGTAATGCCTTAGTGAACATATCCACCCCGTTATCCTTTATGTACACTTTTCGAAGATATACTTGCTTATCTTCATCCATGGCTACCAAAAATGACTCTCTCACTTCAATATGCTTAGTCCGTGAGCTAAACGCCAAATTCTCTGCCAAGTGAATAACACTTTGGCTATCACATTGATCATCGATGCTATCATGCTCGAATCCCAAGTCACACAACAATCGCCTCAAATAAAGTGCCTCATTTGCCGCCTCCACCGCAGCTATCAACTCCACCTCTGTAGTGGATAAAGCAACTACGGTCTGCAATCTTGATCTTCAACTTATGGCCGTACCACCAAATGTGAAGACATATCCAAAAGTTGATTTTCTTCTATCCCTATCACCGGCGTAGTCCGAATCACAATAACCAACCAACTTGCAATCCATCCCCTTACCACCGCCAAAAACAAGACTATGAGATGATTTACCTCTAAGATATCTCAATATAAGCTCACGGCTTTCCAATGCCATTTTCCCGGATTAGCCATATACCGACTAACCATCCCGACGACATTTGGAATATCGGGCCTTGTACATACCATAACATACATTAGACTTTCAACTACACTAGCATATGGCACCTTTGCCATATAAGTCTTATCTTTCTCCAAGATAGGTGATCCCTTACTCGAAAGCTTCATATGCAAAGGTAAATATGTATTTGACGCCTTTGCATTCTCCATGCTAAACTGGCAAAGCACTTTCTCTATGTACTCCTTTTGAGTCAATTTCAACTCAAAACGCTTTCGATCCCTTTCTATTTCCATGCCCAATATCCTCTTTACTTCTCCAAGATCCTTCATTTCGAACTCCGATTTCAAACTCAATTTAAACTTGTTGATTTCATTCTCATCCTTAGAAGCAATGAGCATGTCATCTACATACATGAGTAAATACACCCAACGGTCATTTTTCAATTTCTTGAAATATACACAAGCATCCTTGATGCTTCTATCAAAACCATTTTCCAGCATAAAATGATCAAATCTCTTGTACCATTGCCTAGGTCATTGCTTTAAACCATATACTGATTTCTTTAACTTGCAAACCAAATTTGACTTATCATCCACAACAAAACCTTCCAGTTGCTCCTTGTAGATGTCTTTATTCAAGTCACCATGCAAGAAGGCGATTTTCACATCAAGTTACTCCAACTCCAAGTCATGAATAACAACTATGGCAAGTAATATTCAGATAGAAGTATGATGCACAACCGGTGCGAATGTCTCATCATACTCCTTTCCCTTCCTTTGTGCAAACCTCTTAGCCACTAGCCTAGCTTTATATCTTCCATCGTCCTTCACCTTGTATATCCATTTGCACCCAATAGCATGGTTTCCTTTAAGAAGTGGAATCAAATTCCAAGTTTGATTCTTCATCAACGATTGCATCTCTTCCTCCATGGCACAAATCCACTTGATTTATCACTCGACTTCATGACGTCATCAAGGTCCATCGGCTCATCTTGGACTATGAAGAGCATAGTCCAAATTATCATAAAAGCTAAGATAGTTCCAATCATCATATCTTTTAGGTGGTCTTATAGCACGATGACCAACTCGAGTAGCAATACCATCACCCGAACTCCTTTCGGCTCCACCTTGAACCGAATCCTCTCTAGAATCATGCACACACCAATACTACTAGAGGCACCATGTGGACTATGTGATGCCACATCAATCGCTTTCTCCTCACAAGCATCTTCAACTACTCTACTCTCTCTACTCCTTGGAAAAAATCTGAAAATAACTTCCTTCTCCTTTGATTCACCATGAACCAAATCCGGAACATCCGATGAGCTTTCATTCTCCATGAACAAAGCCGACTCATCAAAAGTAATATGACGAGAATTCACAACCTTCTTCATTTCCGGATTCCAAATCTGATAGCCTTTTACTCCGTCCGTATAGCCAAGCAAAATCCCCTTGAAAGCTATAGGTTCAAGCCTATCATTTCCTGGACCATGCACATAAACCGGACTACCAAACACATGAAGATAACTCAAGTCAATGCTCTTTCCCTTCCACACTTCCTCTGGAATTTTGTTACCAATAGCCGAGCATGGAATTCGATTCACAACATGCACCGCGGTTGACAAAGCTTTAGCTCAAAATCCCTTTGGCAAACCCGATGTCAATCTCAAGCATCGAGCTTTCTCTAGTAGAGTACGGTTCATCCTCTCCGCAACACCATTTGACTGTGGATCTCCCAATGTAGTAAAATGTCTCCGAATACCATGATGCTTGCAAAACTCCAAGAACTCTCCGGTAACATACTCTCCGCCATTGTCGGACCTTGGAACCTTCAAAGACTTGCCACTCTCATTCTCAACAAGAGTTCATGCTTTGAACTTTGCAAATACCTCCGACTTTGCCTTCATTACATACATCCATACCTTTCGAGAAAAATCATCTATGAAAGAAATATAATAGTGAGCTCCCCTCATAGAAGCTACTGGTGCCGGTCCCCAAACATCTGTGTGAACATACTCAAGAACCCTTATCGAATTATGTTTTCCCTCACCGAATGAAACTTTAGTTTGCTTTCCCATGGCACATTCCTCGCAAAACTCTAGTTTGTTGAAACTCTCCATCGGTTATCTCCCTCTTCCGAAGAATATCCAAACTCCTCTCCGGGACATGACCTAAGCTCAAATGCCACAACCTAGTCGCATAAGCCACGAAAACTATCAACTCCCACACAAGTTTCACCTTCAATAGTCACTCCTTGAAGCAAATAAACACCATGAATTCTAGCACCTTTCATCACCACAAGCGCACCCTTCGAAACCGGCAAGCTATCACTCTCAATAGTGATCTTACAACCTAAAGAATCCAGCTGCCCCAAAGAGATATGAGACTTCCGAAGTACGAACCACTCCGTCAAACATCTGAATTTGCACGGAACCAATGACTTTCGACTTACAAATAACACCATTACCCATAACAATTGAATTTCCTTCTTTGTTGACATAAGAAGAAAAACAATTCCTATTCGACGTCATATGATAACACGCTCCTGAATCGAGCACTCATTTACTATCCGAAACATCCGATGCTACCGCCGTTAATACATCTATGTCTCCCTCACCAACACCACTCTCCACCGCAACCGATGAAGATGTTATTTCCTTCTTTTTCTTCTCCTTGTCTGGACACTCATTCTTCCAATGACCGGGCTTCTTACAAATATAGCACTTGCCCTTTCTTTTTTTCGACTTTCCACTCCAACCGGGGTTCCTTGATTTAGAACGCCCCCGGTTCTCCTTCTTCCCATATATCTCATTCTCCACAAATAAACCTTAACCGTTACCGAAACCACTACTCCCAACACTCAACTTCTTCATTTGATCTCGCAATTCCTTACTAAGAAGACCTGTTTTGACATCATCCAACGTCAATGTATCACGGCCATAGATCAAACTATTTGAAAAATTCGTATAACGGTCCGACAACAAACACAACAATATCATCGCATTTTGCTCTTTCTCAATCTTCAAATCTACTGCCTTTATCTTCATTAGCAAATCATCAAATACATTCAAGTGCGCCTTTAGCGAAGTTCCTTCCTTCATCTTATAGGTAAAAAACGTTCGCAACAAGATCAAACGATTACTTAGTGACTTTTTCATATACAACTCCTCCAACTTGTCCCAAATACCCTTAGCGGTAGTCTCACCACTAATTTCAGAGATAACATTCACCCTCATAGCAAGTTGAAGTGTAATGAATGCTCACTCTTCCATTTCCTCTCTCTCAACATCCGAGATGTCTGCCAGCAACAAATGTGTGTCAAACACTACCCGACGCAACCAATTCCTCCTTAGAACCGCTTTCATCTTCCATTGCCACTTTTCAAAATCATTATCGTTATTCCACTTGTCTATAACTAATTGTGATCCCGAAGCTGCATACGATTCACGTACATAAGGCGCTACACCACTTGGACTAACCATTGAGTAACTACTAGAGTTACTATCTGATTCCGGCATTTCTACGACCACCTACCAACACTAAAGCTCTGATACCAAATGTTATGACGATTTCGATTAAAGACCACTCAAATTAAAACTTCAAAGCACAGCGGAAAAACAAGATCGTGGTAAATAGCACAAAAACAACCAATCCATATCCGATTACAATCACCAAACAAGCAATATAGAAATAAAGCAATAACGAAGAATAAATCATGTAGTGATTTATAGTGGTTCCACTAACATTGTGTTAGTGTACATCCACTTTGAGAGAGAGTTTTTATTAATACCAATGAGAAGAGTACAAGAGATTGATTACAATGATCACAATATTCACTCTAGAATATTATTTTGTGGAGATTAGAATTGAAGGAATTAAGATTTGCTAAAACCCTAGTTAATGGAGGATTAAAACCCTTGATTAAACCCTTGGAGTTATTATCTTTCAAAATAGAAAATAGCTTACATAGGAGAGTAGAAAATCTAGAAAAAATTCTCAAAATGCCCTTTGAAGCTTCACAAATCATCACATCAAGCCCAGGTCAAAAATAGGCAAAAAGACGTCATAGACGTCTGTCACTTTATGACAGACGTCTGTCATATGTTTCGGGAAAACTCTCCTGAAACCACAGACGTCTGTCCCAAGTCTCAGATTCTAAAACCTGCTGTCATAGACGTCTGTCACTTTATGATAGACGTCTGTCGTCTGGTGTTGGCCACAACATCCACTTACTTCGTCATATCCTCCTGCTCCGAGCTCCGATTTACGAACCGTTTTCATCGTTATAATGATACTTTCGACCTCTTCAATTCTTCATATAGTGTCGCCAAAATTTAACAGCCTATTCCAAATATTACAACTATTGAAGTAGTTTCGGCAACTCGCCTTCGCACTAGTTGATAATAATGTAAAACAAAATGTTAAGCTAACCATATAGAAAACGATACTTGCATGATAATACTTTTAGTAAATAGCGAAAGAACAAAGAGATGCCATTTTTCTTTTGTTGCAAACTGTAAATGATGAGGCGATTCCTTTTGTCAATCAGCAGAGAGGTTTCAATATGAGAGCCATGCCCGGCCCAACAAAATTGATGCCCAAGCCAAGAGCCTAATATAATTATTGTGAATAAAAATGTTAGGCAATACTTTTCCCCATGCCAGACTGGAACCCATCTGCCATTTGTGAACTTACCAAAGCATACCACTTTGCCAACAATCACTTTGATATGGATCCAATTATGTTTTATATACATACATATATATACATACATACATACATACATATATACATACATACATACATACATATATATATATATATATATGTATGTATGTATGTGTGTATATGTATATATGTATCTAGTTCATATTACTAACATTGTCGGATGTTGCCTCTGCCCACGGACTTGATGGGCTTCCCTTTGGGCTGGCCCAGCAGCAACAGTTCAGATCACATAATTTACCTCATATAACTAAGAAAGCATCCTAAATACAAAAGCAATGTCTGATCGTAAATTTTTTCTAAATCTAAACACTGGAAATGGTAAAAGACTGAAATAATCACTGTTGTACGATCTCATACTAATTTGGATGCATTTTATAAAAAAACTACAGGTATAAATATTAAGGTATTTTAGTGCGGGTCAGCCACAAAATAGACAGTTACTTATCATTTGGAAATATGCATTGAAATAAAGGAAATAGTTTGATTGGTTGTTTTTTGATAGTTTGGAAGTAATATATTAGCAACGAAAGCCGTAAACATTCATTAAATTGTTGAAGTGCTTAGTGCCAATCGTTATAAGTTGCACAACTTAATTTAAACCCATGGCGCCTATCATTGTAGGACAATGACCAACGAGGTTGCATGCTAGGAGTGAGAATGGTTGAGTTTCCAAAAAATGTGATTGGAATAGATATTATTTTTAGACCGATAACCATGCTTGTCACAATCCAATATGTAGTTTTCACATTTGCTGGGTTTACTGGAAAAGTCTCAACGAAACAAAATTGAGCTCTAAAACTGAAAAGGGTTTAGTGATAGGTGAGTTAACAATTATGTGTTACAAGCTTTCTAAATCAACCAAAATTGAACTAGTTTAAAGTCAATCTTTCATTTGACAATGACATCATTTAAAAAATGACAGAAGCAATCAAGGCTAGTATTCCTATTGATAGTTGTTTGATATAACTTACTTATAAAACATGTAAAAAATATATTAAACATGAAAGAGTGTTAAATGCTATTATTGTGCAATACTGATACACCATGCACATTCAATGAAGGCCCAACATCACACGTAGACTCAACGAATGTACACAAGGAATCAAGACCCAAGAGAGTCATCAACAAGCCAAGACGATTCTAAGACCAAGAGCACTCTAGAATAAATTAGAAGGAGCTAGCGATATAACTAGTTAGGCCAAAATTATAATTAGTTCCAAAATTTGTCTCTTATGTATGAGGTCTCAAATTATGAATGGAGTTGTTACAAATCTTGTCTTATTCACAATGACAATTTATTGTCTAAATATTACCAAGAATACTATGTAATGGTCATCATAATGAAAAATCTCCTTCCTTATCTTCTTTCTTTTTCTTTCTTTGTGCAATTCTTATTTTAATTTTCCTATCAGAACACTAGTTGCAACATTGGTGCTTTCATCTCGACCTCGCCTCCACTCTCCCTTCCATCATGACCGGACAACTTGATGAAGCCATTCACCAACTCCTAGAAGCCTCCACACAACACTCCTCCACCATCGACATCATTAAAGCCAACTTCGTCTCTCAACAAACATCCATTACCAATCTCCAAACTTCCATGAATAACATAACCCAAATGATCCAAGACCTCACCCTTAAACTTAACAGTACACAAAATCCTCAACTTCCCCTAACAATTCCAACCCACTGGCTCCCAACCCTACTCGACCACCCCCCATCTGACAACCCTACTTTTTCCACCTCCTCAAAGCTCAATTCCCATCCGAACACCTAAATGTGTGCTATCCCATTTTGATGGATCTAATCCGTTGGATTGGATATTTCAAGGGAAGCATTCTTTATTTATCACTCTACACCAGATGAACAACGGGTGGAACTAGCTAGCTTTTACATGACGGGACAAGCTTTAACATTGTTTCAACCGATGTATCGGAACCAACTACTCTCATCATGGCAAGCTCTAACTAAAGCAAAGGAACAAAAGTTTGGGCCCTCCTCCTTTATTAAACCTCAAGCCATCTTGTTCAAGCTTTGTCAAACTGGAACCGTAGAAGACTACCAATCAAAATTTGAAACCATTAGTAACTGAATCACCACTCTTCCACTTGATGCCTTCCTCTATTGTTTCATCTCCGGCATCAAGATTCCCATCATAAACTAACATAACATCCTAAAACCCATTACCCTTGTCGATTCAATCGACTTAGCAAACCTCACTGAGAGCAAACTTATCGACAACCGCCCATTCTTCCCTAAACAAACAACACCCCAAATCACTTCACCCTTATCATCTCTTCCCCCCAATACCACCACTGAAACCATCACCTACTACACTAATTAACTACCCAATAAGAAAACTTACCTCTTCTTAAATGCAACAACGCCGATCCTAAGGCCTCTATTTCAATTACGACGAAAAATACCACCCCGACAATTCCTATCAGCGTTGCGAAGCCCTACTCTTGCTGCTAGAAACTGACGAACGCAACCATCCCCCTTCAACTGTTGTCGACCACTACCCAGATCCAAACATCGCCACATCCGACGACTTACCAGCAAACAAGCCACCATCCGAACGCTCCCTTCACTCGATTACAGGCGCTGCAAACCCACGAGCATTACGCATCTCAGCTACCATCAATCACCACCAAGTCTCGGAACTAATAGACATGGGTAGCACTAAAAGAAGAAAAGAAAACGAACAAGAAAGAGAAGAACAAAAACATCAGAATCTCACATGTGGAATGATAACATATAATATGAAAAGACGATGCACAGTGCATTTCAAAGTTACTGATCAAAGTACTGTCATCAGCCTGGACAATTATGATAGCATATCATTACAATTGCTGATATATATATATACATAAGGTAATGCGGCGGAAATAAGAATACTACAGTAGGTAAACATCCAGCTCCTCTATAAGAGCTCAATGAACTTTAATGAAAACATATCTTTCTCAGACTACTTGAAAGAGCATCCATGAAAATAAGAAAAAAAATAAAACCATAGGTCAGACATAAGTCTGGTGTGAGAAACTCAAAAAATAAGTGGTCATCATATAACAGTACTTTTGAGACCATCGTAACGGTTATCCCCTCAAAAGAACCAAACTTATCTAATAAGTACATATTGCGATATAATATATAATGTCAAGGGTGAAAAATATAAATCAGGAAATAGTTGTGCCGGTTGCATGTCACAGCACAACATTATTGAAGTACAATCAAAATCGCTAAGGCGCGTTCGCATATGAATTTTCCACGGAAATGCCTCGAGTAAACTGAAGTAGATCTCCATGACAAGGATCAGAAATACCTTTCGAGTGTCGTATATCTCTAGATAAAATATACCATAAGATAAACCCAACAGGCCCATCCCCAAACATTTTCATGGAACCACGTGACGACCACCCTACACCGCCGACACCCAATATACCTGTATAGTTGCACTGTAGTGGTGCTCGGTCGATGCATGACGATCATCAATAAAGTAAAGTAAATAAACAATACAGAACCTACCGTATATCTTACAGCGCATCGAATAAAATATAATAGTAAACATCTCATATATAAAACAGGCGAGACAATAAATAACTGAATGAATCACATCATCATAGTATATAGATCCATACAGCAGATAGCATAAGTGATAGAGTTATACATCAAATAATAACTCATAAATCTGTCTCTAAATAGTAAGGCACCAGTAAGCTCCATATTGCTATGTAGCAAAATAGCAAATGAGTACATATAATAATACAAGAATAGCCTCCTGCTCGCCACCTGTCTAGCTCCACATGCTCACCAGACCTGATATCCCTAATATATTCATTTAAGAGTACCCAGAGTAATCGGAAGCAAAGCATAAAACTCTAGGTCAGACAATAGTCTGGTATGAGCGATAGAAACCTCAAATACTATAAGGGCAATAAACTAGGACAAATGGTATAGAAAATCATACCTGACCTATCCCTGCATCCACAGAGTTAGCACATATAAAAGGTATACACTACTCTATGATAATCACCATGGGTCTACTGTGTATTAAGGTACTAAGGGTGTCTAGCTATCGGCATCGGCAATATCTACATCGTATGACATCCCTAAGATGATATAAACAATCAAACAAACATAGCATCCATCATCCATCCTCACATTCACTCACTCAGTGCGTTGGACACATAATAGTCGTATGACCACCCTCGTAGAGCTAAGGACTACTCAACGTTCCGGTTTCTCGGTACTTGAATCTATGCCACTTAAGTAAGTCAGGAACTAGATTAAGCGTCCCGTAGCAGCCCAGGGTACCACTACACCAAAACAGAGAATTCCCAACGAGTATAAGCGTTGCCAAGAATTTCAGTAACACTTATATGTGTCGCTATAGGGGCGTGGGCATTTATTTACAACGTTTATAAGCGTTGGAAAATAATATCTTCGCTTATAAGTGGGAAAAAATATCTTCCAATGCTTATAAGCGTTGGAGAAAAATATCTTCCAACGTTTATAAGCGTTACAAATAAATACAAACAAACACTTATCAGTAATGTGAATGTTGAAAGATATAATGGTTTGAATATTGAAAGATATAATGTAGACTATATTTAATATGAAATATTATCTTAATTTAGCAAATTATAACCCAATCAATATCAATAACCAATATTCATAATCATTAATAAAAAAGAGTATCAATTAACAAAAGAGAAGTTTAATACGTAATTAAGTTATCAATACAAAGTTTACCAATTCCATACTAATACCAATTGCAATAACAAAAGATAAGATATAGTTCATAATTGAAGTCTTCAAATACCGAATACGAAACTCTGGCCATATAACGAAGCCTCCATCAGAAAATTCACATAGCTTGTACATTCCATTTTGAGGACCATCGTAAACTGGTGCATCTGGTTCTAGAACTTCAACCACCCAAATAACTTTCTCTACATTCGGTATCACCTTCCTAAAATGACAAATAAAATGACAAGTTGTTTGTGTTCCTCTTTTCTTCTGCTTCTTCTACAAGTACCTACATGCATTCAATATCATATTAAATTGAAATTTATACTAAAAAGAATGACAAATAGTAATCAAGGTGATAGCACATGATTTAACAATAAAATGAAATTAAATAAAAAAAGAAAATATGCAAGAACGATAATTTGAAATTAAGTACTTCACATATGCAATGACATGTTTGGATTTTTGAAGCGGTAAAATCCAGAACTGGTCAGATGGTTTTTTATTTTATTTTTTTGATTAACAGACATTAAAGGCATTTCTTTTTCTCGATAGCACTGAATATCTAAAAGAGTTATACACATGTATTCAGCAATACCTGGAATATACACTTTATCAGAATTTCCCACTCACTTGTTTAAAATCGAGGTGGACAACAAGACCTCGGTTCAAAACTGAGGCGGACATGGCCTCAGTTTAAACTGAGGCCACAGTGGCCTCAGTTTAAAACTAAGGCACAATGGCCTTAGTTTAAAACTGAGGCCAACATGGTCTCAGTTTTAAACTGAGGCCACAATGGCTGATCATGCAATTAGCATCGACCATGCAATTTCATGAAAGTCTCAGTTTTAACTAAAACACAATTAAAACTGAGTTTCAGTTTTTAAAACTAAGTCTCAGTTTTAGTCTGAATTTAAAGTTTAGTTAATTTTAATTTTAGTTTAAAGTTTAGTCGATATTACTATAATTGTACTAAATTTAATATGGAAAAAACTTCAAGAAAACATATCAAAAAGTTTAGTTAATGTTAATGGGAAAAAAACTTTAAGATAGTAAGTGGAGAAAGTAAAATTTAAGTTAAGTAAAATTTAAAATTTCATCTTTAAGTTAAATTTAAGTTACTAATTAAAATTAACCAGTTTAATGAACTATAGTTTTAAGTTTAGTTTAAAGTTTAGTAAATTTATAAATCTTAATTTAAATTTAATTAATGTTAAATTAATTTTTATTTTAATTGAAGCTAATTTTATTTTGAATTTAAGGTTTAGTTAATTAATTTTAATTATATTCAACTTAATATGGAAAAAAACATCAAGATAGCAAGTAGAGAAAGTTTAGTTAATGTTAATATGGTAAAAGCTTCAAGATAGCAACTAGAGAAATTTAAAGCAAGCAAAAATTAAACATTGAAATAAAGTTAAATTAAGTTACCAACTAAAGTTAAATTCATTTAATTTTAATTTAAAGTTAACTAATGTTAATTTAATTTTGATTTTAATTTTAGTTAACTTTAGTTTGAATTTAAAGTTTCGTTAATCTTAATTTAAATTTAAAGTTTAATCAATCGTAATTTATTTTCCATTTAAAATTTAGTTAATGTTAATTAAATTGTATCAGTTTAATATGGAAAATACTTCAAGATAGCAAGTAGAGAAAGTTCTATCAATGTTAATGTGGAAAATTCTTCAAGATAGCAACCAGAGAAAATTAAACTTAAGCAAAGTTTAAACTTTTTAACTTAGGTTTAATTTAAGTTAGTGATTAACATTATCTAGTTTAATTTTAAATTTATTTTAAAGTTTAGTTAATTTATTTAATTTTGAGTTCCAAACATGTGGACTTACTAAATTGCAGACGAGATACTATTTAATTTTTCAAAATATATACTGAGAGCTTTAGTACAAATTGTGCAAAGACTATGAATGTGGAAAAACACTAGGTCAAAGAACTATGTACACTACCTTACAAAAAGAAGCATGGGAAAAGTAGTTGTCAAAAGCATCAAATATATATATGTTTTGACAATTAGACACTATATATGTGGCTTCACAGATGTATATTCAAGTAGCGTGGTTCATTTCCAATCTAGAAACATGCCAATAATATTCATGATGAAGTTAACTATAGTGTAGTCAATATGTTTATGGTTCATATAAATGGATTAGGACTTTACTCTTAACATGTCATAATGAAGTAAATTATTTTAAGTAAAATTCTACAGATGGATTATAATCCTACTACTCTTGTGCAAACTGTAGTGCCATCTTTATATTCATTTGATAAAATATCCGCTTATTAAATTCACATATAATAGCAACAATAGAGTGCAGATGTCCACATATACTATTAGCAACAAAGAGAATCATAACTAACATAACTGATCAATATATAAATAGACCAATGGGATTTACGCGTTAAGATTTTCGTTTTGTTTAGACTGTTCTTATGAAAAAAAATTCAAACTTAATCCTTTGTTCAAGTGAAATATGAAACTTGCTTGGCTAGAGTAAATCTGTTATTGATATATTTTAGTGATTGTTACCTTTGCCTATATTATCACGGAAACAACTCCCCCCCCCCCCCCCCACAACCCACCCACAAAAACAAAAAAGAGTGTTTTACACTTTTTAACAAAAAAAATTGTTCATTCATACTAGCATACCCCATTTATGTCTACACTTAAATGTTCAGGGAAAGACTACCATCAAGAGAAGAAGTTGAAAATCTTCAAAAGAAGTGTGAAAACGTACCCTTAAAGTTCTGTTTTGTTGATGACCATCATGTTAGTTTCTTTATTTACGATAAAATAGTTCTTCCAACCTTGGCATAATTCTTGTATAATGGCGTCTTGAAAATGAATCATTGTTCTCTTAATTTGAGTGTTGTCAACCCTTGCTCAACTGAAATGTACGACGACCATGTTTTCATCTAGTGGAAATAGGTCAAGCAGATATTACAAGATTTGAGCAGAAGTCTAGTGAAAGTGCTTTTATTTAGAACTTGTGTAATTGTTTTGCGCAAATGTCATGTTCTATATTGTTGCTGCGAGCTTGCAATTTTGAAGTGTTTCCAAATCATATACTAAATTATATTCATATCGTAAAACTTAAAAAAATGCTATATATAAAAAATTCCATATGGTAAAAATACTTACCAAACATTGGGCTCCAAGTTTGATTAAGTGCATTCAAACAAACCGAACCCGAACTAAAATCCAACATGAAAAACAACCCATCAGACTATTGTAAGAATCTAAACAATGAATTTGACATGAAAATAGGGTAAAAGTGCTCACTTCTCATCAATCTTTGGATCGTAAATTTTGTTTACAAACCCAACAGATGGCAATTTATAAGGATGGAATCTGGAAGTTCAATCCAAACACCACCTTCATAAAAAGCTTCACAATCCATTATACTCATATCAGTTATACATGCTTTTCAAATATTAGGTAAATGCAAATATGAAAGTATGAGAAAAAAGAAGTCATGGTTAGTAACCAAACGAAAAAATAATGTTCTTGGTGCCGTGAAAATCAACAAAAAAAACTCCTGCATCCTATCATCTATCATCTCTACTTTGTAATCGCCTACCATTCTATTTAAGAATCACACAAATATGGAAAAAAATGAACTCGATCAAATAAAAATTTTGATTAATGAAAAAAGATTCTTGAAGAAATAGAGAAGATTGATAATCTAATCTAATGTTACATAAAAAATTAAAAACATATTACATTTTGCCTAATTTGGTAGGTCCAATCTTGTTCAACCCTCTCTTAATTTTGGCTAGTTCATGGATTAAGAACAGAGAAGCTTGATTACTTTTTAGCATAGAATAATATCCAATAATATGAAAGACAGAGTCAAAATCGAACCTGATGTTGATGTGATGCGTAGAACCTGAAGTTGCAAGAATCGTCAATGTTTTATTGATTGTTGACAACGCATCGAATCGTGTGTATAGCTGCAAATCATAACCCTAAATTGGATGCAACAAATCATGAATGTCGTCAATCGATGTATAGTTGCTCATTATCGTGGACGCGGGAAGAGAAGAGCCACCGGAGGCCTCGAGCGTCGTTGATTTGTGGAGAACCACTGAGAAAGAGAAACCCTAAACTGAAATAAAAAAAATGCAGCCAAAAATGAGAATTGGAATGGATAAGCGTGGGAAAAGAATACATATGCTAAATTACAGATGAGACAAATAGTAAGCGTGGGAAAAGAAAACATATTAAATTGAAATTTATACTAAAAAGAACGACAAATAGTCATCAAGGTGGTATCACATGATTTAACAATAAAAGGACATTAAATAAAACAAGCAAATGTATTCGATAGCATAAGTGAAAAGCAATTCTTTTTTATTAACGGACATTAAACAGACATTACAAAAAAATTTCAGTTCAAAACTGAGGCCACAGTGGCCTTAGTTTTGAACTGAGGCCACTGTGGCCTTAGTTGAAACCGAGGCATGTCAGTGTGGCCTCAGTTGAAACTGAGGCCACATGCCTTAGTTGTTTCAACTGAGGCCACTGTGGCCATTGTTATATCTTGGGTTGCATAATAAATTTGCGGGAAACATAGCTTACACGTTATATGTAGTGCAAATGTACATGTTTAAATTGAATTTTTTTTCAAAACCCTTCCACTTTTTGAGTTACCAGCTTTAAAAAAAATTGTAATCTGAACCATAAAATCTTATGACTATGTTGCAATTTCATGGGCACATCAATTCATTATATTTCTAAAGAGAAAATAATACAATAAACCTTTTCTTTAATTTCATATGACGAGCAACAAAAACATGAGCAATATTGTAATCCTATACACATATACAAAAAATAGATGACAACTTAGAAAGTGTAATTTGTTCGCCGATTCTCCAACAAGACTCTCACCATAAGTTGGCCATGACCTAAGATTGATGACCCTTCGATTCATTCCTTTTCAAGACAACCATGATTTTAAAAACTATAACTAATTTAAATGCCATATAATAGAAGAGATTATGTTCCACTGCATTGATGATAGAGTTTCACCTAGTTGTATAATTAAATCTTTCTACTTTTTATTTGAATAAAATCATATGTATATTCGATCATTTTTAATTTCTGGATTTTAACGAAATTACTGTACAAAGTTTATAGAACCTTTTTGCGAATCGAATATATCATTAGCATAACTTTGCACAACGTTTTTTAACGCATGTATGAAATTATAAGCAATTAATTCGTCAGATTCAACAAAAATGAATAAATCCAATAAAATAAAGTATGTGAAGAATTATTATATACAGCTCCATCCTCCTTGTTTATGTCCCCTTGTAACCAATCAAATCACAACTACACATTGTCATTATTTAACTCGTGCATGAGATTCACCATAAACAATAGAATGTGGTAATAGAGAAATCAATGTTCAATGCCCTCATATGTGTGTGTGTCTGTGTGTCTATATATATATATATATATATATATATATATATAAGTATTGCATCTGGGTGGATAAGGTTAACAATATCTATATATTTTCTTTTAGGTCCTAATTTTCATACAACAAAATCAACCCCTTTAATTAGTGTAGAAGTAAATCACAACCATCCAGTTATAGGCTGACCTAAGCCATTTGTATTTGTTGACTTTCAAATTATAGAGTGTAAAGAAAACTATATATTGATTTGATATAAATGACGATAGCAATGGAGTAGTAGGTGATTCCAAAAGTTAAATGTGTTAAACTTCCAGCCATCAACAAACATAAATGTATTTCATTATCATAATAGTAAAATGTATCATGAATTGCATAAAACTGCACAAAATGAATTAATTTCATATAAAAATAAACTTGCATACATATTAATTTACTTCTGAGGCACATGACTTTGTTTTCGATATAGTTACATGTGTAGTGATAGAAGCCATTTACAATATGAAGTAACAAAGTGTAAAAATTTAGCAGCATTGTTTATGTTATCATGCATTAAATTCTATTTCCAGACTAAACCTTTTTTTTCTTTTTTTTTCCTTTTTGAATATGCATTAACACAGCTAGGCGTGCATGTCACACACTGCCATTATATCACCAATATTAGAATATCCTGCGTAGGCAGACTATAACTTTCTTGAACGGCTAATTTTTCCCATGTATTTAATATAAAAATAGCATAGAATCGTCTTTTATTTAAGAGGTTTAGAAAAGGATTAACCTACAGAACAAGTGATTTAGATTAAACATGATCGATGTTTAGATGTCCACGGCAGCATCTTGATAAGTACAATCACTTCCAAAATCGTAAAAAGAAAAACTGTAAGCAAAATTGCAGATAACATGGAAGGAACAAAATAAATTGCAAAAACAGTGTTATGGATATACCAAAAGAGACATACAAAACAGTAAACATAAATAGAATAATAAGGAGATTGTAAAAAACTACCGAGTAAAGAACCTTTTGCAACACAATATATAAAAAGGAGAAATATATATCACACTTTGAATGGACTGTTTCAGTTTCATGATTAATTACAAATTGCTCTCCATTCACAAAATAACTGAAAGCTATCATCATACCCAAATTATGAAACTCAATCAGTAAAAGATACAAGTAATTATATTTCATAGTTAAGCCTATAAAACTAACTGTATTTCACAGGTAATGAAATGTGTTGAGCATTCCATTACCAAGTCCTGCTACTCAGCTATGTAACTCACTGACCAAATCAACGAAGACAACCAAATTCGGAAAAGAGGAGAAAAAGATGAGGAACAACATGGATTAACGGGGATTCACCGGAAGTAGAAAAATCGCCTGAAGTCCAAATCAAATCGCCTGAAGTCGTGCCTGAAGTCGAGGCCGATTCGCCTAAAGGAGAGCCCGATTCGCGTGAAGGAGAGAGGCCGAAATCGAATTGGCTGAAGGATAAAGTTTCTTTTTTTAATGGCAGCTGAATGAATAACGTTGAGAAGTTGGAGATTAGGGCTACGGAAGACAACGGATGCTCATTTACTTTTTTAGCCGAACAACGTTCAACTAATTTTAATTTAACCATGTTTTCCAATGCAAATATGTGTTAGCAATAAAAAATTATAAATGCATATTTTCGATCACACATTTCTTGCTTAGCAACGCTTATTGTTGTGATTGATCTACAATGCAAATAAGTGTTGACAATTGAAAAAAATAAGTGTTGCGAAATGGCTGTTATGGTGTAGTGTACTCGGATCGAAACATCATGTGATCCGGGGCACACCCCGTAGCCTAAGTGAGCGTCCTCACATACCCCCGCTTTACGAGTACACATTGAAACCTACGAATATCAACGATCCTTTTGCACACGTCGTCCATAGCAAAACTTACCTCAAAACTATTCTTTAAACTCCTGTTTGAAGTTATCACAGTAGGGAACTACTCAAGACAACCATCGTAAGTCATAGAGTGTCATCATGCATCCCGTAACCCACCTCCAATAGTCCCCTCAATCTGACTCATCGTCGCCTACTCTGTCTCTCGGAGTATAGCTATCCATCATCGAAGCCATCGCTTCCTATCATGGAACCCTCATCGTCGAGTCACAAGTGGCCGTCGTTGAAAATTGTTGAAACGGTCGTCGAAAAACTCACTTCAGGATTGACCCGAAGTCAGACCCGAAGTAATCACCCATTTTGACTCGAAGTAGACTTTGGAAATTCTGGCCTGAAGTCAGGCTCAGATAAAACCAAGATTTCCTCCAAGCAAACTTAGGGGTCGGTACCGACCCCTGACTTAGCCTATTTTTCTTCCTTTGAAATTTCTCCAAGTCAGACCCGTGTTTTTGGCCAAGTGACCTGAAGTCAAACCCGAAGCAATCCACCACCGACCCATACTCACAAGGTCATCAACGATCCATCAATATCTTGAGCATACGGACTCCAATCAACTTGAAATTGGAAATGTAGCCTTATGGGGCCATCCTTATCTCCCCATATCGATCTCACCCAGTTTGCGACAAAAATTGAGTATAGGTACCGACCCCTAATTTGGAAGTTACACCGACCTATGGCCTTGGAAGTTACACCGACTCATAGGACTTGGAAGTTGCACCGACCTATAGGACTTAGAAGTCTCAACGACCCATAGGACTTGGAAGTTGCACCGACCTATAGGACTTAGAAGTCTCAACGACCCATAGGACTTTGAAGTTGCACCGACCCATACTTTGGAAACCCATAACTCGATCATATGAAGTCCAATTGGCTTGAAACTTAGTGTGCGACCTTTTGAGGCCTTCCTTGTTGCCTCATACCGATCACGCCCAATTTGTGGTATATTTTATGGGTCATCACCGACCCCTAACTCCTACTTATCTAATTCTCCATTCGATTGGCGTTTTCAAACATGCAAGCATTGAGCAAACATATATTCATCATAGATAAGCAATAGTAACAGCCAAACATCAAATATTCCATTTTAAAGAGATCTAAATCTATGGTGAATGTTAGGATTCATAAGAACATGATTAAGGACCCCTGAAACATGTTTTTGCAAATTAAGTCCAAATCATCCAAAATTCACATATATGGTTTATTATGGTCTAAAAACATTTTTAGGATGTTTAAAGGATTTTTGAAACATCATTTAGGGTGTTAAATAGCCTAATTAGTAAGTGGGGTATCTAATCACTCACCTTAATCTAAAGTAAGATCCCAAATCTCTAAATGAACAATAAAAGCACGGATTCCAAGGCTCTCTCAATAACAAATTTCTAATTCCAAGTGTAAATCTCGCTAATCTCCTCTTAATGGTGTAATTTAGCTAATTAAAGTGCGTTTAAAGGTTGCTTTTTGGCTAAGGGAAGTTTATTGGTAGTTTCTAACCATTTTGGAAATAGTGAAATGATAGGGATGAGGTCCCATCAGCCTCCATTTTCTCTAAACCCAAAATGGGTCATGGGCCTCAAGGTTAATGGCCCTAATTACCTACTTAAGCTGCTCAAAATCAAAGAAACTTCAAACAACCGTAACTTGAAAACGGTAAGTCTGTTTTCTTAATATGATCACTTTATGAAAACGGAAATTATCCTTCGGATTCAATGGAAGTGGTTTCAGATCCTATTTCGGCTTCTATCAAAACTTATAGTCTATACAAGACTTCGCAGGATCAAAATGGTCATAGAAAAATTCGACAAAAATTCTAAGGAAAAGAAATAACCCTATTAGTTATTTCCTAAAATTATAGAACCATATGACCTCATATAAAAATAATATAAATATTCTACGATCCTTCAATATGTAGAATATGGATCATTACATTCTCTCCTCCTTTAGGAATTTCGCTCTCGAAATTCCATAATTAAGTCAATAGGATCATCCCGCATGCCTAACAATCATATACAAGCATAGGCAACCATCGTACATCAAACATGCATACATAGCAACAAAGGAAAAAGAAAATATTTAAGCCTATCCTACCATGCAGGATACTATGTCATGGTATAATTCATGATATCGTAAGTGAAAGTAAAAGCGGAAAATAAGAAATCTCACCAAGTAAAGAGCTCTGGATATACTATCCTCATGCTCTCCTCAGCCTATCAACTGCAATTGCCTTCACTATCACTCCACTGAACCTTCACTAACTTCACCGTCTTCCTCCTAAACTGCTTCATATCATGTCTGACGATACTAGTAGGCCTGCAAGGTCTCGAAGTCTCTGGTTCTATTTCGATATCATCTTCCTGATCCGCTGCGATAGTCATGCATGAGTCGTGCACAAATTTTCGCAAATGGGAGACATGGAATATATTGTGCACCCCAGCCATTCTTTGAGGTAAGTCAACTCTATAAGCAAGGTTCTCAATCCTCTCTAGTATCGAAAAAGGACCAACAAATCTGGGTGTCAACTTCTCTCTACTACCGAACCAAATGACATTCTTCAAAGGAGAGATCTTGACAAATACCATGCCGTCGACAGAGAACTCTAAATCTCGACGTCTCTTATCAATATAGCTTTTCTATCTATCTTGGGCAGTTTTCACCTATTGCCGAATCATCTTGATCTTCTCTGATGTTTCTCTAATCATACCCGGCCCAAGTATCAGTTTCTCACCCACTTCCCACCAACCAAAAGGAGCATTACACGGTCGACCATATAATGCCTCGAATGGTTCCATACCGATGCTAGACTGATAACTGTTATTGTATGCAAATTCAACAAGATGTAAGTGATCATCCCACGAGCCTCCAAAGTCTAGTATGCAAGCACACAAGAGATCCTCTAGGATATTATTCACTCTCATAGTTTGACCGTTAGTTTGAGGGTGATAAGCTGTGTTGAGGTGCAGCTCTGTCCCTAACGCCTCCTGTAAGCTCTTCCAAAACCCACTAGTAAACAACGGGTCTCGGTCACTCACAATGCTCTTTGGCACACCAGTGAATCATACTATCTAGTTCACATTCAAATCAGCCAATTTGGCTGCCGTTCTACTTAACTTGATTGGTATGAACCTGGCACACTTGGTCAATCGATCGACTATGACCCAAATGTGGTCGTATCCTGCTCGAGTCCTCGGCAGTCCGTCGATGTAATTCATTGAACTTGTTTTCATTTCCACTCGAGAACTTCTAGTGGTTGCATCAGACCACTAGGCGTTTTTGCTCTGCCTTGACCAATTGGCAATTCATGTATTTTGAGATGAATGTCCCAACGTCTTTTTTCTTTCCCAATAGCAGGTCTGCTTTATATCATGGTACATCTTATTACCCCCGGGATGCATAGTCAATCTCGAATGATGACACTCTCTGAGCCCCTCTTCCCACAACCCATCGACATCGGGAACAAACAATCTCCTTTTTTACGGAGCCAACCATCTTGGTCTAGCCTGTACTGTCTCATATCCTCAGACTCTACTCCCGCTTCAATCTTAGAAATAATCTCGGCTAATCTGGCATCGCGCCTCTGACTAGTACCAATTCGCTCAATAAGAGTAGGTCTGGTAGTCAAGCTCGCCAACATCTCTAGCTCTAGCTTGCAGCTCGATCGGAAGTAATAAGCAGCTATATACTCTAACTGTGTCCACTCTAGGAACACAACTCCTATGCTAGCATGTCTCATACTTAAGGCATCGGCAACTACATTACCTTTACTCGGTGTATATACAATATCAAAGTAATAGGAGGCCAGGAACTCTAACTATTGCTACCGACGAAGGTTAAGATCCTTATGCGAAAAGAGGTACTTCAGTGATTTATGGTCAGTGAACAGCTCGGACCTCTCTTCTAAAAGATAGTGCCTCAAAATCTTCAACGCAAAAACTATTGCTACTAGATCTAAATCATAGTTCAGGTATTTCCTCTCATGTCGCTTCAGCTATCAACTAGCATTTACAACAACCTTGCCTCTCTACATCAATACCGCGCCCAATCTGGTACCACAAGCATCAGTGTATACCATCATCTCCTCATTTTCGCTTGGAATAGTCAGCACTAGTGCACTCGTCAACTTTTCCTTCAGACTAACAAATACATGTTCACATATCGCATCCTAAGTAAAAGTTTGATTCTTTTTCGTCAAGTAAGTCAACGTTGTTGCTACCTTAGAGAAGTCCTGGATGAATCGTCTATAATATCCAGCTAACCGCAAGAAACTTCTCACGTCTGTAGCGTTTTGGGTGTAGTCCAACCTTGGACTGCTGCAACTTTTACAGGATCGACGGAAATGCCCAACTCAGAAACAACATGATCTAAGGATCGCACTTCTCTTCTCCAGAAGTGACATTTAGAAAACTTTGCCATCAATTGGTGCTTCCTCAACACATCTAGCACGATCCTCAAGTGTGTCTTGTGTTTTTCCTCTGTCCATGAATAGACAAGAATATCATCGACGAATACAAGCAAAAATTTGTTTAGCTTGCCCCTGGAGACACGGTTCATGAGATCAACAAAATATACCAACGCATTGGTTAGCCCGAACAGCATAACCAACCACTCATAAAAACTAGACGGTGTACGAAACACAGTAATCGACACATTCTTCTTTGCTACTCTCAGTTAGTGAAATCCCTTTGCAAGGTCCAACTGAGAAAATACTCTAGCACCATGTAGATGATCGAAAAAATCATCAATACGTGGGAGTGGGTACTTGTTCTTTTTTGTCACTTTATTCAGCTCGTGGTAATCAACACATAATCTAAGGGAGCCATCCGCCTTCGTGGCGAATACTATTAGCGCCCCCCCACTCGGATATACTCCTATGAATGAACCCTTTTCACAAAAGGTCATTCACTTGCACCTCAAGCTCTCTCTGCTCTCTAGGTGCCATCCTCCTCAACGGCATCACTATCGGTCTAGCATCTTTAACTAAATCAATACGGAACTCGATCTCTCTATGTGGCGGAAGTCTGGTCACCTCCTCAAATATGTATGGATACTCCCTAGCAATTGGTACGGTGGACAACTCATCGTGTGGGATATCGAGCGAATATAGAAAGTTGATCATAACTTCATCATCCGGTAAGCAGCCCAATGCTACTTTCCGCCCATCATCCATCCCCATCGTCACTGACGACCTCTCACAATCTCCCACTACTCCGTATCTATGAAGCCACTCCATCCGCAGAATGATACCAAAACCAACGAAACTCAAAACAAAACAATCACAACCAAAAGAGCATCCATGACTCGATAAGACCAACCACGACAAACCATGCATAGGCTAGTGGAGCCTCAAACATGATTTGTCACTATCAAAGGTCGGTCAGCTATTTCAGGTCTCAGACCCAATCTATCTACTAAGTCACTAGATGTGAAGAAATGTGAAGCCCATGTATCAAATAAAACTCATATAGGAACATCAGAAATGGAAAGCATACCTTGGATAACGATGTCTTTCCCTTTCTCTTTTGCCAACGGAGCATTCGACGAAGTTGGAACGACATTGATAGCATATGCTTTCACTACCTGCTTCTGCTTAGGCAACTCCGGACAGCCTTTCTTGAGATGCCCAAACTTGTTGCAATTGTAGCATTTTCTCTTAGGTTTGCAGTCTCTACTATAGTGATCCTTCTCTCCATAGAGTTAGCAAGTCAGTTCCGGGTTGACCTTCTTTTTTTGGCCAACTTTGTTTTGAAACTGCTTCCTCTTGTTGTTCCCTTTCTCCTTGCCTCCCTAGCCCGATTGCTGCTTTGTCTCTTCTTTAGGAATGATAGCTTTCGGTTTTGGATATAGACTTTCATGCTTCAGGGCCTTCTTGACTATTGTCTCAAAAGTCTCATCAATGTGGCCCATGAGTTGTTCCCTCAAGTAGTCGTCCCAGCCAATGGTAAATTCCTCATTCTTCTTTAATGGAGTGTTAATGAAGGACATCCCATATTTCGACAAAGCGTCGAACTCACCAACATACTTGGAGACAGTCACATCCCCTTGCTTCAGATCTGCGAACTTACAGAACATAATAGATCTTTGAGCTGTAGGAATAAATTTCTCCTCAAATCTTGCTTTGAACTGATCCCAAGTGAACTGATCCTTGGGAGTGGCTGCCCTTATTGCATTCCACCAGTTCATAGCTCGCCTTTGAAGCTGTCGGGAAGCCAATCGTCTTTTCATAGCATCATCCAGCTTTATGTCCTCAAAAATCCTTTTCCAGTTATCAAGCTAATCCTGCAGTTCCATTGCCGACTTCGTTCCTTGGAACGGTTTGCCACCAAGACTAGCAAAGTCCTTGTTCAACTTAGCGAAATTGGCTCTGGTCACCTTCACTAGAGCACCACCATCAGCAACATTTGGAGCGGCTACTTGAGCATTTCGTAGCATGTTCTTCATCATAGTATTAAATATGGTATGCAAATAAGGATTAGCATCGGTCGAGCCAGCTCCCTCCTCGACTCTAGAGATGGAATTCCTAGCAGCGTTCCTTGTTTGGCGACTCATAGAACAATCTGCAATAAAGACGATCAGTCTCTCTGTAAGGAATTCTGCTTAGGTAGTACTCTATATGCAGTGTGACTTATAAACCATATATACTACTATATAGTTTTGAAAACCCAAAATATGTAACAAGTACGCTCTCTCGTATTTATATACACTCTCGATTTAGTCTGGGGTGAGAAATCCTTCCCTCTCTCTACTGAATCATGGTATCCCATAGGTTAAACAATGCAACCTAAGCTCTGATATCAAATGTGACGACCGCCCTACACCACCGACACCCAATATACCTATATAGGTGCGTTGTAGTGGTGCTCGGTCGATGCAGGACGGTCATCAATAAAGTAAAGTAAAAAAACAACACAGAACCTACCGTATATCTTACAATGCATCGAATAAAATATAATAGTAAACATCTTAGATATAAAACAGGCAAGACAGTAAATAACTAAATGCATCACAGCATCAAAGTATATAGATCCATACAGTAGACAACATAAGTGATAGAGTTATACATCAAATAATAACTTATAAAACTGTCTCTAAATAGTAAGGCACTGGTAAGCTCCATGGTGATGTGCAGCAAAATAGCAAATGAGTATATATAATAATACGAGAATAGCCTCCTGCTCGCCACCTGTCCAACTTCACATGCTCACCAGACCTGATACCCCTAATCTATTCATTTAAGAGTACCCAGAGTAATAGGAAGCAAAGCATAAAATTCCAGGTCAAACAATAGTCTGGTGTGAGGGATAGAAATCTCAAATACTATAAAGGCAATAAACTAGGACAAATGGTATGGAAAATCATACCTGACCTATCCCTGCATCCACGGAGTTAGCAAATATAAAGGGTATGCGCTACTCTATGATAATCACTATGGGTGTACTGTGTATCAAGGTACTAAGGGTGTCTATATATCGGCATCGGTAATATCTACATCGTATGACATCCCTAAGGTGATAGAAACAATCCGACAAACATACATCCATCATCCATCCTCACATTCACTCACTAAGTGCGTTGGACATACGATACTCGTATGGCCACCCCTGTGGAGCCAAGGACTACCCAACATCCCGGTTTCTCAGTACTCGAATCCATGCCACTCAGTAGGTCAGGAACTAGATTGTGCGCCCCGTAGCATCCTAGGGTACCCAGATCGAAATATCGTGTAATCCAGGGCACACCCCGTAGCCCAAGTAAGCGTCCTCACATAACCCTGCTTTACGAGTACACATTGAAACCTATGAATATCAATGATCCCTTAGCATATATCATCCATAGCAGAGCTCATTTGGGAACTATTCTTCCAACTCTCGTCTGAAGACATCATGGTAGGGAACTACTCCAGACAACCATAGTAAGTCATAGAGTGTCATCATGCGTCCCATAACCCTTCTCCAACAATCCCCTCAATCTAACTCATCATCATGTACTCTGCCTCTCGGAGTATAGCTATCCATCATCGAAGCCATCACTTGCAATCATGGAACCCCCATCGTTGAGTTGCGAGTGGTCATTGTTGAAAATCATTGAAAATCATCGAAACGGTTGTCGAAAAACTCACTTCATGTCAATTGGATCAGCAGAACTTAAGTTATTGATCAGTCTTTGTTGCAACATGTGATGTTGTCTGATTTAGGTCGATCCCTCTTACTTTTTCCTTTTTGGGGTGCGATCCTTAGGGTGGACTCCCTAGGGTCCTCACTTCTTGCTTCCAAAGTTTCACTTCAATCCGCCTTATGGTTGTTGAGTTATGGAGCGATCATTATTGAGTTGTGTTGTGTGCATCCTGTTTAATCCGATCCATTTATTCTAATCCCTTTTATACGATTCCTTTTATACAATCTCTTTCTTCGATGAAGTGATTTGCCCATAACTTGAGCATACAAACTTTTAATGACTTGAGATTTGAAATGTTACCTCGTAGGGTCTTCCTTGTCACTCTATATCGATGTCACCTTGTTTAGAACAAAAATTGAGGATATGTACCGATCCCTTAGGGGAAGGGATAGGCACTGATCCCCTACTTGGGGGAGGTATTAATCCATCTAGAGAGTCTATCTCTTGGTCTCGGTTAATCGTCACTTCATATCATTGCCTGCACTTGATTTCTGAACCTCACAATCATCGCTCTGGGCTACTGGCCTTGATGACAATCGAGTCCACCTTGTCCTGTCAGTTCGGATATAACCGGATCAAAATATCGGATAACACTTGCCCCTCAAAGTACGTCTTGTGTCGAACATGACGTGCTTTGAATCGAAGCAAGTTAGGGTCGTCAGAAAGAAATTCATTCAGTTTTCTGAATAGTCGCTATCCTTCTGTTGAATTATTTTTCTAAAGAGTCGTATCTCTCTTTTATCGTCATGATGCTTGATCGATTTCCAATAGTATAAATTCATGATTGTACTCCATCGGTTGCTATCTGTGTCCGGTTCTACAGAGCTAGTAACCTTTGGCTATTCGATCCGGTTTCGTTTTTGAAAGCTTTAGGTTATAATTCAATTTCTATCGATTTCAAAATTTGAATTTTTAGAATATACATGTGCACGTTCAGGTACATGTATTTGTTGTTGGCTTCCAGATGCGTTTGTACGCTCGCGGGTCATCGCCAATTCCTTCTAGTTTAATTGCAATTAGATTGCAATTCCTTGTTTGTATTTTTTTTATAATGAAATAGGGGGCATAATAAGTCACTCGATGAGAAGGGACCTCAAGTTCTACATGGATGACGGCCTCGAAGCCGTAAGCAAGGTCTAATGAAGTATAGCCAGTTGCGGACTTGTGGATGATCCCGTATGCCCATAATGCTGATGGGAGCTTGTCGACCCACTTGCCTCTAGCTTTTTCCAAACGCTTCTTCAGAATGGACTCTATGATTTTGTTAACAACTTCGACTTGTCCATTAGCTTGAGGGTGAGCAATTTCCACGAACCTTTTCTCAATATAACGTCGGCGGTAGAAGTCTTTGACTTCAGCATTATCGAATTGGGTCCTGCTATCAGGTACGATTGTTCGGGGAAGACCAAAATGATAGACGATGTTTAAAATAACAAAGTTTATTACTTTTTTGTTATGATTGCGGCTAAAGGTTCAGCTTCAACCCATTTGGTGAAGTAATCAACTGTTACGATGGTGTATTTTACACCACCTTTAGAAATCGGCAAGGAGCTAATGATGTCAATACCCCACGTGGCAAATGACTATGGACTGACCATATGAGTAATTTCCATCAGTGGAGCTCTCGGAATTTTTGCAAACATCTAGCACTTTTCGCATTGCCTAGCGTGATCAGCTGCATCCCGATTGATAATTGGCTAGTAATACCCGTAGCGAAGAATTTTCTTTGTCAAGGCTTGCCCCCAGTATGATCGCCACATTCTCCT
This sequence comes from Allium fistulosum, assembly GCA_030737815.1. Taxonomy (NCBI): domain Eukaryota; kingdom Viridiplantae; phylum Streptophyta; class Magnoliopsida; order Asparagales; family Amaryllidaceae; genus Allium; species Allium fistulosum. The sequence continues at coordinate 517,165,058 of CM060906.1, read as the reverse complement.
TCATGGACTTCTCTCAAGACTCTTTTGATTTCATCATGGGCGATACACCGAAGCAGGGGAATGGACAAAACCCTTTCTATACATGACTCCTTCTTGGGTGAAGTAGCGTGAAGTTTTGCAGAGAATCTATCGTTTTTAATTCCACCATCCAGGAAGGATCCCTCGTTGTAGATAACCTTTGACAGGAGTCATCCACGATTCCTTTTTCGGCTCCATCTCCAGAGCCCAATCAATCTCCATTTGGTAACTGCTCAGAGCATTTAGTACTTCAACCGAGACCAAGCCCATTTGTTGTGCATCCCCGGAACTGGCCAGTTTGGCCAGTGAGTCGGCTTTCTCATTTTGTTCTCCGGGGTGTGTGTAATGGTGTAATCTTCAAAGTCTACCAGTAGCTCTTGGACCCGACCGAGATAAGGAGCAAGTTGCTGCCCCCTAGCCTCCCCTGACGTTGCATGCTAATAACCGATAATCACAAAAGATTTGTAAAGTTTTTACTCCCAGTTCTCTGGCAAGTTTGAGCACGATGATCAAGGCATCATACCTAGCTTCATTATTTGTTGTAGGAAAGTCGAGTTTCAGCGCGTATCAGATCAATCGTTCCTCAGGAGTCACTAACATGACTCTAGCACCAAAACACCGTTCGTTGGATGCTCCATTTGTGTACATTTTCCATAGGTTGGTCGATTCTCCACTTCTCTCCAGAGAGTCGTCTGGTGCAGTGAATTCAACTATGAAGTCTACCAATGTCTATCCTTGGATAGCTCTCCAAGAGAGATAAGTGATATTAATTGGCTTAGCTCCATATTCCATTTTTCCAGACATCTCAGGTCGTTGTAGGACCCATCGTAATGGTTGGTCGGTGTAGACGTTGATGGGGTAAGCCTGGAAGTAAGTGCGAAGATTTCATGACGCAATCAACGGGTAGTAAGCGAGCTTTTCTAGTTTTGGGTAGTTTCTCTCAGCACTTGTCAATCACTGACTAACATGATATACTGGCCTCTGGAGCCGATCATGTTCGCGTAATAATGCGGCACTTATGGCGTGTACTAACACCGCTAAATAGATGTATAAGTCTTCATGATCCTGTGGCTTAGATAGGATGAGAGGTCTCTCTAAGTGATTTGGCAAAGCTTGAAATGCATCTATGTAATCTTGCGTCCATTCAAAGTTCATCTTCCCTCTCCTAATCAAATCAAAGAAAGGAATACACTTGTTAGTGGCCCAGGAGATGAATCTGCTTAAGGCGGCGACCTTCCCATTGAGGCTCTATACCTGCTTAATCGTCTTCAGCACTTGGATGTTTTGAATTGCTTGAATCTTCTTCGAAATTGCCTCGATTCTGCAATAGTTAACAATGAAATGTAGAAATTTCCCAAATGCAACCTCGAAAGAGCATTTCAAGGGATTGAGTTTCATTCCATAATTTTGGAGAGCACTGAACATCTCTGCCAAGTCATCGAGGTGGTCATTTGATCGCTGTGACTTCATGAGCATACCATTCACATATAATTTCATCAATCGCCCGATCTAATCTTTGAACATTCGGTCGACTAGTCTCTAGTAAGTAGCTTCAGCATTATTTAGTTCACACGGCATCACAACTTAACAATATAGCCCTAGATCGGTAATGAAGCTAGTGTGCTCCTGGTCGTAGACATGCATCAAGATCTGGTTGTATTCGGAGTATGCATCCATAAATGAAAGCAATTCATATCCAGTGGTTGAGTCTACTAGTTGGTCGATCCTCAGAAGTGGAAAGCCTTCTTTCAGGCACACCTTGTTCAGGTTTGAGTAGTCGACGCATGTCCGCCACTTTCCATTAGCTTTTCTCACAAGAACTAGATTGGATACCCATTTCGAGTAGAGGGCATCGGGGATAAACCCATTGTTTTTGAGTTTATCCACCTCCTCTTTAAGTGCAGTAGATCTCTCTGGATCCATGCCGTGACGCTTTTGTTTCACCGGGACATGCCTTGGATCGATAATCAATGCATGGCTCGCGATAGTCAGTGAGATCACACACATGTCAGAATGGCTCCAAGCGAATACATCAAGATTCGCTCGGAGGGAGCCAGCTAATTCCTTCATCATCGTTACACTGAGCTATGATCCCATCTTCAAGACCCATGATGGGTGGTTGTGGTTAACCATAATGTCAATTGTTAGCTCAGCAGGTGCAGGCTTGGATTCTTTGGGCTCCTCTTCATCTCTCGGGTCTATATCATTATAGAACCGACCGTGATGTTGTTGCTTGATATTGGCCTTATGTTGTGAGCTGAAAAATGCTTAAGCGGATTTTCCCAAGTAGCGGAATCGGTTCCGATCCCTTGCACTACTACAAAACAGGTCATTTGCGATGGTTGTTTACCCCTGTTGCGACGGTTCAACAATCGTAGCAAATGCAGACGTCGCAACAGGCAAAAACCTGTTGTGATGTTTTTTAAACCGTCGTAAAAAACACCTTTTGCTATGGTTGTTTATGACAACCGTCGCAACAGACCTATTTTGTGACGGTTCTTTATAACAATCGCAATAGACGGCCATTTTGGCTTCAAAAGGGTGACAATTTGTTACGGTTGGGTTAAACTACCGTCGCAGATTGTCTATTTTTTGCGACGGTTCTTTCTAACAACCGTCACAATAGACTGCCATTTTGACTTCGAAATGGTGACCTTTTGCTACGGTTGAGTTAAACAACCGATGCGAATTGCTTATTTTTTGCTACGGCTTATTTTAATAACCGTCGCAATAGACTGGTATTTGGCTTCAAATATTCAATGCAGATTCACATAATGGATTATATTAATAGCACAACTTTCTATTTCTATACATAAATTACTAAAACATTAAAGATAAATTACTAAAACGTTACTGATAATTGAAAAGGTAGCAGCTAATTAACCTTGCTTGGATAAGTGTAATAATGTCATGCAACACACCAACTACCTCACTCAAAACATATATTGTTTGTGTTACAATATACATATGGTATTTACCTCGGCATACATGTTTTACACATCATTTATCAACACACATATATGCATGTTTTTTTTAACTTTCAGTATACGTGAGTCTTCAACATACCTCGTCTCACTTGGATGAGAGCCATCTTCACATCTCCTCTCATCGCTTGTTACCTCGATTAATTCATAATTGCAATCACTGCCTTGGCTAAAAGCAGCTCACCTATGCATCGTGGCTTCTTTTGGTTTGCGGCTTCCCTGTATTCTAAAACACCAAATCAGATTAGCCATTCATTGCAACTCTCCCGCATCTAAATTTCACTGCATAATATTAATAATATTCATTGCAATTAATCTGTATTGGTTAGTGGTTATACTTTAATGAAGTATAACACTGCATTAAATGTATAACCTCTAAGTTTGTTGAACCACACTTCAATTGTCTAAATTTTGCTGTATAACATTGTTTCTATTTATCAAATAAAGTTTAAGTTAAACTTCATTGAAGTGTCCAAATTTCATTGAATATCAGGTTATACTTCATTGAAGTACTCTTTCTATGAATTTCTCAAGTTATAACTCATCACATAAGATGAGAATATGATTAGTTATTTATTTTATTTTATTCCGTTTTCATTATTTCTATGTATTAAACAAACCATAAATAGAATTCTATCTATTACAAGAAACATAAGAATGTATAGACAAGGCTTAATAAATGCACGTAGATAGATTTAATTTAAATGGTAATATGAAGATTAGTTTCGTTAGGTTTAAGGAAAAGAAGTTTCACTGTAACTCAAAATGTAACTCAAAAACGTATATCAATAGTGCTGAATACAGTTAGTATCAAAAACTAACCATAACTTTTTTAAAAGAAGGCATGATGTTTATACTCCTTATGGTATTTATTCAACCATGCAAGTCCTTTGACATATTCAAATGTTATTTTGAGCCTTATAGTTAAATCCATTGTTAGGACCCCTCCGTTGTAAAAAAACAGAAATCGACGTAACTTTAAATTAAATTTTATACTGAATTTCAATTAATGTAGAGCATTAACTGTTTCAAATTTTCTCAAAGTTTTGAATACGACAGTTATAAAAGATGTAGGAATAGAGAATCAGCTACTACAAATATGGTCAAAACGAATAATATGACACCATAATAAGGCAAACAAATTTAATCCTACTAGTTGTTATCTCTAGTTTGATAGAAAGATAGGTACTTAGAATGTTCACTCTGTGATCACATGATTTATATAGAGGAAAATTTTATGCCCTGGCTTTCCTGCTTACCAAATGAGAGTATATTATATGTTTAAGGCAAGTAGAGATGGTACATGATAACTTCATTTCAGGTGAAGCAGTCCTAATCAAGTCCGCATGATTATTTTAAATTATCGAAACCACCTTGGCTGTTAATTAAATTGCCCGTAGCAATCCTAATCCATTTCAGATGCTCTACTCAATTGGTGATGATTGTTTACACCTAAAATTCCTGGATGGTAGACACACACTACTGAGGCAGCAATGTTTAGACAATTTGAAGTATCTTTATAAAATTGATTCAAAATTATTAAAATTTCAGTTTTATGTATAATTTATTAGATATGATTTGAAAACTATAAAGAAAAAAATTATGAAAATTTTGGTAAATTTGAACTTGTATTATGGTTTACGAGCGTTATGATGATGGCATATGCTTTGTGCATGAATTGTTCTTCTACAATTTATTGATGATTAACACATTCAAGAGAAAATTATTTGCAAAAATATTTAGCCATATTTTTACGTTGAAATCATGTGTAGTTAGTTTAAATTTTTATTTCAAAGTTGCAACATTTAATATTTTGTTAGTTTGAATTTTTTTTATATTATTAATTAATTAACAACGAATTTGTAAATGATGTTTATTTGTTTAAATGATATTTATTTGTTAGATCCTATTCTTAAGCGTAGAGGGATAGTTTCAATTTGTAAAGAAAATTAACTATTTTAACTTAGTTTGAATAGTTCTAATCTAGCCTAGAAATAATAGGCTAAAAATAATAAGAATAACATCTTCATTTGGTTAGGATTTTATCGATTCTTTTGAGGTACTTGCATGTGGAATAATAGATAATAATTAAATTATGTATGAGTAAAGGGTATTTTGGGAAGTTCACGGTCGGACCCAAAGTTTGCGCTTCTAAGCCAAGTATTAATAAAGATGATGATTATGCAAGTTTTACTTCAGATTAATATTTATTGTCTACATATCGAAAATTTATTGAATAATCATTCAAAAGGAATAACTTTACGTGAAGCCAATACCTGATGTCATAAGAGTTTATATCTCTACCACTTTGATTGAAGTTGTAGTTTTCTGGTTAACCTTGTACATCCTCTTCTCTTATCTAATAGTAGAAAAATAGTAGTCATATAATTTACAGAATTGTATAAATCATAAGATACACACACACATTTATTTATTTATTTAACAAACAAGTTTCAATGAACCTTTTTGAAGTTTATCTTCTACTCTTACAGAATACAAGCATCCCTTTCATTTTCCATAGCATCCGCATAAAATGGATTGTTAAAGTTGCAATCTAATTCATCAATCTCTTCCACCTAAAACATAAAGTTTGATAAACTTAAACACAATGATGATATAATGTTTTTAAAACGCATGCTATCAATAAGGAGAAAACAAACATAACCTGAAGTTTAAAAGGTTCTATGATATCTGTAACAGTTCACATTTCATCTATTACATGACAAACAACAGAGTTTATATGGCTGGTTTTTAAAAAACTTGTTACCATACATCATAAAACAATATCAGAAATGTTACAACGTTGTAGAAATGTGGAATGTGTTCGTATGGGATACAAAATAATGCAAGGGATTTAATCATGTGGATGGTTACACCTCATGTCAAAAAAAGTTACTACAATCAGCATTCAATTACTTGGTATATGGTAAAAGGTAATTTATTAGAAAAATTAACTTAAATGGAGTTAAAACATACCGCTTATCTCACTGACAGGCTTGCTGGCCCATGGACCAGAACCGCCTTGGTCTGTTAAAGTAAAAGCAAAAGAAAAAGATTATTAGATAAGGCATGTCGTTGGTATCAAACTGACAAACAATAGTCCATTATTATATAAGGGTGATAATACTTTCATATCTTATCATATAGTGTGATACTAACAGGTCTGCAATATAATTAACTAAAAGGCCCATTGACAGGCAGGCAATTGCTATCTGCAACTTGAATTATTTCTATTTATCTTATAACTCTCAGATATTTCAATTTTTTAGGTAACTTTTGCAATATACAAGAGATAACTGAAACAGACATAATAAAGATGATACATTAAATTATAAATTAATATACATAATATTGTCCCTACGAATGTGTTTTAGATGAAAATATATTCACACAATATGGTGAATCTTGGCATTTCAAAAATATTATAAATAATAAAACGTATGGTGATCAAGTTGTAAATTACAAAAACAAGCATGAATGTGGATCCGCTGTCCATGATCAGTAAAATCATGACACCGACAAATTTTTATTGGCTTTATATATCTCATTCAATGTCATTGATTAGCTCATCAGTGTGAGATGTGAGTTGGATAACCAAATGTTACGTAACGTGGACAAATATAAAACCAACTGAATAACCCACATATTAAAACAGAAATAAGAGAATCACATTATTCATGTTTGGCATCAACAATTCAGCGTGCATAATAAGATGAATCTCATACAAACTTTGCAATTTTCTTTTCTAGTTTATCGTTATGATCATTGATTTTTGCACACACTTGTTCATGTACTATAAGACTCTGATTTTCTGGATTTGTATAGACTAAATACAAACATTCTCATGTATAATCCAAAATTCAAAATAAATCTATGTTAGAAATTCAATTTGAGTGGAGTACATAATTATTTGTGTACACCGTTGAATCAAATTCAAGAGAAATACAAATGCAAGACCAGGCAGCTAAGACGCAACATCAAACAAAGCAAGTACCTTACCCAGTACAATCTTTACGCTTTGAGGAGTAGCAACCGTGATTACACCTTCTTCCTCCTTCATCTCCAAAAGATTAAACTGCGATTGCAAGAGCGAAGGCGGCATAAAATGCTTTCCTTCTTCCGATCTTTTCCTCACCCTCTCCTCAATCACTTCCCTTGGCGCATTCATATGTATGAAAACCACGTTACACTTACCGTACTGCCCTAATTTGTAATTTTCATCGGCAGATCTGAGAATTTCTCCGTACTTCTTCTTCAGCGCAGTGCAAGTTATTGTATCGCCTCGCTTTGGTTGATTGATTTCTTCATGGAGTCTCGAAGCGATTCAAGCCATGGAATCTGATCTTCGTTCGTGAGTGGGATTCCGTTCTTCATTTTCTCTGTAATCTGATGTCAAAATTTCCAACCAATGATGATTTTTATAAAAAAATCTGGTTTTGTTTTGGTAGTGGTGGTGATCTTTGGGCGATTATTTTTCAGAGATTTGAGAAGAGTCAGATCCGGATAATTTTTTTAGGCCTTTGAATGGGTTAAGTGGATTTAGGAATTTAAAGATTTCAATGATTTGTTACTGTGAAGCGGTAGTGAGAAGCAGGGAAATAAAAACAAAAGCGAAGTAAATTTTGCCGACCACTACACAACCATCGCAAATTACTATGTATGCATTTGCTACGGTTGTACACATAACCATCGCAAATTACTATGTATGTATTTGCTACGGTTGTAGAAGACAACCATCGCAAATTGTTGTTTTTAAATTTTATACTACTTTTCATGGACCAATTGCTACGTTTGTTAAAAAGAACCAACGCAAATGATATTATTTGCTACTGTTTTTACCTAAACTGATGCAAATGAGGCGACGCAACAGGAAGATTGTGTACTCGTGTTGTATTGTTAGGACTTAAGCAGTTTTTCATTTGACATGAACATACTAGACCATATGAACTCGAAATTGAACAATGGGATATGCCATATATGACTTGCATACTTGAACTAGCATATGGCCTTGAATCGGATGTTTACCACTTTAGACTTGAATAGATTAGCATATTTTTACATGTACGGATTGTAATACGTGCCCTGAATGAACTTGAATATGAACGTCAGATTCTTATACACCGATAGCTGATTCCTGAATATGAATGTAACTGTTTCGCGTAACATCGAAGTGAAATCCGGTTGGAACGGTCAGTGATGACGGTCACTCTGGTCGAACTCTTGAGTTTCACCATAACTTCCATATAGTATTGAACTGTATTACACTGCACAACACCGCACTAAACAGTACTTAGCACGAAGAACGTATGAATTGGGTTTGCAAAGTCGCATAGGTGATGGGATCAGTGTCGGCCCCTTTCCTAGGCAAGCTTGTAACTTCAACACTTTGGTGGTGTACGTAGGCACAGAGAACGACAGTTGAATTTGATGTTGATCCCTATGTTCGAGCATTTCTCTAATGAATAGTCAATGGCATGATAGCCGGTTAGGACGACATGTTAGGACGGTCGCTCCGGTTGAACTTTCGGATCTCATTATGGCCGGTGAGTACGATAGTGATTGGTTCTAGATGCTTTGAGTGATTATCTACAATGACTGAAGAGTAGGCTTAGAAGCACGTCAAACCAAATATCGAGTAGGGTTCAGCCTAGTGTTACGCGCAGCTGCATAGCCGGCTCTTGCTTTGAGTTTGATTCCACTTGTGTATTTGAGCAACGCGCTTTCAAGTCAATGTATTCGCGATCTATTGCTCGTCGTTCAGGTTAGAATGATAGTTAGTCACCCATTAGCCTGGGCATTGATCCGATGATTCTGTCTCTATGCATCCATTCGGTCGTAGCCTAGAGTCGTTGCAAACACTTGGTATGAGTCATAGTATTGAGCTATCGCAGTCAGTCTTTGGATGATCACACTTCTACCCCCGGTCTCGGATTGATAAATGTACTTCATGGACGGTCGAGTGTCGTCCTGGTCGTGTTTATACTTCCACCTAAGCTTCGAAGACTTAGAGTTGATTGATGAATGGTCGGTTCACATTCATCTTGATCATGGCTTATGCCCTCCAAGTAAGGGGTAAACGTCGATAAGTGGATGGGCATGTTACATCTGTTTTAGCTTTACACTCTTTCCCGTCAATTTGTGGGATCGAGTTAGTTGATGGAAGGATGAGTCACGCCTATTCTTATATTCTAGCTTTTCCTTCCAAGGGAAAGACTTCAATGCCCCGTCGGATTTCGGGTATGAGCTAAGTGCTAGACGGTCAATCACGTCCACCTTTGATGCAGATGTCGCCATACATTAGGCAAGGGCTAAAGAAATGATGATTAAGTCACATCCAATCTGTGACTGATTCTCCGAATGTCGAACCAAGGGCAAGGATCAGTTTGCGGACGGCCAAGTCACATCGATTTTGATTTATGTTCTCTTATCGGACCAAGGGATAGAATTTGCTCAGGAGCTGTCGAGTCATGCTCATCTGGATTTATACTCCTCCTAACGGATCATAGGAGGGTGACAAAGAATGAATGGTCAAGTTACACTTATTCATGGTTTATTCTCCAATCCACGCTCTGGTGACCGGATTTATTCGATGGACGTTCGAGTCACATCCATTTGTGGTTGGTGCAGATCTGTGTAGTAAAGCGCCCTGCCGCTCCATAGCGTTTGAGGTGCGAAAAGTTGTAGCGAAGATATATCGGGGATATAGCAGGATATAACGGACGACTTTAAAAAGAGAAATGATGAACATTCTACATTAAAAAGAGGAAAAAGTATCACTTATTATTTCCCACCAAGCAAAACAAGTTATAATAAAATAAAGTTAAACAAAGTTGACACTTAAAAAGTTAGAACTAGTTATAATAACCAACAGCGTATATCATTGTTACATCAACTTTGAAGTTACCATAAAACTTAAAAGCAAGACATCAAGCAAAATGCTTATTTATAGGAAATGGGGATATAGCGAGGCAACAAAATTGAGGATATAGCGGATTATTGCCACAATATCGGGGATTATAGCGGATCCGCTATATTGGGCCGCTTTATTGGAATATCGTTGCCCCAAAAGTCCGCTACGGGATATATCGGGGATATATCGGGGCAATATCGGGGAATTGACTGCACAGGTGCAGATCGATATTGACCCTCGATCCGATGGTATGATATAGTCAGTCACCGGTAACTTCGGATGCCATTTCGATTGGTTTTGTATTAAGGCCTCCCTACAGTCGTTGCTTTGAGTCGTAAAGAATCACTAAGCCGAAGTTATAGTGAGCTATCGTATTCAGCTTATAGTAGTTTGTACTCGTACCTCTAGTCTTGGATTAGTGGAGTTAGTTCGTGGAAAGTCGAATTCCGTCCGTAGTGAGTTTATACTCCTCCTATCGAGTTCAGGTCGGAGTTTATGGAATAGTAAGTGGTCGAACCGCACTCTCTATTTGTTTATACTCATATCCGCACTCTAGGGATAAGAGTTTGTTGACGAATGGTCGAATCGCACCTAATTTGTGTTTATACTCCAGTCCGCACTCTGGGACTTAGAGTTATTCTTGAAAATGGTCAAACCACATTTTCCTTAGTCATTTCTTCTGCTCCCAAGTCAGAGGTGCAAGCTGAAGAGTGGTCGATCGTATCACATTCACTCATACTTGGAGTGCTTCACGTAGAATCGTGGGAAGGAGCTGATTCGCGGATGATCAAGTCACATCTGTTCTATGTTTTATACTCAGCCTGTCAGTTTATAAGGGAGAGTTAATGGATGAACGGTCGAACCACGTCCATTTTCTATCTAGTTTCAACCTATACTCTTATCCATGCTCCGGGGCCAAAGTTTGTTGATGGGTGGTCAGTCGCACCCATTTGATATTCATACTCCAATCCGCACTGGGGGCCCAGAGTTATTCGATGGGTGGTCAGTCACACACGTTTGATGTTTATACTCTAGTTCGCGCTCTGGGGACTAGAGTTGGTCGATGGACAGTCGAATCGCGTCCATCTTTTTATGTTTATACTTAGGTCCATACTCCGGGGACCAGAGTTTTATGATGGGTGGTCAGTCACACCAATTTTTGATTTACACTCCACTTGTTAGGTCAAGGTAAGAGTCGTCAAATGGATATTCGAATCATGTTCGTTCGTGGAAAGGAATTCTACGCCCAGTGTCGAGGAAAAAAGTTGGCGAGTGGACGGTTGATTCACGTCTACTTGGTGATTAAGCAATGGATGGTCAGACCACATCCATGGTCCAAACTCGGGTTGGACGGTCAGGCCTTGTCCAATATGCTTCGTACTCCTCCCAGCAAGTCAAGGGAGAAAGTTGTTGGATGGACGATCAAGTCACATCCACCTCACGTTAAAGTCGAGTCCTCGTGTCGAGGGCGGCGGTTGATGAGTAGATGGTCAATCAAGCTTACTTTAAGTCGAGCTCCCAGACTGCCTCCCGTGTCTAGGGTAGGAGTTAATGTGTCGACGGTCAAATCACGTCCACTTTAGTTGGAACTCGGTCTTGTTAAGCTTCGGGAGGGGCATAAGTATTTTGGTGAACTTCAAGTATGAGCTGGGGAGTGGATGGTCGGGTTGCATCCACTCTAAGTGTTTCTCCAGTCTTTGAGTCAAGCGCAAAGGTTGATGAGTGGACGGTAATTCGTGTCCACTTTGTATTGGATATTGACCTTGTCGGGCACTGAGTAAGGCATAGATGTTCTGTCAAAATTGAAGCACAGAGTAGGAAGTGGATGGTCGAGTCACACCCACTTTCCATTTCGAGTCCTTGCCCCTAAGTCAGGGGCATATGGTAGCTGATGAGCGGTTAAATCACCCTCGATGATCCTCTAAAGGTCCGATCATGGTCCGTGGTTTTTGGTTGGCCCCTAACTCTAAGTATTTGGTCACCTGCATTGTTTGGAAGTAGTTTAATTCAAGTTAGTCATAGTTCACAACATAATTGAAATTGAAATAAATCTTATTGATAAGTGAAGCAGTGTCGTATGGTCGCTATTCCACTTCACCCAGCCCTTCTCAGTTGGAAGTCGACCGTAGGTGGTCCAATTGATAATTAGAGTCCTTTATTGATAGGGGTCGGATGTTCCCTGTTCGCCATTCTATGGGGCTTGCACATATTGTTGAAACTTTCCTTTCTGGATCAGCTTTCCGATCACATCTCGGAGGTGTCTATAATCGCTGGTGTTATGACCGTGTGTATCTTGAAATACACAACATTTCCCAGATTTCCTTTAGGTTTCGGTGAACTCTCTCGAGGCTGGTTTCCAATACTACTCCGAGTTATGAGTCTCCAAGTAGATGTCTTTGATTGAATCGTTCAAAGAAGTATATGAGTCGAATTTTAAGATTTTGGGTCATCTTCTAGAATCTGAGTCCTTATCTAAGGCCTCAATGCTGCCCTCGCTTTGAATTCCTTCAGCCAACGGGCCTGTATTGTTCTTTCTCCTAGTCTGCTCTACCTCCTCCTTGCTTAGGTTCTGCTTCACTTTGTAATAGAAACAATACACGATCATAGGAGGCTCTCCAGCTTACTAGTCGTTAAAGTCTGCCTTGGGTCGATTCCCCTTATCAATGCATCAGTATGATATTCTTACTAGGATTACTCACTTTAGTGATGATGAACCTCTATAAGAAGTCTTTGAACGGCTGACCTAGTGCATGGAATAAAAATTGGATAATGACATCACATCCTCGGTGTGAGTCGCATGCATCCTGAATTGCTCGATAAACTTTTGGTCTAGTTGATCGGATGAGGAGATGGACCTGGATGGTAACTGCGTAAACCATATGATCGTTATTCCTTCAAGGAATATGGGAAAACACCTGCATTCTATTACATCCGTCGCTCTGGTGGGATCCATGTGCCACTCGTACTTCACGAGATGTTGTCGGGGGTCTATATTCATATAATACGCTGGCATGGTCGGCACATTAAATCTCCTCGGATATTCTGCATGTTGAACGGCTTCAATGAATAGGTTTTGACCAGGGGAGATGCTCCAATTGTCATCAGTACGGTTCATTTTCTAGTTACGGCTGCTTGTAATGCTTGTGAATATTGTATGCACGATTGTCCAACGTTTGATGGTTGAGAATGTCGATCGAATGGCGAATCAATTAGGATGGGGTTGTGGATCGGCGATGATCCCCAAACTTTCACCTAATTGGGGTGTGCCCATATTAGGTAGTAAGGAAGGCCTCTTGAAGTTGCACACCAAGTTTCAAGTCATTTGGAGCCCGTATGCCCGAGTTATGACTAAAACAAGATGGATTGGTATTGATGGAATGGTGATAATTTACCTGGGTCTGACCCGAGAAAATTTTCTATTTGCTTGGAGTCAGCCTCTGGTTTGCTTGGAGTCGCTGAATTTGAAGTGCTGGGTTAGTGACAAACGGTGCTTAGAGTCATATTGGTGTTTGCTTGGAGAAAATCTTGATTTTACTTGAGTTTGAACTTGGGCCAGCCTTGAAAGGAGTTTTTCGACAAATGTTTCGATGATTTTTGATGGTTTTTGACGACTACCACTCGTGACTCGATGATGGAGATTCCATAATGGTAAGTAATGACTTTGATGAAGTATAGCTATACTTTGAGATGACATAATAAGCGACATAGGGCAGGCGTCACACAAGTCGTCATACCATAGTTTCCAAATCAGGCGTTAGGAAGTTGGTTGGCTGAGAGCAGTCGTAATCTACCCTGGAAGCCTTATCCAATAACCGATCCCAGTTCGCGTTAGATTACCTTGGTTCTTCAGCCTTTGAGAGTACCGTTTTAGTAGTAGTTCCTTGTCCATTCCTTGGCTGCAATTCAGCAGCTGCCGCTTGATCCCAATGCCCCAGTCGGTCATAGGACATAAGGGAAGTGGATAGAATGCACCGTCTTTAAGTTAAGTTCCGTCTTTAGAGTCTTTTTTCTTGAATGAACCAATCCCTTCCTTATTCACATTTTATTTAGTCACCGATCCCCTATTTCATATCCAATCAAAATGTTTCATCGATCGCTTCCTTTTCATTCTTTCATCAATCCCTTCTATTTGCACTTGTTTACCACTGATCCCCTCTTACTATCATTTATTGGACATACGATCGGTTGTGTATGCATGGAGGGATCGGTTGTTGAATGGGCATAGGGATCGGTTGTGTAGGCATGGAGGGATCGGTTGTTTAATGGACATAGGGATCGGTTGTGTAGGCATGGAGGGATCAGTTGTTTAATGGACATAGGGATCGGTTGTGTAGGCATGGAGGGATCGACTGTTGAATGGATGTAGGGATTGGAGAAAACGTTGCAGTTGAAGCACGGAGGGAATAGTTGTTTGTGGAGCATGGAGGGATCGGTCATTTTTCATTCATGACATAGGGATCAGTCATTTTTCATTCGTGACATAGGGATCGGTCATTTTTCATTCCTGGCATAGGGATAGGTCATTTTTCATTCGTGACATAGGGATAGGTCATTTTTCATTCGTGATATAGGGATCAGTCATTTTTCATTATAGGGATCGGTCATTTTTCATTCATGACATAGGGATCGATGGTGGAGTGTTTGTGAGTGATCGGTCAAGTTGGCTTTGAAAGAGGGATCAGCTATGTTGAGATAAAGGGATCGGCTATGGGGACTTAGCCGATTTTATGCCTTTGAATTGAGCTTGAACACTTGAGCAAACAAATCCATATAAACTTGTATAAACAATCAGAACCAATCCCTTCTAAATGAACTTGAACGTGTGACAATAACGGACAACGGGACTTGCATATCCAACTTTGAATTTGAAATTGAACGGTTAAATTTCTGGGACTTGAATATGAACTTGAATTTTTTTCTGCAGTTCTGCATAGGTTTCTTAAAGCGCTTTCAGTGGTCTCTCCATATCAGAGTTAGTGGTTATTCCAGAGGAAGCTTGTATGTCCGTGGCTCCCTGCTGCGCCCCGCCTTCCAAAAGAGCGATCTCTGAGTTCTCTACTACTTTATCAACAGGTCGTGAGGAGGTAGCAATGGCCTTCTCCTTCCTAGGAGGCATTGTAGGTAGTTTTCTTATAGATCTCTTTCAAATCTGAGTAGAGTAGAAAACTTGTTGGTTGAAAGCTGGATCGATCTCGCGAATAGGGAATCCACAAGTAGATGATGAGATCCAATCAAGCTGAGAATTCATTTCTCGGTGAAAGCACCAAAATATTTGCACCAAGATTTAGAACAAACACCCAATAGAGATTTTGTAGAGGAATAAATGAATAATATTAAATGTAAAGAGAGAAAATATGGTAATAAAGCAATAATGATTAAGCAAATAACAGAGACACGGCAATTTATAGTGGTTCGGCGTTGTTTGCCTACGTCCACTTTGAAGAGATAGCTTTATTAATCACTTTGTAAACTGAGTACAATAGAGATCGGATGAAAATCTTTAGTTACAAAAGAGTACAAAGCAACAAGTAGCATAAAGATCTCGAAAGTGAACAATCAAGTTTGTATTTATAGAGAAAGACGGTGAAATATCTCCCTAAAAATTCGACAAAAGGCTCTCCAGATCCATAGGGTCCCACATGAGGGATCACATGGCCCAAATCCCAAGAAATAGGGATCAGTGCCGATCCCTATGATTGATGATTTTGGGGGTGCAATCCCTATGCGAGCTTCTACATGTTGTATTATGCTCGGCCTCCAAGTTTCATCCCGATTAAATTAGTAGAACTTGAGTTGTTAATCAAAATTTGTTGCAACATTTGATGTTGTCTAATTTAGATCGATCCCTCTGGAGGGAAGAGGGTTGATCCCTCTTACTTGTTCCTTTTGGGCTGCGATCCCTAGGGTGGACTCCCTAGGGCCCCCTCTTCTTATTCCCAAAGTTTCACTTCAATCCGCCTTGTGGTTCTTGAGTTATGGAGCGATCATCATTGAGTTATGTTGTGTGCATCTTGCTTAATCTGATCTGTTTATTCTGATCCCTTTTATATGATCTCTTTTATACAATTCTTTTTATACAATCTCTTTTTATATGATCCCTTTCTTAGGTGAAGTAATTTGCCCATAACTTGAGCATACAAACTCCAAATGACTTGAGATTTGAAATGTATCCTCGTGGGGCCTTCCTTATCACTCTATATCGATCTTACCCAGTTTGGGACAAAAATTGAGGATCTGTACTGATTCACTAGAGGAAGAGATAGGCACCAATCCCTTGCCTGGGGGAGGTACTAATTCGTGCATAGAATATTCTGGAGAGTCTATCTCTTGGTCTCGATTGATCATCGCCTCATATCATTGTCTGCACTTGATTTCTAGACCTCATAATCATCGCTCTGGGCTACTGGCCTTGATGACAATCGAGTCTAACTTGTCCAGTCAGTTTAGATATAGCTGGGTCAAAATGCTGGATAACAACACACGAGCCATCATCACTCGATCAGATCACAAATCTCCACATGGGTTCTCACATCTCGAACAGATCCCAAAACCACACACGGATTTTTTCACCTTGAACAAATCCACATCCAAAAGATACATTACGATAGAAAAATGATTTTTCGACTTTAAAATCGCCCCAGAAAACGTGTTTCCGACGCCCTCTTTGGCGTCGGAAAAACTATTGTGGGAAAATTATTTTCTCTGCCTTTTTGACGCCGTGCGTAAGTGTTTTCCGACGCCTTCCCGATGCCATTTTTTCGATGCCTTTCCGACGCCATTTTTAGGTGTTTTCCAATGCCTTTTCGATGTTATGCATTAGGTGTTTTTTGATGCCTTTTTTCCGAAGCCTTTCTGACGCCATACTATAAGTGTTTGTGGACGCCACACTGATGCCTTGGTGACACCAAATTTAGAATATAATTTTCGATTTTCCTACAACTTACCGACGACATTTCTGAAGAAATTTTGCAACATTTTTGTTGTGTTTTTAACCCTCAAACTCAACATAAAATACATTCGTTTCAACAATACAAAACATGCTATGAAACATATATATATCTCAACTAAACAAAATAATATCACCAACAACATTATATGATAACAAAAAGTAATGATGTAGTCGATGAAACATCCAAATTAAAGCATAACTGTTATTGCATTATCCAATACAACTTAAACTAATATCACATACATGCAAATCTAAACAAAAACCACATCCACATAGTAGATAGATATATATACATCACAGTCACAATGTTTGAAATAAAAAACCATAATTGCATATCAAACAATAAACTTCACTCGTCTTCTACGTGGCCTTTGTCCTGACGGGGCTCGCTTGCTTGCCCACCCATGTGTTCCTCAACCAATCGGCTAAACCTCTCATAATTTGACTGAAGTATTTCGACTTTGGCTTCCATCGCCACAAACTTCTGCTCCACGTGGGCGATATGCTGCACTGATTGGTCGGGCATATTGTTGTCTCTATGTCTACACTTTTGCATTTATTTGATAATTTAAAGTACCAAACAATAATTCAAAATTTTACCAAAGTAATGTAATTATTTAAATTTTTAGAAATTACCGTAGGAATATTCCCATAATTAGGTCCACGGTCCGGCCTTTTGGCCATAGAAGTGTTAAGGATGCGAAAGACTTCTTTCTCAACCTCATATGTGATGTCCTGGCCTTTATTTTTTATCACGTCAATTTGCGCTTCATATTTTGTCTATTTTTTATTTTTCATACTTATTAGCATCACAAAGATATGCATATACTATTTAAATTAAATTTTCTGAATGGCTAACTGCAAACTGCTTCACGGCGTTGTCAATCCATCCAATGGTGGTCGATCCATCATTGCTTGAGTCGACATTGTGAGTCTTGCAATAAACCTCCCAAGATGTCAGTTCCCTATGAAGATCTTCCCACTGATAGAAGAATATAAAATATTAAATATGACAATATTTGAATGTCTTCACTACTAATATTAAACAAGGCAATCTTCAATCACCTTGTGAGAGAAGTGTTGCATGAGTCATTTCATTGTTTTTCAAGAAAAGTTATGTACATGAAAGGTCGTAGATAGTTTCAAAATTTATGTAATACTTCTGAGTAATCAATTGCAATCTTCCACATAGGTTACTTCTCATTAGAAATGATGAGCCAACACTATTCTCTATCATCTACATATTATAATATAAATTGGTTAACATTATGTTAATTGGGATTCTAAAATTAAGATCCCTATGAAGTTCAAAGCTTCACATAAACACATACACAGACTTTAACTAAAACTAAAAGCATTATTCAATAAACATATATAGGCATGTCTCTCTGCAACAATACAAACCATCAAATAAACCTAGCTACACCACCATATAAGTTAATATTTACCACATAAGCTACTAATATATAAACCATCATCGTGAAAGAAAAAAATGAAAATATTCATCCAGATTTCAATCTGGAATAGATGACATGCATACCAAATACAAATCTGATAAAAAATATATATACCGAAAGAATTGGAGTAGAAGAGAAGTATGGTCTGGAACTGACATGGTCTTGCTCAACCCACGACGACAATAAAGGCTAGTGTTTACGGAGCAGAAGAGTGGCACGTTGACTGGTGGTGGAGCTGTAGAGTTGGTTCGCCATCGTCGATTGAAGATGTAGAGAGGTGGACAGTTAAAGCCAGAAATGTGGAGATGTGAGTGAAGGTGGAGATGTGGGTGGAGGTGGATCTAAGATTTTGTTTTTGGGTATTTAGGGATTTTGGTTTTGGGAATGTATCATGCATGTAATGAAAGCGCAGAAAAGATGTTGAGATGGGGTGTGTATATGGGGCTTCGGTTGGCATTGGAATGGCATCATGAAATATTGACGCCATTCCGACACATTATTTTATTTGGCAATATTTTGTGAAATTTAAGTAAAAGACATATTTAGCCTTTTCTAAACATTATTGAATGGGAAATAAATAATTTTATATCGTTAAAAGTGTTATAATATATGTAAAAAATTTGTATACAATGGGTTGTTTCGAATAGAATTACATATGTCACTTTTATGTAAAATGACCAGTTTGAACCAACAGACCCATCTATATAACCAATTTTTTTAATCCGACCATTGAGAATCGACATCGCTGTCTAGGATGCTTAAGTATAAAATTTCACGGCATTGCGAGTTAGTTTAATTTATGATCCTATAAGTTAATCGATTATTTTCAATAATCAACTTACAACTAGGAGTATTTACATCCGATAAGATGGATGTTCAAACTGATTCATAATTGCATGAAATCGTATATTTAAGCTTCTCATATGGTATTAACGAATGTGTATGGTCGATTTTCAAAAATATGGAATGTAAGTAGGAATTTCAATTAGAACTAAGTCATTTAAAATAGAACTCTAAGTTACATGTATGGAAAACGACCAAGTTTGAATGAACATACCCATCGACGACACGAATTTTTAAAATTCGACCATTGAGAATCGACATTGTTGTCCTGTATGCATAAGTATAAAATTTCATTGCATTCCATGAGCATCAATATTTTTTCTCGAATATTTTCAATAATAAAATTACACCCACGAGTTTTTACATACGATAAGATGGATGGTCAAACCATCCAGAGTTACATGAAATCATATATTTAAACTTCTCATTTGGTACTAACGAATATGTGTGGTCGTATTTCATAAATTTGGATAAAAGTAACCAAATAATAATATTTAAATTAAAAAACTAAATTATAATTACAAACACACAAATATATATATATATATATATATATAATTTTGAAATAACCGAAATATATGTAACTTGAAAATTATCTACTAAAATAATGTGATATGTACAAATTAGATAGGAAAAGGAAATAAAGAGAGTATAAACAAAAAGGCATCGGAAAATACAGACGCCATTCCGATGCCTTTATTTGGTGGACCAAAATAATAAAAGCGTGGTACGGCGCTGGTAATTACCGACACCATTATTATGATGATCATATATTTAATTGGTGTCAAAATGGCGTCGGAATTTATCAGTGCCATTCCGACGCCATTTTTCCTTTTTATGACTTTCGATGCCTTTCCGATGCCCCACTTTTTTGGCATCGAAAATTTTCGTCGTTAATTTTCACATTTGCTAGTAGTGGTAAAATATGTATTTTCGAAATCCTATCTAAAGTTTCTGGGTTGGTTTTATCACGATTTTGCAACAACTTTGAGGCTAGTTTTCGACATTTAATGATTGATTTTTGATCCAATTTTTTACAGTATTTAGTATAATCAGGGTACTTAAAAACCATGAAGAGAAACCTCTAAGGATATCTTTTAATTATTTTACAAAAATATCCAAAAACAAGGTATTTTTCTAAAGTGCTCATATAGCGACCTTTTCGCTATAACTTTTGCCACTTCGTTCAACTAGTTATGAAATAATTTATACTTCAGATTTTTTACAGTAAGAAAAAAATACGATTTACTTATTAAAATAGTAAAGAAACCCTTAAGGAAGTCTCTACAAATATAATCGTTAATTCTCAAAAATAAGGTATTTAAAAATGTCGATATAACGACTATTTCGCTATTAACTTTAACAGCTTTGTTTGACTACTTTTAAACATTTATATAACTTGTTATTTTTTCATTAGTAAGTACTTATATTTTAATTATTAAGACCACAAATAAACCTCTAAGAATGTCTTCAAAAGCTGACTTAAAAATCACCAAACACAAGCGATTTCAAAGTGCATCCATAGCGACTTTTTCGCTTCAACCATTCATAACTTTGTTATTTTATTTCCACAACTTTTCAAACTAATTCTTTAACACCCCATGATTTTTTGACAATTAATTAAAAAGAAATTTAATAAATAAATAATTTTGCTGAAAAATAGAATTCTTCCAACTTTAGGATTTGCTATGAAACTTATACCATTAGGTTCGTAGCGATTTTCTTATCAATTTTCATATATAAAGTTTTCTGATCGGAGTTCAAACGAAAAAC
Organism: Allium fistulosum; assembly: GCA_030737815.1. Taxonomy (NCBI): domain Eukaryota; kingdom Viridiplantae; phylum Streptophyta; class Magnoliopsida; order Asparagales; family Amaryllidaceae; genus Allium; species Allium fistulosum. Next base: position 517,144,124 of record CM060906.1, on the reverse strand, counting down.
TTATTAGCGTTTAAAGTTTTTGAATCAGAAATAATTATATATTTAATTATGGTAATAAAAGTTAATTGATGCTAATTACTAACATTAATAGAGAAATGTTAACGTTAAATCAAATCTTTTGTGTGTGCGTATAAAGTGGAAATGAATTATCTCAGCTGAAATATGATGGAAATAAATTAACACAAATTGGATAAAATTAAACAAAATCCACACGCTCATTAACTAACATTGAAAATACATCATCAGTCGACCCCTGATGCAACCAATTGACCCGATTTTTCGTCAGGAGTACAAAAAACCCGGTCGAAGTTTGGAATGCGATCTTGCCGATGAGGATACCGCCACACCGACGCTAGGCTTACTTTTTGGACAAGTCGACCCCGGAGGGAAGGCTCGCCGTTGGTGGGGGCGCAAACCCGTTTGAGCCACAAGGTTGGTTGCAGGCGACCACCCCCAAGCGGAGGGCGATCGGATGGGCCCTTTGCTGCTGGCTGCTTAGGGGGTATGCGAGTTGAGATGGACAGGAGCGGTCGGAGGCGCTTTCCCATGGCAGGGAGTATAGCGGGCTGGTGCGGACAGGGAGACTTGCCCAAGGCGGAAGTCAGCAGAGAATGATCCTAAGGAGAGCTAAGTACAGAAAGTAAATACACAACGATATATAGTGGTTCGCTCCTATGCGGCCTATGTCCTCTGTGATGTTCCTTTACTACATCGACCTCTTACAATTTACAGAGCGTTACAAGAGAATAATAATGGAGACTAGACTAAATATTACAAGAGTATAATGTCCTAGTCTAAGGGCCTTGCAAGGAGGAGACCCGAGGGATGGCCACCATGTGGGCCATCCCTTGAGGAGGAGTCTCAGAGACGAGAGAGCTCTTAAAGAGGGGTTGCTTGCGGTGGTCAGAAGATAAGCGCTAGAAGGAGGTGCCGCTAGCCGGAGTAATGAGCTTGATGTTGGAGGTGGTGATGGTGGTAGAGCTTGGTAGGTAGAGCATAGTGGGATGAGTAGTAGAGCTTGATGGAGGCCCTATCTAACGGAAGTCAATCGAAGCCGCCATTAGGGAGGTTTTTGAGGAGGAGAGAGTTGGTGGGGGAATTTTTCCTCTTTATGTTGTTCCGCTTATTTTTTTAGTCATGTTTTTCCACCCTTTTCCATATGGTATGGCATCGGGTATATATAGGGGATGAGGGGTGTGAATGGATGGTCGAGATTGTAGGATAACAGTGTAGGAGAGGCTCTGGGCTGTGGATTGGAGGGGACACAGGATGGGAACCAACTAAAAAGCAGGTTCGAGCATACGGCTCGTATTGCTTACCATCTGGAAAGAAGGGTCTGTGGCATAACTAGGAAAGGAGGCAGGCTTTAGTAGGTAGGGATGCAGGCGTTCTGATTGGTTATTGGAAAGGCGAGGGAGAGGAAAGAGCCGCACATGGAGTACTATTGGTAGAGGAATAATACTTTTCTCTGATGGCGTGTACGTCAGAGCATTTGGATTGAAAATGGTTAGGGTACTTCACGATAAGCTGTTTCGGGTTAAGCGGGTGGTCCTAGGTGGTGGGTTTAGGATTGCTAAGGATATAAGGCAGTTGGTCCACCGTGGTTGGGGGATCCCTGTGTAGGAGTAGTTGGACCGCATGAGATAACTAATTCGATGTCGGCTCTGAACGACCCTGGCGTCCAGTGGAGGACGGACATGTAGGGCTCGGTTGCAGCCGTGTGAAGTGCGAAGTCGATGAATGCTCACGTGATAGCGGAGCTACTTCTGATACTAGGAAGGTGCCGAGGGCGGACCCGGGCCTTAGAGAAGGAGGAAGGCCACTAAGAAATGGCGTTGCATGGAAGGTGTGGTACTTGGCGCACAGATTGGGATGAAGGGCCGGATCGAGCGAATGCCGAAGAGGCCGGGGACGGCTCTAGGTGCTAAGGGAAAGGATGCCAAGGAAGGCTCCGGGCGCAACCTCGGGCTTATTCTTCTAGGAGAGATTGGCTGACCGGCTTCAGAGTATCTGTAACAACCCGCATATTTTACAATTAAATATTAAAATGTTTCATTTAAATATAGCATCGTTAGTTGGATTAAATTCCGAAATGTGACTTTTTGTAAACAGTCGAATCCGGACTCGAGACCACTTTCATTGAGTTCAAAACAGTGTTTACAACATGTTTGAGTATAAACATTGCTATGTTTGGAGTTGATTAGGATTTTGGTATTTTCATTTGGGCTTTGGGTTGGGTTCTAACCCATTAACCCAATAAGAGACCCAAACTCTTCTACCTAATAGCTCCCACTCTACTCCTCTTCATTCATTCATTCCATTTTTTAAATTCCTAACACTCAAGCCTTAGGAAGAATGGTGGGAAGAGGAAACTAAAATTCCTAAGCCCTAGTTTCTCTTAGGAATTTAAGTTCTAGTTCTAAAACCAAAGAGAAGCTTAGGTAAGCATCCTCTTCATCTTCTCCATCTCAATCCCTCTCCAATTTTCATAATTTCCTATAACCGAACTTAGGAAATATTTGCATATGATCATAGATTGGAGCTTCTAGAGTTGTGATTGAAGTGGAGTTGATCTTTCCTTGTTTTAGAGCTTCTCAATTGTTGTTTTTGAGTTTAAAGGGGAGTTCTTAAACTCACATTTATGTCTATAGCTTTCAATGTTATTAGGTATGAATTCCTAACATGTAACATCTATTTCATGTTCAATTGCTTTTGATTTGAATTGGTTTGATGAGTTTTTCAATTTTGGTTTTTAAGTCAAAATTTATGAAAATCCTACTATGGATGTTTGGACATGTTATTTGGAGTGTATCGAAGAGCCTATATGGATGGGTTGTCGCTTGGCATAAATCCCTAGCTGCCATCGCTCGTTCGATCACTTCCGAGTTGATTTGGCCATCAATGGCCTAGGCAAATTTCTGCCTAGTTCAGGCAACCAGACGTCTATTGAAATTTCCAGACATCTGGTAGGGGATTCCGAGAAAAAAATAAACAATAAAATCAAAAATAAATTTCCAGATCCCAGGACCAGACGTTTGGTTAAACCCAGCCAGACGTTTGGGAGGCTTCAGGAAATAAAAAGAAAAAGGAGAAAAAAATTATAAATTTCCAGAACCCAAAGTCACACGTCCGGTTCTGTTATTTTTGACTGGATTTCCAATTTTTATCGATCTTTGACGATCTGAATTGTTATTGTCAATCAATACCAACTTTGATGATTTCTTTTTTGGATTTTTGGTGTTTCCATTTGATGGATTTGATTTCGATTTTCATGGCTTTAATTCACGTCGTCGAATTTGGATTTTTGATAGATTGTTTTTACAATCATTTCTGTGATTTGTCACTTTAAAATACAAAGGTTTCTATACTAGTAGTAAATACTCAAACTCTTTCACAAAAATGATTTCAACATTACTTTTAATACAAAGCTCGTTTTTAAAACCGTTTTCCAATCTATTAGTATATACAAACCTTTACCTTATTCGTATGAGAAATCCAATTAGACGACTTAGCAAAACAAGTGGTATGAAATGCTTGCGTTTACTTCGTCGGTTAATTCTTGGACTTGTTCGATTGAACTCTCGTGACAATTTGTGATAATTTTCGAGTGGAAATCTACAATCTGTTTGTAAATATTTAAGTTAAGCTAGTGGTTATGGGACATGAAGCTAAACTCATTTATTTACTAACTTAGTGTAATTTACACTTATTTTCGAGTGGAAGTCTACAATTTGTTCGTAAATATTTAAGTTAAGCCAGTGGTTATGGGACATGAAGCCTAACTCATTTATTTACTAGCTTAGTGTAATTTATACTTATTGATCTATGATGATCATTTTATGGTTTAGACTAGCGATATGCGATGTCTCTTTGTCCGCGTGGGGGACTATACCCCGTTCTGTAGAGCTTCGTCTCATTTTTTTATGTGGAGCAATCGGCTCAATGAGTCTGTGCATGGGGCGTATCTTTTTAAGTGCATCAATGTTCGGCTCAATGAGTCTGTGCATGGGGCGTATCTTTTTAAGTGCGTCGATGTTCGGCTCAATAAGTCTATGCATGGGGCGTATCTTTTTAGGTGCGTCAATGTTCGGCTCATTCATCCCTAAGGGGGACTGTACCCCGTATTTTTATGGGTTAGCAACCCATGGGATAGCGTCTCGTTTATGATACATGTGTTGGTGAGTTTTCATGCTCCCATTTATGGTAGGCCTCCCTCTTTGTGTTTTTCTAGATTTCTAAATATTGATTTCTGGAATCTATATTTCACCAATTTTTGCGATTTGCATTGATATGTTTTATCAATATTTGAGGTTTGGTGAATAAGCTAAAGAATATGATATCCTTTTTGGGTATTTAAGGAGACTTGAGATATTGTATGATTTTCATTGTTATCAAATATATACTTGTCACGATATGACATTATTGTTATCATATATTTTTGTCATATCTCTTATCCTATCTCATCTTATATGATATTTATAGTTAGACCGATTCGTTTATTATTTTCCTTCTTAAATAATACTCGGGTCAAACCGAGGTGTACCAGGTGCTTCCACTTGACTTCTTAGTAAGGACTAGCTTCTGACTTTTGGCTAACTACTTTAGCTTAGTAGATTTTGTTTTTATACATTCGAGATAGAGACTCATTTATGTATACATATTCTTTTGTCTAGCACTTGTACCTATTCTTTTGTGATGTAGTGGATCTTGTATGACCACTACTATGATGTTCACTTCTATGTGTTATATTCATAACCGTTTCCACCTTAATGATATGAATATATGTGACTGATTTTGTGTTATGCTTATTTTATATTTGTTTCCGAAGGCCACATAGCCACTGTGTAGTAGCTTTGAGTTTGTATTTGATATGTCAGATTTCCTCTTGAAATGAAATGCATGACATACTATCTGACATATCAGTACTCCCACAAAGCAATTACACAGATGTTCGCTCCTCAACAGCCTTATTCTTCATGCTAGTCGACGGCATTACCCCGTAGTGTTCTTGGCTAGTGTGAGTATAGAGGTGGGGTATCATAGGATCGTCTGAATGTTGGGAGCGCTCGGTGCCTTCTGGAGAAGATGCAGTAGGAGGCCGTGCTAAATCAGGCATACATGGTACGGGACCCACCGTTCTTTTAGGATCTGAGGGAAGTGATGGCTGAATGCTAAGCTTCCATCCGTGGTGTATCCGGATGTGGAGTAGGTGCGGTTGGTCGCTGAAGATGACTGATCGTTTGCCCATTGACGGGGGTAACCAGCTGGCTGAGCGAGGATCCGATGGATGGACCGACTTTGGGAGCTTTTCCAAAAAGTTTTTGTTTACCTAAAATTTTGGGTAACACACTCAGGTCGACCAGTAGCGACCGACCCTTGGCAAGGGGTGGTCAAACCATGTTTTGCAAAAGTCGATAGTAGATTATGGCCGAAATGCCTAGATTTAATAAATCTTTTATTAACGGATAGGATTGATTCTAGAGCCTATAAATACAAGCTTAATTTCTCACTTCTGTTCTCATATTTTCTAGGTCGGAGCTCTGCCATTCTCTTTTCTCTACAATTTCTACAATTCTAAAAGTAGTAAAACTGTTATATATATACATACAAGGAAAAGCGGAGAATAAGAGGACAAAAATAGGATTGATTCAGAACACAGAAACAAAAGTAAATCGTGAAACTTAAACTGTAATCTAAACTTAATTCAATCCTTTCCCAGACCTGTAATTCTAATAGGTTTATACCCTTTTTATATTTTGGATTTACAGTAAAAGAAAGTCAAATAAAAAGGGAATAGATCTAGATCTAGAAATTGAAAAGCTAAAGCAAGGTGAGTGAGAAATTACATATTTTGTAATAATATTGGATTTATATCTTTGTAGATCTATTACATTTTTGCCTAGATATAAACCACGAATTGGATATTTAATTTTATACGCGTAAAGAATTAATATAAATCACGAATTGGATATTTAATTGTATACGCGTATGATAATGGAAAATATGCCTATTTGTTATGGAAAACTCTAAACTCGATAGAATTGTAAAAGTTTGGATTTGGAAAGTTAGGGGTATAAATAGTCCCTAGATTTATAAATAACTTGTTGATGAAATCATATTGAGATCCCGGATTTGGTTAATTTATATAGATCGTTGAACATAACTTAGAATTGATTATAAATTAAATTGGGGTTAGACAATATTTTAATACATTGAATGAATTGTGTAATAATGTGAATTTATATAAATTGTTTAAAAATACAAATAAAAGTGTATTGGTTGAAATAACAAAGAATGTAAATAAAAAGGAAGAGATGTACAATATAAGGGAATCACCTTATTTTGTACCGTCTATTCCAGTAGAATAATAAAAGATAATTGTAATACCCCAAAATTTTGTGAAAAATCATTTTTGTAAAATGATTTAATTTTTGAGATATTTAGATTTAAATATGGTGAAATTTTTGGAATAAATAGTGTGCAAGTATATGTGTGCACGTGCACACTGAAATGGCACAAGGAAGAACTCCAGATTTCTTGGATTTAAAACAAGAATTAAAAAGCAATACAAACATGATTTTGCAACATGGATATTTGATTTCTGGAATTATATGGATCATCTTAGAAAATAAGAAAAGTAAGTTTTACTTTAAATCAATAAACAGATTTTATTTAAAACCCAGAAAAGAAAATTATACATATATATGTTATAAGGATTTGTAAACCTGTATACATATAGGTGCATATGTTTCTGAAATTAAAGAGGAATTAAATAAGCCTAGATAAGATATGTATACAAATATACATTTTTAAGTACTGAAAAGTATGTATATATATATATATAAGCAAGTGAAACTATAACATTAAAATGACATGAAATGTGATACAAGTCAATATGCTTGTGTAGGCAAAAATAGAAAAGGGGATTCTCAGGAATAATTAAAATATAAGATAGGATAGTCACACTTTTAACATGACTAGGTGAGTGGCCATTTTCTGAAAAGTAAAAGAAAGAAAATGCAGCCTTTAAATTGGTTAATATGGCCGGGGTATTAAGGAGGAAAATGAATGAAAAATGCATGAAGATGGTTAGGTCAGAAATGGAATTTTGTTTTAACAAAACCCTAGTGGAAAAATGCATATAAATAGGCAGTTTCAGCCAGTAAAATTATCTTTACCCCGAGCTGCACAAAAATAAGAAAGGAAGAAAAATAATATTGGAAGGAAGGAGAAAACACTCATACAAGGATTTTCTGGATTAATAAGAAGAAATATTTAGGTGAGTAACCTCACTGAGTTCATGGCATTAAGACCTGAGATGAGGCAGCCACTTTTTATTGCCATTTATATATATTTCTGGTTTTGATGTATATGATTTCATCAATGCTTTTTGGATGTCTTATTTTAAATCTGGTATGATTTAATATGGATGATTTTTTTTGGGTGATCTTTGCTTTGTTGAGACATTTGTCTTTGGATGTGTATCATACTGTTTTATTTTTACTCAAAAATGTTAAAGTCCAGAATCTTAAAATTATATAGAGAATACTCTCAACTGTTATAGATCTATGGCATGGAAACTTTACAAAAAAATGTTGGGAGCTGCATTATACTTGGTATAAGTGCTGAGGCTTGAAAAGAAAAATGTTAAGGGTGCAATAGAAATTTTCTAAGTGCTGAGCCCTTAATCAAATCAAAAAAAAAGAAGAAATTCACAAGCTAAAATTATGATTGAACCAGATCCTGAATCTGAATCAATCATAAAGGCTTGCAGATCAATATAATAAGAACATGCCATGCCTCTTTTACAGTTGAAAATATTCTTATATCTTACTGAGATCAAGACATATTGACCCCATTTAGGGAATAACTGTCTGCTTATTTCTGAGGAGAATTATGCTAGGAAAGATTATGGATGTTTCCATGTTTGCAGTGACATGTTCTCTTAGCATATTTGATGATAGGATTTAAGACAATACACTAGTAAATAAACTAGGGAAGGGAAGGCCAAGAAGGCTGCTGGAATGCTTGTCATATTTGAAGTATGCAAGTTGGCACATGGTTTGTTTAAGCCCTGAGATCTTTGTGCAATGATGTGAATTAGTTCATTGCAATGTGTCCCTGTGATTCCTTAATAGCAGATGAGGCAGGAATTTAAATTGAATTATGCAACCTGTAAATGAAGAAATAGGAATATGAATATTTCTTAGGATTGGTTGGTATGGAACCATGATGGTTCCAGTGAATGCAAATGCTGCAAATAGATAATTATGTTTGCATGGTTATGTATGCAAGTGTAAAATGATAGATGAATATATATCATACCAGAATCAACTTATTTATACCATGTTAAAGTAATTGGATGCAGAAATTTGCTTAAATAACTAGTTGGTACTCTTACATTCTTTGTTGCTTAATATCATGAATGTATTGATGTTACTCATACCAGATCTTAGATCTGACCCTTGTTTGCTCATGGCATATGGGGTGTCTCATTTTAAAATGAGGCAGCCACTTATGCTCTTTCAGGGAACGCAGGCACTAAGTAAAAATGAAGTTATGGCTATTATGGAGGAGTGAATGAACATGCTAGCTAGTTTCAATAAGAGCTTAAATTGATTATATCTGCATGTATTCAGGAAAAATGTTATGTTTCTACGATTTCCAGTCATGTAATGAATTCTATTATGGTTAGATGGACTAGTTGTATCATGTTAAATATATTGTTATGCACTAAGGTTTAAAATCTAAAAGAAATATCTGAGTGGGAAACAAGGAAATGATCTTAAGTATTGATATGGATGCTTGGAAAAGAAATATGCATATGTAGGTGAGCTACTGTTTTGCATAATTTATATTATGTATTAGTTAATCTTGAGACATAACAGAGCACTGAGTTTTAGAATAAAATCTGGATTTAGCTAGAAGTAAGCTTATAAGGATTTTAGTTTCCTTTTTACTGAAATGCTTTGTAAATAAGTTTGAATTCATTTCTGAATAGTATTGAGAAAAGTAAAATGTTTTTAAAAGCTTCAGACAGAATGCAATGAATGGTATCTCCATTGCTTGAACTAGTGTGTAGCAGATACAGGATACATGAGTTAACCAGCTTCAAATAAATGATGTATTGGTTGATCATGATAGATTGTATTTTGAAAATAAAAATGCATTTCAAAAGCTTAGTACATTTAGCAATTGTTTCACCACAATCATCTTTAAAAGATTAAGACAGATAAGCAATGTAAACTGGTTTGAACAAACAAAACCTGGCAACACTCCATATACTCTGAAGTTCAGGTAGATTCTGGTTTGTAAAATGCAAATAAAAGAATGGTCAGATTAACCACATGGTTAGACCATAGGTCAGGCAAATTGTTCACTTCAAATCAATGAAGCAAGGAACCATTTGAACCCAGTTTTCTGGAAAATGAGCAAAGATATTGACATGTGCATGTATATCTGTGTACATGTTGATATTTGGGCAAAAATATAAATATAAATTCCTAGAACAGTTGTAGGAATGGGTTTCAAAAATAATAAAGTAAGAAATATTGTTTTGTATGTTAGATTATAGGCAAAAATTAAATATATATATATGTGCAGATATAGGTAGATATCAGATTTCAAACCATACAGGAGAAAAATAAAAAGAAAAACAAAAATTGTGTTTGAACCGACCAGCATAGCACTCGAACTCGTGACCTCTCATGTGTAAGTTAGGCGCGTTTCCATTACGCCTAGATGTTGCTTGTGTTCACTTATGATCCACTTTCTTTTAGCCTGAGTTTGATACTATCCAGACTTTAACACAATCATCCATATTAAAAGCTTGCTTTCCACTGATTATTACTTGATCAGTTCTTAATTAGAATAACAGATTAAAGTACATGTTTCCAGTGGATTCTATGGTCAAAAATCAGGATACAATAATTAATCTTTTAAAAGGGAATTATCACATTTGAATAGATTTAAAAGGATTTCTACTTACATATTATCATGCCCTGATTCTAGTAGAATATAACATAGATATCTTCATATATGTATGTTAGGAATGATTTAGATTTAAAACAATATTTTTATATTGTGAAAGATCCTGGATATATTTTGTTTATTGGAGAAAGAAAATGACCCTGGGAAATATATTTGTAATGAATGATATATCTATATATCATCTCTTAAAAAAAAATCCTTATGAAATTAGGGTGGAAATAGGAGGGTCATTTCAGTTGGTATCAGAGCACTTGGTTGCATTGATTGTTAAGTATTATAGAAATGTATTATGTCTGTTTGTTTTGGATGAAATAATTTAGATAAGAAAATAGAAATTATAGAAGTACTCATAATATACTAATACCATTTGCCCAGAATTTAGTTAGCAGACCATGGTAGGAAGAGGATCTCATCACAATGCAGGACCCAGTGCACCTCAAATGCTTGATATGCAAGAATTTGTGAGGGTTTTAAGAGAAGGGATTGGACATAGGCCTAAGAACCCACATGAAGAGCTTTCAAAACTACTGAAGACTTATTCCAATTTGGGAGGCAAGAGTTTTGAAGGAACTGAGAGTGTGATGGAAATTCAAGCATGGTTGAGAACACTTGATAGGATTTTTAATGACATGCAGTTGGATGACCAAAGGAAGAGGCAAGTAGCTTCTAGACAACTGAAAGGGGTAGCTTTAAGCTGGTGGGAGGTGATCATAGCTGGAAGAAATTAAAATGAAATCACTTGGAATCAGTTCAAGGAGATGTTGGAGGCAAGATTTGTACCAGCATCAGCCAAGACCATTTTGCTTGAAGAATTTATCAAACTTAGGCAGGGAACTTTGAATGTCACTGAATACACTCAAAAGTTTGAGGGGCTATCCAATTATGGAGCAATGCTAGTGGCAGATGAAACATCCAAAAATGATAGGTATATAAAAGGACTGAACCCAGGACTTAGCAGAGCTATGCTACCATATGCAGATAGAACATTTGATCAAGTAATTGATCTGGCCTTGAAACTGGAACAACATGACAAAGAAAGAGAGAAATATAGGAATTTTAAGAGCAACAACAAGAAGGATAAGGGAAGATATCACCCTTATGATAAAAAGAAGGAGGAGGCAGACAACAGGAAGAGTAAAGACACAAAAGCCAATGATACTAAGAAGAAATTGGTTTGCCATCATTGTGGAAAAGAAGGACACATCAAACCAAGGTGCTCAGAGTTAAAAGGAGGAGCCTTCAAATGCTACCTATGTGGGAAAGAGGGGCATATGAAGAGGAACTGTCCTGAGAATAAACAGCAAGGGAAATTGGCAACTTTGGAAGGTAAAGGCAAATCTGCAGTGAAAATTGATGCTGAAAATCATGGCCAAGTGGAAGGTACATTACTCATTTGTGCCATACCCATACCAGTAGTATATGATACTGGAGCAACACACTCTTTGATTTCCTATGAAGTAGTTAAAGTATTAAAATTAAACTGCATATTGGTTGAAACCCCATTGCTTGTACAAAGTCCCCTAGGGAGTTCTAGTGTTTTGAACATGAATTGTGTGGATGTGGAGTTAAACATAGGAGGAAATATTTTTATTTCCAATTTATATGTTTTAAATTACCCAAATATAGGAGTTATATTGGGGGTAGATTGGTTAAGGCAATTTAAAGCCATAATTAATTTAGACTCATCCACCATATCATTGCAAAATTCTAGAGGCCAGAGGATCACAGTTCTATGTGAAGTAGCTAAGGAAGGGAAATTGTATCATTTAGTTGACTTAGAAAAAGATCTGAGTAAACTAACCATTGAAGAAATTCCCATAGTTAATGAATACTTGGATGTGTTTGGGGAAGTTAAGGGTGTTCCACACCACAGACCAGTTGAGTTCCAAATTAATCTCATTCCAGGAGCAAGTCCAATAATCAAGAAACCTTATAGAATGGGGCCAAGTGAACTGAAAGAATTGAAAGATCAGTTGGAAGAATTAGAAGGCAAGGGATTTATAAGGCCAAGCAATTCCTGCTGGGGTTCTCCAGTAGTGTTTGTAAGAAAACATGATGGTACCTTGAGAATGTGCATAGATTACAGGGAACTAAATAAAGTAACCATCAAGAATAAATACCCATTGCCTAGAATAGATGATCTCTTTGACCAACTCAGTGAAGCTAAAATATTTTCTAGGCTAGACTTAGCATCAGGATTCCATCAAATGAAGGTTGAAGACTCAAGTGTTAAGTATACTGCATTTAACACAAGATATGGCTTATATGAATTTTTGGTTATGCCATTTGGTTTGACAAATGCTCCTTCATATTTTGTTGATTTAATGAATAGAATATTTAGAGATTATTTAGACAAGTTTGTACTGATTTTTATTGATGACATTTTGATTTATTCTAAGACAGTGGAAGAGCATAAAAATCATTTGCATTTAGTTTTGTCAAGACTAAGGGAAAATGATTTAAAGGCAAAATTTTCAAAATGTGCATTTTGGAAAGAAGAAGTGCATTTTCTTGGGCATGTTATCTCTGCCAAAGGAATATCAGTAAACCCTAATAAGGTAGTGGCAATCCAAGCATGGAAAAGGCCTAGCACCATCAGTGAGATTAGATCATTTATGGGGATGGCAGGATATTATAGGAGATTTATAAAAGATTTCTCAAAAATATCATCACCACTTACCAATTTAACTAGAAAGAACCAAGCCTTTGTATGGACAGAAAAATGTGAGCAAGCTTTTACCAAAATAAAAGAAGCCCTGATTAATGCACCAGTATTGAGAGTGCCAGAAGGAAATGAAAATTTGGTTGTGTACACTGATGCAAGTGGCTCTGGGTTAGGGGCTGTGTTGATGCAGCAAGACCAGGTGGTAGCCTATGCATCTAGGCAATTAAAGCCACATGAAACCAGATATGCAACCCATGATCTTGAACTAGAAGCAGTTGTGTATGCTTTGAAACTTTGGAGACATTATTTGTTAGGTGCCAAATTCATTTTGTACACTGATCATAAGGCACTGAAATATTTATTCTCACAAAAAGATTTGAATATGAGACAACATAGATGGGTAGAGTTCCTAGCTGCCTATGATCTAGATATACTGTATACACCAGGCAAGGCAAATAAAGTTGCAGATGCCTTGAGTAGACAACATGCCAAAGTAGCCATGTTGATGATGGAAGAGTTTAGGGATTTGTCTATACTTACTGATTTGGAAATTGAGGAAAACAGTAAGGTACAAATGATGCCCATTGAAGAAGGTGAAGGTAAAGGGAAATTAAGTATGATATCTCTGCAATCAGATTTACTTCTTAAGATTGGAAAAATGCAGGAACAAGACCTAAACATGGTGGAAAAGAAAATGCTCATATCAAAAGGGGAGGAAGTAATAAATTATCAAGTTGATAAAAATGGTTATTTAAGGAATAAAAATAGGATATGTGTTCCAGAAAATATAGAATTGAAGGAGGAAATATTAAATGAATACCATAGGAGTAAGTACTCCATACACCCAGGTAGCACCAAGATGTATCAAAATTTGAAAAGAAATCTTTGGTGGAAGGGGATGAAGTCAGATGTGGCCAGACATGTTGCAAAGTGCATGACTTTCCAACAAGTCAAGGCAGAGACACAAAGGCCATCAGGACTATTGCAACCCCTTAGTATACCACAGTGGAAGTGGGAGGACATATCTATGGATTTCATAGATGGTCTGCCTAGATCTAAGAAGGGAAACACAAGTATATGGGTAATAGTGGATAGGCTAACTAAGGTAGCACATTTTATCCCAGTTAGAACAGAAAGAAATGCTCCAAAATTGGCTCAAATATTCATGAAAGAGGTAGTAAGGTTGCATGGCATACCCAAAACCATTGTGAGTGATAGGGATACCATCTTCACCTCAAGATTTTGGAAAAGTTTTCAAGAGGCCATGGGGAGTGAATTGTGCTTAAGCACTGCCTACCATCCACAATCAGATGGTCAAACTGAGGTGGTGAACAAAGTCTTAGAGGATTTGTTGAGAGCATGTACACTGGACTTTGGAGGCAACTGGGAAGACCACCTCCATCTAGCTGAATTCACATACAATAACAGTTACCAAAGCACCATAGGGATGGCACCATTTGAAGCCTTATATGGCAAGCCATGTTTATCACCTATATGCTGGGTAGAGACTGGAGAAAGGGCTGTTCTTGGACCTGAATATGTTAAAGAAACTACAGAGAAAATTGGGTTAATAAGAAAAAGAATAGCAGCAGCTCAAGATAGGCAAAAGAAATTTGCAGATAGGAAGAGAAAGCAAGTGGAATATGAAGTGGGAGACTTTGTTTTCGTCAAGATTTCACCTATGAAGAAAGTCTTGAGATTTGGCAAGCAAGGTAAGCTCACACCAAGGTATGTTGGACCCTATAAAATTCTGGAAAGAATTGGTTCATTGGCTTACAAATTAGAACTACCAGAGGAAATGAAAGCAATGCATAATGTTTTTCATGTGTCCCAACTTAGAAGATGGGTACATGATAAAGAAGACATTTTGGAAGAGCCTACCAAAATTCAAATAAATCCTGACTTGGTTTATGAAAAAGAACCAGTGGGGATTATAGCCAAGGAAGAAAAGAAATTAAGGAGCAAAACCTTGAAACTAGTTAAGATCCAGTGGAGTAGTGATCCTAATGACTGCACATGGGAGTTAGAGGATAAGATTAGAATGGATTATCCTAAGCTTTTTGCAAATTAAAAGGTAATTTTTTTTTTCTGGAAATTTTTTTTTGTTATGCATGGTTGATATGGTTGAATTTGTTTGCTTATGCATATGTTTGATAAGTTTTCAGAAAAGAAAATGATGCTTGTTATAAATGTTAGAAAAATTGTGAGGACACAATTCCTAAAAGGAGGGGTGAATGTAATACCCCAAAATTTTGTGAAAAATCATTTTTGTAAAATGATTTAATTTTTGAGATATTTAGATTTAAATATGGTGAAATTTTTGGAATAAATAGTGTGCAAGTATATGTGTGCACGTGCACACTGAAATGGCACAAGGAAGAACTCCATATTTCTTGGATTTAAAACAAGAATTAAAAAGCAATACAAACATGATTTTGCAACATGGATATTTGATTTCTGGAATTATATGGATCATCTTAGAAAATAAGAAAAGTAAGTTTTACTTTAAATCAGTAAACAGATTTTATTTAAAACCCAGAAAAGAAAATTATACATATATATGTTATAAGGATTTGTAAACCTGTATACATATAGGTGCATATGTTTCTGAAATTAAAGAGGAATTAAATAAGCCTAGATAAGATATGTATACAAATATACATTTTTAAGTACTGAAAAGTATATATATATATATAAGCAAGTGAAACTATAACATTAAAATGACATGAAATGTGATACAAGTCAATATGCTTGTGTAGGGAAAAATAGCAAAGGGGATTCTCAGGAATAATTAAAATATAAGATAGGATAGTCACACTTTTAACATGACTAGGTGAGTGGCCATTTTCTGAAAAGTAAAAGAAAGAAAATGCAGCCTTTAAATTGGTTAATATGGCCGGGGTATTAAGGAGGAAAATGAATGAAAAATGCATGAAGATGGTTAGGTCAGAAATGGAATTTTGTTTTAACAAAACCCTAGTGGAAAAATGCATATAAATAGGCAGTTTCAGCCAGCAAAATTATCTTTACCCCGAGCTGCACAAAAATAAGAAAGGAAGAAAAATAATATTGGAAGGAAGGATAAAACACTCATACAAGGATTTTCTGGATTAATAAGAAGAAATATTTAGGTGAGTAACCTCACTGAGTTCATGGCATTAAGACCTGAGATGAGGCAGCCACTTTTTATTGCCATTTATATATATTTCTGGTTTTGATGTATATGATTTCATCAATGCTTTTTGGATGTCTTATTTTAAATCTGATATGATTTAATATGGATGATTTTTTTTTGGTGATCTTTGCTTTGTTGAGACATTTGTCTTTGGATGTGTATCATACTGTTTTATTTTTACTCAAAAATGTTAAAGTCCAGAATCTTAAAATTATATAGAGAATACTCTCAACTGTTATAGATCTATGGCATGGAAACTTTACAAAAAAATGTTGGGAGCTGCATTATACTTGGTATAAGTGCTGAGGCTTGAAAAGAAAAATGTTAAGGGTGCAATAGAAATTTTCTAAGTGCTAAGCCCTTAATCAAATCAAAAAAAAAAAAGAAATTCACAAGCTAAAATTATGATTGAACCAGATCCTGAATCTGAATCAATCATAAAGGCTTGCAGATCAATATAATAAGAACATGCCATGCCTCTTTTACAGTTGAAAATATTCTTATATCTTACTGAGATCAAGACATATTGATTTAGGAAATAACTGTCTGCTTATTTCTGAGGAGAATTATGCTAGGAAAGATTATGGATGTTTCCATGTTTGCAGTGACATGTTCTCTTAGCATATTTGATGATAGGATTTAAGACAATACACTAGTAAATAAACTAGGGAAGGGAAGGCCAAGAAGGCTGCTGGAATGCTTGTCATATTTGAAGTATGCAAGTTGGCACATGGTTTGTTTAAGCCCTGAGATCTTTGTGCAATGATGTGAATTAGTTCATTGCAATGTGTCCCTGTGATTCCTTAATAGCAGATGAGGCAGGAATTTAAATTGAATTATGCAACCTGTAAATGAAGAAATAGGAATATGAATATTTCTTAGGATTGGTTGGTATGGAACCATGATGGTTCCAGTGAATGCAAATGCTGCAAATAGATAATTATGTTTGCATGGTTATGTATGCAAGTGTAAAATGATAGATGAATATATATCATACCAGAATCAACTTATTTATACCATGTTAAAGTAATTGGATGCAGAAATTTGCTTAAATAACTAGTTGGTACTCTTACATTCTTTGTTGCTTAATATCATGAATGTATTGATGTTACTCATACCAGATCTTAGATCTGACCCTTGTTTGCTCATGGCATATGGGGTGTCTCATTTTAAAATGAGGCAGCCACTTATGCTCTTTCAGGGAACGCAGACACTAAGTAAAAATGAAGTTATGGCTATTATGGAGGAGTGAATGAACATGCTAGCTAGTTTCAATAAGAGCTTAAATTGATTATATCTGCATGTATTCAGGAAAAATGTTATGTTTCTACGATTTCCAGTCATGTAATGAATTCTATTATGGTTAGATGGACTAGTTGTATCATGTTAAATATATTGTTATGCACTAAGGTTTAAAATCTAAAAGAAATATCTGAGTGGGAAACAAGGAAATGATCTTAAGTATTGATATGGATGCTTGGAAAAGAAATATGCATATGTAGGTGAGCTACTGTTTTGCATAATTTATATTATGTATTAGTTAATCTTGAGACATAACAGAGCACTGAGTTTTAGAATAAAATCTGGATTTAGCTAGAAGTAAGCTTATAAGGATTTTAGTTTCCTTTTTACTGAAATGCTTTGTAAATAAGTTTGAATTCATTTCTGAATAGTATTGAGAAAAGTAAAATGTTTTTAAAAGCTTCAGACAGAATGCAATGAATGGTATCTCCATTGCTTGAACTAGTGTGTAGCAGATACAGGATACATGAGTTAACCAGCTTCAAATAAATGATGTATTGGTTGATCATGATAGATTGTATTTTGAAAATAAAAATGCATTTCAAAAGCTTAGTACATTTAGCAATTGTTTCACCACAATCATCTTTAAAAGATTAAGACAGATAAGCAATGTAAACTGGTTTGAACAAACAAAACCTGGCAACACTCCATATACTCTGAAGTTCAGGTAGATTCTGGTTTGTAAAATGCAAATAAAAGAATGGTCAGATTAACCACATGGTTAGACCATAGGTCAGGCAAATTGTTCACTTCAAATCAATGAAGCAAGGAACCATTTGAACCCAGTTTTCTGGAAAATGAGCAAAGATATTGACATGTGCATGTATATCTGTGTACATGTTGATATTTGGGCAAAAATATAAATATAAATTCCTAGAACAGTTGTAGGAATGGGTTTCAAAAATAATAAAGTAAGAAATATTGTTTTGTATGTTAGATTATAGGCAAAAATTAAATATATATATGTGCAGATATAGGTAGATATCAGATTTCAAACCATACAGGAGAAAAATAAAAAGAAAAACAAAAATTGTGTTTGAACCGACCAGCATAGCACTCAAACTCGTGACCTCTCATGTGTAAGTTAGGCGCGTTTCCATTACGCCTAGATGTTGCTTGTGTTCACTTATGATCCACTTTCTTTTAGCCTGAGTTTGATACTATCCAGACTTTAACACAATCATCCATATTAAAAGCTTGCTTTCCACTGATTATTACTTGATCATTTCTTAATTAGAATAACAGATTAAAGTACATGTTTCCAGTGGATTCTATGGTCAAAAATCAGGATACAATAATTAATCTTTTAAAAGGGAATTATCACATTTGAATAGATTTAAAAGGATTTCTACTTACATATTATCATGCCCTGATTCTAGTAGAATATAACATAGATATCTTCATATATGTATGTTAGGAATGATTTAGATTTAAAACAATATTTTTATATTGTGAAAGATCCTAGATATATTTTGTTTATTGGAGAAAGAAAATGACCCTGGGAAATATATTTGTAATGAATGATATATCTATATATCATCTCTTAAAAAAAAATCCTTATGAAATTAGGGTGGAAATAGGAGGGTCATTTCAATAATTCCTTATTATTTCACACATAACACAAGTCCTCTTTTAAGTAAATTATAGAGAATTATAGTGTCGACAATTTCCATTGGGAAAAGAAGTAATTCCACTTTATTAAAATATATAAAAATCCTTAAGTAACTAAAGTAATGTAAGTAGGAATAATAACAACAATCTAAATGGAAAATACAAGTATGTAATTTAAGATGATGTAGACAACAAACAGTAAACAAAAAGATACAACTAAACAAATAGGGAAGTAATAAGCCTAAAAGGAAGTAATAAGTCTTAATATGCAATTAATATAGAGACATCAATTAAAAAGGAAACAGGAGATTTCACCCAATAATGTTAAACGAAAGGGAAATAATAAATGATACTTAAGTCAATAAATTAGAAATAGATAAAAAATGATAGTAAATGACAAGAATAAATTAAAAGTAAGTTATGTAAGATTTATTGAACATTAATGATTAAAATTAAAGAAAAGTGAATGTATATTCAAATATACATTATGACCGGCGTGATATATATATATATATATATATGTATGTGTGTGTGTGTGTGTGTGTAAATAACTTAGTAAATAAGAATGACATGGTCATTAGAATGAGTTGGAGTGCGAGGTTAGTAGTGTTACATAATATAAGTCTACCCAACGCAAGGGACTGCTAGCAGTTGTGTATACATTGTACCGATGTGAGACATTTCCAACCGTAGGACCCGTGGAGAAAATACGCTTGCGTATAGATAAAGAAATACCCTAATAGAAAGTGGAGTCTGCTTCAAAAATAGGAAAGAGGGGTATTTCCTTGATTGCAATACGCAATCTAAATTGGATGGTGAGCGAAGAACGGTGCTATGGCAGTATATGGAGATACCAAATTAAAGAGTAGGGGCTACACATAGGTTGAGAACGTCATCAATCCTTAGCGGTCAATTGGAAAAACAGGGGTTACACCTAACGAGCTACACTCCCTACTAGTGTATGGTCTATATTAGGTTATGCATCACCACACATTTGTTTGCTAGTTTGTTTGTTAGGAGGCAATGCTAGTTAACCCTTTTAGAGAAGTCTTTCAATTGCATGGGATAGTCCGTGGAGCTGAGTCCACAGCCGGTGGCGATGAGTCCACCATACTTATTTTTCGTAGAGGCGAATCTACAAACCAGGAAGCAGATAAGTCAAAAATCTCCAAAAATGCAAGTTAGTGTATGGCTAAATTATTGAGAAGTCGTATTAGGCACTACGAGACACACGATGAGGTGTAAACTACCATTGAGAGGTGGACGTGAGTGCAAACGATGAGGTACATCGACGAGTTTACATTTTTGGTTCCCCTCCTAAATGCACAGTTGTATGAGTAATCGTTATACGAGACGTTATTCCATACGGACGTGATATTATGTCGATGATGGATCCAAACGTGGTGCCAGATTATGGATACTAGCAGGGATAGTATCTTGGTCCAAAAAGGGACTGTAGTACTTATATATATATACGCGTATTTATTATAGTCTACTATGGGTTGATGTGACGTATTATGCACGTGCTTGGAGTCGAGATGACTAATTAAAAATAAAAGACATAACATGTGATAGAAGACAATCGGCATAAACTAGTGTTATGTATAAAGTGTATAATTTACCAGTCACCAAAACGTTGTTCTGACCCGCTCCTTACTACAACCTACATGATAGCTTAGACTAACATGTTCCTTTAGCATGCTTGACACTGATAAGGACACTAGACATTTGAAGTGTCAATCTTGATCGGTAACTATGTGACTTATTATATTTTATTATTCCACTTTATGTTGTATCGTTAGTGCTTCGATATGCATTCATTTATTTTATATGCAGGATACCAAACCAACGATCAGTACTTTGGTTGACTTGGGTTTTCGATTTAGCGAAAATAGGGCCCACTAGGATACAGAGCTTTGGTTAGTCGATCTTGAAAAATTAGGAAACGTTGAGTGAACGTATATGTATTTTGACAATAAATGTAAACATACTACATGCTAAATCCTAAAATTTCCAACTATAGAGTAGTTGCATATCAAAGGTCCCTAAATCTAGATAGTACATGACTCTGTAGTTGGGCCTCGATAGCCCAATGGTTATAGATCCCCGTATAATTGTCGATTGATGATGTATAATATGTCCAGAGAAGGGGGAAGTAAGAGTCCATATATTGTAGATATCCAACAGTAAGTAAGTTCCCCAAGGAGGGTATGAAACAGTCACTACAAGATAACAGCTGGATTTTCGATATTTGGAAGGAAGATAAGTCAGTAAGTCAAAGAGAAGACATTCTAAAGGAAACAAATAGAACTCCACTTTGAGTCCAACCCAATAGAAAATAGTTTCAAAAGTTGAGAGAAATATACAATTAATATATTTGAAAATATAAGCAAATATTGGATTTAAATAAATAATATATATATATGAATATAAATATTTAGTTAAATTGAAAAGTTTTTGTAAATAGGTTTTACAAAAGGAAATTGTTGAAAAAAAAGAGAATTTTTTGTTAAAATTTAAAATTTCAGTAAAATATTTTTTGCAAAACCTATTTCTTTTGAAAGAAAAAATGGTAGAGCAATATAGCTCATGGGTTTTTCTGTAATGAAAATTTTAAGTTGTGAAAACAATTTTTTAGGGGTGGCAATAGGAAGTGGTAGAAGTTTGAAATGGGGTAAATAGTATGAGAAAGAAGATTTAAAACCTAAAACAAAGTAGTAGGCGAATGCACTGCAATAATCCGATAAGGATGGCAGTTAATTGAGTGGAAAAGTATATAAATAGAAGCAATTTATATAAGGGCAGTTGAGTTGAAGTGAGTTAAATAGTAGTAAAATTTCAAAATATAATTAGAATCAAGTTTAGAAACTATAATAAGATGATGTTAATAATTAGAAACAATAGTAGGAATTTATATAAAATAATGTTAGTAATTAGAATTAATGTTAAGAGATTATATTTAAAATAATGCTAGTAATCCAGGTAGAAGCAACACAGGAAATTAAAGGCAAAACAAAGAAAATAGATATTTTTTATTGTTGTGTGCATTTTTTGCAAGTATCTTTTAAAAGTCCCATTTATATGATATTAGAGACTCCGCCAAGGATTGGAAGTGGAGATAGTATGAGTAATAAGAAAATGTAGAGTGAGAGTTGTTCTTATCTACTCCAGTTTTTATTGTTTAAAATTATTAAAAGATGTTTTAATAGTACTATAAGTGCATTTTTAGAAAGAAATGGTTTGGTCTAACAAATGAGTTTCAAAAAGGAAAAATTAATAAATAGTTTGGATTAAAAAATCCTAATATTTAGGAGGAAAAAGTTAAAAATGTCTTTAAAAGAAAAGATTGATTTAAGGAAAAAGGAAAGAAACTTTTTAAAATCTGTTAAAATTTTCTTTTAGATAAAATGAATAAGCTAAAAACAAGAATCCTAAATTATAGTTTAAATGTTAAGACACTAAGTACATTTGAATTTAATAAAGTTTTCTAAATTGTACTTTTAAAGACAAAGATTTTCGGATTGAGAATTTTAAAAATTTTGAAGTTTTTAATTTTTGAATAAAATGAGGCAATGACCAAACCAAAATTTTAAATATGGAGTAGATATGAATGACTGCCTAGGTAAGACAGGGTAAAAGAAAAGGCTATAAAGAAGATAGTGATGACTTCTCATAGAGTAGCAATAAGGAATCCCCGTAGAATGTAAAGAATATTGGTGAGAGCTTAAGAATGTTTTGTTAGACATGTGTGCAAGCCATAAGAAGAATCCAAATGATAAATGGTACTAAAGTACATTTCTATGAGTTCTAGCATATGCTCATATGAAGGGTCAAAGAAAACAAAATAAAAACCAAAATTTAGGAGTACTATCAAGGGATTTGGATTAAAAGAAGAAGGTAACAGAGGGTTATGAGATGGAAAATACAGATGGAGGATATTGATAGATTCGAAGTTAAGGAAAGCAAGATAGGGATGGAAAAGTTATTCTGCCAAGCCAGTTGCTAATGAGTTATTCAAAATGTGCATGGTTTGTATTTTCTATCCACTAAAGTGTGGGGATGCACAGTTTATTTCATAATTGGGTATGGTAATGGGAGTAATGAATAGACATTATTCATCCGAAGCCAAAAAGAAAAGTTAAGATATATGGGTTGCAGAAGCATGACACATTAGAAAAGTCCATTCAATTTAAGTAAGAAGTGATAAGGCCATATCATCGTTAGTGTTAGTAGATGTTGAAGGGCAGCTTCCAACAGTTATTTCTTTAAAGTTTGAGTTGTAAGTTGTCTATGTTGGTATAAAAGTGCGTATGATATTATAAGAAATGTTCCTTTTTCTGTGTTTTCAATGTGGATCGCAATATTATGGGAAAACAATAAGAAAAGGAAATTTCAAGAAAGACATTTAACTAATGCAAAAAGAAAATAGTAGAGACGAGAAGTTAAGAATAAATTAAGAAAATTTATTTAACTTATTTCAAAGATAAAAATGAAATAAAATTGTAAGTCTTGAAAACAATTCAGGAAATAAATTTCAGCCAGCATAGGACAGGGAAAGAATGTGGTGGAGCCACGGGTCAATGTCCCTGTACCTCAAAAGCTGAAATTTGTAATTGAACTTGTATGCCGGTTGCTATTATAAATAAAAGAAAAGCTTTGGAACTTAAAATTTACCGCAAAACTAGGCAAAGTCCATTATGGACGTTAGACTGTTGACTAAACCCTGCTTGCATGTGATGTGGCAAAATTTTGTTTTGAAAAATATAAATATATGTATACTTTTTTGTTCAAAATTGTCGGTTTTGAAAAATAAAGTTTCTTTGTGAAAATCTTTTGAAAATTTTGTGATGTAAATTTTCAAAATCCAAAATTTTACCGATATTTCAATAAGCTAATATTAAAATATTTTTGAGCGGAAAAGGAAGAGATTTTCAAATTTTCGAAATGCCACATACTTGACTTAGGGGAATAGTCGATGAGATTGTTAGCATGGATTTTACTATATAGTAGAAGTGATAGTAAAATAAAATATGGTTAGTGACAAAGAAGCTGTTTTAGGTATGAAATCTTCTCCTATATAATTTGTCAATAGGCAAACAAAAAGTTGATTTTTGAAATAATCCTTATTTTAGAACTTCAAGATAAAATTAACTATGCAAACTGCATTTGGAAAAGTTGAAAAAGAATTGGGAGCAAAGAGAAGGTTCCAAAGTACAGTGGGAAGTTGGGTACTCAAGAGAAAAAGGATGTAAATATAGAATTTTCCATCTAAATCCTTTTCCCGGCATAAAGAAAATAGGTTTAAAAATTAGATTCTTCTAAATTTAGATGTTAGCAACATGTGCTAAGATTTTGAATGGTAGATATTGGATGCAAAATTGATTGAACTATACTTTTATTCGTAGAAGTGAGAAAATTTGGAAGTAAAAACAAGTTTTAGGTTTTCAAAAGTAGCATGCATATAGAACTGCCAGTATATTTAGGATATTTGCACCATATTTTCGAAATTGTTTTAAAAGTAGAATTCTAAAAGTAGTAAAACTATCATACTATATATATATATATATATATAAGTAGACAAAAGCAGAGAACAAGAGAAGAGAAGAATAGGATCGATTCAGAACGCGTAATCAAAGGTAAATCATGAATCTTAAACTCAAATCTAAATTTAATTCATTCCTTTCTCCAAATCTGTAATTCTTATAGATGTATACCCTTTTTATATTATGGATTTATAGTAAGAGGGAGTCAAATAAAAAGGGAATGGATCTAGATCTGGAGAATTTGCAAGCTAAAGCAAGGTGATTGGAAATTACATATTTTTTGTAATAATGTTGGATTTATATCATTGTAGATCTATTTCATTTATGCCTAGATATAAATCACCAATTCGATATTTAATTGTATACACGTAATGATTATGGAAAATACGCCTATATGTTGTAGAAAACCCTAAATTTGATCGATATTGTATACGTTTGGATTTGGAAAGTTAGGGGTATAAATAGTCCCTAGATTTATAAATGACTTGTTAATGAAATCATATTGGAATGAATTGTGTAACAATTTGAATTTTTATAAATTGTCTAAAAATACAACTAAAAGTGTATTAATTGAAATAATAAGGAATGTAAACAAAAAGGAAGAGATGTACAAAATAAGGGAATCACCATATTTTGTACCGTCTATTCCAGTAGAAAAATAAAAGATAATTCCTTTTTATTTCATACATAACACAAGTCCTCTTTTAAGTAAATTATACATAATTATAGTGGTAACAATTTCCTTTAAAAAAAGAAGCAATTCCAATGCATGCGATGAGACACACTGGCGTGTTTGCATTACACGTTCCCCTCCCTAATGTGTAATTGTATGGGTAGTCATCATATGAGATGTAGTTCCATACGAATGTGATTGATCCCGACATGGTGCCAGATTACGGATACTAGCGGGGATAGTATGTTGGTCCAAAGGAGGACTGTGGTATTTATATATTTCTATATATACGTATGTAGTTATAGTCTACTACGGGTAGATGTGACGTATTGTATGCGTACTTGGAGTCGAGACGACTAATTAAAAATAAAAGACATAACATGTGTAGAAGACAACTGGCATAAACTAGTGTTATGTATAAAGTTTATAATTTATCAATCACCAAAAAGTTGTTCTGACCCTCTCCTCATTACAACCTATAGGATAGCTTAGACGGACAGGTTCCTTTGGCATGCTCGACACTGACAAGGACACTGGACATTTAAAGTGTCAATCTTGGTCGGTAACTATGTGACTTATTATATTTTATTATTTCATTGTGATTTATATCGTTAGTGCTCTGATATGCATTCATTTATTTTATATGCAGGATACCAAGCTAACGATCCGTACTTTGGTGGACTTGAGTTTTCTATTTAGCAAAATTCGGGCCCACTGAGATGCGGGTTGTTACAAATTTCTTTATTTCAAATACACCAAAACATGCGTAAAAAACATTCAAATGTATATTTTCATAATATATTAATATTTTAACCAATTTAACATATGTTAAATACAGGAGATTTCAAAATGCGTTTATAGCGACCATTTAGCTTCAAACATTCGCTACACACTTCTACTTCACATACAACATTATCAAACATGTAAAAAATAAGTCATGGCCACATTACATGTTTTAGAGGGTTATAAGAGATATTATACTACATAAAATATTGTCACTTGTTTTCCAAAGTAAGGAGGGGTCCAAAAGTGATAACTTGCATTGTTCTTATATAACATTATATTTTCAACAATCAAACATATATATTCACATATATACAAATCAAATGGGGAGCAAACTCACTTTTAAACCAAGCATAGGAACCAAATTGAGCACAAGAACCTAGGAACAGCTTCTTACCATTACCCAAACTTCACAAGATCCTAGCTTTTGCAGCAGACAAGCAAATACAACCTTTCCTACACCCTAAAATGCTCTCGGTCTATTGTTATTTACCCATTTCTTCTTTATTTTTTAACTTTTTAAATGCTATTATGTGTTTCCCTGATGTTCTAAGATGTTTGTGAAAGTTTGTAGGGGATAGGAGAAGATTTAAATTGTTTTGAAGACTTGAAGAGAGAAAAGAGTGTTTGAATCTATTTTATTTTTTCCAAAACTTTGGAAATGAACTAATGAAACAAAAGAGGTGTGTAGAGAATACTTTAGCAATGTAAAATGATCCCCTTTGCCCTCCATTTTGGTTGGCCATAGTAACCCTTCCCTCTTTTCCAGTGGAAACATGTGCCTCCTTTATTCCCTCCACTTCGCATGCCCTAAATCAAGGGTCTTTGTCCCCTTAATTAATTCTACTTACTTTAGTTAATTTGCCATTAAATTAAGTGTTTTAACTTGTCATTTATATGTTCATAAGTTAATATATGAGTGCCATAGAGTTTGAAAAACTTTTGTTAAGCAAAAAGTCGTTTATCGACAAAACGATTTTTGGTCATATGATCGATATTTCTTCGAATTGTTTATTTTTGTAAAAAAATTAAAAAAAAGTTTCTTATCATTAGTTATTATTAAAATGGAGTTAACAAGGTTATAAAATCACATTTATACCATTAAATCCAAGATTCAAATATTTAAATAATTTAGATATTTTAATACGAAGTGTTTGAAATTCTAAGTCGTCACACTCTCTCCCACTTAGAATATTTCATCGTCTAAATTCCAACACAAGCAACAAAAGAAACAATCATACATCAACAGTTAACAACATTCACAATCATGAGCAAACACATCATACAAACATACAAAAGCCCGTACGATGCACATGGCCATCGGTACGCAATATCAAATCTGATCACTTGCTCGATCACATAAATTCCACTTTCAAACTAGTATAGATCACTTGACCTCTCTAGTACGGACTCCGATCAGGTTCCTTGATTAGAAACCTCCATCCTCCTTACATAGCCATATACTATGATAGAAAACTTCGGAATCATATCAAGAATCTATATCAAGTGTTCGTCGTCAAGAATCTAGTGAAAAATCCTCGTTCGGACCGGTGTAAATCACCTTGAAACCATGTACTCGAATCATAGATCAAGAACTATCATGCGAATAAAATGGTTTGCATTTAACTTACGTACTTTATTCCATTAGTATTTTAACTATACAAATTACTTTACATTTTAAATCACATTCGTCTTCTCATTTAGCATTTCTCATTTAAAATCGTTTATGAAGCATTTCATAAAACATTTCTTAAGTTTATAAACACTTTATAAAGACATAACTTCACTTCTAAAACATTTCATTAAAACATAATTTCATTTTAAAATATTTTAGGACTTAAGTCCAAAATCATATAATACTCCTCCACATCCTAAGGGTATATATAAAACATTCATATTTATTTTTATTTTTTTCAAGGATGTTCAATAAATTTTATACTTGTCTTAACTTACTATCTATTCAAATTATCAGTAAATTCAACTTTTATTTCAATATTAAATTACTTTAAAGAATAATTTAAAACTAAACACCGGATTTCTTTTCTAATCATTTGAAATAAAAATATATACATATATCTTTGGTATATCAAGTCATACTTGCAAGATTAAACCAAAATCATTTTTGAAACCAATTTCCTGAATATTTTCTTTAAAATCCATAGAAAATATACATATAGATTGAGTAACACCAATATGATACCAAGGAACTGGGTCCTACAAAATAGTTTCATACATCCCCTTACTTGGAAGGGTAATACTCAAGAGATGTTCTTATTATCCAAACACATCTCCCGTCCATATTTAGTCACTTTCGAGCAACTTAAACCAGCTAACATAAGAATACTTTGTTCCCGAATCGACTTGCTATTATTATTTTATACTTAAACATAAATCTTAAAAACTCTTTTAAAACATTGGTCTTTTATACTTTTAAATAATACTATTATTATTTGCTCCAAAATCTTGAAAACCCATTTTCAAAAACATCGGAATTTAAGTTCTGAAATTTTCAATTTAAATCCATTTTAGTTTATAAACCACGTTTAAAACCATACTTATATAAATTCATCTTCTTATATAAAATCTTTTCACAAATATTTATTCTCAAAATATCTTATCTTTTAGATTATAATAAACAACTTTTATTAAAGTTAACTTTTAATCCAACATTATCATCGAATGCCTTGTAGTCAAACTATGAAACATAATCACAAGATGTTCATTTCAATGTTCCCACAATTACTGTCTACCCAACTCATGTAGTAAAAAGGTAAATTACTTATAAATCAATAATCAATAGTAAATACTCATAAACCGACCGAGCACGATTAAGGTAATAAATGAGGGATAAATGGACCACATTAATCCTTACACTAATTAACTACACTATCAACCTATACTTATATATTACTAATATATATCAAATACATATATAACAATACACTCAACTCATGCTAGGGTAATCCATACCCTATCTCGTAGTGAGTTAAACCTAACCAAAGCCAAGGTCCTCGCTTAACTTTCATCTTTGATACCAAATGTAACGATAAGGCCTTTTCGACCCCCGAATGTTGACACTAATATATCCACGGTATTCATGTGCCGAGCACCCAAGTGTCGAAAAGACAGAACGTTAAGGTAAAAAGAAGAAGAAAAGAAAACAAATAAGAAAGAGGAGAACAAAAACATCAGAATCTCAAATGCGGAATGATATCATATAATACCAAAAGATAATACACTGTGCTACTCTATATACATAGAATTTTTGATGCCCCACCTCTATTCTCACACTAGCCAAGGACACCACGTAGTAATGTCATCGACTAGCACGAAGAATAAGGCTGTTGGGGAGCGACCATCTGTGTAATTGCTTTGTGCGAGTACCGATATGTCAGATAATATGACATGCATTTCATTTCCAAAGGAAATCTGACATATCCAATACAAACTCAAAGCTACTACCCAGTGGCTATGAGGCCTTCGAAAACAAATATAAAATAAGCATAACACAAATTAGTCATAGATATTCATATCACTAAGGCGGAACAGATATGAATATATCACATAGAAGTGAACATCAAAGTAGTGGTCATACAAGATCCACTATATCACAAAAGAATAGGTACAAGTGCTAGACAAAAGAATATGTATACATCAAGGAGTCTCTATCTCGAATATATAAAAACAAAAACTACTGAGCTAAAGTAGTTAGCCAAAAGTCAGAAGCTAGCCCCTGCTAAGAAGTCAAGTGGAAGCACCTAAAACACCTCGATCTGACTCGAGTATTATTTAAGAAGAAAAATAATAAACGGATCAGTCAAACTATAAATATCATATAAGATGAGGTAGGATAAGAGATATGGCAAAAATATATGATACCAATAATGCCATACTGTGACAAGTATACATTTGATAACAACAAAAATCATATAATATCTCGAATCTCCTCAAATATCCAAAAAGAATATCATATTCTTTAGCTTATTCACCAAACCTCAAATATTGACAAAACATATCAATGCAAATCACAAAAATTGGTGAAACACAAATTCCAGAAATCAATGATTAGAAATCCAGAAAACACAAAGGGGGAGGCCTATCACAAACGGAAGTATGAAAATTCACCAACACGTTTATCACAAATGGAACGCTATTCCATGGTCGCTAACCCATCAAATTTGAGCTGAAGTTCCATAAACGGCCCGAAGACCATGGGTTGCTACCCCACCAATTTGAGCCGAAGCTCCAACGAAGCGGAGTTTAGTCCCCCACGCAGAAAAAGAGACATCGCATATCGCTAGTCTAAACCTCAAAATGATCATCATTGATCGATAAGTGTAAATTACACTAGCTAGTAAATAAATGAGTTTAGCTTCATGTCTCATAACCATGAGCTTAACTTAAATATTTACGAACAAATTGTAGAGTTCCACTCGAAAATTGTCACAAGATTTCAATCGAACAAGTCCAAGAATTAACCGACGAAGTAAATGCAAGTGTTTCATACCACTTGTTTTGCTAAATCGTTTAATTGGATTTCTCATACAAATGAGGTAAAGGTTTGTATATACTAATAGATTGGAAAACGGTTTTGAAACGAGCTTTGTATTAAAAATAGTGTTGAGATCGTTTTTGTGAAAGAGTTTGAGTATTTACTACTAGTATAGAAACCTTTTTAATTTAAAGTGACAAATCACAGAAATGATTGTAAAAACAATCTATCACTAAAATCCACATTCGACGACGTGAATTAAAACCATGAAAATTGATATCAAATCCATCAAATGGATATTCCCAAAAATCCAGAAAAGAAGTCATCAAAGTCAATAATAAATGACAACAACTAACCGGATCAACAAAAATCGATAAAAATTGGAAATCCACTCGAAAATAGGCAAATAGGCAAAATTTCACAGGACCAGACGTTTGGTTGGTTTGGCCAGACGTCTGACCTGGGGTACTGGAAATTTATAATTTCTTTCTCCTTTTTTTTAATTCCTGAAGCCAACCAGACGTCTGACCGGTTGAACCAGATGTCTGGTTCTTGGCTTTGGATTTTTTTTCTTCTACCGTTACTTTTTTTATTCTGGTGCCGTAACTAGACGTCTGGGTTCTTCAACCAGACGTCTGGTTGCCTGTACTAAGCAACAGTTTGCCTAGGCCATTGATGGCCAAATCAATTCGGAAGCGATCAGACGAGCGATGGAGGCTAGGGATTTATTCCATGCGACAACTCAGCCCTATAGGCTCTTCGATACACCCCAAATAACATGTCCAAACATCTATAGTAGGATTTTCATAAATTTTGACTTCAAAACCAAAAATTGGAAAATTCACCAAATCAATTCAAATCTAAAGCAAATGAACATGAAATGGATGTTAGGAATTCATACCTAACAACAATGAAAGCTATAGACATAGATGTAAGTTCAAGATCCCACCTTTAAACTCAAATATAGAGATGAAAAGCTCTAAAACAAGTTAAGATTGATTTCTCTTCAACAACACCTCTAGAATCTTCAATCTATTATCAAATGAAATGAATTTCCTAAGTTAGGTTATAGGAAAAATCAAGAATTGAAGAGGGATTGAGATGGAGAAGATGAAGAGGATGCTTACCTAAGCTTCTCTTTGATTTTAGAACTTGAATTTCCTAAGAAAACTAGGGCTTAGGAATTTTAATTTCCTTTATTTTCCCCCATTTTTCCTTTGGCTTGAGAGTGTTAGGAAATTATGAAAGGAATGAATGAAGAGGAGTGGAGTTAGGGTATCTGGTAGAGGAGTTTGGGTCTCTTATTGGGTCAATGGGCTAGAACCCAACCCTAAGCCCAATTGAAAATACCAAAATCCTAATCAACTCCAAACATATCGATGTTTATACTTAAACAAGTTGTAAACATCGTTTTAAAATCAATGGAAGTGGTCCCGAGTCCGGATTCGACTGTTTACAAAAGTCACATTTCGGACTTTAAATTCAACTAACGATGTTATATTTAAATAAAACATTTAAATATATAATCGTAAAATATGCGGGTTGTTATAGACTCCCCTCCTTAAAGAAATTGCGTCCTCGCAATACTTAAGAAGAAAATAAAGAGTAACAACCACTTTAAGGCATAACAACACAAAATAAAATTTTGAAGTGAGAAAGTCACCTTAAAGAGCACGAGAGAGTAAGTCCGGATGTGTTCGCTCGATGAATTCTCTGGATTCCCAAGAACAGTCCTTAGGATTTGCAGACCATTGAACTTTCACAAGCAGAACATCTTTATTTCGAAGGCATTTAACCTCCGTAGCAATGATACGAATAGGATGTTGCTCATAAGTAAATTAGGTGAAATTTCAATTTCTTCAATAACACCGGGCCCAAGAATAGAATCAGAATCTCTATGGCATTTCCGTAGTTGAGAAACGTGGAATACGTCATGAATAGCAGAAAATTGAGCCGGTAATAAAAGGCGATAAGCCATGGAACCAATGCATTCGGTGATGGGAAATGGGCCAATATATCGAGGTGCTAATTTTCCCAATTGACTGAAACGCACAACACCCTTCATAGGTGAAACATGAATGAATACCAAATCTCCCACATGAAATTCCAAATTCATTATTCGGTTATTAGCATAGGATTTTTGTCTACTTTGAGCTTCTTCCATTCTATGACGAATAAGGTCAATCTTTTTTATGGCATCACGAATAAAATCTGGACCTAAAACTAGCTTCTCACCGGCTTCAAGCCAATATGAAGGAGATCGGCATGGCCTTCCGTAGAGTGCCTCAAAAGGTGTCATACCAATAATAGATTGGAAGCTATTATTATAGGAAAACTCAACAAGAGAAATATAATCTTCCCAACTTCCACCAAAATCAAGAACACAAGCACGAATGAGATCTTCAAGAGTTTGATTCACACGCTCTGTTTGTCCCTCGGACTGAGGATGATAAGCGGTGCTAAAATTAAGCTTCGTTCCCAAAGCTTTTTGAAGACCCTTCCAAAATACACTAGTAAATAATGGATCACGATCGCTAACAATAGAAGTAGGAATTCCATGAAATTTAACAATTTCTTTGACATAGAGTTTGGCCAAAAGAGGTACGGTCCGATTGGAACGAACGGGAATAAAATGGGCGGATTTTGTAAGTCTATCTACAATCACCCACATACTGTCGTGACCCGAACGAGAACGGGGAAGACCATCAATAAAGTCCATGGAACTTGATCTCACTTCCAAACGGGAATGTCTAAAGGTTGCAATAACCCACCGGGCCTTTGATGCTCGGCCTTTATGAGTTGGCAAGTCATGCAACGCTTAATGAAGTTAGCAATATCAGATTTCATTCCATCCTAATAATAAAGTCGCTTCATGTCCGCGTACATTTTACTACTACTGGGATGAATGGTAAATTTAGAACGATGAGAATATTCTAAATGTCTTTACGAAGATCACTAATATTTGGCATAATCAGTCTACCAAATTTTCGAATGCCCCCACGAGCATCGATTTCAAAGTATTTCAAACCATCAACCTTATTTTTATCCCTACAACTTTGGCTAAGAAGAGCCAATTTAGGATCTTGCTTTTGAGCTTCAAGGATGCGGTCTAAATTAGATAGATGAGCCTCAAGGCTACATAAAACAAGAGATGAACATGAATCAGATTCACGATCTCGAATCTCACAAGTAGACAAAGTCTCGAGATCATTCCATTCGGATATCATCATGGAAACAACTGCTTGTTGCTTTCGACTAAGGGCATCGGCAACACGATTTCTCTTTCCGGGAGTATAGAGAATATCAAGATCATAAGATGTAAGGAATTCAAGCCAACGTTGTTGACGCAAATTAAGTTCCTTTTGAGAGAACAAATACTTCAAAGATTTATGATCGGTGTAGAGAACAAATTTCTCTCCCAAAAGATAATGACGCCAAATTCTAAGGGCGAAAACAATGGCCGCGAGCTCTAAATCATGAGTGGCATATCTAGTCTTGGCAGGCTTTAATTTCCTAGAAGCATAAGCGATAACACATTCCCTTTGCATGAAAACGGCTCCCAAACCAATACGACTAGCATCGGTATAAACAATCAAGTCTTGGTTCCTTTCGGGAATCACAAGATTAGGAGCATCGGAAAGGAGTTCTTTTAATTTCTGAAATGCAGCTTCATATTTGTCTGACCAAATGTATTTAACTCCCTTCTTTGTTAAACTAGTAAGAGGTACGGAAATTTTAGAAAAGTCTTTTATGAACCGACGGTAATAGCCCGCCAATCCAAGAAAACTACGAATTTCCGTCACACTCTCCGGTCTCTTCCAATTTAGAATCGCTTCAATCTTTGAAGGATCCGTAGAAATTCCGGATTCAGAAATAATATATCCTAAAAATTTCACACGGGATTGCCAAAAGTGGCACTTAGAAAATTTTGGTTTCAATTGATTGCTCCTAAGAGTTTCCAACACAATCCGAAGATGTTTTTCATGCTCTTCCTCGGTTTTAGAATAAACAAGAATATCGTCGATAAAGATGAGAACAAATCGATCGAGGAAGTCTTTGAAAATTCGATTCATAAGGTCAACGAAATAAGTTGGAGCATTCGTTAAACCAAATGGCATAACAAGCCATTCATAAGATCCATAACGAATATGGAACGATGTCAAAGGAATGTTATCCTCTGCAATACGAAGCTGATGAAAACCGGTTGCTAAGTCTAACTGTGAAAAGACTCTAGCACCGCTAAGTTGATCGAATAGATCATCAATCCGAGGCAATGGATATTTATTCTTGATGTGAGATCATTAAGCTTGCGGTAGTCAACGCAAAGCCTAAGTATACCATCAGATTTCTTCACAAAGATAGCTGAAGCTCCCCAAGGAGAGGAACTAGAACGAATAAACTATTTTACTTCCAACTCAGATAATTGTTTACGCATCTCCTCATTTTCCTTATTGGTAAGGAGGACGAGTGATGGGTAGAGCTCCAGGGATTAGATTAATTCTGAACTCAATTGCTTGCTTAGGTGGTAATCCTAAAATGGGCTCAAATACATCGGGAAATTCACGAACAACGTGAATGAGGGAAATGACATCTTCCTCATCATCATTATCGTCATCATGTGGATTTAGAGAATATAAAGATGCTACCGAATTGGAATCTGAATCTTTAAGGACAATAGAAATCTGCTTAACAGATTGAGGATGTCGAAGATGTATAGTCCTCTCAGGACATAGGATGTAGGCTTCATAACGATTAAGCCAATCCATTCCCAAAATCATTCCAAAACCTAAGTAACGCATAACATGCAAATCGGCTCGGAAAGCATAATCACACAAAATAATCTCGACATCTTTACAAAACAAACTGAGTGTTGTGGATCCACCAACTGGATTCGCAATTCTCAATGAAGTCATCAAGCCCATAACATTTAAAGACAAAGTATCAACAAGTTTCTTTGATATAAAAGAGTGAGATGCACCCGTATCAAAAAGAACTCGAATAGGACGATCACGAAACATAATAATGCCATCAAGGACAGAATGAGAAATACCTTGACCAAGAGAAGTGTTACTAGGGGCTTGCACAACATTCAGCTTTCCCTCTTTCTTGCTTTGAAGTTTGGGACATGAAGATTTAGGATGACCCGAACTTTTGCAATAGCGACAAGTAACGGGCTTCGGACACTTATTTGTATAGTGGTCCTTAGAACCACAATTGTAGCATTCTCCACGATTAGAGGTAGGAGTCTTTGCTACCGAAGTTTCTTGCTTCCCTTTCTTGTTGAGATTAGGGCCTTTGAACTTACTGTCGAGTTGCCTCTTCTTGTTGTTATTGAAGTTCTGTTTGGCACCCACAACATTACCATCACTTTCTTTATCGGCCTCTTCAAGTTGAAGAGCGATATCTACAAGCTGATCGAACGGAACTTCTAGTTTCAGAAGTAAAGGCTTCTTGAGGTTCTTATTCAACTCATAGATAAACCTCTAATTTTTCTTCAATGGGGTATTAGTATACTCGACACCATATTAGAGAAGGATTCAAAAGATGCGACATAATCTGTCACAGAAGATTCACCTTGAACAAGGTCAATAAAGCGTCGGGCTAAAGTTACCTTTTCAGCTTTCGGCACAAACTTTAACTCGAACCTTTCCCGGAATTTCTCCCAAGTAAGATCTGCTTCAACAATTTCCGAAACCAAAAGCTCATACCAATCTAATTCTCTCTCCTGGATCATGCTAGAAGCCACTTGAAATCGATGTAGATCCACAAGATTCATGCGAGAAAAGATGCGATCGCATGTTCTAAGCCAAGCTTGGACTTCTATAACGCTTTCGGACCCTTAAATGGCCTTCCACCCAAATTGGTATAATCACTGCACAAGCGTGCAAACCCGGATTTAGGATGAGTAGGCCCAGGAATGGGTCCGGCAGCTTGGGCATTCTTTACAAGATCCAAAAGTTGTTGGGCAGACATGAATACACCATCCCGAGGAGTAGCACTGGATTGACCGGCGCTAGGATGGCCAGGTCTAACTATTTCTCTTCTTTAAGAAAGAAAGAAAGAAGAGCAAAAATGTTATTCTCGGAATGAATATCAAGCAAACTTGATTGATAAAACAAGGCATCATAAAAGAAAATAGGATAGAACGGGTCGTAAGACTCGAATTAAATCCTAAGGCACGACTCCTAAGAGAGACTTAGGACAATGATCATTGCTAGATTATTCTACATTGTTCTGAAGTTTGGCTCTGATACCAAGCTGTGACGCCCCACCTCTATACTCACACTAGCCAAGGACACTACGGTGTAATGCCGTCGACTAGCACGAAGAATAAGGCTGTTGAGGAGCGACCATCTGTGTAATTGCTTTATGCGAGTACCGATATGTCAGATAATATGACATGTATTTCAGTTCCAGAGGAAATCTGACATATCCAATACAAACTCAAAGCTACTATACAGTGGCTATGAGGCCTTCGGAAACAGATATAAAATAAGCATAACACAAATCAGTCATAGATATTCGTATCACTAAGGCGGAAACAGATATGAATATATCACATAGAAGTGAAAATCAAAGTAGTTGTCATACAAGATCCACTACATCATAAAAGAATAGGTACAAGTGCTAGACAAAAGAATATGTATACATCAAGGAGTTTCTATCTCGAATGTATAAAAACAAAAACTACTGAGAAAAAGTAGATAGCCAAAAGTCAGAAGCTAGCCCTTCCTAAGAAGTCAAGTGGAAGCACCTGAAACACCTCGGTCTGACCCGAGTATTATTTAAGAAGAAAAATAATAAACGGATCGGTATAGCTATAAATATCATACAAGATGAGGTAGGATAAGAGATATGGCAAAAATATATGATAACAATAATGCCATACTGTGACAAGTATACATTTGATAACAACAAAAAACATACATTATCTCGAATCTCCTCAAATATCCAAAAAGAATATCATATTTTTTAGCTTATTCACCAAACCTCAAATATTGACAAAACATATCAATGAAAATCACAAAAATTAGTGAAACACAAATTCCTGAAATCAATGATTAGAAATCCAGAAAACACAAAGGGGGAGGCCTATCACAAACGGGAGCATGAAAACTCACCAACACGTGTATCACAAATGGAACGCTATTCCAAGGTCGCTAACCCATCAAATTTGAGCCGAAGATCCACAAACGGCCTGAAGACTATGGGTCGCTACCCCACCAATTTGAGCCGAAGCTCCACCGAAGCGGAGTTTAGTCCCCCACGCAGACAAAGAGACATCGCATATCGCTAGTCTAAACCTCAAAATGATCATCATTGATCGATAAGTGTAAATTACACTAGCTAGTAAATGAGTTTAGCTTCATGTCTCATAACCACTAGCTTAACTTAAGTATTTACGAACAAATTGTAGATTTCCACTCGAAAATTGTCACGAGATTTCAATCGAACAAGTCCAAGAATTAACCGATGAAATAAACGCAAGTGTTTCATACCACTTGTTTTGCTAAATCGTTTAATTGGATTTCTCATACGAATGAGGTAAAGTTTTGCATATACTAATAGATTGGAAAACAGTTTTGAAACGAGCTTTGTATTGAAAATAGTGTGAAATCTTTTTTGTGAAAGAGTTTGAGTATTTACTACTAGTATAGAAACCTTTGTATTTTAAAGTGACAAATCACAAAAATGATTGTAAAAACAATCTATCACTAAAATCCACATTCGACGACGTGAATTAAAACCATGAAAATTGATATCAAATCCATTAAATGGATATTCCCAAAAATGCAGAAAAGAAGTCATCAAAGTCAATAATAAATGACAACAACTAACCGGATCAACAAAAATCGATAAAAATTGGAAATCCACTTAAAAATAGGCAAATAGGCAAAATTTCATAGGACCAGACATCTGGTTGGTTTGGCCAGACGTCTGACCTGGGGTACTAGAAATTTATAATTTCTTTCTCCTTTTTCTTTTTTAATCCTGAAGCCAACCAAACGTCTGACCAGTTAAACCAGACGTCTGGTTCTTGGCTCTGGATTTTATTTTTTCTGCCGTTACTTTTTTTTATTCCGGTGCCCTAATCAAACGTCTGGGTTCTTCAACCAGACGTCTGGTTGCCTATATGGGCAACAATTTGCCTAGGCCATTGATGGCCAAATCAATTCAGAAGCGATCGAACGAGCAATGGAGGCTAGGGATTTATGCCAAGCGACAACCCAGCCCTATGGGCTCTTCGATACACCCCAAATAACATGTCCAAACATCCATAGTAGTATTTTCATAAATTTTGACTTCAAAACCAAAAATTGGAAAATTCACCAAATCAATTCAAATCAAAAGTAAATGAACATGAAATAGATGTTAGGAATTCATACCTAACAATAATGAAAGCTATAGACATAGATGTGAGTTCAAGAACTCACCTTTAAACACAAATATAGAAATGAGAAGCTTTAAAACAAGTTAAGATTGATTTCTCTTCAACAACACCTCTAGAATCTTCAATCTATTATCAAATGAAATGAATTTCCTAAGTTAGGTTATAAGAAAAATCAAGAATTGAGGAGGGATTGAGATGGAGAAGATGAAGATGATGCTTACCTAAGCTTCTCTTTGATTTTAGAACTTGAATTTCCTAAGAAAACTAGGGCTTAGGAATTTTAATTTCCTTTCTTTCCCCCATTTTTCCTTTTGCTTGAGAGTGTTAGGAAATTATGAAAGGAATGAATGAAGATGAGTGGAGTTAGGGTATCTGGTAGAGGAGTTTGGGTCTCTTATTGGGTCAATGGGCTAGAACCCAACCCAAATCCCAATTGAAAATACCAAAATCCTAATCAACTCCAAACATATCGATGTTTATACTTAAACAAGTTGTAAACATCATTTTAAAATCAATGGAAGTGGTCCCGAGTCCAGATTCGACTGTTTACAAAAAGTCACATTTTGGATTTTAAATTCAACTAACGATGCTATATTTAAATAAAACATTCAAATATCTAATCGTAAAATATGCGGGTTGTTACAGCATTCTAGAGTTACTGATCAAAGTACTATCATCAGCCTGGACAGTTATAATAGTCTGTCCTTACAATTACTAATATATATACATAAACTAATGTAGGAGAAATAAGAATATTACGGTAGGTAATCATCCTGCTCCTCTTCAAGAGCTCAATGAACATCAACGAAAAGCTGCCTTTCTCAGACTACTTGAAAGAGCACCCATGGAAATAAAGTAAAAATAAAACCAAAGGTCAAGCATAAGTCTGATGTGAGAAACTCAAGAAATATGCGATCAACATATAACAGTGCTTTTGCGACCGTCGTAATGGTTATCCCCTCAAAAGAACCAAATCCATCTAATAAGTACATATTACAATATAATAGATAATGTCTTGGGTGAAGAATATAAATTGGAAAATAGCCGTGAAGATTACATCTCGCGACACAACAATATTGAAGTACAATCAAAACTACTAAGGCGCATTCACATATGGATTTTCCACGGAGACGACTCCAATAAACTGAAGCGGATCTCCATTACAAGTATCAGAAAATACCTTCCTAGCGTCGTATATCTCCAGATAAAATATACCATAAGGTAAACACAACAGGCCCAGGCCCGAACATTTTCATGAACCACGTGGAACTAAGTATTATCAACTTCCGCCGGCCAACATGTCAAAAGTGTCTCTAGATTTGGAGTTAATGACCCTCCATGGGTTAGCTAAACTGCCATATTGTCAACCTACTATGCCTTTAATCATATACCAATGGTGAAGTCACGTTCATCATCTCAACACACGAGCCATCATCACTCGAACGGATCACGAATCCCTACATGGATTCCGACATCTCGAAGAGATCTCGAAACCACACATGGATTCCAATATCTCGAATAGATCCACTTCCAAAAGATAGAACACGTATCTACGTCTTGAAGTGGTTTCCGATAAGTAAACACTTACCGATCCGGTCTCTTCAAGACTGAATCAGTAAATTTTTGATTAACTTAACTCCGGTTCTTTCAAAATTAAATAGACAATGATAAGGGTGGAGATCATCTCCTATCCGAACAAATTTCCTTATCACTTGTCCTAAAAGAGCAAGATGAGTTTATATGTAGGTTATATCATCACTGAGTGAATAACCGTAACATATAATTCTCATGTTTCTTCTAGATATTTCCCAAGTTAATTTGGTCATATTCAACAATAATGAAACGATCACATATGGAAACTAAGTCTCGTATACTTCTCGCGTTTTCGACCTTTTCAACTTCTATTATCCCTGGGTCAAGAGTGAAGCCCGATAGGTTATGACACTATTGCTTCTACACCATACTCGAATCATCATTCTTAACTCCCATAGAAA
Organism: Allium fistulosum; assembly: GCA_030737815.1. NCBI lineage: Eukaryota > Viridiplantae > Streptophyta > Magnoliopsida > Asparagales > Amaryllidaceae > Allium > Allium fistulosum. The sequence continues at coordinate 517,103,504 of CM060906.1, read as the reverse complement.
AAATCAAATCTACTTTGTCGGCTTTTAGTGCTAAGCACACGACTAAATACTTTCCGTGGACAAATAACACACAAAGCACGATCAAGTCACCTAAATAACTTTTATTCCCCTTTTAATTTAATTAATCCTTTATTAATTAAAATCTCTTTTATTTGTAAAACTCATTTTCATTAGTTAAAACTTTCTTTATTAATTAAAACTTCACTCTTTAAATAAAACTTCTTCGTTTAATTAAAACTTCATTTGTTATTTAAAAAACTTCATTAGTTAAACTCGTTTATTAATTAAGCTTATTTGTTAATTAAACTTCTTTTTATCTAATTAAAACTTCCTTTATTAATTAATAATGTAATACCTTGTAAAATCAGTAAGAATTAAATATGTAAATTAAATTAAATTAAGTAGGGGTAAAAATGGAATAAAGTAAGAATTTGGCCACGAAAGTTGTACCGTTGCATTTTTGGTGAAATTCTGATCTGTTTCCGTATATAATATGTTAAAAACGGAGCTCAAACGAAGAAGTCATGGGCATTTGAAGTTTTCATGTTTAAAATAATTTAATTCGAATTCAAATAAATATTTAAATTTGAAATTTGAAAATTAACTGAGATTAGAGTTGGCGGTTAAGAAATCGTTAACGTTAAAAATTAACGTCAAAAGTGTAATAAAGGAATTAAATAAAATAGACAATACAAAAATAATTACGTTCCCAACATAGGCAGAGGGGACGACCGCCGACTCCAACGGTCGACCACTAGTAGTCGACCGGTACGTATAGAGCGGTCGATTGCTCATGTTGGTGGCGGCTAGGGTTTTCCTGTCAACGAACAATATTGATTAATACGTTTTTAATCTATTTTCATCCTAAGGTTCTGGTACGTTTCAACGCCTATAAATCGGATCCTACCCTTTCCACTTTATTCACAAAAATATTTGGGAATTCAGCGAACCTGTGCCATTTTCTCTCTTCTGTTGGATTTAGAAATTCAGGTAAGGATTCTATTTCGTTCCTAATTATTCTTTTAATCTATTCTCTTCTCTTCCAACCTCTTTGAATCCAACAAAATTATATATACCAATCCCATGTTGTGTGTATATATCAGAAGAAGAGATCTAAAAAAGAGTGCTTTGGCGTTGCAAATCCATACAAGAAATGCTAAAGATAATCTGTGAGTGGAAACTTTAGTATTTTTTATTCCAGTAACTGTTTATTATATTATGAATTTGAATATGCCTTAGGGTTTTGGGTTTACGAAAATAAAACAAAATAAAAACCCTAAAACTCCTATAATCCGAAATGTCAATTCTTGTTGGAATTCTCAATTGTTTACACTAAACTGTTGGAAAATGTAGTTTTTGGATGATTTCAATTTCAATTCCACTCCTCTTTAATTCCAATTTGATTATGAAGTTTCAATTAAGGAATAGGTTGTAAAGTATGAATTTATTTGTATTTTACACTATTTATTCCATATGAAAATAAAAGAGAAATTCCATCGGTTAATTCATTATAAATGGTTGAATAAAAGCTGAAGCTGAAATTGCAATTTCTATTTTTGAGATTATTATATTGATTTGATGTAATAGATGAGTCGAAATTTTTATTATGTACAAGTCTATTTATTGTAATTTTTGGATATGAATATTAAATCCTTTATTAAGGATATCGAAATCCCTTGTTATGGATATTGGAAGATATTAAGTGGTTGTTAGAGGGCCCGCCTTTCTCTCCAAATGAAGTATTAAATGGTCGGGATTGAGTTAAGGCACAACCAAGGATATCTCAGAAAGGTCTGCTCGGTAGGAAGTATTAAGTGTCTGAAGTGATTTTCATGCAATGTCAACTAGATAGATAGCTATGTGGAGCCCGTCTTGGGAATAGGTATTAAATGATCGGGGCCTACCTCAGTTGAGGTCTTAAATGGTCAGAGTCTGCCTATTTTTCATTAAAAGGTATTAAGGGGCTTGGTTTCCATCTCTCGCATTGTTAGACATTTATGACGTTGGTTATGGGTTATGGGATTGAGAAACCTGCTTTGGGAATGGAAGGTATTAAGTGGTTGATTGAGGGCCTACCTTCTTTCCTTATATAAAGTATTAAATGGTTTTAAAACACGTAAGATACATTCCTAATTTGACATATACCACCCAAGTACTGAAATAATAAGGCTCGGGGTTTTGATTCACCAAACACTTGTTGTTCTGACTCCCTCCTTATTACAACACAGGTTAAGGAATGAGTGATGACAATGATGATGCTTAAAGACGGCGTGAGCAAAGCTTGTGGCAGTTATTGTTATTTATTTATGAGGCTTTTATTGTACCCAAGAAAAAATACTTTTGAACAAATGATGTAATGGTTATTGTGAAGATTATGTTTTTTTCCATATTATAACATTTGAATTTATTTTGAAATAATGGGTACAATTTACTATTATACTTTGTTCTTCCACAGTGAGTTCGGAACAAATAGTTATAGCTCTGTATTGTTATTACTTTTACCAACCAACAATCAGTTTTAAAATGGGTCTAGGTTTCGATGGGCCTATTTCTGAGTCAGAATTTATGCCTATTCGGGACGGTTTGTTATAAAAACTTAACTTACTAAATTAAGCTTCCTATTTAATTAAACTTTACTTATTTAATTAAACTTATTTATTTAATTAAAACTTAACTTATTTAAACTTGTATATAGATTTAATTTCTCTTTATAAAAGATATATTTTTGCATTTTACAAATCATATATTTTTCAATTCATTTACTATTCACGTATTTTACTATTCATTTATACTTTTTTCTATACTTCAAAAGTATTCATATACTTATCTCAAATGGTATAAGTAAATTCACAAATCATTAACAAGATTTACTTACATTAAAATATAATCAAAGAGGTTAAAAACAAATATCACTTAAACATTATTACTATAAACCACTTCTCTTTTATAAATTAAAATTTTACCTTTTCTATCTTTTTACAAAAGATTCCATACTTATTATTATCTTTAAATTCGATTATTAAATATCTAAGTATATTCTTAAGAGTTAAAGACAAGTGTTACTTAAACATTATTACAACAAACCCAAACCCATTTCACACTTAACATTTCTGTAAAACTTGCTTTTAAAGATTTAATAATACTTACAAGGGTTATATACAATTATTGCATGAACATTGTTTAATACTCATTATTAAATATCTCATTATTAAATACTCATTATTAAATATCTAATTATATTCCTAAGTTTAATTAATAAGGATTAAAAACAAATGTTACTTAAACATTGTTTACTACACCCCAAAACCATTTACTTATTGTTATTTTTAAAATATTTATTATTAAATATCTAATTATATTCCTAAGTATAATTAATAAGGTTAAAAACAAATGTTACTTAAACATTGTTTATTACTACCCAAAACCATTTTTATACTTATCATTTATTTTAAACATTTATTTTAAAGATCAAAGCATATCCACACTTATTAATTAAGGTAATACATTTTTATTTAACTTCTCAAAATAATTTATTTTAACTTAAGTGTTAGAAATCCAAACTTCCTTTACTACATTTATAAAATACTGGACTTACTTTTTAAAACTTGCATATATATATATATACATACATGCATATATATACATACGTACATATATATACATATATATATAGTTATAAATACTTTTGAAATACTAGTAATTATGTTAAAACTTTAAACTACTTAAAAATATATTGTAATTATTTATATAGAATATGATGTAAAAATAATAAATTTTGAAATAAATAGAAAAACATAAAATAAACATGTTTTATTTTAAAAGTCTCTTACTTTAGAAATTCATCACTAATTATTAAAAATATATTTAAGCTTGAAACCGATTTTAAAACACTCTAATATAAGTTAGAAAACAACCATAAGGATTAGAGAAAAATACTTAATTTAAATATCGTTTTTACACAATTTAAAGATTCAAACGGCAAAGATAATTTTTTTGGAAATGCTACCAAAACAATTCGCAATAGGCAAAAAGTGTTTCAGAAGAAAAGACAGCATTTCAGAAATGCTATCTAAAGTTTCTAGGCCGGTTTTAACACGATTTTGCAAAAACTTTGAGGCTAGTATTCGATGCTTAAACAATTGATTTTGATCCAACTTTTTTTATAGTAGTTAGTATACTTATGATACTTAAAAACCATGAAGAGAAACCCTTAGGGATATCTTTTAATTATTTAATAAAAATTCTCGAAAATAAGGTATTTTTTCAAAGGGCTTATATAGCGACCTTTTCACTATAACTTTTGCCACTTCATTCAACTAGTTATTAAATGATTTAAACTTCAAAAACTTTATAGTAAGAACAAAATATAATTTACTTGTTAAAATGGTAAAGAAACCCCTAAGGAAGTCTCTATAAAATTAAACGTTAATTCTCAAAAACAAGGTATTTTAAAGTGTCGATATCGCGGCTATTTTGCTACTAACCTTTACAACTTTGTTTGACTAGTTTTAAATCTTTTCAAAACTTTTTATTTTTACAGTAGTAAGTACTTATATTTTACTTATTAAAACCATAGAAAAAATGCCTAAGGATGTCTTCCAAAGTTGACTTAAAAATCACCGAACACTAAGCGATTTCAAAGTGTATCCATAGCGACTTTTTCGCTTCAACATTCACAACTTTGTTTTATTATTTCCACAGCTTTCCAATCAATTCCTTTATGTCAAACACACTAAAACATGTGTAAACAACATTCAAATATATTTTTTTGTAATATATTCACAATTTAACCAATTTAAAATATGTTAAATACAATGGATTTCAAAGTGCGTTTATAACGACCATTTCGCTTCAAACATTCACAACACACTTCAGCTTCACATACAACATTATCAAACATGTAAACAACAAGTCATGACCACGTTATATGTTTTAAAGGGTTATAAGAGAGATTATACTACAGATAATATGGTCACTTGCTTTCCAAAATAAGGAGGGATCCAAAAGTGATAACTTGCATTGTTCTCATATACCATTATATTTTCAACAATCAAACACATATATTCACATGTATACAAATCAAATGGTAAGTAAACTCACTTTTAAACTAAGCATAGCAACCAAATTAAGCACAAGAACATAGGAACAACTTTCTACCATGACCCAAACTTCACAAGATCCAAGCTTTTGCACCACACAAGCCAAGGCAACCCTTCTTACACCCTAAAATGCTCATGACCTAGAGTAGTTTCCCTATTTCTTCTTCATTCTTCAACTTTTTAAATGCTATTATGTGGTTCCTAGATGTTCTAAGAACTTTGTGAAAGTTTGGAGGAGAAAGGAGAAGATTTAATTTTGTTTTGAAGATTTGAAGAGAGATAAGAGTGTTCGAATTTATTTTTTTTTTTTCCAAAACTTTGGAAATGAACTAATGAATCAAAAGAGGTGTGTAGAGAATACTTTAGCAATGTAAAATGACCCCCTTTATGCTCCATTTTGGCCAGCCATAATACCCCTTCCCTTCTTTCCAACGCAAACACATGCCTCCTTTATTCCCTCCACTTCACATGCCTTGAATCAAGAATCTTTGTTCCCTTAATTAATTCTAATTACTTTAATTAATTTGCCATTAACATAAGTGTTTTTAATTGTTATTTATGTGTTCATATGTTACTATACAAGTGCCGAAGAGTTCGAACAACTTTTGTTTAGCAAAAAGTCGTTTATCGATAAAAGGATTTTCAGTCACATTATCGACATTTTTTCGAACTATTAATTTTTATAAACAAATTTCAAAACCAAGTTTCTTATCATTAATTATTAATTAAAAGGGGGTTGACAAGGTTATAAAATCACATTTATATCGTTAAATTTAAGATTCAAATATTTAAATAATTCAGATATTTAAATAGTGTTTGAAATTCCGGATCGTTACACTGGCCGTAATATATTGGTATCGACGCAGAGTCAGTAGTGTTACAAACCTCGTTTACTTATAACTTAAGTAGTGTGTTTAATAATAATACATATTGCAACTTATAAATGTGGACAGGATGTGATATTTCATTTGATTAGAGTTGCGATTGTGAGTCGTGCTAATTAGAGCCATAACATGGGTTTTACACTATTTCTGCCATGAAATGAGGGGCGAGTTTAGACGGGAGAGTGTGTGACATATTTTATGTTTATTTGACATATTACATACAAACCCAACACTACACATATGTTTTTTTATACGCACCATTATGTATTTAACAACCTAGATTAGATTGAGGTTACATTGCATAATGGTTACTTTTGGTCATTCATTTGTTTTGAAATGCGTACAGAGGACGAAGAAGGAAACGACAGTGTTATATCATATTCTTAGTATTGAAGTCATAGCTTGTCATGGAGTTGTTCATGTTATTGTTGTTCGTAATGGAATCAGATTTATTTTGACTAGATCTAGTCAATGACGTGGTACCAATGGTATCAGTAGTATGTATATATGTCTATATTCTGAGATGTCTACGTACTATGACATCTTTTATGTGTATATTATATTCTGGTCGTTTCCGCTGTGATATTATACTTTAATATCTATGTTTTATTTCTAGGTTATTTTTATATATGTTTTGATATGTGATTTGGTCAGTCTTAGCAACTCGTGTACATTTCTTTGTACCGAGACGAGATGTATCATTCAGATGTGTTCGGGTATTGTAACATATTCGTGTTGGCCCAAGAGAATGTATCCCAGAGATCGCTTATACCATGTTCTTTACTCCATGTAGTGGATAGTTATAACTCTATGGTAGCTTGGGCACTGGGCCGAGACATTACAAGGTGCCTACCGAGGACCCTAACCACATTTTTAGAGAGGCCCTATCGATCAAAGGGACGGCCGCGAGTTCAAGACGGGCATGCTTGCCGGTTTTTGACCATGCCCCTACGATTACACTCGGAACATAATTAAATTTAATTATATATGTCATATCAGTTAATTATCATTTAAGTTAATAATATAAATAATCAAATATTATTTTAATTGTTATATATACAGCCTTACAAAGATAATACCTATAGCGTTTATGTCGTTGTCAAAGAGGAAAGAAGATGATTGAGGCCGAGATCCATTTGCGAGATGTTGAGATTCAAGGTCTGAGGAGTGAGGTGAGCGACATCAAGGAGCAGTTTAGGTTGGTGAGAAATTTTACCGTTGACATACAAGAGATGTGGGAGTGTAGGGACGATAACGACTCATCGCGTGGTGCGTAAGATTTTATATATTTCATTCATGGTATATTATGTTAATACTATATATGTGTGTACATACATATACATTTTTTTTTGAAAAAGACACATACATATACATACATACACACACATATTGGGCACGTGTGATGGTGATTTTCTTTATTATGCAATGAATGATATTGTGTGATGATTGATATTTGTATGTTTGTTGCACGTGTTTTGTGATGATTTACTTATATTTGTGCGGTAAATAGTTATTTTTGATATATATGATTGCATGTGATGATATTCGTTATTGATATTGCTGTTTGACAGAGATGATGTGGCTATATTTGATATTGGATTGTGTTGCGGGCCAGAGGAAGCGATTGCGGCAGTATTCTGTTGAAAAAGGACAACGAGTTGGCATCGGAAAAATTGTTTTGGTAATTAAGTAATCAACAAAAATTAGAGGCAAAGCATTTCAAATTCATAGGGAATTTGACTCCAAAGCATATGGAAAACATCGGTAATTTCGTTGTCTCCTATGTAATTTGTCGACAATTTCCCATACATAATGGCATCGGGAGATAGCCTACGGGTCAGGTAAAAAAATTGTCGGGAAAGGGTTGCGTAGGGAAGGCATAGTGAAATAGCCGACGGACCTCGTAGAGAAGGCATTGGAAAAACTTTCTCGACGCCTTCTGTCTATCGCAATTATTAGCATCGACAAGACGTTGGAAAACTGTTTTCTGTCCCATCAGCGCCAATTCGGTTGAGAACATGGAGGAATGCAGTAGATGATTTTAAACGAAGAAGGATAGAAAAAATATCTGACTATGATATATAGCAAGTGGCTTCATTAGTCGTTTGGTTATGCACTCATACATGCGTTTTACGGTCGTTTTGAAGTCTACATGCATTTTCTATGTTGAACGGCATTGTATAAAACTTAATAGAAGTAAATTATGTTTAAATTATGTTGTCGATTGAATATTAGGATTCAAAATTAGTTTGACCCGTCATTGCTTTTTTGTATCGATTGTGAAGCAGGTTTGGAGGATTTTTTCATCTCAATGATGAATTTCTTAAACGGGTACGAATATCAGGAAAGAAATACTTTTTTTTTCCTTGTTATTGATATGATTAACGTTCGCAATACAAGTAGAGAAACGTCTGTTAACCTGTTGAAATTGAATTATAAAATTGCATAGAACGATTAATGGTCATTTTGAATCGTTTGAATATAAAATTGGTCATCTAGAAAAAGAAACAAATATAAGAACATTAAATTCAAAAGTTTTGAGAAGTTACGCAGCCCAAAAACGTACTTTAATTGGTTTAAAAACTTCATCTGTAACGTCAGACAATCTCTACCGCAATAATCTCAATCAACCATAAAATCACAAACCAAAATCAACGGTCAAGATCTTAACAAATCCATCCAAGGCAATACCATCGGACTCATCCCCACCGCTCATCCTAATCATCATCCTCACCTCCTCATCGCACAAAACCAACCCGGCCCGGTCCAGAAACAGCTTCAGATCCACGAACCCGACTTTGCCGTCTCCATCCGTATCCATCACCCTAAACATCTCCTTCATCAACTCGTTTCCGCTTTCAGGCCTCAAAACCCGCTCAAACTCCTCCAAATCCACGAATCCGTTTCGATCGGAGTCGGCCGCCGTCATCATGGAGCTGATGACCTCGTCGCCGGAATTCAGGATCGATTTCAGGTCCGATGGGCTGATCCTTCCGTCGTTGTCGGCGTCGAGGACGGAGAATGCGGCGGCGGTTGGCGTAGAGGAATGGCCGACGTGGCGATCTGATGGGCACATTAGTAATTTTTTGAATAGAATGTTCGTCTCTTCGAATTTTGATACGTTTCTATTGGGGAGATATTTGAGCTAATTTATAGAGAGGGAATCGGTTCTGGTCCAAAATGGAATGCGTGTTCGGTGACGTCGTCAATTCTGTTGTGGAACTCGAGGCTACGGTTTAATCAACGTTTTGTTTGTTCCTGTTTGGGGGCTAGTGAATTATTTTACTTTTTACTTTATTTTGGATTTATTTGTTAAATTATTCGAGTGGCTAGAAAGACGAAACATCATATTCGAAATTAGAATACTATTCCCGAACAAGACATCAAAGTTGCACTCCATTTTATCTTTTTTCGCAACATACAAAGTTTGGTTTCTTGTTCCTCAAAGACTATTATGACTATTATTTTATTTTTATTAAAACGTGCTTTCTTATATTTCAAAACAAAACATTCATCCTTTTTATTTTCTAAATCAAATTCAACTTTTTTGAAAACACAACAATAACCACTTAACATACATAAAAAATCGAAAGTAAAATATTACAAATTATTTTTTCGATCTCATTTAGAATAATGGAAATTTAAATAAATACTTACTTAATCGGTTAAAAAATAGTTTGTCAAATCAAATTGTGTATCTTTTAAAACATTTGATTGATCTCTTCTTCCATATTTTCACAATCAAACATTTTTTTCAGACAAAACGACAAGTGTGTTCTTAATTTTATCGTGATTGGTATCCTTCATCTAACAAAAATACGAAAAAAAATAAGGAAAAAATGCTATAAACTTTGTATGATAAAACATTACAATTCTATAACTTACGTGAAGGGTTTCAATTACGACATCATCAAACTTTATATTCTCCAAATTTGTGTTAGCCACGGGATCATCAAACTATTCGTAAAACAACTACAAAAAAACCTAAACAATAAATCTATAATTGATATCTAGAAGTGTTGACGATATTTTTCGTCAATCTCAGGGTTATGATAATGCGTTATGAAGAGCAAATGTTACTTGCTAATCATTAGGCTTAATGACAGAAAATGAAGGGAAAAGAGCATTTAAAGGCTAAATGACACGAGATGTAAAGTGGTTCAACCAAGCTGTCTACGTCCACTGTGAAGTTGTCTTACTATATGGTTATCTCCCAATTACAAGGAATTACAAGAGAATAGTAAGAAAAGATGATATGCCTAAAACTAATAAAATAACTAACCTTATGGAGCTTGATTGGTGGTCATGAGTTCCAACCTATGGTCCCCTCCAAACGGGCCCGACCAACCCCTTGGAAGTGGTCATGCATGGGGTTCTTATACCAATTGAAGTGATGTTTGGATGACTAAAAGCGTACTGCTAAAAATGCATGAATGTCACTTGGCCATTGATCCGATCGAATGGACATGATGGATAGCTGGCGAAAGAAAGAAGCGCGTGGTCGAGATAAAGGCCAACAGAACTGTACCAGGAGTATGCTCCACCATGCTTTGTACTAAACGCGCTTTTACTTGCAGTATTGTAACAACCCAGATTTTTTTCAGTGTTGTTAATTTGAATTAAATAAAGATTTAAACTAGTAATTTTAATGAGAAATTTGATTTCTCATTTGTTGAAGTTGAGAAATTAGAACTTAAGTGTTTTATTAGAATAATAATTGAAATTATAATTTGAAATGAGGATTTTAAATTGTGTATTTATTCGATAAATAATATTTGGGATTAAATGATGTAAAATGCATGTTGAGAAACTTATTAGAAAATGATATTAGTGCATTTTAAATATTGTGAAAATTTATTAAGTAAACGAAGTTTGTTTGTGTTAATGGTTATAACGATTTTAATAGTATTTAAGTATAAGGGGTTTTGAGATTAATTAAAACACTTAGATAATTTATTTTTAAGAGTCAACTAGGAAGTCATCCCTTTCTATGTTAAGTTATAAAATGAGAAGTTAATTCTTATTGCAAATAAATATTATAGGAGTTGATAAAAAATGAGAAACTAAATAAAATGAATTTGCACTTTTGTGTTAAGTTGGCTTAGAGAAAACCCAAACCCATTCTTAAGCAAGAAAAAGAAAAGTATCAGTTCTCCACTGTAACGACCCGGAATTTCACTGCTTTGATTAGTGAATATTCAGTTAATTTTAAATATTCAATATATAGGTTTTATAATGAAAATAAACTCATTTTAATTAATTAATAATGATGGTAAAAATTGTTTTCAAAATTTGTTTACCAAATTAAATAGTTCGTAGAAAAACAGAAAATGTGACCGAAAAACATTTTTCGAAATTTCGACCTTTCGACACCGGAAGGTTGTCGGAAATATTGTTCGTCTTTGTGCACTATATGTACATATATATAAGAGTTAATTAACAAATAATAATAGGCTTAGAAATAAATTATTTTATGTTAATTTGGATTAGTAAGTGATGTGACAAGACATAGTTTTAAAAATAATTAACATTTTATATAAATATATATATATATATATATATATATATATATATTAAGTATTGTCGCATCGTAGATTTGTAATCATTAATCATAATTATCTCTTATCACATCTTAGTTAATTAATAATTAAACTTATATATATATAAAGAAAGCGACGTGACTAAACAATATAAGTATATACATATATATATACATATACATATACATATATATATATATATATATAAAGAAAGTGATGTAACTAAACAACATAAGTGTGTGTGTGTGTGTGTGTGTATAAAAGAGTGATGTGATTAAACATAATTTTATATATATATATATATATATATATATATATATATATTACAAAAGATTTGTGATGTGACTTGATAAAGTGATTAGGTGTAAAATCTTGCCTATAAATAGTCCATATGTTTCTCCATTTTTCCTCCTCTTTCCACCAACCTTTTCTTCATCATTTCGAACTCAAATGGATCTTTTTTTTAAACTGTGTGAAATTTTAATGGCTACAACATTCTAGTTGACCACTTTTCAAATTTCTATCATAGCTATGTCAAAATACCCAATCTTTGTACTTTGTAGAAGAATTTTTCACCCAGAATTTCAAGTCCGAAAATTACCTTTCTTCTTTTGATCATAACTTCTTCAAATCAAATCGAAAAAGAGTGATTCATTTTTTGAAATGATAGAGCAAAGAAATTATGATAACTCTCTCTTTGAGTGCTTTTTGAAATTCCATGAGTAGGTAGCCCAAAATCAGTTGCAAAATGACCTACTTTCATGTTTATTATTGAGAATTCGATGTTTATCCGAAGTCGCTCCATCTTACCAAAAAAAGTCTCGCTTCCTCTTCCCTTCAAGACCAAGCCTACCTAGTACATTCAGGGTTCAAGATTCCATCTTGTTGCTTAGGAATGAAAGTGCTATGTCATACCCTAATTTAGCGAGAGTTTGGATAGATTTCGGTGAGTAAATTCCTAATCTTTTGGAAAGAACTTTCCTTTATATGTTGTGTTGATCTTTAGCTATATGCATGTTATATATATGTTGGATCTTGGCATGTCTGAATGTGATGATAAGTGCAAATTTATGGGTTAGTGTTAGCACTCGAATGAATGTGTTATTGCAAAGTTGGTAATTGTAGATATATTGGTATATGTATACAATTTGTTGTATGAATGTGATGTGTGAATATAAAGGGTTGATGATGAAATTGACTATAGTCATGATGGGTTGAAAACAAAGTTGAAACTTTGTATGTAGTCACGACGGATTTGAGGTCGGATTTGAAAATCAAACTCGTTTCAAGAGTTTAAAGTTTAGATTATGGTTAAAGTTTGCGTAATTGGTTTTGAAGTGTGAAAATTTACTAGGGTATGTTTCAATCATGAAATAGTATGGTTTTAGTAAAGTGGCTTCGCTTATAGGTGGGTTAGAGAAAACTGCACTCATAGCGACAGTCGCTATGGATGCAGTTCGACAAAGGTTTGAATTTCTATTTCAAATTTGTTTTATTTTCAAATTAGTTTACTAAGTTTTTCAAACTTAATTAGTAATATTAAAAAGTAATTAAGTTATTATATAATTAATTAATTAATTAAAAGGTAATTAGCACTAAATTGGTAATTAAGAAGGTGATTAAAGGTTAATCACCACTTAAGTTAAGTTAATGACTGTTAATTAATTAATAAAGTTTTAATTAATGTTTTATATGGTTAAGAAGTATAAAGCGATTAATAATTATATAATTAAGATTAATGGTTAATTAATTATTAAGTGATTAATGGATTATTTAATTAATATTTAATTAATTAGGGTTTAACTCTTAAACAATTTGGTTTAACCTTAACCAAGTTACATTAGGAAGTTAATTAGTACTTAATCAAGTTCATTAAGCCTAATTAAGGTTTAATTATGATTTAATCTTGATTTAAATTGGATTAATTAAGATTTAGTTAGGGTTTAAGCTAATTAAATATACTTTTAACCTTTCAAAGGTGATTTTAAACCAAATAGAATGTCTTTTAATCAATTTCTTTTTCAAAGTAAATCGATTCCATATCAAAGGATCTCTTATACAGACCCTTAAGTAACCCATATGATTAGGAGAATTAAATGACATTCGTTAGCAGAACAAAACACCATTCTGTTGTAGTGTAAGTGATTTGATTGTGTGGACATGTGTTAAGCAGAATAAATTCCCGTTCTACTATAAATTGATTGAATTATTTGGACATCTATTTAGTAGGATAAATCACCATCCTGTTGTTATGTTATTTGGACTTGTATATGCCAATTAGTTATATTGACGTGTTATTCCCTGATTGGATATGGACTGTATTTACATATATGGTAGCTTATGTAAATAATTATTATGTGATTTGGGAATCGAATTGAAATTAAATGGTAACTTAAATTAGTAACATTGGGACTGCTAAGCCTTATTTGGAATTTATAAAGTATGGTTTGAATTTACTTTAATTCTTTATTCCATTTGAGGCTAAGGTTTTATAAATGGTTTTTCAAGTTATATAATTCTTATAAAGGTGTTTATAAAGGATAACTTCTTTATAGAAAGAAGTTTTTCTAATGAAAAGGGTTATTAAGGTGTTTTACATATGATGTTTTGTAAATGATATTTATAAAGGATATTCTATAAAGGAGTATAGAAAGGTTTATATAAAGAGTTTTAAAATAGGAAAAAGTTTTATAACTCATTTTAGAGATTTGGAAAGAGGTTTATAAATTAACTTAAGAGTTTATAAAAGTGGGTTATAACTTTATTTTGAAAGTTATAAGTTAATTGAAATATGAGATGAGCTTTTAAAAAGGGAATTTTTGATAAAGGATAAGTGAAATGTTTTATTTGGAAGAAATGTTTGGTTATTTAATATGGGATTTGAAAAGAAGAAAACTTTGAAAAGTTTGTAAATATACATATACTTATAAGATAAGTATATGATTTTGTTTCAAGGCATGAAAAGTAAAATGTTTTGCTAATATACTTATACCGTTAAGATAAGTATATAAATGATTCCAAGTATAAAGGAAATATAAAGGGTTTGGGAATAGCGTTTTGAAAAGATCTTATGATCGGCTTTTATAAAGTGGTTTTATTAATTAAAGAGAATTAATAAAGGCTTAGTGGATCCCATATGGAAATTAAACCATGATCAGATGTTTGTTTATTTGATAGTTAAATAATCGACTATCAAAGCTAGACCCAAACGTAACTTTGGAAATATCTAGAAGAAACATGAGAATTATATGGTACATTTACCATCGAAGGTGCTATACTGTACGTATAAACTCGTTCGTTCTACTAGGACGAGTGATAAGGAAATCCATCCATAAACAATTAGGAGGTGAACTCCACTCTTGTCATTTGTTTGTTTTTTCCTTAAGAACCGGGGTTGAGTTTACCAGAAAATATCAAAAGTTGTTTCCAAGAGACCGGAATCGGATATGTTATCTGGAAACCACTTCGATCCAACTCAAGCATTTCGAAATGAAGAATTTCGAAAGGTATTTATAAAGGATAACTTGTTTATAGAAAGGGGTTTTCTAACGAAAAGGGTTAATAAGGTGTTTTACAAATGATGTTTTGTAAATGATATTTATAAAGGATATTCTATAAAGGAGTATAGAAAGGTTTATATAAAGAGTTTTAAAAATAGGAAAAAGGTTTATAAATCATTTCAAAGATTTGGAAAGAGGTTTATAAATTAACTTAAGGGTTTATAAAAGTGGGTTATAACTTTATTTTGAAAGTTATAAGTTAATTGAAATATGAGATGAGCATTTAAAAAGGGAATTTTTGATAACGGATAAGCGAAATGTTTTATTTGGATGAAATGTTTGGTTATTTAATATAGGATTTGGAAAAAAGAAAACTTTGAAAAGTTTGTAAATATACTTATACTAATAAGATAAGTATATGATTTTGTTTCAAGGCATGAAAAGTAAAATGTTTTGGTAATATACTTATACCGTTGAGACAAGTATATAAATGTTTCCAAGTATAAAGGAAATATAAGGGGTTTGGGAATAGTGTTTTGAAAAGATCTTGTGATCAGATTTTATAAAGTGGTTTTATTAATTAAAGAGAATTAATTAACTTAGTGGATCCCATATGGAAATTAAACCATGATTGAATGTTTGTTTATTTGATAGTTAAATAACCGACTATCAAAGCTGGACCCAAACGTAACTTTAGAAATATCTAGGAGAAACATGAGGATTATATGGTACAGTTACTGTCGAAGGTGCTATATTGTACGTATAAACTCGTTCATTCTTCTAGGATGAGTGATAAGGAAATCCGTTCATAAACAGTTAGGAGGTGAACTTCGCTCTTGTCATTTGTTTGTTTGTTTCCTAAAGAACCGGGGTTGAGTTTACCGGAAAATATCGAAAGTTTTTTCGAAGAGACCGGGATCGGATATGTTATCCAGAAACCACTTTGATCCAACTCAAGCGTTTCGAGATGAAGACATCTTGAAGCATGGGATCGAAGACGGAGCCATTGAAGTA
Source organism: Allium fistulosum (assembly GCA_030737815.1). Classification (NCBI taxonomy): domain Eukaryota; kingdom Viridiplantae; phylum Streptophyta; class Magnoliopsida; order Asparagales; family Amaryllidaceae; genus Allium; species Allium fistulosum. The sequence goes on along the minus strand of CM060906.1, from coordinate 517,087,467 downwards.
CAAGGCTGCTTGCTACTAATCCTGAGGGCGATTCCAAAATGGATGTATTAGAAGTAGTGCCTTCGGTTTGTCCTTACCTTGAACAACTTGTATGGATGAATGTTGGCACTGCATTACTGCCTAGAGGGTAGTGTTAGCATTCCAAGAGGGACTGCTATTCAGAAAGGTAAAATGTAGCCTCAAGCCTCATCAACCGGGAATGACTAAAATAAGGGATATGCGGCAGGGCTTTGTGGGTCGCACCCATTAGTGTATATCATCACCCTTCTAGATATATACCCAATCATCAATGAATTCATGTACGTGGGACCGCTCGGTTAAAGGTTGCAAAGCAACCAGGGTGATGATATATTCGGTACTATCCAGCAAGGGGTAGGTCGGTTCTGTGTTGGCAGAGGTCGTTAGGTACGACCTCTGCACCTTTTTTTGAAGTGTACTGCGGCGAGCGGTACCCTAGTAGCACAGTCATTAGTTGGAATCCATTCTCCAATATGTGCCCTACTTTTTCGATTGTAGAGCCTAGTATGTTAAAATGTGAGATGCAAGCATTTCAGATATTTTATCTATTTACTTTAAACCTAGACACTATGATAATATCATTGGATTTTGATATAAAATGTTTTAGTTATTGTAAGGTAAAAAACTATCCGTTTTTATATGCGGTGTGGTCTTATGAGATACCCTTTGTTTGAAAGGTTTTCAAATGTAGAAATCAGTTTGGTTATTACTTGTTATCGAGTTTTACTCATGCTGGTTTACCAGACTGACCCGGGTGTTATTCCATGTAATGCTTGGGTCAGATCGAGCATGTTTGCCAGTTTAGCTTTAGATGCTTTGGAGCTATGGAGTCGAGTTGGAGTCCCAGGACGTACTCTCGTATTTTGGATATCTTTCGTTGTGTATGTGTTATGTGTAGTTTGTCTGGTGTTGTAAGGACAAGTGTTATAACTGTCCAACTCTGATATGTATATGTATAAAAAAAGGGTCTCAGATTTTGTAAAGACTTGATTATATTATATATTATTCCGTTGCGTTATGAGATTCTATGTTTGTTCCTAGTTCTTCTATCTTCTATCTCCTTTCTTTCCCCTAACAATTTGTCTTTCCGGCACTTAGTTGTTCGGCATGTTAATACTGTGGATATATTAGTGTCGACTTCCGGCGTTCGGAAAGATGGGTCGTTACATCCTCCTTCTCATTTCAAAGTCTGGACGTTCGAAACCAGAGAAAGAAAACTAGGTTTAGGCTTCTCTTTTCTATTGCAAGCAAAGATTCAAGTTTTTAAATCAAGAAAAATCTCAGGAAATTAGGATAAAATCGTGGGTTTGCTGAAATTGATTTGCAATGTTGAAATAGAAGGGTCTGGCATGTCAAATTGGTGAAAAAGGTGAGTTGAACTCACAACTATCTCTGTTATAATCTCTAGTTGAACAAACAAGAAGTATTGAATGATTTCGGTTTGGTTTGGTGCTTGTTGTTGTTTGTGCTTTGTTGTTTCTACTGTTCTAAAAATCAGTTTACTGCAAACAACAGTTAAACCAAAACCTAGGTTAATTTTTTATTTCGTGATGGTTTGATGAATTAGATGCTTGCATGTGCTGAGATAGAGTTAGGAATGCTAAATCTAAATTGCCTGAACCTGAACTCGAAGCGACGAAGCCCAGGGGATCGATGGGTGCGCTGCCTAGAACGTGTTCCAAGCGCGACACCTACTGATCGATGCTTTTAGACTTGTCAATGGCCTGGAACAAGTTCCATGCCGTGCCTCTCATCCCCTCTTTGACTTGTTGATTGCTACTTTGCTTTATGTTTTGCCTTGCTTTGTTATACTAGTTTGAAGTGTAATTGTATTGATATAATAGTCCATTTTTGGGAAGTCTGAATCTTGTTTGGTAGACATTGTTTACATAGAGAAACTACTCTCTTTTACCTTGACAATTACACTAATTGAGTTAATGGATTTGCAAAACTCTTTGGGAAAGAAACTCTATTTTGGGAAAATAGTTTCATAATCTATGTATATATAGATATTCATTTAAATAGAAGTACATTTAGAATATATATGTATAGTAATAATTGCAAAGTGGTTTTAAAGCAAGTTTTATATAAGTGTAAATATGGATTGAAATTTGTTTTCTACTGTGTATATGTATACTCCAAACTTTAGAAAGAGATTGCGAAGTAATAGTTAGAGTTTTAAATATGAATTTATTCTCGTTTTCTATTTTATATAATATTAGTCTTTTTAAATAAACATTTCAAAGTGGATTTCTAAGAAAAATTATTTTATTATAACAAAATACACTATCTCACTTGGATGAGGAATTGAATTAAACGGTTTAATAAAACGAGTGGTATGAAACGTTCACGTTTTTTTACCAATTAATTCTTGGACTTGTTCGAATTAACTTTTATTTGCTCAAGTAGAATTTACTAGCTTTTAGTAATTAATTGAGCATCGTCAAGTGGTTATGGGACATTAGTCTACACTCTTATAATTACTAATTGAAAGTGGATGACACTTACCTATTTGTCGAGTTTTCTGACTCAATCTTGGGGAATCCATTTAGGTGGATTGAATGGGTTTCAGACCCATTTTGCGATACTCGTTTTCTAGCGAGTAATATTTGTGAAGTGTAACTCTTGTAGTTATGCGCGAAGTGCGTACACATACATACATATGTATATTGTATTAATTTATGAAGTACAAGTCTATTAATTGCATTTATGGATGTAATACTTATGCTCTCATCATTGTAGTTGCTTTGACTTTGATATTTTGTTTGAATGAGCATAATTTAACCCTAAGACATAAAGTTATATATGAAGTAATAGTAGATTAGTGAAGTACATTTATGGACATTATCATTGAATATTAGGCAAGTTTATCATTATCAGTATCTCACCTTTGTGATAATTAGACATAATTTAACCCGAATGTTATTTAATGCTATGGTCAGACCGAGACTTGGCAGGTACAGGGACTTAGTAGCTTTGGATGAGAGCTATCTTTAGAAATCTATTTTGATGTTGGTATTATTTATGATGTACTATTTGAGCCTTGTATATATGTTTGTTGATGTTGTAGTCTTTTGTAGTCGTGTATATTTGAGAATTTTGTCATTATTTATATTTGGATATCTGTATATGTATCCAAATATAAATAATGACAAGCCTCAAATATATATATGTATGTATGTATGTATGTATGTATACAAATGTGAGTCCAGTGTTTTCTTTTGTAGACTCATATTTTTGAGAAGATATTGATGTATGTTATTTCCATTACGATATTTGATTCCGTGTTATATATTATATTATATATTGTTCTGAATTAGATTAAACTATTGTATTATTGTTTCGTGCCTGGATTGGATATGTCAAATTACCACTTGTAAGGAAAGAAAAAAATATAGTCATATTATTCGATGTCATTATTTATATTTGGATATTCCTCCAAAGCAATTTTATAGATGGTTGCCACTAACCAGTCCTATTCTCTACACTAACAAAAAGTATTGCCCAGTAATACCCTTTGTTAATGTAGGTCTCAGGGTAGGGTGTTACAATTATGCTTGTAAGAAATGAGACATGCTTTTTGTTAGAATTTTGTACATCCGGCTGTACCTCTTACTGCTTTGCTCCCACATGCCTAGGTGGCAGGACGGGCCGAGGAAGTTTGATGAGACCATGAGGAGGATGGAGGAGGATGGAGGACCGGCGAAAGCCGAGGGCATGCTAAGCCATGTGAGACGAGTCAGAGTACAAGTCATAAGAGGCAGTATCAAAGTTGGATCAATGACGGGCCACTCTTCAGACAATCTCAAACCATGCTGATCGAGAGATAGCCTAGAGAGAGACACTTTAGCAAGAGGGTTGGCCCGTCACCGGATTGCGAGTGGCTCGAAGAGAGAGAGAGTCAGTTGGCCAGTGGAAGATGGACCGAGTCGAGCTTGCACCTTGCATTGATGGATGAGCTAGTCGCTAGGTTGCTGCGTTGGAAGGCTTAGTCAGTAGAAGGATGGACGTGCAATTGAGCAGAGGAGCCGATGCGAGCCTAGGTTGGTTCGGGCCGACTACCATCAAACAGGAGAACATCGGTCGACTTATTCTCAATCGTGGCTGGCTTACGAGCTAACTTGGACCTAGTTGGTCCGGACCGGACCAAGCCAAGCTGAGATACCTTGATTACTTTGCCTTCTTAATTATGAAAAATTTGAGTAACATTTTGTCTCCTAAGTCTGTGCCTATGAGTGGACATGGACTTGTAAAATATCAAAGCCTCCGTCAATTGATGGTTTCTATTATGTAATTAATGCGCCACCTATGTGGCATTGCATAATTGACTGCGACGTTTGTGCTTCTCATGACGTGGAGGGATGTGTCGTTTTACCCATGTGCATTGTAACATCCTGAAAATTTAATAAAAGGATTAAATTAAATATAACAAGGGAAAAATGGATTTGTTTACAAACATTCAAATTTGGCTATGGAAATTACATTGTTGCGTCCATAGCGATTTTCTAGATGATTTTCATATATAACATCTTGAAAATGAAGCTAGTATGAGGAAGTTACAGGCGTTTTAAATTTTGAAAATGGAACTAATTAAGTAAGAAAATATGGAAAGTAAGATATTCTAAAATAAACAGCTCCACCGATCGACGCCCATATGGGGACCGGACGACCAGTAGTGGTCTATTGGTCGTAGTTTCAGATTAATAGTTTTGAGTGGCCAACGGCCTAGATTTAATCTTGTATTTTTACTTTGTGACAAAGTAACTGATTAGCGTACATGATGAAACCAAATATTCTCCTAGAATTAATCAACGGTCAATATTAATCAAATACTTTTATAAATACACAGCTAACCTAAAACCTAATTCAACAGAAATCTTTCTGTGTACCCAAAATCTATCAAATTCTTTCCTCTCCAAACCTAAATTCTTCAAAAATAAAATAAAGTAAAAGTAAAGAGGTTAAGAAGGATGAATCAAGCGAGGAGTGAACGAATGGGGAGGAAGAATTTTCGAATGGAATTCAAAGGAAAGATTGGATCTAAGGTGAGTGGGTATATTTTTAATAAGGTGATTTTATATGTAGTTAATTTTGATATACCATATCTGATTTAGGATGTTAGAAACTAAATTGAGAATTATATCGTCTAGATCTAATGTTGATAATAATTAAATTGAGAAAACTGGTTAGATAAAAATTGATCTGGATTAAACCTCTTCCTCTAACCCTTTTCTAATCCTTTTTAAATCGTATAATCTGTTAATATAAATGGTTAATATTGATGTTAGTAGTAACATTAGACTTTAACTGTTGCTATAAATATGAAAAGTTGAATTTGAATAAGAAATTTGGGAAATTGAAAATTTGGTTAACTATAACTGTTCCAACACGAATCCCTCTAACAGAAATTTTCAACGAATGATGAATTGTTAATTAAATTACCAAAATGGATTGAAAGTCAAAATTAAAACCCTAAATAAGCGATGACTGGTCGACTACACAATCTGTAGCGCTCGATAGCAAGCGGTCGCTGCTCCAGGAGCAGGCGATCGACTGATAGGCGTTCCAGAAGCGTAATTTGAACCTTGGCCTAAGGTCCAAGTTATAAATAAAAGTATTTATTTTAAATAAAGGTATTTAGTGTGTGTGTGTGTGTGTGTGGTGTGTGTGTGTGTATATGGATGTTAGGAGTAAGGAAGCTAGTTCCCTATGAGGTAACACTAGGATATTGCGGGACTAGGTAAATGATATTTATCCAGTGGGGGTTGATATTCGATTAGGTGCAATTCTATCGCAATGGCACTCACAGGAGGTCCTATAATGGACGTGCAGCACAAACTAATGCCTGATGAAGTGTATGGGCCCGACACAACGGGAGTTCCTTGGCATTCATGGATACTGATGCGACATGATATTGTGCTGTTGTTGGATCTTGTTGCATGCAATAAGAGGCGTTACGTTCCCATTAAGAGGTGGACACAGATGCAGGCGATGAGACACTTCAACAAGTCGGCATTGTGGGCTCCTCCTCAATGCATAACAGGGGTATGTGTAGTCGTAGTGGTGGGAAATTTAGTCCTGTGGTAAGAATTGCAGGGAAACCTATGCAGAATAGTTACGCTAGTCGTAATGCGACAGATGTAGTCCCATAAAGAAAATTGTAGGATAACCCTAGGTTCGAAAGGTTCCCATAGGTATTAGTCGATTGTTAGTTATCTATAGGATTCGATCCTAAGTATGAGCCAACGCAAGTAGTTAGTGCTAGTGTGTATTGAGTTAAACCTCTTAAGTATGAAACTAGGAATCCACGAACGCTTTTAGGACACCCTAGGTCACATAGAGTATTATTAAAGTCAATTGCATATGATCATCATATATTAATGATGTATTCATTCATCATACTTTTGTCTGACCCATCGCTTTTCCTTTCTTTTTTCCCACCACAGGAGAGCAGGCGATAAGCCTGTGATTAGTATGTGAAAAGATGAGCTCATCTTTGGAGTTTCTTGTTATTTTATATTACTCTCCATATAATTATCAATTTTATTCAGCACTTAATATTTATCAGACTATGTATCGTATTTCTACGTGCTCTGGATTTGACTATGTACTATTTTCTAAGACTATGTTCTGAGATATTTTCTGAGATGGTTATTTACTACATTGATATTTTGTTGCCTTCTACTGTGAGATCTGGAAGTGTAGAATACCTTAGATCATATTTGTACATCTTTAGTCTCTGTAATTTATTAAAAACTCCAACAGCTTGTATTTCTCAGCACTGATGTGAGTCCAAAAGTCACCTTAGACTTTTAGGTCAGTGTGTTAAGAGATGCGGGTTGTCATAGTTGTTATTAGAGCCTAGGTTTGAAATTCCTTAAGGATCAGGGGCGGATTAAGAGAGCATACTTGAAATTTTTTTCAAAAAGAAAAGGTTTTACAAATGTTATTCAAAAGGTTTCCAAAATGGGTTCTCAAAGCATATATATGTATAAATCAAAGTTTTCAAAAAGTTTTCCAAAGTTTTTATATAGGCATAATATCTTTCTCTTATTCTCGCATATACTACCTATAGAAAGTTGCTAATAAATTCCTAAATTATAGATAAAAGGTGAGTAATCCAAGCTCAGGGTATGCGGTGAGATTCTTGGTGTAAACGTCCCGATTTGGTTCCATCAGTATCTTTAGGCAAGGGGATAAGCCAAGCTTAATCCTAATAGAGGACCGATGGAGTGAGCACCAAGTGTAGTTCCTGCCGCCCGCCCACCTGTCGTCGATTTTGCTAAGTTGTGTAAGGATTTTTCAAGCCTTGGAGGGAAGCCGTATGTGGGGACGGAGTCATATGTGGATTCAAGGACACAGATTCGTACATGCTAGAGGATTTTTTGGTTTGATGGGTCTGAGGGATGATGTGAGGGGATAGCATGCCACTTGGCATCTTTAGGGAGGGGCCCTGAATCGGTGGAGGTAGTAGAGATGGAGACCGATGGGGAGTAGATCACTTAGGGGAGTTTAGGGGACATTTTGAGATGAAGTTTCTATCTAGAGCCGAAAAGGGATTGCATTTGGAGAAGTTTATTCATCTGAAGTCAGGAGAAATGTCGGTGAAAGAGTATATCAATCAGTTCAATGATTTGGATAGGTTTAGGATGGAGCTAATCAATTCCCCTCACAAGATGGCTCTGAAGTTCGCGAAGTGGCTGAATCAACCTCTTCATGATTTGGCTTTTAATCATATTCTCATGGGTGCGACGTATGAGGGTTTGGTGGAGATGGCCTTGCTGAATATCATCTCCAAGGAAGATGCGAAAGGAGAACCCAGGAATTCTGGAGGAAAGGCGCCACAGCAAAACCAGCGCAAGGGAGGATTAGGACCTAAAGGGAAGATCAAGAAGCAAGATATGTATTACAAGAAGTGTGGCAAGAAAGGACATTTTGCGAAGGAGTGTAAGGCAAATGGTTCGAAGATTAAGTGTCACAAAAGCAATCAGTACGGGCACATGAGGCAGGAGTGTCCAACACCTCAGAAGACCTCTACCTAAGTGGTTCCAGCTTATGCACTAGATGCAGTTCCTAGCTCAAGTGCACCTCTAGTACCGGACAAGGGGAAGAAGGTCATGACTGAAGGTGTATTAACTCTATCTGGTATATCCATTTGTACCTTATTTGATACCAGGGCATCACACTCTTTTATTTCCAGTAGGCTCGTAGATGAGTTACACTTAGACACAAGCATAGACCTTGTGGTTGTACCAAACATTGTTGGAGGATCGGCTCATTTATCTATGATATGTAGGGGTTTAAAATTATTTATTTTGGTGGTCGAGTTCGATTGCGATGCTTTTCTCTTAGGATTTTCTTGGTTTGGGTTGACTTTGGGCATGTACTGGATGAAAATGTATGGGGCTATCCTAGATTACAATAGGAAGGTTGTTAGGTTATGTACTTGTAGTGTACGCAGTCTAGAGGTTTATTGCGATCCCAGAGGTTCAGTTATATTGAGTTACCTATATTCATAAGACCTATCACATGATGAGTTAGATTCAATGCCTATAATTATAGATTACCCATATGTCTTTTTTGAGGTTACTGGTCTCCCACCCCAAAGAGAGATCGAGTTCTTAATTTACCTTGTGGAGAATGTCAGACCTATTGTCTTACCCTTGAGGCATATGGCTCCAAAGGTGAGAAGCGAGTTGAGCAAGCAGGTGAATGAGCTACTGGAAAAGGGTTTTATTCGGAGGAGAATTTTAGAGTGGGGAGCACCAATTGTGTTTGTCACCAAGGAAATTGGTTCTCTGAGGCTTTGCGTTGATTATAGGAAGCCGAATAAGCTAAAAAAGAAGAATCGTTACCCATTGCCTAACATAGATGATCTCTTTGATCAGTTGGTTGGAGCGAAGGTGTTCTCATAGCTTGATTTGGCTATCGGATTCCATCAATTGTGTGTAGTTGAGGATAGTATTCAAAAGAGTGCTTTTCATACACTCGATGGACTTTATGAGTGGTTAGTCATGCCCTTCGGATTGACCAATACACCCACCCACTTTGTTGATCTGATGAGCTAAGTTTTCAAAGGGTTGCTTAATAAGTTTGTTTTGGTATTTATGGATGATATTTTGGTTTATTCAAGGAGCGAGAAGGAGCATGCGTTGCATTAATAAGAAGTGCTCAATACACTCCGTGAGCATAAGTTAAAGGCGAAGATTTCTAGGTGTCACTTTTGGTGCAAGGAGGTATGCTTTTTGGGACATGTTGTCTTGGAATGTGGGCTGCGGTTGATCCTTGTAAAGTTGCCGTAGTTCAAGATTGGCATGTGTCGAAGAATGCCACCGAAGTGAGGAGTTTTCTTGATTTGGCGGGCTACTATAAGAAGTTCATTAAGGGATTTGCGAAGATCTTTGCCCCTCTGACCCGCCTTACCAAGAAGAATTTAGTTTTTTCGTGGGACGCAAAGTGTGAGGACACTTTTATTAAGGTGAAGGAGACATTGACTAGTGCACCCATTCTAGTGTTACCCGACGGTACAAAGGCATCAATAGTATATATCGATGCTTGTGGTATAGGGTTGGGCGTGGTCTTGATGTAGTGGTGAGCTATGCTAGTCGATATTTGAAGGTCCACATGAGAAACTATCCTATACATGATCTTGAGTTGGCAGTCATTGTCTTTGCGCTCAAGTCATGGAGGCATAATCTATTAGGAGAGCGGTTTGAGCTGTATATGCAGCATAAGTCTCTGAAGTACTTATTCATCCAGAAGGACTTAAATCTAAGGCAGCAGAGGTGGATTGAGTTTTTGGAATCATATGATTTTAACATCTCATATACTCTAAGCAAGGGCAATGTGGTGGCCGACGCCTTGAGTAGGCAGCATACGGTGTTGCGTCCTTTGTTATTAAAGTGGAAGCATTTGGAGTTCATTTCTACGATCAAATTCAAACCATCTTCAGACATCACTCTAGGATTGTTAGCAGCTATGGATGTGCAGCCTACACTTTTGGATAGTATTGGGTCAAGTTAGAAGTGAGAAGCTTGATAGAGGAGAGCAGTCGAGTCATTTGAGGCATTATACCATTGAATGGGTGGTTACCAAGGGATGGTAGATTGTGTATTCATCTCATTATGGATTTGATCGACACGGTATTGGCTGAGTCTCATCGCACTAGGATTACTTTTAATCCTGGTGGAGAAAAAATGTACAGTGACATAAGGAGAGTCTTTTATTGGTGGAGCATCTGGTGGAGTTTGTAGCCCGATGTATAACTTGCTAGAGGGTAAAGGTAGAGCAAAAAAAGCTTGGAGGATTGTTGCAGCCATTGGATATTCCGCATTGGAAGTGGGAGAGTATTTCTATGGACTTCATTGATGGACTACCTAGGACTAGGAGAGAGAACGAGACTATTTGGGTCATAGTCGATTGATTGACCAAATGTGCTCATTTTATTTCGGTGAATGCTATAAGGACCACGACATCATTGATGACGCTATATGTGAGAGAGATCGTTAGGTTACATGGAGTTCCTTCTAGTATCATTAGCGTTTGAGATTCGCTTTTCACCAATGAGTTTTGAAGGAGTCTACAGGAGGCTTTAGGCACCAAGTAGAGCTTGAATACTACTTATCACCTTAGATGGCAGACATATGAAGAGACTGAAACATGTGTTGGGGGACTTACTTCAGATGTTCATATTGGATTTTGGAGGCTCTTGGGAGGATCACTTACCATTAGTGTAGTTTACCTATAATAACTACTATCAGGCAAGTATTGTGATAGCAGTATTCGAGGAATTATATAGGAGACCTTGTAGATCACTATCATGTTGGTGGGACATTAATCTTGGGCAGATATGGTGAGGGAGACATCAGAGAAAGTAGACTTGATTCGTAGGAGGATGAAACCACACATGACTTGCAGAAATCTTATGCTGACTGGAGACGTACGAGTTGGAGTTTGCTGTAGACGACATGGTTTTTGTGAAGGTCTCACCACTTAGGCATGTTATGATATTTGTTAGTACGAGAAAGATAGTACTAAGGTTTGTAGGGCCTTTTCCGATTACTGGTAGGGTTGGGAAGTTAGCTTATGGAGTGGATCTTCCTAAGTAGTTAGCGGGAATACATGACATTTCCCATGTGTCGCACTTGCGGAAGTGCTTGCATGATACAGCTACCATAGTTGAGCCGATTTAGCTATAGGAGGTGGAGGCAGAGAGGGATTCACTTGTTCTCCATGCACCCACTCGTATTCTTGAGCATGGTAAAACGGACTCCGCAATAAGGTTATCAAACTTGTTAAGGTTAAGTGGGGAGACAATCCAGTGGAGAGTACATGGGAGCCTGCGGATAGGATCCGAGCTACCCACCAACAACTCTTTTTTAGCACATTTCCAATTTAATCGAATAAGCATACACTGCGCTGTAGGATTTACCTAGGTATACCCCATAGTTAGAGACCATTAGATGTTAGGAATGGTTGTGAACGTGTCATTAGGACATGTTTTGGATAATGAATGCTAGTGGATGTATTTGTTGAATGGTTCTTTGCACATGTAGGCGATGTATATTCTCGGGTTAGTACACACTTACACCATTTCTTATTTTATATTATTGAGTTATATGCATACAGTTGCTTCATATGGATTGATTGGTTGCACATACATGTAGAATTGCACGTATACTTACCTAGGATGTTGCTGGCATTTGGATACATGGCATAAGCACTTACATTTTAGGAGGCCGAATAGATCGGGAGACCGCCTACACTTTGCATTGGTATAGGTTCATATGCATTCCACGCTTGCATGTACATGCATTAGAAATTTAACTAAGAACAATGATTTCCAGTGAATGATTGATGAGTAGATGATTGTACTTATTGATTGTTGCACACACGAGTTACATTTTTCCATCCTAGGAGATTTTGAGACGAAATCTTTTTAATGGGGTGAATATAACACCCTGAAAATTTAAGCAAAAATATGTTAAAAGAATTAAATTAAATATAATAAGGGCAAAAATAGATTTTCTTACAATGTCCAAATTTAGCTATGGAACTTACATTGTTGCATTGTAGCTATTTTTGGATGATATTCATATATAACATTTATAAAATAGAGCTAGTATAAAAAAGTTACAAATGTTTTAAATTTTGAAAACGAAATTAATTAAATAAGAAAATATGGAAAGCAAACTATTCTAAAATAAACAGCTCCACCGGTCGACACCCATATGAGGAACGATCAACCAATAGCGGTCGACCGCTCCCATATGCAACGATCGACCTATCGTAGTTTCTGATCAACAATTTTGAGCGGCAAATGGTCCTAATTTAACCTAATATTTTTACTCGTTGATGAAGTAATTGATTAGTGTACAAGATGGAACCAAATATTCTCCTAGGGTTAATCAACAGTCAGTATTAATCCAATACCTCTATAAATACACAGCTAACCTAAACCATAATTCGTTAGAAATATGTTTGTGCACCCAAAACCTATGTAATTCTTTCCTCTCAAAACCTAATCCTTCAAGAATAAAATAAAGTGATTAAGAAGGAAGAATCAAGCGAGGAGAAAATGAACGGGGAGAAGGAATTTTTGAACGAGATTCAAAGTAAAGCTTGGATCTGAGGTGAGTGGGTATATTTCCAATAAGATGATTTATATGTAGTTAATTTTGATATACCCTATCTGATTTAGGTTGTTAGAAACTAAATTGAGAATTATATCGTCTAGATCTAATTTTGAATAACAATTAAATTAGGAAAACTTGCTAAATAGAAATTGATCTAGATTAAACCTCTTCCTCTAACCCTTTTCTAATTGTATGATCTATTAATATAAATGGTTTATATTGATGTTAATAGTAACCCTAGACTTTGACTATTCCTATAAATCTAAAAAGTTGAATTTGAATAAGAAATTTGGGAAATTGGAAATTTGGTTAACTATAATTGCTCCAACATGAATCCTCTAATAGAAATTTTGAACGAACGATGAATTGTAAATTAAATTACCAAAATGAATTAAAAATCAAAAATTAAAACCCTAAATAAGTGACGACTGGTCTACTGCACAATCTAGAGCGGTCGATAGAAATCAGTCGACCGTTTCAGGAGCATGCAGTTGACCGGTAGGCATTCTAGAAACTTAATTTGAACCTCAGCCTAAGGCCCTAGTTATAAATAAAAGTATTTAGTTTAAATAAAGGTATTTAGTATATATAACGTGTGCGTGTGTGTGTATATGGATGTTAGAAGTAGAAAAGCTAGTTCCCTATGAGGCAACACTAAGACGTTGTGTGACTGGGTAAAGGCTATTTATCTAGTGGGGTCGACATTCGACTAGGGGTGATTATATCGCAAATGGCACTCATAGGAGGTTCTATAGTGGATGCGCAACACTAATTGATGCCCAATGAAGGGTGTGAGTCCGGCACAACAGGAGTTCCTTGGCATTCACAGATATTGATGCGACGTGATGCTCCGTTGTTATTGGATCTTGACGCATGCAATAAAAGGCGTTATGTTACCATTTTGAGATGGACACAGATGTAGATGATGAGACACTTCGCCGAGTCGGCATTGCATGCTCTTCTTTAATGCGTAACGGAATACGTGTAGTCATGATGGTTGGAAATCTAGTCCCATGGTAGGAATTGTAGGGAAACCTATGTAGAATAGTTACGCTAGTCGTAATGTGAGAGATGTAGTCCTATAAAGGAAATTATAGGATAACCCTAGGTTGGGAAGGTTCCAGTAGCTATTAACCGATAATTAGATGTCTATAGGGTTCAATCCTAAGAATGAGCCTGCATAAGTAATTAGTGCAGGTGTGTATTGAGTTAAACCTTTTAAGTACACTACACCATTATAAGCTATTAACAACGGGTAAAAACCGTTGTTAAGTCCAAAAGCAACGGGTAAAAACCGTCTTCAACACAGGAGTGGTTGAATTTAGCGACGGGAGAAAACCGTTGCTTTATGTCCAAAAGGTAACGGGTATAAACCGTTGCAAATTGGGACAAAGGCAACGGGTATAAACCGTTGCAAACTGGGCCAAAGACAACGGGTATTAACCGTTGCAAATTGGGCCAAAGGCAACGGGTATAAACCGTTGCTTTATGGACAATAGGCAACGGGTATAAACCGTTGCTTAATGTACAAAAGGCAACGGTTACTAACCGTTGCTTAATGGGCAAAAAATCAACGGATATAAACCGTTGCTTTCTGTCCAAAAAGCAACGGGTGCAAGCGTTGCTTTATGGCCAAAAAACGTTGCTTTATGTCCAGTAAAAAACGGTTAAAAACCGTTTCTTTATGCCCAAAGTCACACATAAAGCAACGGTTAACACCCGTTGCACATAGTGTTTGCTCCTGCTCCTACAAAATCACATATGTAACTCACTACTGCGTTACACGCATATCTCAGTATATATACCAGAATATCAATATATATCAAAATATGCCAGAATATCAAAATATTGGTACACAAGCACTATAAACATATCGCACATATACCATACATATAAAATTATCAAACTTATAATTACACTATTGTTTTGCAAACAGAATGCTACTGTGCCGGAATATCATACTTATTACACTACATTGTTTATTACACTACACTACAAAGATTTCATTAATTACACTACATTGTTTTGCAAGCAGTGAAGTCTACGTATAATAAACACATTAAAAGGATGCTGAGCAGGTTAGCCGAAGTTGATATTTCTTTGGCTCATGCTGTGGTGCATACAGTATTCTATCCAATTCCTGCGCAAAAGTAAAAACAGGTTTTAAACTCAAATCATACAGTGAATTTTAGCTTGGTCAAGTTCAGTTAATAGAGCAACGGAATTCCTGTGTAAGCAATAATAATGCACAAGTAAAAGTGGCAGCAAACATTTAAACAACTATAACAACACTAACAAAAAAAACTGCCTTTCAACTTCATCCCATCCCCTCTGCTATACACTTCCACTCACAACCACACTCCTACACACTACAGCACTTCCTCATTTTCTCTAGTTTCATCTCATCCACACTTAAGTACTACATCACACCCCCTACTGCCTATTGCCTGTCAACAACATACACCATTAGCTTGGTCAAGTACTACACTTAAGTACTACACTATTTTTGGGTTTTTGTCCAATGTTGCACCGTTTGTACTGAGCCAGAAATCAAGTAATATGAACAAGTTGCTCGGACATATCTAACCTTAAATGTCCACCTCCTCCGAATGCATTTGATTCTACTATTTTTCTTAATTATCTCATTCGGATATTGTTAAATCCATAATCTTTAAAGTTTGTACGTGCACACACCTATCAAGTTAAATCCAAACATTTTATAATGGTTTTTTCAATAAATATTGCTTGATGTTAATAGTATGTACCAATTTTGCACCATTAATATCCAACAAAAGCTATATTGCAGTATACCTTTAAGTTATTACCTCATCGGTAGGTGTACATTATGTATGCTTAATCTATGATTGATTTCACCTAGAATATATGAAAACAAAAGGATATTGCACATAGCCTCGTTATCATAAATAAGCCAAGTACAGGTTTGGTTCTACTCAGTACTCAGGCAAAAGAGATGTCTGCGAATGCGACGAGTGTTTCTGCTAGTAATCCAACATTGATTAAACGAGTTAATTATATGCATTCTAACTGTTATAACTTTTAAATCAATTATATGCATTCTAACAACTATAATTCCTTTTATTGTCTGCTTCAAAACCAATCCCCTGTCAATTGCACATTCACATCACATCACAAAAACTGTAACAGTCTTCTTCTGACTGCTCCGCAGCCTTCAACTTCCCTTTCATCCACCATTTACACTTCCAACCTAGTTCCCTTGGTACCAGTAAGCCATCAAACACAAACTATAAACCTGCCTGCACTCCAACAACATTTCCATATTTCCTATTCAAACCAATCACTACACATTTCATTTCCTCTTCAAACCAAATCACAACCATAACACTGTCAGCATAATTCTACTATCCCGACCAACCTCTCTAACTCCACATTCTGCAATGAACTCCAGCATTACAAACTGCCTCCCCCTTCCTATTCACCAACTCTACCACAAACCACCAGTATCAACCACTCCAACCACCAGTAAACACTCCAGTAACCACTCCAGTTCCCTACCAAACATTCCAGTCCCCTACCATTTCAGTCCCCTCCCCTACATCATAACCAAATTATTTTACCACCTATTAAACCCAATTAGTATGATACACACATAAATTTTTTTAGATAATCAATTTTTAGTTTATTGGACCTCCATTCATCGTTCAGGCACATTGATCATGTTTTTTGTTTTTTGATTTTGTCCTTGAATTTTGACTTTACTTCCTAGTATTTGATAAATTGTCGATTATCTTGTAAACAAGATAGACCAGGACAAAATACACATGCATTTGCATATGCAAATTTCATATACAGCAAACAAAAGAAAATCAGCAATATATGCAAAGAACAAGTCAGAAATATCAATACCTCCGACTAAAGATATCGTATCAAACCCTTTTGATGGCTCACATAACCTCCGGCTCCAACATCCCCAAAGGTCTCGGTAAATTGTCGACATATTTTGGCGGTTAGCTCATCCGGCAATAAAATTTTGTCCAACAACACTTTTTCATATGTGGGTGGTACTGGTTTTCCATGAATTACTAATGCTGTGGAATCTCGGCATATAGTACCTGTCATATATACCTCTTGTGAACCTAATTATGACGTACATGTCAAACGTGAACCTTTGTTGCCTAACCTCTTTTTCTATAACAAAAGATAATTTGGAATCTATAAATACACATGCACTAATACTCATTAATTTGTTTATATGCACAATAACAGAGAGCAGTAAACTCGGTTGAAGCACAAAAAGACTGATGGTCGATTAAAATAGTACCTGTTGCAATTACTTCGTCCTCGAAGTTCAGGATTTCACATCTTTGGTCGATTAACTGATTGTTCGGAGTGGCAAACTGAGAAGATGCAATTTCACTGCCTACTTGACGATTATCTTGGGCTATGCTGAGAAGACACTCTAGTTTATCATCCATATTGTCCAGCTTCATCAATTTTTGCTCCACATTTTTTAGTCGCTGCTCATATACTCCTTGGGCCTGTTTGAGCCGTTTGCATGGAATGGCAGCACTCTTAACTTGGCTAGGAGCTATATTGGTCCCAATACTTCGGCTCCTGCCCTTTACATCTTTACCAAACACTGATATAAAGACGGCTTCATCACCACCACTCGTCGTTTCCTTTTATTTTTCAATTTTGTCCTAAAAAGTAAATACATATATATGAATAATGACAATTTAATTTAGAGGCGTTATTATTTGTTTAACTTACAAAATAGGAAGATGTCGCATCTGACGTGCTGCCATCTTTTTTCTTATGCGTTTTCTCCCATACTTGAAGACGTGATACTTCTGTTCCCGGACTACTTGAATCGACCTGCATACAATGACCTAAAATTATATTTGGAACTAATGGTATATGCAATGTGATGCACCAATTCAATGACACACACCATTTCTTGAGTAATCATAGCGTGACTCTTACGTCCCGAATGATGACATATTCGAGCATTGATCTATTTTGTTTGCCTCGCTTCCTTTTTTCTTTCGCCTCGGGTTTTGATTCGTTTCTTATGAACTCATCCCAATCATCTTGAGGAATTTTCGGTGGACAATTTCTCATTCTTTCTTCGTCAGTGATGAAATGGTCATAATGATTCTTGCGCAAATCATTCTTGTGTCTCCTAAAAGCCTCGGACATTTTTTTCATAATAAGGTCCTTTGATAGAGGATCGAGCTCATAATATTTCTGCATAACAAAAATGCATGTAAACCATTTTTTATTTATGTATTGAAAGCATTATAAATGAATTTAAACCATCTAAGTTCATGTACACAGTTTACATTTCAAAGTATATGGATTTTTACATTTCAACGTATATAGTTTCATCAGTCTCTATGAATAAAGTGATCAATCTAAATATCCTATAAATATCATAAAAAAATATATCTTGAAACAGAAACAGTACATAAATATGGTCTCATATGAACCCTCGCTCATTCAGGCCTATTTTACAATCAGAAACAGAAACAGTACAAAAACAGAAACAGTACATAAAAAGGGTGCATATTACAATCAGACGACTATATTTTACAAACAGAAACAGTACATAAAAATGGTTATGAGATTGGAGAACTTACCTCCAATTGATTCCACACGTCTTCCTTGTAATTTGGTGGAACTTTTTTCCAACTTGGATATGAGATTGGCACATGATTTCTTACTAGTTTACCAATCTTCGTAGCGACCTTTGAACCATTTTTTCCGACTGGAGAACCGTAGTTGTCTATATCAATTTTCTCCCGTTTTAAAGTGGATGATTGTGAAGTTGTATCATTTGACGGTGGTGTGGCATCTTGTGACATTATGTCCTGCAAAGTCTAAAATCCTAAAATAATCCCAACAACATTATGACGTACATTTCTTCCCCTTCCAGCCCATCCCTGTGATGCCCGATTGCTGTCGGCCAAATTATTGCACGGAGTCCCCTCCATAACATCCCCTTATTGCTGCTGTACATCTGATATATGAACCAACGTCCCCTTATTGTATTTGTCTGATCCCACCAACTTCTCACCACATTACGATTTTTGTCAGTCCGACTGACAATAATCGTAATGTGATGAGAAACTGGTAGGATCAGACAAATCAGAAGGGGACGTTGTTTACTATATCAGATGTACAGCAGCTTACCAGTAATCGCTTGGAGCAATTTTATTAAGTCATATAATGCGTTTGATCTTGTTATGGAGGGGAATCCGTGTAATAATTTGGCTAATAGCAATCGGGCATCACAGGGATGGGCGGGAAGGGGAACATTCACTTTTATGCGGCAGTGATAAAGTCTTCCTGCATCACCAGAATTTTAAACTTAAGCGGATTCAAAACAATATCTAAAATACTGACTGAAATAAAGGATGCAAATACAAAAATATATTACCTTAGCACTACTGAACTAAAGGGTGCAAATACAATATCTGGAACTGCCTGTCTACCTACAAACACAAAGAAAGAAAGAATAGTCAAGCTGATCATATGTATGTATGTGTACATGTGTGTGTGTATGTGATCATATGTAAGTACCTACAACTACAAACACAAAATGAACTCTTGCAATATATCCATCCTTATGGATCCATCAGGATATTATAATGGCACTAATAAAAAATATAATGCATCTATTACTATCATATAACACACCATTTTACATTTTACACCATTTTAAATAAATATTTTATTAAGGTACAATAACTGCTCTGAAATACAAAGTTAACATATGCATTTGATAAGATCTTCTAATTTTTCATTGTCTTCAAAAGCTGATTGATAAACGGTGGGAAACTCAGTGTCATCCACATTTATGGTCAACCGTTTTGGTGTATGCAAAACCACAAACCATCCGTTATTTTTAAATCTTTTGAGTAGAACACTTGACTCGCTTCCGATGCAAGAATAAATGGCTCATCATTCACGCTATCTTTATTCTTCAATTTTCCCAAGTTAACTGTGATCAAGCTTGAAACAGAATCTATTTTACAACCATTGATCTTATCTTCGACCTTTACCCAATCACAATAAAAAACTGTTTGTTTGAAGTCAATGAAATCCAACTCAATTATCTGTTGAATGACTCTGTAATAAGTTGTTTCTGCTTCCTTAAAATTTTTATCCTTCCCACTTGCTCTAAATTGTGTAATTGCTCTCATGCATACACCACTATCCTGTGTTAGCTTTCGCTCTTCATAACTCTTCGGAGAAAATAAAAACCCATTCACTTGGTACTTCATATAACTACGGGCATCAAACTTCGGCCCATTAACTAACCGCCAAAGAGTTGAGTCAACATCGACGGTCTTCAACAACTACAACAAACACAATAAGTAAAAAAAACATTGTCAAGGAGGTGTATGGTCAACTTGAAAATACGTTAAATATTTAATACATATACCTCCTCACGTAACCAAAAAGTGAAATTTTTAATAGCTTCCCCAGATGTACCCCCGCCTCGAGTTTGAGATTTGGTGCTTTGAACATAGGAGTTATACCTCCTACGAAAAACACACAATAAATACTATATATATGAATTGATTTAGAATAATAAGAATTCAGAACAAATTCATGAATTTACTTCTTCCATTCATCCAATCCATCGTACTTATCAAGGACCCATTTACACACTTGTTGAAATTGCACTTGAGTTAACGTTATATCTTTACCATTATCTAGTGCTATTTCATCAGCAAACTCATCATCCTCGTCTAAAAATGCTTCATGGGTATGTTTATGAGTGCCAGCACCTCCTTTTGGCATATACTCCATGCAGTAAAGACTAGCTTCTTGTACAATATATCCTTCTGCAATACACCCTTCAATATATCTTTTGTTGCGCACATATCCTTTATATGTTTTCATCAACCTATGAAGATGAATAATTGTAAAATGTAGACATCAATAGCTATTTAAATCGAATAATTATGTACATAACTAAAATTAGTAATTTACCGTTCAAATGGGTACATCCACCTATATCTAACAGGACCAGAAATCAATGCTTCATCGGCTAAATGAACCATAAGGTGAATACTGATATCAAAAAATGCAGGCGAAAAATGTTTTTCAATAACACACATTGCTTCTACCAAACTAGCCTTTGCTTTTAGAAGATGTTCCCTGTTGATAACCATTGAGCACAAAATGTTATAAAAGAGACTAATGCGGTGAATAGCATTCCGTAGATCCTTATGTTGTGGAAAACAATGCTGAAGCAATACCGGAAGTAAATGTTGCATTATGACATGGTAATCATGTGACTTCATATTTTTTAGTTCAGGAGGGTTGATGCTCATATTGTTATGGAAGTTCGAAGAGAATTTGCTCGGCACTTTCAAATTTTTAAAAACGGTGCAAAACCGTATCTTTTCTTCTTTACTCAAAGTGAAAGTCGCATTTGGTACGGTTACTTTACTTGTTTCAGCATCTTCTATCACCCACAACTTTTGTTTTATACCCATGATTTTCAAATCCTTCCGTGCATTGATCCCATCTTTTGACATGTCTTTATGGTTCATAATTGTGTTGATCAAATGTTTCGTGACATTCATCTCCGTATGCATAACATCAATATTATGTCGGGTCAAATTTGTTTTCCAATATGGCAAATCAAAGAACTTCGACCTCCTATACCATGCAGGAACTTCTTCATCGATTGTCTTTTTCCGTTTTCGACCAATTTCCGGTATGTTTTTACCAACTTTCATTTTTATATTCGCTACCTTTTTTCAACTTGATAACCAGTCAGTGGTTTTGGAGGACGCTTAAGTTCTTGCTCGTTGTTGAAATTTGTCTTATCGTATCGAAACTTGTGTCCGGACGGAAGAAATCTACGATGTCCTATGTAAAAAATCTTCTTACTTTCAGGGAGATAAACAGATGTAGTTTCTTCTCCACAAATAGGACATGCAAAGTAGCCGTGAGTTGTACATCCCGATAAAGTCCCAAGAGCGGGATGATCATGGATTGCCCACAACACTCTAGCTCTCATTATGAACTCAGATTTCTTAAATGAATCAAATGTAACGACTCCTTCCCATAACTGCTTTAACTCGTCTATCAAAGGTTCTAAATAAACATCAATATCCTTCCCCGGTTGTTTTGGCCCAGAAATCAACAGTGTTAACATTGAGAACTCTCTTTTCATGCACAAAGACGGAGGAAGGTTACATGGTACTACAATTACTGGCCAACAGCTGTAAGGGTTAGTTAAAGAAGCATTCGGACAGAAACCATCTGTTGCTATTCCAAGCGTGATATTTCGTGGTTCAGGAGCAAACGAAGAATCAAAAGAATCTGTAGTTTTCCATTGAGAAGTATCACGCGGATGACGCATTACGGTTGTACCGGACTTGGCACGACCATGCCAGGTCATCGCTTCTGCTATCCATGGTACAGTATACAGTCGTCTCAATCTAGAAATTAAAGGAAAATGTCTTAAGGTCTTTTGAGGTACTGTGGTAGCTTTTCTCTCTTCGTCGAATGATGTCTTATATCTTGGTGCGTTGCAATTTGTACATGAAACTTTGTTCGCATTATCTTTCCAGTACAAGATGCAGTCATTATGCATGCATCATAAGTTATGTAATTCATCCCAACTTGCTTAATGATCTTCTTCACGTCGGGGTACTTTGACAGTAGCGTGTTACCTTTGGGGAGTAACTCCTTTATGAATTCGAGTAGTGTAGTCACACCATTGTCTGAAAAGCCGTATTGGGTCTTCAAGCTATTCAGTTTCACAATGGCATACAACTTTGTAATCTCTTTTGGACAAGAAGGATACAATGGCTCTGTTGCAGTTGCACTATCAAAAAATGTTTTATCCGTAAACTGCTCACCAATATTAGCATTATCATGCAACTGACTTGTAGGTTGAAAATGATGGAATCTATCTGCATCATTGATCAAATCCTCCATCCTAATATGTTCGGACTCATCAGTATTTGTGGCATGACTAACCGGTTGTTGTTTTGGCTTCTCCGGTATTCTTTCCCCGTGAAAACACCACACGGTATATGATTGAACAATACCATATCTAAGCAAATGAAAATGAATGTCATTTAATTTGAATGTATCTTCATTTTTGCACCGCGTGCAAGGGCACGGATACTTTTCCTTATTGCCACCGTTTTCAACAACAAATTTAACGAAAATTCTCACACCTTCCACATATTCTGTATTTCTTCGATTAGATTGATTCATCCATTGTTTGTCTATACTAAAAGACATACTGAAAGAAAATAACAAGAGCTAATAAGAAATCATGGGTAACAATATCTTATGGCTTTCCACCAAGTTCAACTCTGATATTAACTAAACAGATGTATATTCTTCTGATTTCACTTGAAATTTAACATTAGCATCAAACTGTTTCCAAAAAATTTGCCATTACAACGGCGCCATTTTGTAGCACCATAGTAATGTCTATGCATTACCCCTCTCCTGATACTTGGCTTGCGCCATTAACAACAATTTTATCCACTTACTAAATATGGTCTCATATTTAGTAAAAAAAATTCATTGCATCAACTTATACCCTAGCAGTCACTATAAGCAGCTATGTCTAACTAGCATGCAGTATAGTACAACATTTAGGCTTTAGTAAATATGAGAATGCACACTACAACACTACTTCTCTTCCATGTTGCAATGTTTGGCTGATGATACACCACACGTACGGGGACGTGTTAGATTATCTCACATTGTACAATTTGTAAAACAAATCATATATAAATGTAAAAAGATCATCCTTTGCATAACCAATTATTTCTTGGTTCTCTAACACTGTACACTTAAAACATCAATATGTATTCTGATGGTTCAGATTAGAAGGTGCATCTCTACTTTGGCAAACTGTTAAAGAGTAGTAGATATTGACTATAATCAATCCCCAAAAACTTAATGAAACATCAATCCTAAAAGATGAAGATAATGATGGAACTCAAAGGACAGCTTATATGGTAACACTAAACAAACCCATAAGCAAGCATTATAAGGAATAAACTGTTCCTTAACTTGTGTTGCATCCCTTTCTTTATTATTCTAAACTACAAATATAAGCATGTAATCTTTTCCTATTATTCAACCATAGAAACGAATGGATTCACCGTGTACAGACAGCCAGTCGTCGGTAATACATATAAAGCACTGAGTAGAAACACACATGCTTGTTTTCCAAATAATTTACTGATTTCTATTAATCATGTGTGGATTACAGATTAATTTGTTATCATTGCATTTGACAATCTTTTAACTAAGTTGTGATAAGTCAATTTTCAAGGTGACTGTAACATTCGTCCTAAATCTCTTTTCAGCGACATGGAACAAGCAAAAGGTGGCAAATTTTTGGCCGAGAAGAATCAGAAAATCCTTGGTACATAGTTAAAAGTTTATCTTATCACCATGAAGATATTCACGTTAAATTTGAACCAGGCTCTTCAAGACTTAGCCGAGCAACGTATGAAGTTAAAGGTTCTTTTAATTCTACACATAAGTACTGTGATATAACAATGCACCGCAAATACATGTACACAGAGTTTCCATTTCAATTGACAACAAGTATTATTACAAAACAAAGCTTACCAGGCAGTTATGCGCTCTCTTCGATTATGCCAATGAAACTCGAGGAACCAAATATCAAAGATACACAGATCTGAGATAATTAAGATTTCAAATTAGATTTTATAATACAAGTATGAAACAAAATCAAATTTAAAATAGAAATCAAATAATTAAAAATGAGTACCCAACCTGGAGTAGGTATTCGATAAATTCACGTTGTAATACTTCTCCGAACACAGATCTGAGAGGGCCACTGATTGGCATTGAATGAAGGAAGAACTGGTGCGGCTGGAAGGAAGATGAGTTCGCAGCTGGACACGATTAGGTGGAAAGATGGGTTCGCGGTTGGATGGAAGATGATTTCACGATTAGATGGAAAGATGAGCGGGTTGAAGCAAATCGAATTGGTGGAATTGGGGTTTTTTTTATTTAGGTTTTCTTTTCATTGAAAGAGGACGAAACGAATATCAAAGGAAAGGAGGGAAGGAAAAGTGACGGGCCAATTCATTTTGGCTTCCAGCGAATATTTGGCACAAAATTAGCGCCATTATATGCCACAACATTTACGACGGTTACAAACCGTTGCTAATTAGCCATAGTTGAAAACCGTTGCTAGTTGGAACGAAGCGCGCCAAAAATTGTGGCGCGAAAGGATGAAATTCACCGCCATCATTTGTCTCCAAAGAAGCTACGGTTAATAACCGTTCCCAATTAGCAACGATAAAAAACCATTGCTAACTGAACCAAGACGGTAATTAACCGTTTCTAAATGGCAACGGTTAATAACCGTTGCCA
This sequence comes from Allium fistulosum, assembly GCA_030737815.1. Taxonomy (NCBI): domain Eukaryota; kingdom Viridiplantae; phylum Streptophyta; class Magnoliopsida; order Asparagales; family Amaryllidaceae; genus Allium; species Allium fistulosum. Next base: position 517,062,430 of record CM060906.1, on the reverse strand, counting down.
AATGCGCGGATGGTTAGTAGCAAATCTCAGTATTTGGTGTAGTGGTAAGAAATGTAGGAATCCACAAACACCTGTTGGACACCCTAGGTCACACAGGGTATTATTACAGTCAACTGCATATGATCACCATATATTAATGATGTACCCATTCACCAGACTATTGTCTGACCCACCCCCATTCCTTTCTTATTCCCCACCAAAGAAGGACTGGGCCGTAGATGATAGGCCTATGATTAGTACATGGAGAGGCGAGCTCATCTTTAGAGTTGTTTGTTATTTTATATTACTCTCTATGTAACTATCTATTTATTCAGTATTTAGTATTTATCAGACTATGTATCATATTTCTATGTACTTTGGATTTGACTACGTATTGTTTTTTGAGGCCGTGTCTTAAGATATTTTTTGAGATGATTATTTACTATATTCCTATTTTGTTGCCTTCTATTGTGAGATCTGGGATTGTAGAATGTCTTAGATCATATATGTACATCTTTAGTCCCTGTAATGTATTAAAAACCCCAATAGCTTGTATTTCTCGACACCGACGTCGAAAAGTCACCCTAGACTTTGGATCGATGTGTTAGGAGGTGATGATTGTCACACACGTGGCATGACACAACACTTATCACTCTTTAACGATGAAGATATTTTCTTCCTTTTTGATCATAACGGTTGCAATTGAATGGGGAAGTGTATAAATACCCCCATCTTCCCCTTTGAACCCATGGGTCATCGGTGTGCAATTTCTCTAGCAAACTCGAACTTCGCATGGTTTTATATTGATAAAAAATAGATTACTTTGCATTCCTCTTCCTTTCTCATTGCTCTTGAGTGCTTGGGTTTTCATTAAATTTGTTTGGGATCATAAGGAAGGAGGCAGCTCTTTTGGGGCCGAACTGTGTTTGTCGATTGCAGTTTGGACCGCTTGCTTGGATTTCTGCTTTTTGAGATTGATCTTCCCTTTGGCTTGGACTTATGCTTCCACTCTCTGGCTATCTCCATGATGGTGAATTCTCATCGGTCTCGGACTAAAGGTCCTGGTGAACTTAGGGGCTTCCTTGCTTTGATGCTCTAACCTTCTCAACCTCGGGTCCATTTGGACACTTCAGCACCTTACTTGAAAGAGTAGTAGCCGCCGCTTCTACTGCTTCTGCCGTGGACAAAGCCTTGGTCTGCTCCTTAGCGAGGTTGTCTAGAATCTTTTCAGGGCCTCTTGCGACATTCAATATGGAGGGCTTTAGAGGTAGTAGCACCCATAGTTTTCTTAAACAAGTTCTTGATCGCTTAAAACGCTGGAGGAGTAACACCGGTGCAGCCGGGCACATTCTAAGTGGTGATAAGAGCGTGAGTGGCTGGCCTTTTAAGAGCGCTGTTGACATGCTTCTTCTTCCCATTTTCTTTCGCTTCTTTTCAACTATTTAGCAATTGAAATCTTTGTAAGCCTAGCAGGGTAGGCATTGTGCCCCCACATTCTTTTGAACTAGATAAAAACATATCTTTTATTGAAAACTTGTTGTCTTTAAAATTAGTTGTCTTCGATTGTTTTGTCTACGACTGGTAGGGTATCATATCTTAGATAGCCATGAAAGTCCCTTGCACTAGGTTGACCAATCTATATTTGTTGATAGGCCAGGCCAATTAACGGACTTGGAAGTGAGAGCTGATCGAGCAACCTGGTTGTTTTTCGGGCACTGACGCTGGCAAATAACAGTTGAGCTTCACTGTGTTGCTCTGTTGATGGTGGTATTGCCAAATATTTAAGTGCTGAGTGGCTCGAGGCCCTCTTGGGCGACACGCGGTAAAGAGTATTTCCTACATTATTTACAGAAAAGTTCCTTGTTTAAGGCATGCTAAATGCTAATACTATTATGTGATGCGTCGAACCTAGGCATTAATAAGAGCCAAGTGCTGGACAGGTATCTGGCTGGTGGCATTGGCATAAAATGAGCGCCTGTTGACTTATGGGTTCTCCTTGGTGACAAGTGGTCATGTGTAGAGTAGAGGATGGGCCCAGATTAAACTAGAGCGAATAAGGGCTCGAGGGTTCTTCTAGGTGGCATATCGTCGGTTGTTAGGTGATCGCAGGTCCCGGCTCGAACAAGGGTGCATGGTTGGCTTGAACACTCATGCATAAGGGTGTCATGTAATAGCAAGACAAGTGGCATGTTCCAGTTTTTACAAGAATTTAGCATATATAAATAGTAAAGTGTGATCTTATCTGTGCATAGCTATGTTAATGGGCGATCCTAACACGAACGTAAACGATGAGGGGCTTGAAGGTTCTCCGAGGTGACATGTTGCAATAAAGAGCTAGCAGGTAGGCCCGGCTTGAAACTAAGCGCCGAGGGGCTTGAAAGTTTTCTAGGGTAACACGCTACAATAAGGAGCTAGGCTCAGTTTATTTCTATGCGAGTACTCTACGGATATTGGAATTCGGCGTTGTTGGAATTAGGCCAGCACTTAGCGGGGTAAATTTCAAAAAATTTATTCTATTTTGGATCTTATTGGGCCTACGAAGACTAAATTTATATAGATCTTATCTTCATTTATTTTTAAATCAAATCATTATTTTACTTAGTTTATAATAAAATATTATTAAATTGATATTATGATTAATATATAATATAATATGTGTATCATATACACATATGTGTGTACGTGCACATGCAACATAAAAGGTGTATATGGTTTAACATGTCCGTGTATGGATGTTGGGATTTACATTTCAACAGACATATTCGTCCCTCCGTATACATACTTGTTATCTAAAGTGTAATTGTATATATGTAAATGTTTATATATAAATATTTATATAAAATATGACTGTAAAACATATACAATTAATTCGAATATATAGAAATATATATAATTAACATTGTAATACATTGTATTTGAATCTAATAAATTCAAATTTATATTTATATAATAATTTTAAATATATATATATATATTGAATTTTTTAATAAATGCATATATACATATCCATATTGAAATATTAGAATTATATATGTAAATGATAAAATATATATACATTAACATATATGTATATATATATTCATAAAATCATTTTGATATAAATTAATGATTAAATATGTAACACCCCCGTTGTTAATTACCTAATTAATGACGATTAATTATGGTTAATTAATATTTATTGAGATTTTGTAATATTAATTATGAAATTAAAATTTGTTTTGAATAATTGATTTGATTATCAATTCTTAGCATTTGATAATTAAACTAAATTATTAGTAAGAAATTTAAAATTGAATTTTCAAATTGGATTTACTTTTTATTATCAAAATGGGATACTAATTATTTTTTTTAAAATATAATGATTAAAAAGAGGCTAAATAATTAACATATTTTTTGTTAATTACATTAATTAGTGTTAGGAGATAATAAAATAAGAGTTAATTTAAATTAGTGCTTGTTGGGATAAATAGAAATTTGTTAGTGCATTTCTATTTATTGTTTTTGTTTGGGCCTTTGTCTTAGGATAAGCCCACTAGCCTTTAGAAAAGAAAAGTTCATCTCCCTTAATCACTTAATTTCTAATTCTCTTTTCCCCTATACATACAATTCCTCAGAGGAAAAAAATAGAAACTCAAAACCTAGGTCTTAAAAAAAATCAAGATCAATTCATAGAAAAATCCTAAAATCAAAAGGAGACATGGGTAAGACTCCTTTTCATCTCCTCTATTCAATTCTACCATTTATTTAAGGTTTATTTAAGTTTGTAATTTTTGAAATTATTGATAGGAGAGGGATTTCTGGTATTTTGATGGAGATATAGGAATTGTAGAAGAAGAGAATAGAAATAGAGTGTTCAAAGCCTTGTTCTTCATCAATTAACAAGCTTTCTTCATCTTTTGGATTAGAGGTGAGTTGCAAACTCACATATCTATCTCTACTAAGTCTTAATGCTCTAAATAGAGTGATAAGTATCACTAAATAGTTGAATGGTTTGAGTAATTTGATTGAATTGTTGAAATTTGCAAATTGGTTGCTGAAATTTATTTCTGAAAGTCGCTATAGTAAAACAACAATATCATAGTGCAGAGTGATCCAAATTAGTTCAATCATTTTGTGGTAGACAACTCTTTCAATAAGCTACAAGTTATCTTTTAATCACTTTTTGAAATTCAGCGGTTTAAAGGGTCGAAATGTGGTTTGAAACTGATATACACGCTTTGCTCTGTCAATTTTCTGAGTTGAAACCTAAAACTAAAATCGCCATAACTTTTTAACCCTAAACTCAAATTGTGCAAAACTATTTTTGGTGTAAATACGAGACATTAAGGAACAACTTTCATATTGTAAGTTTTTGAAAATTCTATAATTAAAGGGTCGAAATTGTGTTTTAAAACTGGAATTCGTGACTGAGTTGTAACTGGTGGAGCGGTTGAAATGATCGGTGCATTCCTGACCCATTGCTTGAACCCGTGTGTGTTGTTGTGTTTGTAGTGTTGTGCCCAAGTGTTAGAGTGATTGTTTTTCTCATTGGTTATATATAAATATATATTTACGATAATAAATTTATATTGTATGTTTGAATTGGAATATAGTTAAGAGTTAGAATTCTACGGAGTTAGTTCATGACTAAAATCTTGTGATAACCTAATATTTAGTCATAATGAATTCTAATGCGTTTTTGGATTTTGAATCATTTGATTCCAAGCTTTGGAATTAAATAAAGATATATCTATTTATTTATAGAGATAAATATTTAGTTATAATTTGGAGTAATATTAATTGAATGATTTTGGTAATGAAATTAGAAATCGGTTAACAAATACTTGTTTTAAGAAGAAATTTATATTATGGATTTCTTTCATTTAAGGAAATTGTTATATATAAATCTTAATATTAACTAGAGTTTGATAATAATATTAAGTAAATTATTTGAACACTTGATATTATTGTTTGTGAAAGTTGAAAATTTTGGTGAAAAATAATTTGAAAAGATGTAAATTATGGAAAGACTCAATTGTAAATTTAATTTTTCAGATTTCTTTCATTAAGGAAATTGCGGGGACGCAATTTCTTTAAGGGAGGAAGTCTGTAACAACCCCGTTGTTAATTACCTAATTAATTACGATTAGTTATGGTTAACTAATATTTATTGAGATTTTGTAATATAAATTGTGAAATTAAAATTTATTTTGAATAATTGATTTGATTATCAATTCTTAGCATTCGATAATTAAAATAAATTATTAGTAAGAAAATAAAAATTGAATTTGTCAAATTGGATTTATTTTTGATTATCAAATATAATGGGATAATAATAATTATTTTTTAAATATAATGATTAAAAAGGGGCTAAATAATTAACTTTTCTTTTATTAATTACATTAATTAGTGTTAGGAGATAATAAAACAAGAGTTAATTTAAATTAGTGCTTATTGAGCAAAATAGAAATTTATTAGTGTATTTCTATTTATTATTTTTGTTTGGGCCTTTGTCTTAAGATAAGCCCACTAGCCTTTAGAAAAGAAATAGGTCATCTCCCTTAATCACTTAATTTCACATTCTCTTTTCTCTTGTACGTACAATTCCTCAGAGAAAAAAATAGAAACTCAAAACCTAGGTCTTAAAAAAATCAAGGTCAATTCATTGAAAAATCCTAAAATCAAAAGGAGACATGGGTAAGACTTCTTTTCATCTCCTCTATTAAATTCTACCATTTATTTAAGGTTTATTTTAGCTTGTAGTTTCTGAAATTATTGGTAGGAGAGGGATTTTTTGTATTTTGAGGGAGATATAGGAGTTGTAGAAGAAGAGAATAGCCATAAAGTGTTCAAAGCCTTGTTCTTCGTCAATTAACAAGATTTCTTCATCTTTTGGATTAGTGGTGAGTTGCAAACTCACATATCTATCTCTACTAAATCTTAATGCTTTGAATTGAGTGATAAGTATCACTAAATAGTTGAATGGTTTGAGTAATTTGATTGAATTGTTGAAATTTGCAAATTGGTTGCTGAAATTTATTTGTGAAAATCGCTATAGTAAAACAATAATATATCAGTGTAGAATGATCCAAATTGGTCCAATATTTGTGTGGTAGAAAGCTCTTTCAATAAGCTACATGTTATGTCTTAATCACTTTTTGAAATTCAGTGGTTTAAAGGGTCGAAATTGGGTTTGAAACTTATATACATGCTCTGCTCTATCATTTTTCTAAGTTGAAACCTAAAACTAAAATCGCCATATCTTTTCAACCTAAACCCAAATTGTGCAAAACTATTTTTGTGGAAAGCCGAGACATTAAAGAACAACTTTCATGTTGTAAGTTTATAAAAATTCTATGATTTAAAGGGTGGAAATTGCGTTTTAAAACTGGAATTCGTGACTGAGTTGTAGCTGGTGGAGCGGTTAAAATGACTGGTGCATTCCTGACCCATTGCTTGAACCCGTGTGTGTGTTGTTGTGTTTGTAGTGTTGTGCCCAGGTGTTGGAGCGATTTTTTTGTCATTGGTTATATATAAATATATATATTTACAATAATAAATTTATATTGTAAGTATGAATTGGAATATAGTTAAGAGTTAGAATTCTACGGAGTTAGTTCATGACTAAAATCTTGTGATAACCTAATATATAGTCATAACAAATTCTAATGTGTTTGTGGATTTTGAATCGTTTGGTTCAAAGCTTTGGAATTAAATAAAGATATATTTGTTTATTTATAGAGATAAATATTTAGTTATAAACACCAATAATTTGGTAAGGAGAGTTTATTAAAATTATAAATATTAAACTTGCTTTATAAATTGGTCTAATCTCTTTTATAAATGGTTTTATCAAATAGTTATATTTAAATTAAGTATTACTGGTATAAATAGTTATGGATTTGGAAATATGTTTTGTGAAATATAAATTTAATTTATTTTTAAATAAAATGCTTATGAGATTTAGAAACATGGTTCTGAAGTATAAACTTAAATTGTTTTATACTAGTGTATAAATACTAATTTGGACATTTCTAAGAGTAACAAAATATGAGTTTAGAGAAGAAGTGATTACTTAAATATATATATATGGTTTTAAAATATGATTCGTGAACAATATAATTTTATGGAAATTTAAGTTTCAATATGGATTCGGAAAATGGAAAATCTTAGTTCGTAAAATAAATACACTTGGAACAATTTGGAATAACGAAAAATTTTAATAAGTGATAAATTAAATAAATGTTTTGAGAACCTTAATTTTATTATTTGGAAAGTAGTAATAATCGATTTAGTGTTATCGATTGGTTTAAATGCTTTCGAATCACGCTTCGTTGAATATGGCACAACCCACTGAATAGAATGTTTGAGTGGAATTTACTAACCCATTAGCGAATACTCGAATTCCACCAGGTAGTATGGGATGCCTTGGTTAAATTCTTGTGATCGTATTTAGGAAAGTACTTAACACTTTAGAGTTGTATTCTCTTCTAGTGTAAGTGGTTGTTAGATCCTTAAGAGAATGTAGTTCAGGTTTTCCAGTCGTATCCGTAATAAGTGATATTTACTAGCTTTTAGTAAATACTTGGATTTTACCATACGGTATGGGATGTATTTGTTAAATCGAAGTAATTACTGAAGGCAATAGTATTTGGCACTTTAGAGTTTACTTTCTTTTGGTGTGCGGAAAGCGGCTGCTAGATCTTTAAGAAGTTACTCCTGGATTTCTTTTCACGTGTAATAATCTAAAATAAATCTGAAAGATTCGGTCATGGCTGCTATCCTTGAGATCATCTTGTGATCCTGTGATTCCCGTCATGTGTACGATCCTCATTATCGGATCGGTTCATGTGATACCAAATTGTTTGTTGTTTTTCTACGGTTCTGTGTACAATCATTACGATCGTTTTGAGTAAGATCTCTTGGATTCAGGATATTTGGATTCTGTGACTATTTTATGTTCATGAAATAATTATATATTCTGGGGTCTTGTGTTCGTGAAATAAATATATATTCTTGTGCCTTATGTTTGTGAAATAAATATATATTCTTGTGGCTTGTGTTCATGAAATAAATATATATTCTTGTGTCTTGTGTTCATGGAATAAATATATATTCTTGTGTCTTGTGATGGATGCTAAATTAAGTTAAATCTATTATTCTGTGTTTAGTGACTAGTTCGTGTCTGTGACTTAAACTTATAACCCTGTTCTGAGTTAAATTAATTTCCTAACTCGTTATATCCTAGGCATCTATATTTACTTATATGTTGTT